>CAOLHI010000327.1:0-698849 GCA_948474755.1 Ctenosaura bakeri | reverse complement strand
TTACTTACTACCTTGGCGTCTTTGACACAAGTCATCCCCATAACTTTTTTTTAAAAACACTCTTTCCTAGGAAACATTTTAAATAGGGTTTAGGTTGCTGCATTATCTTTCTTTTTCTAGAAAAGATTCTGTAGTATTCACCACTATTTAAAAGAGGCCCAAGAGAGTTTCTTTCAGAAACAGGCGTACAGAGCGTTCCCTCCAACTGTACCCATTTGGCAGAATCCTTCTCGATAAGGCCACTTTCTCAGCCATTTTTGAAATGTCCCAGTTTCTTTCTCCCCCTCCTACTTTCCTCCTTTGTCTTTAATTGCTGCAAACTAGGTTCAAAAGTGCAAAAGTAGTTTCCATTCAATTAATTCAATTATCTCGCCCTTCCCAGTAGACTCAGGCAAAAGCAAAATGCTGCAGCCTCTCTTAGCTTGGGTAAGCTTCCTCATTAATAGGTTTTTCCATCTTGGCCACACTGTGATGTTGCTTGACCACACGTGCCCAGGTTTTTATCTGCAAAATGCTGGAAGGCATGACAGAGGAGTCAAAATAGAACTCCCATAAACGGGCTTAGTTATGAAAACGAACAGCCTTTCATCCGAAGTCCATTCAAGCTATTCCTTCCATGGGTTCCTGGCATTATGGACTCGGTGCTATTTTTATCAGCTTTTGGCAGCTGGCCTGAACTGGTCACATAACACACTGGCAGGAAACAAAGATTTACCAGTCATCTCTCCATCAGCAGTTCCACTCCGCTCAGTCTCTTGAAGAAATGGCAAGGAGGCAAAAACGGAAAAAGAGACACAGCATCCGGGAGGGGAGACCGCTAAGGGAAATGTTTCTGGGTTTTATACAAATGTACTGCTGGGTTTTTTTCATCCAAGACAACAGCTTATTACTCCTCCAGAAATGCTCCCCCCCCTCGTCCCTTCCCAAAACTTTTGATTTCTGGATTAAAACTGGAAACCCGCTGTGCTTGGCACTCAAAAAGGCAGGTTAATCATGCAATCTTGGGGTGTTTACTCACAAGTCGGTAACACTGTGTTCAAGCCTGTGTTAATTGGCTTACCTTGCTGCTAGGAAGTTAGCATTATCAAGGACAATTGGGTAACCAGCCAGCGCTAATGAGGTAATTGCTGCTGTCAGGACTTTCTGAATTTAATTTCTCTCTAACCTCTCTAGATGTAATTTTTCTCCCAGCCACATGCACCTCTAGATAATACCGTTCTCTCCAGCAATTCACTGACAAAAACCAGGACATCCGTGACCGAACAGCATCAGTGTGTGGTTTAAAAAAGGGTGTGCCCAGGCAAAATTATTAAGGAGAAAGAACACACAAAATTACTATTTTAGGCAGGGAAACCCTGGACAGTTGGCCCTCCACATTCTCTAGGGTTAGGGGAACAGGACCCTTGCAAAAGTGGAAAAATTGCAAATATCAAAATGTATGCATGTGTCTGTAGTAAGGGGGCTGAGACACAGTACGGAGAGCCAAACCAGGGTCCAAACCAGTACGGGAAAGGAGAGGGAAAGCAGTCAGCGTCGTGGCCCTATACTTCCTCTCTCTTACCCATTTCCTTCCTTGGGTGTGGGGTGGCATTGAGAAAGGGTGTGTGGTATTCTGGAGAACCAGAGGCAAGTTTTTAAAGGGTCACATGGTCTGATCAGAGCTGCCAAGAGATAAGGTACCCCCAGAAAAGAAGCACCTAAAGTAGAGGAAGCAGGAGTTGAAGAAACTTGCAGATAATCAAGTCTGTGAAAGTTAGACCCCCAGATGTGGAGGGCTGACTCTACTGAGTTTAGGAAAGCCTGGGGGGGGGAATAAAACATACAAATGAACCTACTGGGAAGAACAAGGCTTCACCTGCTCCTCTCCTGTCTCTCCTGCAGAGTTAATTCAGTGCGAGCTTCTTTTGCATTTTGAACAATCTATTTGCAGCAATAGAAGTAAGCAGAGGATGAGGAGGAAAGTGGGCGGCGGAGACAGAAACCAGGACATTTTTAAAGCAGCTGAGAAAGTGGGATGGCGAAGGGTTAACTGAGGCTGTCCATACCAAAGTTGGACAGTTGGAGGCTATATAACACTCCAGGCACTGGAGGAAAGGGGCCACAAAAGTTCCTGCTCCAACAAGTTTGTTAGCCTTTTAAAAATGTTAGAGGACTCATTCTTGTTTCCATGGTAAATGGGCTAGGCTTTTGTGAACAATGGATCCAGTGAGGAAAGGTTAGACGAGATGTTGGAAATGGTACATTCTAGGCAATGGAGATATTGCTGACGTTTCTCCATGACTGTTAAACAGAGCTCAGATTGCAGCGGAGAATGTCAAGACCTGGACCTGGAAAAGTTCCTTTTCGGGAACTACAACTCCCCAAATCCCCCAGTCAGCACAGCCATTTAGTTCCAAATTATAACTTTTCCAAGTTCTTCCCCCAACATCCTCCCCCACTCCCTACTTCCTGAGGGTGACATTGCTGCTCCTCTAAGCAGTTATCAGTGATTCTCAAACATTAGTTCTCCGGGTATTCGGATTGTGACTCCCAGAAGTCCCAGCTGCCTTGGTGAATGATCAGGGATTCTGAGAGCCACTTGGAAGACCAGAGTTTGGGAGAGACTGAGTAGAGGAGCTTAATGTAAAGGTTCCCAATATCGATTCGATTTATATCCCACTTTTTCCCCAAATATGAGACCCAAAGCAATTTACAATACAAGCTAAAACAATATGTGATACAAAAGTTTTTTAAAAATTAAGCAATCAATCCAATTAAAACACCACTTTAAGAACAATTAAAAATACATTTGATTTTTTTTAAATTTTGTTTGCTTATACAGAAAGGGAGGGGAATCCATAGTGCACAGGCCTTTCCTGCTTGCAAAGCATGGAAAGCTTCAATCAGTCCAAGGGCTGAATTCAGTTTCAGGGAAATTCTCAGGGGTTGCATTCGAGTGGGGAGTGGGATCCAAGCCACCAGCATAATTTCAGCTTAAAGCCCTTACAACCAGTCACTTCACCTTAGGAGAAGCACTTTGTCCTTTTAGAACGGCCACTAAACAGAACATCACAAAATCTAGAGAGACAGTGTGGTTTGAGCATCGGACTACAACCCTAGAGACCAGGGTTCGATTCCCCACTCATCCATAGAAACCCACTGGGTGACCTTGGGTGCATCACACACTCTCAGCCCCAGAAAACCCCATGATAACCCTTTAGGGTCACCACAAGTTGAAAACAGCTTGGAGGCACACGACAACACCACAATAAAATCAAAGAAGCCACCCAATGATGCTGTCTCGGAGGAAAGAGGATGTGATCATCTAAGGAAACAGAAAGGACTATGGGGGAAAAAAATCTAGGAGGATGAAGACTGTGGCCTTGGGACCAAAGGTTCCTCATCCCAGTTGCATATCCTCCAACTGTCCCACATGGGCAAGGACGGTCACGATTAATCCTCAGTCCTCTCACTTTTTCAGCTGCTTTTAAAATATCCCAGTTTCTCTCTCCTCCTCCCACCTTCCTATTCAGTCCTCAGATTACTTCAATGGCTGCAAACTGCGGCCAAAGTGCAAAAGTACTTTGCATTCCATTAACTCAGCCAGGGGGGAGAGGAGGGGCAGAATCTTGCCCTTCCCAAAAGGCTCCAGCAAAAGCAACCTGCTGCAGCTTCTACCAGCTTGTGTGTTCTTCTTCATTTACAACTGGCCATCTTGACCAGACTTTGAGGTTGCTTGACCACACGTGGCCTGGTTTTTATCTGCAAAATGCAGGAGAGCAGGCAATAGGAAAGTGGCGCGTGCCGGCAAAATGATGGTGTTTTCTCCACCAATATACAGCCGAGCACACTCACGCACACCCCTCATAATAAGCCAAGGGGGCTCCTGGCATACGTTTTAATGTCTTCAACCGAGTTTTCTGAGACAAATATTGGAATGTGAGCTCTTTCTCTCAGGAGGCAAACAAAAGCAGGTTATAGAAGGCACAAAGTATGAGAGGAATGGAACCGCCGACCAGCCGGCAGCCACGCTCTTTAATCTTGCGAACCACAAAACGTTCCTGGGAGAAACTGCAATATGGATTTTTTTGCTCATGTAAGGCAGTGTATGAGTCCCATCCCTTTGGTAACCCTGTATATCTCTTGGAGCTTAGAAGAGCTGAACAGCCACTGGGTCTGCTATTTGAGAGGGTGTGTCTGCTCTCCCCACTGCCAGCCGAGCAATAATTTCATCTCATCAGGGCTCCATGATGTCCCTTGAGTTCCCAGCATCTGTTGGACGCTGCAATTATTTCTACTGTAATCACACCCCACCAAAGCAATCTCTCCCTTTCTGAATCTCATGCTAAAAACAACCACAAGTGCATACAGCTCTGTATACCTCAGTACACCTCCCTTGGTAGGCTTCAGATGTTTGGGATTTCAACTCCCATCAGCCAGCATTGGCAAGGGTTGGGAATGCTGGAAGTGGTAGTCCAAAAAGTCTGGAGGGCACCTTTTATAGATATTACTTGTTATGGATCATAGTGTTGCTTTTAATAATAATTAAAAAAAAAAAGTCTGGAGGGCACCAAGGTGGGAAAGCCCACTCTGCTTAAGGCAAGCAGCTGATCAGGAACTTTTTCTCTTAAAAGGCCTTAATGCGGGTAGGGTGTGATAAGTCATGCTGAGTCACAGGCTTTCCCACCTCCTCTTTCTTGGGATTTGAGCTGGATGGAAATCACAGCTGTGGCTGCAGGAGAAAAAAAAATCCTACACCTCCTGCTAGTCTGAAGGGCTGCCAAGAATGCTTATGCCTTGCAGGCAGTCAAGAAGAGGTTGGACAGGCAGCTGACTGTGACGTTTTTGGATATTTGGATAAAAGGGGGTTGGGTCAGATGAAAATGCAGCCTGTGAAAATACTCCCATACCTCCTCAAATGGAAGGAAGCCAAGAATGTGGAAGGATGACCTGAGCAATTGGTGGAATTTCCTTATTTTTTAAAAATACACAATTTACACTCCCATAGGGACATTTCCTAAGAGCTAGTGTGTTGTAGTGGTTTGAGCATTGGACGACGACCCAAAAGACTAGGGTTCAATTCCCCACTTGGCCATGGAAACCCACTGGGTGATCTTGGGCATGTCACATACTCTCAGCCCCAGAAAACCCTGTGACAGGTTCACCTTAGGATTGCCATAAATCAGAAATGACTTGAAGGCACACAAGAACAACGAAAACAACAGGAGCATATCCTCCTCTCTTTGCCTGAATGCACTAGCAGTTAAAGCCCAGATGTTCAGAAGGACGCAGCCATGAGGACTAAGCAACACTGTCCCAAAAGTGACTGCAGAAAGGCTGCTTTTCAGCAGTAGATGCTGCTCAATAGAGGTTTATCCCTAGCCCTTGTTCTGTGTCTGTTGGGTTTGTGGACTGTGGCACTGTTAGACTTCCGCACTGCACTGCTATAGCGCTATTATTCTACTTGCAACATCCTATGGAATCCTAGGGTTTACAGTTTCGGGAGGGGCCGAAACTGCAAACCCCAGGATTCCATAGGATGTTGCAAGTGGAATAATAGTGCTACAGCGGTCTAGTGCGGAGCCTTTGTTTTATAGTTTGCTTTTGTGGTTGCAAAATTGAAGCGGTGCAAAAAGCAGGAGTCTGATTGGATCCGCTGGTCTGTGTTGCTTGTGAGAGAGCAAGAGAAAGAGGGAGTGTCAGAGAGAGAGGGAGGAGGCGGAAAGAGAGGGATAGACTGCTGATGTGGATGTGATCCTTCTCCACCCATACAACACCATGACTCACTCCCAGTTCTGCCTTCTGGGATCGATCCTCGTCGCCTGCTCCTGGACCCTTACTGCCTTCCACAGCCACACCTCTCAAGATTTATAAATGAAGTTCAGACCCCAACCTCCTGGGCACTGGGGGTTTAAGCTAACTGTACAGAATAAGAGTGGGGTGGCATCATCAGATGGGTTAACAGTTTGCCTCTTCTGGCCCTTCCAAAGCTGGATAAAAGGCGTAGCAGTGCTTCAGAGCTACAGTTCACAAATGCAGCATTTGCTCTGCATGCAGAAAGCTTCAGCTTCAGCCCTCTCCGGTTAGAAGTGGGAAAGACCCCTGCCTGTAATCCTGAAGAGATGTTGCAAGTCCGCGTATGCAACACTAAACTCAAAATTCAATCAAAATAGAAAAAAACAATGGCCTGATTCAGTGTAAGGGCCCACCTACATTTCCATTTAATTCACTATTTACTCAGAAACTTGGCTGGAATCTTAATTTGTTTTTAAACTCAGGACAGAAGCTCAGTGGTGTGTGTGTATATGTCCCTTCAAGTTGCCTGCAGACTTATGGCAACCCTATGAATTTCGTAGGCATGGTGCTACTCCTCAGAGGTGGTTTTGCCAGTTCCTTCCCCAGAATCATAGAATCATAGAAATGTAGAGTTGGAAGAGACCACACAGGCCATCCAGTCCAACCCCCTGCCATGCAGGAACACCCTCAGAAATATAGGCTATATCCACACTACACTGTTATAGCGCTATTATTCTACTTTCAACACCCTGTGGAATCCTGGGGTTTGCAGCTGACGAAAGGGCCTTTAGAATTCTCAGCCAGAAGCTCTTTGGCCTCAGTAAACTACAAACCTCAGAATTCGACAGGATGTTGAAAGTAATAATAGCACCATAACGGTGTAGGGCGGAAATGGCCATAGTTTGATATTTGTTGACAGTCTCCCATCCAAGTACTAACCAGAGCTGACCCTGCTTAACTTCCAAAATCAAATGGTATGTAGCGCCTTTAGGATATTTAGACCCCTAACTCAGCAGCAGAGCACCTGGTTTTGCATGTAGAATGTCCCACATTTAATCCACAACATTTCCATGTATTCTATCGTCCAAAACACTAGAAACCTGCTACCAGTCCACGTGGGCATTACTGAGCCAGAGAAACCAATGGTCCGACTCAGTTATAGGCATTTAGCTCAGATACCTAAATTTCTGTGAGTGTGCGCTTGCCCTTGGATGAGGTGCCAAGTTCAAATGCCAAGAAGGCATCTCTGTACCTTTAAAAACAGCAAGGAAAATTGCTATTAATAGTTTGTTTCCCCTTTAGGGCAACTTTTATTGTATGGACTGTTTAACAACAGTTGCATATTTTGATATTTCTGGCTCTCTTGTGTTTTGATTTTCTGCAACATGTTTGCGTAACACAAGCTAAAGAGAAGTTCTGCAGATTCTGGAGTCTAAAGTTTATTGGAAGAAGTAGCTGCATTGTGAAGGTTGTGTCTTGTACCCCAGAAAAGGTACACAGGGCCTCCTTTTTTTTCCTGCCCCCCTTCTAAAGTTAGGAATTTCCCCAGAGATTGTTTTCCTACCCTTTCTCCCACCTTTTTGTGAAACCGCAGGAATCTGAGCAACCATGTCATTATCTTTCTCCTTTTTCCAACTTAGCTGAAATCTTAGTAGCAGGATCTCAGAAACCACTCTTCTGTTTTCTAATGAGTTATGGCAGCCCCCCCTTTGGCTTCCAGTGAGACCCCCACTGGGAATTTCAATTTGAAACTCAGCCCTGTAACTTGGACAACAACCAAAAAACTCTCTGTCCAATTTTGAGGTGTTTGGCATGGTGTCTCAGTAGGTTATACCAACCCCAGACACAGAGCTATTCTCTTTTATAGATGTATTTTTCTAAACTCAGTAAAAGGCAAAATTCTTTTACTTGCAGCTTTCTCCCATTACAGCATTACAGTGGCGGGTCAAAGCTCTGCTGGGTGAGATTTTTCTGTTGCTGATAATGCAAACCTTCTGGCACTTGAAGCAGGCAATTAACACATGCAATGAGATAAGGAATGCGTTTTCTCATTCAAATTGCTGGCAATACCCAATCTGTTTGTGTTATCAGCAAGGGTTTGTCGATAGCTAATAATAGAAGGATCCCAACTGTAAGGTCTGCATTTAATTCTGCACTCGCTATGGTCCCACATCTCCCAGCAAGCATTCTGTGTGTGAGTATACAAACACACACATGTGAAATTCTAAATTAATATTTTATATATCTGATAAAGAAGGCTTCAGGACAATGGAGACTGTCATGAGGCAGAAATAACATGGACCGTTTCCGCACGAGTCTGTTATAGCGCTATGATTCCACTTTCAACCTCCTATGGAATCCTGGGGTTTGCAGTTTCGGAAACTGCAAACCCCAGGATTCCATAGGAGGTTGAAAGTGGAATCATCGCGCTATAACAGACTCGCGCAGAAACGGCCATGGAAAGAATAGGGTTAGGTTCTTACGATACAAAAAGAAGTTCAACATGTTTCAGCAAATTCTGTATTCAAAATTGAAAATATGGGCAATGAAACAACCGGATCCTGTAAGCCTCGTGCAAAGAAAGAGAAACATTTTGATTTTGCTAGAGACTTCTTGAGACTTCCCAAAAGGCATCCAGGGATATTTTTTCTCTCTCACCATCCTTCACTTTTCTTACATTTCCATTCTGGTGGATAAACTTACAGATCTATGCTTTTTCAGCCTGCCGTGGGGAGGTGACGAGGCAAACTAATCTGCTCTCCCCTTTTCTTTCTGTTTTGATATCCCTGCATGCTTAGTAAGGGATGCTGGAGGCAGCTGCTGTTTACTTTGCCTGTTGTACATAAACACAAACACCCACAGTAGGATGAGCTAGCTTCCCAGATCACGCTTTGCTGCATTTCTTGCTACAGACACGTCGCTTGCAACCTGACACCCAAACATCTGTGTTTCTCCAGCCCTTTACCATCCTCTTAAATCAACCATGCAATTTAAAAAAAGAAAAACTTTCCAGCAAGCCAGAGGCCTAGAAGGAAGAGAGGATGTTGAGACTTTGTAGAAAGGAGTGTCTTTGTTAACTGAGGCATGCCTTTTATTACTATTCCACGCCTTCTTGTCAAAAGCAGGTATTCTGGGGGAAAAAAAATACTTTCTCTTTTTAATCCTGCCTCCTAGTGAAACCATTTTCAAGGTGGCTAATTAAGAATATTTTTTAAAAAAGGATTCTGTACAAGGAAACACCCTGCCCCTCATCTCTTTCTTTCAAAGAGGAAGGGAAAAGGGGATGCTAAAAAAGAGGGACACCACCCAGCACTACCATGAGTCAAGGAGGAGGTGACTCAGTGGTATTCCCCCTCTTCCTCCTGACCTCCCTGTCCACTGGCTGCTTTTGAGGGGACAGAACTGTATCTATTCAACACAGACTTAGCCCTGCAGCCCCAGAAGCTGGAGGCAGGGAAAATGTGGTCCTGGGGTCCCATGTGCCCCACCCAGGGTATTTTGGGAGCTGTCAAGTCCTCCAGGCTCCTCTAGACTCCCCATTTTGTGTCCAAGAACAGGGTGAGCTGCTAATTCTGGAAGCCTCCAGAAGCAGCAGTTTACCTTTCCAAAGGAGCTGTAGGGCCCCCCTTGAACCGTCTCCCATCACCAGTCAGAATCCTGTATGGAAGTTACATCTTCACAAGTGGGCTTAACGCCTGTGGGCACTAGAACTGGGCTTTCTTTCATATCCAGGAGAGGGCTGCTGCTATATAGTACAGCTGGCAAAGTGTCCTGATACACATCTTTGCAATTCACTAAGGGCCCATTCACACTACACAATTCCACGGCTGTTATTCCACTTTAACCACCATGGTTCCCTTCTATGGAATCCTGGGGTTTATAGTCTAGGGAGGCTCCGGAGCTCTCTGGCTGAGAATGCTAAATGCTCCCCTCCAAACTGCAATTCCCAATATTCCACTGGAATAATAGTGGAATAATAGCACTACAATTCAGTAGTGGGGATGGGTCCTAATAGAGTTTCTTGGTATCTCTGCTACATAGCTAAGGATATGTAAAGTTAAAGGTAATACAGCATTCTGGCAACCACTTTTTCAAAACCACAAATGACTTCCAGCCACTTCTGGGGTTTTGTTGGTGGCATCGTTGGCACAAGGATCCCAAGGAAAGAAAATGGGCCCCTGGATTTGCTGTGGGGTGCTATCTTGTCCTTTGCCACACCCAGTCTCATCTGATTTTGGAAGCTAAGTAAGGCTGAGCTCGGTTAGAACTTGAACGGAAGACTTCTAGGGATGTTCAGGATGGTTACGGACAGATTCCGCTCAGCATCCTTAGAGCGAACTGCAATAGATGGACCAAAGGTCTGAGCTTCAATGTAAGTCAGCCTGAAACCTCAAAGTGCTGTGCTAGCCAGGGCTGGCAAGACTAGCACAGATTTATAGTAGTTTGATTCCAGTAAGGCAGGTGTCTACATTCTTCCAAAATGTTCTGTATCAGCTTCAGTTGTTGAAAAACGCTGGATGGGCTACTCTGTATTTTTCCTCGTTCACAGATTAGTTTTTTTTTTATTTTCCAGAAAGGAAAATGAAAAAGATGAAAGCCATAGTGGGAAGTGAATGGGAGGGCCGAAAGGGAACTCGATGGTGTCCGTATACAATTCTGCGAAGGCGGCAGGGTGACAGCATAATAAAATCGTTGTTTGGAAGGATTGAAAAGAAAGAAAATAAGGAGCGAGGAGAAAAGAGTGGGTACTGCTTTCCGGCAAGACTGGCTATCTTGCTGTCCTCTCTGCCTCAAAACCACACAATTTCATGCAAGGTACAGACAGTATTGCCTCTCCTGGAGTGACGCTTGCACGGAAGAGGGAGCAAAAGGAAGGTTCCCTCCCTAGTAAAATTTTCCTTCAGTCCCCAAACTTCTAGTTTTGCAATAACTCAAAACTTCAGTTGAGGATTTGAAAAAGAGAGTTTAGGCACCCGAAGAAAAGGAGCAAAGTTACCTTTCTAAACACAGCAACTATAAGAGATCTGGGTGGGAAGGATTTTGCCTGATTCGCCCTTTGCAATGCTAGAAGTCTGAGGACAGTTTCATTATGGGGGAGAATTCTTAGGGGGGTGCAATATCCTTGCTACACTCACAGCAACCCCACCGTCCTTTTCCCAATTGTCTTCTTTTCCTAACTAGGAGAAGCAAAATCCACCAGGGAGGAAGCAACCGAAGGGCTTTGGGGCGGATAGCACCCGCCGCTCTCTGTCTTGCTACCACCCAGGGAGGAAAAAATAAATAATAATAAAATAAAAAATAAATAAATGAAGAGAAAATAAAACCACAGTGGCGCTGAAATGTGGGGTCCCACCGGTATGGGAGGAACCATATGTGTGCCCCTTACTTGACCCACCCTTCAAAGGCTGTCAGTCCTCCTTAGGGAAGCCAGAGGCAATAATTTCTAACCCACGGGCTGAAACCCTAGAAGGGAGTGGTTGGCTTTGCCGCTCCACCCTCTGGGAATACCCAGCTTCCCTTCCCCAGGAGGCTGACGCAGCTCAGGCCCTTTCCGCACTAGACTGTTACAGTGCTATTATTCCACTTTCAACATCCTATGGAATCCTGGGGTTTGCAGGTGCAAACCCCAGGATTCCATAGGATGTTGAAAGTGGAATAATAGCACTGTAACAGTCTAGTGCGGAAAGGGCCTCTGGCTGCCAAGATGCCAAGGAGCTGAGTGGGACGCAGCTGCCCAACCCAGCTCCAGAAAGGACTACACTGGGATGCCAGGGATGCTCCCAGAGACCTTGCTTCTGAGTTCTCAATCGGGGACCACGGAACCCCCTCCCAAGATCATCCTTGGATGATCTTGGGGGGGCTCAACAAACCAGGTCCAGCCCCACCCCTCTTTTAAATTCAATGTCCTTCCTGATTTTGGGAACTCGTGTCTAAGTCGTTTTCTCCTCTTGGGGAGGGAGTTTGTAACATCAGCAGATGATGACATCTGTATAGGTGGAAGGAACTGATGTATGAATAGGAATTAAAATTGTACATTCATTTAAAAAAATATAACTTCAATGGATTCTGAAAAGGTTCTCTAATGCTACCCCTTCGAATCCACGATCGGATTTTTTGCAGGGGGAGAGAGAGCTCACTCTGAAAGCATAGGGCACCCCCCTTCCTCCTGCCTGCCCCCCCCAAAAAAATACCTCCCCCAAACACAGAAACGGTGGGTTTCTTTCTCTCTCCGCTTCCCATCCTTTACTAGCTGATTTTCTTTGTCCAACTTGCCCATCCAGTTCGATCTGGCACCCTCCCCTCCCCGAAAAGCAAGCCCGCCCCCCTCCCCCTGGTGCATATCTTGGCTTCCCCCTCCCCTCCCACAGCATCTTCTAAACAGAGCTGGGGAGGGGGGACACGTCTTCGATTTGGGGGGGTAGATCCAGACCCCCAGATCGCCCAAGAGGGAGGGAACCAAACCAGATTTGCTGCACCCCCGCCTCCAAAAACCCTTCTCCCGCCCCCCGCTTCCTCCAGACCTCCAGTCCTCCTACCTGCGGGTGCAAAGGGGAGCTGTGTCGGTCCAGCGGAGTGAAACCCACCGAACAGGGGCAGAAGGGGGCCGGGGAGGAGTGAGCCAGCCGGGAAGGAGAGAACGGGAGAGATCCGGGCTGGGCTGGGCTGGGCTGGGGCTGGGCGGGCACCCTCCTCTTCCACGCCCCGCCCAGAGCCGGCCGAGGCTGCTCGGAAGGGGCGGGGGGGGTTGCCGTCCCAAGACTTCGCGCCGCCTGAAGCCAAAGAGCAGAGGGTCGTGTTGCGGGGGGGATCGTGTGCAAGAAGAAAGGGGACTTCGACTGCGCTGTAACGGAGCGGGGACGAGCAGCGTCGCTGGGAGTGCCGACCCGCCACGTGGTGCCGCCTGAGGCCAAGGGGCCCCCGGCCATCACGTGTGCAGAAGGCGTGGGAAACTCACTTCAGCACTGGAGAGGGGACAGAGCCCTCCACAGTCAAGCCTTGAGGGCAAAAGGCCCCTCTAGGGGTTGCAGGAGAGGCATGCACAGAACTCCTTCTTCTAAGGCCATTTCTGCACTACACTGTTCTAGTGCTATGATTCCCCTTTCAGCATCCTGCGGAATTCTGGGGTTTGTGATTCATGGAGGCCCAAGAGCTCTCTGGCTGAGAATTCTTCATGCCCCTCCCTAAACTGCAAACTCCAGGATGCCATAGGAGGTTGAAAGGGGAATCATAGCACTAGGACAGCGGAGGGTGGAAATGGCCCGAGTCCAGCCAAAGAGAATGACCAAAGGGACTGGAAAGGAGGAATAGTTGTGGACAGGGGTACCACCGCTGTCCCACTCCCCAAGCCCCCTAACACTGTTGTTGCTATTGTGTGGTTTCAGGTTGTCTCCCACCTATGGAAACCCTATGGTGGAGGTTTCTAGGGCTGAGAGTGTGTGGCGTGCCCAAGGTTAGGGCCTTTCCGCACTACGCTGTTATAGTGCTATTGTTCCCCTTTCAACCTCCTGTGGAATTTTGGGATTTGTAGTTTGTTATGGCCAAAGAACTCTCTGGCTGAGAATTCTAAATGCCTCTCTCTAAACTGCAGAGCCCAGGATTCCATAGGATGCTGAAAGTGGAATCATAGCACTATAATAGTGTAGTGCGGAAAGGCCCTTAGTATTCAACCACTGTTTCTATGGATCCGCTCTCGCTGAGATTACTTAACAGGATTCCCAGCATTATTATTTTAAATCAAGTTCAAGAAGCTTTTTTTTTTAAAACATTCTTCTTTTGGCAACAAGTATATACCCAGCATCGGGGGATATTGGACTACAACTCTTGAGCTGGAAGAAATGCTTCGGAGGGAGATAAATGTTTTCTTTTACTACAGGCGGCAAACAGCGAGAACCTGCAGTTTCGACCAGCCGTAAGGAACCTCTATTCGTGCTGAAAAAGGTACGAATATTAGCCGCATGAGCTTTTTAAGCCACAAAAAAATTCTTTGACATCATCAAACCATTTCCCTCTTCATTTTATTCTTGCAAATTTCTCAGAGTCCACCCACCCACCCACCCACCCACCCACGTTTGTCTGCTTGTGGTTCCTCTATTTTCCTTTGTGGCCATATTACCTCTCCTTATTTGTTTATGTGCTTCCTTAGTTAAGAGGTGACTCAGTCTTTCCATCCCTCCAATTTCTTCTTTTTCTAAATCTGAAACCAGTCATAAGAAGGAAAGAAAGAAAATGAGCAAGATGTGTTGTCTAGCTCAGATATATACAAACACAGTGATCTCTAGATGTGTTGGACTGTGTCTCCCACTGTCCCCCCCGAGTAGGGGTGATGGGAGTTTAGCTCCACACATCTGGAAGCGCCAACCTGGGTAGAGTTGCATCAAATAAATTCTAAGCTTGCTTGTATGAGACGGTCCCATCCTTTTAGATGGCAGCAAGTGGGACCAAGACTCCTGGCCAATTCTGGGTCCCTAACAGATCATAGAAGCATAGAATCGTCGACTTGGAAGAGACCACAATGCCCATTGAGTCCAACCCCCTTCTGCCATGCAGGAACACACGCTCAAGGCAGCCCAGCAAATGACCATCCAGCTTCTGTTTAAAAGCCTCAAAAGAAGGTGACTCCACCACACTCCCAGGCAGCAGATTCCACTGTTGAACGGCTCTTACCATTAGGAAGTTCTTCCTAATGTTTAGATGAAGTCTCTTTTCCTGTAGTTTGAATCCATTGCTCCGTGTCCTAGTCTCTACATATGTTAATATGTATGCATCTCTGTCTGTCTATCTATCTAGCCATCTATCTATCTATCTATCTATCTATCTGGCTGTCTATCTATCTGTCATCTGGCTATCTGGCTATCTATCTATCTATCTGGCTATCTGTCTATCTGTCTGTCTATCTATCTGGATATCTATCTATCTATCTATCTATCTGTCATCTGGCTATCTGGCTATCTATCTATCTATCTGGCTATCTGTCTATCTGTCTGTCTATCTATCTGGATATCTATCTATCTATCTATCTATCTGTCTCTCTCTCTCTCTATCTATCATCTGTCTGTCTCTCTCTCTCTCTATCTATCATCTGTCTGTCTATCTCTCTGTCTATCTGTCCGTCTGTCTGTCTATCTATCTATCTATCTATCTGAGCAGAATAAGTACCACTCTACTCTGCTTTGGTTAGACCCCATCTTGAATACTGTGTCCAGTTCTGGGCACCCCAATTCAAGAAGGATATTGACAAGCTGGAGCAAGTCCAGAGGAGGGCGACCAAAATGGTGAGAGGCCTGGAAGCCATGAAGCCCTATGGGGATAGACTTAGAGAGCTGGGGATGTTTAGTCTGCAGAAGAGAAGGTTGAGAGGGGACATGAGAGCCATGTTTAAATATTTGAAGGGATGCCATGTAGAGGAGGGAGTGGGCTTGTTTTCTGCTGCTCCAGAGACCAGGACAAGGAGCAATGGATTCAAGCTGCAGGAAAGGAGATTCCACCTGAACCTCAGGAAGAACTTCCTGACAGTCAGGGCTGTCCGGCAGTGGAATCTGCTGCCTCGGAGTGTGGTGGAGTCTCCTTCCTTGGAGGTTTTTAAGCAGAGGCTTGATGGTCATCTGTCGGGATTGCTTTGAGGGTGTTCCTGCATGGCAGGGGGTTGGACTGGATGGCCTGTGAGGTCTCTTCCAACTCTGAATTTCTATGATTCTATACATTTTATTGTGTGTTTTTCTTGAAAATCTGTTGTTGTGCGTTAGGTATTATGTATCTCAACTGAGTCTACCCTGTGCTGCTGTGCCTCGGACAGCAAAAACATCTTGGCCCAGCCCTGGCCCTGCTTTCCGTTCTACTTCTTTGCTTACCACCCCACAGAGAATGACATTCAATCTTGCAAGATGGCTTTTTAATCCATGCAGCCGCCACCCAGAAGTACCCGGGGTCGGCAGCTCGAGGCTGCAAAATGGGTACACGCTTCTTTTTCCATCCGTCTTTTTGGGGTGCTTTGCAAATGTTGAGACGGGCCAATCGACATTTAATTTGTTCTTTTCTTCTATTTTGGTTTCCTTTCCCTTTGTCATTGCTTACATCAGTCTTTAAGAAACTTCTTAGCTGCTCTGCCACGCCATGTGAGTGCCCACTAGCGGCTGTGGAGGGGAGGCTAGTTGGACTTCATCCATCACGATATGTCACTGACAGTGGCATCTGTCACTGAGCTCTCAGATCGTTTCCGCACTAGACTGTTATAGTGCTATTATTCCACTTTCTTTTCTTTTTTTATTAAAATGCACACTTTTTACATGCATCTTTACTCTTGACATATTCTGTCTTTTGATTGTATATAAAAAATAAACTATATTTCATTGTCTCTATGTTAACATTCTATATAAGTACTTCAATACTTATAACGCTTAAATATACAATCCTCCATTTTATCCATAATTCATTTTTTCACCCCTAAAGGATCCTATATTTTTTGCTGTCTGTCGTCTTTCACTTCCTACTTTCTTTCACTTGGTTGTTCTTTCTCTCTTACCTAACGGTACGGTTGGCTGGCCTCCAACAATATATTTCTTAGCTTAAATGTCATTTTCGGCTTCCTCTCTATCGCAGCTATTATCCCACTTTCAACATCCTCGGGGTTTGCAATATAGGGAGGGGCCTAAACGGCAAACCCCAGGATTCCATAGGAGGTTGAAAGTGGAATAATAGCACTATAAGAGTCTAGTGCGGAAATGGCCTCCTCCGTTCTTTGACGTCTACTTCTGTTGCCCTGCCTCCAGTCTATAGAATCCTGGGATTTATAGTTTGCACAGGGATCTAAGAATTCTCTGCTAGGGAGCCTCAGTGAACAACAGCAAAGAAGTCTAAGCTAAACTACAAACCCCAGGATTCCATAGGATGTTGAAAGTGGAATAATAGCACTATAGTGTGGAAATGGCCTCCTCCGTTCTTTGACGTCTACTTCTGTTGCCCTGCCTCCAGTCTATAGAATCCTGGGATTTATAGTTTGCACAGGGATCTAAGAATTCTCTGCTAGGGAGCCTCAGTGAACGACAGCAAAGAAGTCTAAGCTAAACCGCAAGCCCAGGATTCCATAGGATGTGAAAGTGGAATAATAGCACTATAGTGTGGAAATGGCCTCTTCCGTTCTTTCACGTCTACTTCTGTTGCCCTGCCTCCAGTCTATAGAATCCTGGGATTTATAGTTTGCACAGGGATCTAAGAATTCTCTGCTAGGGAGCCTCAGTGAACGACAGCAAAGAAGTCTAAGCTAAACTACAACCCCAGATTCCATAGGATGTCGAAAGTGGAATAATAGCACTATAGTGTGGAAATGGCCTCTTCCGTTCTTTCACGTCTACTTCTGTTGCCCTGCCTCCAGTCTATAGAATCCTGGGATTTATAGTTGCACAGGGATCTAAAATTCTCTGCTAGGGAGCCTCAGTGAACAACAGCAAAGAAGTCTAAGCTAAACTACAAACCCCAGGATTCCATAGGAGGTTGAAAGTGGAATAATAGCACTATAGTGTGGAAATGGCCTCCTCCGTTCTTTGACGTCTACTTCTGTTGCCCTGCCTCCAGTCTATAGAATCCTGGGATTTATAGTTTGCACAGGGATCTAAGAATTCTCTGCTAGGGAGCCTCAGTGAACGACAGCAAAGAAGTCTAAGCTAAACCTACAAACCCCAGGATTCCATAGGATGTCGAAAGTGGAATAATAGCACTATAGTGTGGAAATGGCCTCCTCCGTTCTTTGACGTCTACTTCTGTTGCCCTGCCTCCAGTCTATAGAATCCTGGGATTTATAGTTTGCACAGGGATCTAAGAATTCTCTGCTAGGGAGCCTCAGTGAACGACAGCAAAGAAGTCTAAGCTAAACCGCAAGCCGCAGAATTCCATAGGATGTGAAAGTGGAATAATAGCACTATAGTGTGGAAATGGCCTCTTCCGTTCTTTCACGTCTACTTCTGTTGCCCTGCCTCCAGTCTATAGAATCCTGGGATTTATAGTTTGCACAGGGATCTAAGAATTCTCTGCTAGGGAGCCTCAGTGAACGACAGCAAAGAAGTCTAAGCTAAACTACAAACCCCAGGATTCCATAGGAGTTGAAAGTGGAATAATAGCACTATAGTGTGGAAATGGCCTCTCGTTCTTTCACGTCTACTTCTGTTGCCCTGCCTCCAGTCTATAGAATCCTGGGATTTATAGTTTGCACAGGGATCTAAGAATTCTCTGCTAGGGAGCCTCAGTGAACACAGCAAAGAGTCTAAGCTAAACTACAAACCCCAGGATTCCATAGGATGTTGAAAGTGGAATAATAGCACTATAGTGTGGAAATGGCCTCCTCCGTTCTTTGACGTCTACTTCTGTTGCCCTGCCTCCAGTCTATAGAATCCTGGGATTTATAGTTTGCACAGGGATCTAAGAATTCTCTGCTAGGGAGCCTCAGTGAACGACAGCAAAGAAGTCTAAGCTAAACTCAAGCCGCAGAATTCCATAGGATGTCGAAAGTGGAATAATAGCACTATAGTGTGGAAATGGCCTCTTCCGTTCTTTCACGTCTACTTCTGTTGCCCTGCCTCCAGTCTATAGAATCCTGGGATTTATAGTCTGCACAGGGATCTAAGAATTCTCTGCTAGGGAGCCTCAGTGAACGACAGCAAAGAAGTCTAAGCTAAACTACAAACCCCAGGATTCCATAGGAGGTTGAAAGTGGAATAATAGCACTATAGTGCGGAAATGGCCTCCTCTGTTCTTTGACAGCTACTTCTGTTGCCCTGCCTCCAGTCTATAGAATCCTGGGATTTATAGTTTGCACAGGGATCTAAGAATTCTCTGCTAGGGAGCCTCAGTGAACAACAGCAAAGAAGTCTAAGCTAAACTACAAACCCCAGGATTCCATAGGATGTTGAAAGTGGAATAATAGCACTATAGTGTGGAAATGGCCTCCTCCGTTCTTTGACGTCTACTTCTGTTGCCCTGCCTCCAGTCTATAGAATCCTGGGATTTATAGTTTGCACAGGGATCTAAGAATTCTCTGCTAGGGAGCCTCAGTGAACGACAGCAAAGAAGTCTAAGCTAAACTACAAACCCCAGGATTCCATAGGATGTTGAAAGTGGAATAATAGCACTATAGTGTGGAAATGGCCTCCTCCGTTCTTTGACGTCTACTTCTGTTGCCCTGCCTCCAGTCTATAGAATCCTGGGATTTATAGTTTGCACAGGGATCTAAGAATTCTCTGCTAGGGAGCCTCAGTGAACAACAGCAAAGAAGTCTAAGCTAAACTACAAACCCCAGGATTCCATAGGATGTCGAAAGTGGAATAATAGCACTATAGTGTGGAAATGGCCTCTTCCGTTCTTTCACGTCTACTTCTGTTGCCCTGCCTCCAGTCTATAGAATCCTGGGATTTATAGTCTGCACAGGGATCTAAGAATTCTCTGCTAGGGAGCCTCAGTGAACGACAGCAAAGAAGTCTAAGCTAAACTACAAACCCCAGGATTCCATAGGAGGTTGAAAGTGGAATAATAGCACTATAGTGCGGAAATGGCCTCCTCCGTTCTTTGACGTCTACTTCTGTTGCCCTGCCTCCAGTCTATAGAATCCTGGGATTTATAGTTTGCACAGGGATCTAAGAATTCTCTGCTAGGGAGCCTCAGTGAACAACAGCAAAGAAGTCTAAGCTAAACTACAAACCCCAGGATTCCATAGGATGTCGAAAGTGGAATAATAGCACTATAGTGTGGAAATGGCCTCCTCCGTTCTTTGACGTCTACTTCTGTTGCCCTGCCTCCAGTCTATAGAATCCTGGGATTTATAGTCTGCACAGGGATCTAAGAATTCTCTGCTAGGGAGCCTCAGTGAACGACAGCAAAGAAGTCTAAGCTAAACTACAAACCCCAGGATTCCATAGGATGTTGAAAGTGGAATAATAGCACTATAGTGTGGAAATGGCCTCCTCCGTTCTTTGACGTCTACTTCTGTTGCCCTGCCTCCAGTCTATAGAATCCTGGGATTTATAGTTTGCACAGGGATCTAAGAATTCTCTGCTAGGGAGCCTCAGTGAACGACAGCAAAGAAGTCTAAGCTAAACTACAAACCCCAGGATTCCATAGGAGGTTGAAAGTGGAATAATAGCACTATAGTGCGGAAATGGCCTCCTCTGTTCTTTGACGTCTACTTCTGTTGCCCTGCCTCCAGTCTATAGAATCCTGGGATTTATAGTTTGCACAGGGATCTAAGGCATTTCTGCACTCAGTGAACGCGCAATGCAACTTCAACCCCGCGGAATTCTGGGGTTTGAAGTTTCCTAGGCGAAAGGCTCCTCGTTTGAGCTATTCAGTTGCCCTGCCTCCAAAGCCTATAGAATCCTGGGATTTATAGTTTACACAGGGATCTAAGAATTCTCTGCTAGGGAGCCTCAGTGAACGACAGCAAAGAAGTCTAAGCTAAACTACAAACCCCAGGATTCCATAGGATGTCGAAAGTGGAATAATAGCACTATAGTGTGGAAATGGCCTCTCCGTTCTTTGACGTCTACTTCTGTTGCCCTGCCTCCAGTCTATAGAATCCTGGGATTTATAGTCTGCACAGGGATCTAAGAATTCTCTGCTAGGGAGCCTCAGTGAACGACAGCAAAGAAGTCTAAGCTAAACTACAAACCCCAGGATTCCATAGGAGGTTGAAAGTGGAATAATAGCACTATAGTGCGGAAATGGCCTCCTCTGTTCTTTGACAGCTACTTCTGTTGCCCTGCCTCCAGTCTATAGAATCCTGGGATTTATAGTTTGCACAGGGATCTAAGAATTCTCTGCTAGGGAGCCTCAGTGAACAACAGCAAAGAAGTCTAAGCTAAACTACAAACCCCAGGATTCCATAGGATGTTGAAAGTGGAATAATAGCACTATAGTGTGGAAATGGCCTCCTCCGTTCTTTGACGTCTACTTCTGTTGCCCTGCCTCCAGTCTATAGAATCCTGGGATTTATAGTTTGCACAGGGATCTAAGAATTCTCTGCTAGGGAGCCTCAGTGAACGACAGCAAAGAAGTCTAAGCTAAACTACAAACCCCAGGATTCCATAGGATGTTGAAAGTGGAATAATAGCACTATAGTGTGGAAATGGCCTCCTCCGTTCTTTGACGTCTACTTCTGTTGCCCTGCCTCCAGTCTATAGAATCCTGGGATTTATAGTTTGCACAGGGATCTAAGAATTCTCTGCTAGGGAGCCTCAGTGAACAACAGCAAAGAAGTCTAAGCTAAACTACAAACCCCAGGATTCCATAGGATGTCGAAAGTGGAATAATAGCACTATAGTGTGGAAATGGCCTCTTCCGTTCTTTCACGTCTACTTCTGTTGCCCTGCCTCCAGTCTATAGAATCCTGGGATTATAGTCTGCACAGGGATCTAAGAATTTCTGCTAGGGAGCCTCAGTGAACGACAGCAAAGAAGTCTAGCTAAACTACAAACCCCAGGATTCCATAGGAGGTTGAAAGTGGAATAATAGCACTATAGTGCGGAAATGGCCTCCTCCGTTCTTTGACGTCTACTTCTGTTGCCCTGCCTCCAGTCTATAGAATCCTGGGATTTATAGTTTGCACAGGGATCTAAGAATTCTCTGCTAGGGAGCCTCAGTGAACAACAGCAAAGAAGTCTAAGCTAAACTACAAACCCCAGGATTCCATAGGATGTCGAAAGTGGAATAATAGCACTATAGTGTGGAAATGGCCTCCTCCGTTCTTTGACGTCTACTTCTGTTGCCCTGCCTCCAGTCTATAGAATCCTGGGATTTATAGTCTGCACAGGGATCTAAGAATTCTCTGCTAGGGAGCCTCAGTGAACGACAGCAAAGAAGTCTAAGCTAAACTACAAACCCCAGGATTCCATAGGATGTTGAAAGTGGAATAATAGCACTATAGTGTGGAAATGGCCTCCTCCGTTCTTTGACGTCTACTTCTGTTGCCCTGCCTCCAGTCTATAGAATCCTGGGATTTATAGTTTGCACAGGGATCTAAGAATTCTCTGCTAGGGAGCCTCAGTGAACGACAGCAAAGAAGTCTAAGCTAAACTACAAACCCCAGGATTCCATAGGAGGTTGAAAGTGGAATAATAGCACTATAGTGCGGAAATGGCCTCCTCTGTTCTTTGACGTCTACTTCTGTTGCCCTGCCTCCAGTCTATAGAATCCTGGGATTTATAGTTTGCACAGGGATCTAAGGCCATTTCCGCACTACAGTGTCAAACTGCTGCTATGCCACGTTCAACGCCCTGTGGAATTCTGGGGTTTGTAGTTTCCTGAGGCCAAAGAGCTCCTTGGCTGAGCATTCGAAGTGCCGTTCCCTAAACTACAAACCCCAGAATTCCCATAGGAGGTCGATCGTGGAATAGCAGCCCTTTAACACTGTAGTGCGGAAACGACCCAGCAGAATTCTCTGCTAGGGAGCCTCAGTGAAGGACAGCAAAGAAGTCTGAGCCAAACTACAAACCCCAGGATTCCATAGGGGGTCGAAAGTGGAATCATCGCGCTATAACAGTGTCGTGCGGAAGTCTTTGAGGACTGAACCTGAGTAATATGCTTGGACTTTCTCTCAGCTATTTTGTTGCGCCGCTTGTTTTTCACTGATTTTAATGCTTTTGGGAGTTTCAGAATTTTTTTATCTTCTGTACAAGACTTTAGACTTGTAACTAGGCGGTTTTTTTTTAATCTGTGGTAAGCTGCCTTGAGTCCCAAATGGGAAAAAAGGGGAGAATATGGATAAATAGTAATAATTCACACTCAGTACTGTGGAGAGGGAGCGCTTCCCTCACACGACGAAGCAAAATGGGGCCTCAGAGAGAAGCTGAGGCGACGGAACGGGTGGCCACTGGTGGGCGGAGACGCCGAGCGCTACCGCGGAACCCCATTGGCCAGACTTCGCTGACAGACATAAACGTTTGTTTTTTGTTAAGCCCGCCGCCTCCAGGATCTCGCGTTGTTGTGAGTTCTCCCCGCCCGCGAGACGCTTCTCCTTTTCTTTTCCCGAAGCGCATGCTCCGTGGGTCGACGACCCCTCCCCACTCCACAAACCAGCACTTTTTTTTTCTGCGCAGGCGCTCCGCTGTGCCTCCTCGAAAGTCACTCTTCCCTCCCTCCTCAACCCCTTTCAAAAAAAATAAAACCCGCAAACCACACCCCTCGACAACAACAGCTTCTTGGCCCCGCCTCTCGCGGCTCTAACCCCCGCGATACGCCAGTCTCCGCAAGCCCCGCCCTTTTTATTTCCCCCCTCCTCCCCCTTTCGTTTGCCGTCGGCCGCCCGCGCGTCATTTTTAACCCCCGCTTCTTTTGGAGCGGCCCGGCCGGGAGCTCTCCTTCCCCTCCCCGTCCGGAGTGGGCGGAGAAACCCCGTGTAAGGGGTCGCCGCCATCTTGGATAAAGTGTGTGTGTCTATGTGAGGAGAGGAAAGGGGGGAAAAAGGCGGTGGAGGAGGGGCGGCGGAGGCGAGAAAGAGGAAGGGGGGAAATTAGAAAAAAAAAAGGAGAAGAAGGAGAAGAAAGGAGGCGGAGGAGGCGCCTTGGCACTCAGAGGGAGCCGTGAGGGGAGCCGGCGCCGCCGCCTCTTCTTTCGGAACGGAGGCCCGGAACGAGAAGGGGAGGAGACATCCCGCCGCCGCCGCCGCCCGGAGCCAAGCTGCCCAGTCACCAGCCCCTCGAGCCCAGGTAGAGCCGAGGCCTGAGGCCTAGCCCTCCCCCGGCGTTGCCTAGCAACGGGATGGGGGTCCCGTGGCCCCTCCCACTCCTGAGGCGGGGGTGGGAGGGGGCCGAAGGGGAGCCCGCAGGTGGGTAGGCCGCGGAGTCCTCCCAGCCTCTCCCTCGCTTTTGTGTCGGAGGCCTTGCCCAGGCCGCCCGCGTGAGGCCTCCTTTCTCCCCGCTCTTCCAGCTCCCTCGGCTTTGCGACGTGGGCTCGGCGAACCCCACCCTGCCCCGGTGGGAGAGCCGTAGGGCTGGAAGAGACCCCGGGCCCGTCCAGTCCGGCCCCCTTCCGCCCTGCAGGGACCCCCCTCAAGGCACTCCCGACAGACGGCCATCCAGCCTCTGCTTAAAAACCTCCAAAGAAGGAGGATTCCATGGCGGAACAGCTCTGGCCCTGTTCCTTCTGACGTCCAGGTGGAATCTCTTGTCCTGCAGCTGGAATCCGTTGCTCCTTGTCCTGGTCTCTGGAGCAGCAGAAAACAAGCTTGCTCCATTTTCAATATGACATACCTTCGAATACTTAAACATGGCTATCATGTCCCCTCTTAACCTTCTCTTCTGCAGACTAGACATCCCCAGCTCCCTAAGTCGTTCCTCATAGGGCTTCATGGCTTCCAGACCCTTCACCATTTTGGTCACCCTCCTCTGGACACGCTCCTTTAATGATTGTGGGGAAGAAGGGGGGGTTCAGCAGGTGTTGGCTTGTCAGGGAAGAAGCAACACCTTGCTGAAATTCTTCTACTCGACCAGGTGCCCCCTTTCATTTTCACTCTGGCAGCCCTCGCTCCAACCTGGAGAGGAAAGCGGCCTGCCTCTCCCATGCAAAATCACACCCGAGGTGTGGTTCGTCTTCTCTTCTCAAAGAGACTTTAAACTTTCTCCTTTTTGCAAGACCCTCTTTCTCACCATCCCATCCCGGCTTTTCCCACCCCACCCGGGCTTGCTTAATCTTGCAGGAGGTACTCCTGCGGATTTCACTCCTAAGCAAAGTGTCTCTTAAGGCCCAGCGTGGTCCTTCAGATGTTAGCAATATAACCATTGTTCAGGGATGATGGGAGCTGGAGTGCAAAACCTCTGGTGGGCCAACGGTTTAAGGTGAGGTCAACCTGACTAGATTCAGTGTCCTTTACTCAGAGGTAGTTATGTGCAAGGACACAACCTGATCTGTAGAGTTGCAGCTTTGTAAAACCACATTTTCCCCCCTGATCTTTTCTTCCTTCAGGATAAATGGTAAGCTTCTGAGGGCATACTTTAGAAAGTGCACGTCAGTATATACATCGTGTCATCAGTTGCTCCTGCGTGGAATAATTTAGCAAAAGGAATGGTCTTGGGGGCACCCTTGAAGACTTAATTTAGTTTGGTAGATGCTTTTGGTGGGATGTAATAAATCCTTCAGTCTTTAAGGTGAGACAAGACTCTCTTAGCTTCCTGAGAGATTGTTGAGTTCAACTATGCTGTGCCTTCTTGGTGTATCCTCAGAGGAACTAGATATCAGTAAGATTATGGCCTCTAAATTTTCAAGGATTGAAAAGTGCTGGAGAGCAGCCTATATTAGCTTGTGGCTTATACAGACAGGCATCTGCCACTCTGTTTGGACTTTTTTTACTGGGTGTCAAGCAATCGTTCCTGAGCCCTGGAAGATGGTTGTGATATAAATGCAATACAGGCTTGTCTGCTTTGTGTGCAGATCTCTGGCATGTTTCTCTGCACCCATTCAGTGTTGCACATCTTTGCCAAGTGCAGAGGTGTGTCTGAGAGACATCGCTCTTCGTGACCAATCTCCCTGTTAAGATCTGCTGGATGTACCTCTTATGCAGGTGACGAGTGTTGCAGAAAGTTGTACTGTGGGTGCTTCACACATGGTATTTTTCCTACGTGAAGATAATTTTCTGAGGTTATGCCGCTTATGTACAATGAATGTTGCAAAATAAGCACTTGCACAACTCCAGGTGCTGGAAGTGAGTTATGTATGTCTATAGAGATGTATCGTATGTGAATTTAGAAAGAGGTAGCCATGTTTCTGGATCCTATTCCGTTCTATCCCACTCCCACAACTGTATAAATACGCCTTATATTTGAAGCTTTAATGCCACTCTCTATTGCATCTGGGGAGGTGGGTTTATACCCACGAAAGCTCATGCTGAAATAAAATCCAGTGAGTCACATTCCTTTTTCCCCTTCCTCCTTTTTACCATGTGTGAAGCAGTTGTGTTTGGAATGTAGATGCTGTGCGCACAACATAGTTGTGCCGAATCCACTAATGGATAGTTGTGGAATGGTGGCATGCAAGACAATATGTGCATTTTAGATACGGCTTTTGGATGTGTATTTAGACCTGAATCTGGACCCAGAAAGGTGCTCATTTCTACTTTTCAAGCATCACTTCTTAAATTACAGAATTGTAATAAAACTTTCTGTTGAAGTCTGCTAGGGATCAAACATGTTTGTGTTTAGTGTGTGGAATGAACTCTGTACTCTCCTTGCTTTTCTCATCCTGTATGTAAACAGTAGGTTTTTAATGAGGGATAGATATGTTTATACACTATTTTTCCTGTGAGCATTTGGTGCAGGTAAGATTTTAAACTTCTAGTTGAGATTGACATGGCGAGATTGCTTCTTAAAAAGGAAAATACAGTTTAAGGAACCTACACATCACGGGGGGAAAATCACATTATCACTCTCCATAATTTCTCATTAGAGTTTAATATGAGGAATCTTGGAAGTCTGTCCATTCCCATGTCTACCAGTGGAAGCCTTGATAGTTTGGAGCTTAGTTATAACTTTGACATGATTACCAGCTTTTTGTCTTGCCCACAGTCAGGTTTTCTTTCACTGAAATAGCTGCCTCCTAGTAGAGAATGGACTACAATGTGAAACCCACTTGACTCACATTATGAGTGAGCGTACATACAATTGTGCTGTTCCACAACAGTTCCCCAAACCAGTAGCAGTTGTAATCTGTGCAACAAGGGCAAGGACATTTAAATGGCTTCCCAGTAGTTGTGAAACTCCTTTCCTTTGGATACTTGCCATAATCTGAGCATCTCTTGTCAGATCTTCCTGCTTGTGCTTCTTTCTTAATGCCTATAGTTAAAAAGGAGAATAGATTTGTGTGTACTTTTGACCTCCTAATATATGTTAGATTTCATATTCATTCCTGTATCAAACTCTGAGCTTTGTGCCCGTACCGTTACCATGGAAATAATTGTGCTTCATCCAGGTTTAGATACAGACAAGCTCTTAGAAGGGCTACGTTCTTGAGCGCGCTTGGGAGTGAGTTCCATTGAGAAAGGTCAGCATCTTGAATAAGGGTCCATAGAATAAAACTTATTTCAGGTGTGTAAGAGTGTGTAAGAGCTAGATACATTTCCTTCCCTGAAGTCACTGTTTGGCCCCACCCTAACCTGTAGGTTTATGTAGGGTGGAAAAGCACATATATTTATTCTTGTGGCCTACCTCACACTGAGCCAGTAAACCTACAACTGGTCTGTATTACTTCATTGTGCAAATCACATATTGGGCTGTTCCTTCTCAAACCTGCTGTTAGTTCTCTCCTTTCCTTCTTCAACATTGTCATTTTCTGTAGGTGGGAATTTTGTGCGCATTCGATGCGGTAACAGAGCGACTGTAGATTGAGGTGGTACAACCAAGTCACAGGCTTACTGTCTCACTGCTTAGTTAACATTGCTAAAATTTTGTGGTGAGTAAAGAATTTGTTGTCGTCATGTGTCTTCAGGTTGTTTATGACAACCCTAAGGCAAACTTATGGGTCTTTCTTCACAAGATTTGTTCAAAGGGGGTTTGCCTTCACCTTTGCCCGAAGCTGAGAGAGTGTGACTTGCCCAAGATCCCCCAGTGGGTTTCTGTGGCCGAGCAAGGATTTGAACCCTGGTTTCTTGAGTTATAATCCAGCACTCAAACTACAATGCCATGCTGGCTCAAAGAACAGCCAAATGTGTGCATGGTGTCAGTTATCATGTATCTGCATACTTGGTCTGTATTAATTAATATTCCTCCATAATCTTGTATTTCTGCACATATATTATGAAGTGCTGGTTTTGTTCTGCAAATGTCTGTCAGATCCTCGATTTTGAAATGGATTTTGTGCTTGAGCAGTGTACTTTTATCCTCTGTTAGCATCTTACTGACCCCTGCTTTTGCTTTTTTTTTTTTTGGTTCAGTTAGGATTGGAGAGCATTATATCATTGTTAATGAATGTCTGGTTTAGTAACTGCAAACCTCTAACCATATATAAATCACCAAGTGGTAACCACTGAGGTTAAAAGCAAGACAGAGGAAGGATCTCAAATTCTTGGCTGCTTAGACCCGTATGTTGTGTAAACATTTCCTGAGAAATACACAGAGAAGTGTATTAATGCTGAACACGCTGGTATTTTATTGTGATGTTGGCATATCTCTCTTCCTCCTGGGCCCTGGGTCATGCAGTTCCCCCTGTTTTCCCTCCTAGGACGGCCACACGGAAGAGAGTGGCATATCTTTCTTCAGCTTAGTTTGTCTCCTCTGTGGTTAATATTAATTGTGGTTTGTAGAAACAAGCCTTTTAAACCATAGTTTAAAGTTAGCTCCTTCCAAACAAGCTGTCACTAAAACTAACCACAGCTTGTTGATTTTGGAGACGAACAAGGTTTGATCAAAACTGGACGGGAAAGCTATTACCCCACTTAATTTGGAAGCTTGCCGTTATCTGCGAGGTGACTGCCTGTGGGAAAGAGTTAACAAAACTGAGCAGCATAAGATATTCCCAGTATAGACTTGGCTTGAAATCATGTCATTCATAAACACTGCAGCCTGTTCTGTGAGGAATTAAACACTGCTGTTGTTGTAGTATAGTGTGCGTGGTCTTCGGTGCAGAGTTGATCAGGTGATGGAACAGTATGTGTCTTGTGTTCCATAGCTGAGGTTTGCTTCTGGGAAATAACTTCTGAGTTGGTATGGAGAATGACATAGAAATAAAACTGAAGGAGCTGGAAGAGAACCAAACACTGAGACAGGATATCCGATTTCCAAAATATCCCTTCATCCTTTTCCTTGAAAGCTTTCAACAGAGTGGATCTTTTCACCTCCAGCAGTTTAAGCTTCTTTCTATAAAACTTCATAGTTATGGCAGGGGTTTTCTCCCCTAAATTTATTATTCATATCTTACCAACAATAAAACAACTGTACATTTGTCAGCATCTCTTCTGCTGTCACTGTCATTTTGCTGCTGTTTTCTCCCATCTCCAAGCTATCTTTACATCTGACTAATGGCTCAAGACCTTATTCTTGCTTGATGAATTTCCCTTTTCTGTTGTCCCTGCTGCCCAGCTTTCTGTTTTTTTTCAAATCAGTTTGAATTGCAAGCCCTGAAGTTGTATTTGCAGTCCCACCCAGTTTTATCACACTGCTCCAATGTAAACTTTACAGACTTATTTTTGATTGTAGTTGCAATGACTGATAAGTGATTCTGCTTGGTGTGGATGTAAAATATTAAGTGGAATATGCATTAATTGTGGGCTCATATGCATGAATATGAGGAGGGCGACCAAAATGGTGAGAGACCTGGAAGCCATGCCCTATGAGGACAGACTTAGAGAGCTGGGTATGTTTAGTCTGCAGAAGAGAAGGTTAAGAGGGGACATGATAGCCATGTTTAAATATTTGAAGGGATGTCATGTTGAGAACGAAGCAAGCTTGTTTTCCACTGGTCCAGAGACCAGGACAAGGAGCAATGGATTCAAGCTGCAGGAAAGGAGATTCCACCTGAACCTCAGGAAGAACTTCCTGACAGTCAGGGCTGTCCGGCAGTGGAATCTGCTGCCTCGGAGTGTAGTGGAGTCTCCTCCTTCCTTGGAGGTTTTTAAGCAGAGGCTGGATGGCCATCTGTCGGGAGTTCTTTGAGGGTGTTCCTGCATGGCAGGGGGTTGGACTGGATGGCCCATGTGGTCTCTTCCAACTCTACATTTCTATGATTCTAATACTTCCTTCTTGAATAAAAAGGGCAGTTTATTAGCCTGCCACTCTTTCCCAGAGGTCTGATGTATCCTAAGCCTTGAAGCTGGCTGTTCCTTTCCTACATTGTAAAATCTTTCATGTTAGGGATGAAGGGAGATGAGGAGAACTTAAGCCTTATGCAGACATGCTTCTTTGAACAGAAGCTATAGGAGAAACTAGAAATTGCCATGGTCATATCCCTCATGCACACCTGTACTCAGCTCCCTTGACTTGTTGCTAGCATGAAGCACCAACTGTTGCTCAGTCTTTAAAGGGTGAAAGATAATGGAATTACAAAAAAAAAGCTGTGTCTGCACCAGGTCCAGGACATTAATTCTGCCTCACTGCAAGTGGCTTACATCCTTTCAAGCATTCTGTGGTTTTGTGGATGCTCTTTCTCCTGTCTGTAAAATTATAGAGCTGGAATTGACTCCAGAGGTCATCCAGTCCAATCTTCTGCCAGTGTAGAAATCCACAGTTACAACATCTCTGAAAGACAGTCATCCAACCTCCAAAGAAAGAGACCAAGGAGAATTCGTCCTAAAGTTATGATTGGGATCTGTCAACTTGAACTCTGTCTTCTCAAACAACAGAAAACAAGCTTGCTCTGTCTTCGATGTGACAGCCCTTCAAGTACTTAAAGATGGCTATCGTATCACTAGAATTGAGATACTCAAATCTCCCAAATGGTCCTTGTAGGATTTGGGTTTCCAATCCTTTTACTGTCTTGGTCATCACCCTCTGGAGGCATTCCAGCTTGTCAATATCCTGCTTAAACTATGATGCACAAAACTGAACAGAGTTTCCTAGGTGAGGTCTGAGCAAAGCAAAATAGAGTCTTAATATCCTTGATCTGGAAACTGTGCAGCCTAGAATTGTCATTGTAGCCTAGAACTGAGCTGGCTTTTTGCTGCAACAGTCACACTGCAGACTTCTTGTCTAGCTTGTGGTCTGCTAAGCAGATTATCGTTTCTGTTACCCTGAGAGATCCAGGAGGAGGTACCTGGAATAAACCCAGTACCTACTGCCCTGTCCTTCCTCTTCAACAGGTAACTGGTGCTGTCAGGCATTTTTAGGGACTGTATTGGGATGTATATGTGTCAGGGGAATCCCAAAAAATGTTGAAAGCTGCACCAATATACCTGAATAATTTTTTTTTATTTAGTATTAAAATTCAGTGTTAATTGTATAACGTGAACATAACATAGCTCAGATGATCATTGCATCATTAATACATGTGAATGCTTTCTAAATCTTACCACAACTTCTGCTATGTTTGATGGTGGTAGTTCATCTAAGATAACAGAAATTGTGAACAAAATCAGAATGGCAATGCACTCCATAGTGATTGACACATAACCACTGACAGTGTACACTAGTGCATGCATGCAGACTTCGGGAGGCATTCTGAAAATAGCACAGTACCTGGAGAATTGAGACTCCAGAGGTTCAGAAACCAAGAGCTCAAGTATGTGTATGTCTGTGTGAGCTTAAAGACTTCTCTTTCTAAGGATTTCTAAATGCTTTGCAAATCTGAACACAATTGTGCTTCTCAACAGGATTATAAGAAGCCCTTTTTTAAAGAATTTAGTCCAGCGTAATTCAAAATCCTATTTTGGGTTGAAAACTGCTATTGTTTATACTCCAGGTACCAGACTGAGTTTCCCTTGGAAGCTGCTCTCCAGCCGAGAGAGACTCTGAATAAAACATGGAGAGCTAGAAATCAGAAGTGTGTGGAGGGGAGGGCGGCAGAATTAATATGGTCTGGCAAGCTATTTACTTTCTTCCCCCTCGTTTAAAAAAAAGTTATGTGAAGCAGTGCGAAAAGATAAGGATGTGGGGGAAGCATAGTGTTCAGTAATTTCTCCAGAAATTAACTTAAGTCACTACTGGAGTGCTAGCATGAAGTAGTGGCTTGAGCATTGGACCGTGACTCTGGAGACCAGAGTTGGATTCTCTGCTCGACTGTGAAAACCCCCTAGGCGATCTTGGGCATGCCACATACTCTCAGATTTCTCAGACTATTTTAATAGTCTGAGAAGAAACTAATCTTAAAGAGTTAATTGCGGTCACAGGATCCCTTGCCTGGCCATGGATAGCTTGTCTTCTCTGGACAGAGGATCTTTTTCTACCATTTCATCTCCAAAATGGTGCCACAGTCTGGTGACTGTTCTTCCTGTTCTTGGTGGACAGATGCCGGAGGGCTGTGGTGAACGGTTGCTCATCTTCGTGTGACTTTCTCTGCAGCTCAGGGCCCAAGACCATCAAAGTTTTTAGTAATGCCGAGGCAGCCAATAATTTCCCAGTATCCTCAGCTGTTTAAAATATTGCAGCCCGCTTCCAATCTAGGAATAGATTGTCAAGACCTCAGTAAACTAATTTTCACAGTAGTGTCTGCTAGCAGTTGGTAAAAGTGCTGATTTTGACTGCTAAAGACTAGCAAACCCCAAACAGATAACCTAATTTCTTACACCTAATATGGGGAACCTGCAATCTGGAGGCCTCATACTGTCCTTGACCTAGTTCTGTATGATGCTCAGCATCATCTGCCCTTCCAGGTGTTGAAGCCCCGTCTTGCTCTGTGGACCAGTTCTCTGGGAATCACTGTCTTCTGCTATACATGCGTTGTAATCCTTGGCCAGCTTTCTTACGGATCTTTGCCCAGGTTTAGCAAAAAGGCTTCCCCATCCCTGCCTTAAGCCTTAGACCTGTTGCCGCTTCAGTTTTACAAGGGTATAAAATCACAGAGTCGGAAGGGACCCCATCTTTGGTTTTTCCTGACAACAAATGATAAAATGTGTACAGTTGCAGTCTTTGAGGTTTACCTTACATGTGTAAAAGCCTTAAGACTTGCATTAAGGGTAGATTCATGGGTGGGGGGTTGTCCATTAACATCTGTGATGGTTGATGCCTTCTGGAAATTTTGGGGACTCTAAAAACCAAATGTACCTTCTCCGCTGCTTGTTTAGTAACTCTGTTTGGATTTCATAGCCTTTTCCGTGAAGTGGGGAAAAATGCTCTTCAGGATTTCAGAAATGCAAACATTAGTGTGTTAAGACTCTGGTGGAGTTTCTGTTTGGTATCCTTCCCAAGTTTTCTCCAAATGTGGGTTTTCTTACTCTGAAGCACTACTGTAGTTAAAACCTCAGAACAGTTAGGTCTTGGTATGGATATTTACAGTGAGCTACAGAACTGCTACAGTGGTAGATCTCTCAGTGTGGACACACTCATGGATTCAGTTGCCTTGGGTGTTTGGTAGTTTCTTTTCTCTTAAACTTCCTGGACTACTAGCTGTCACTAATGAATGAAACATATAATTTGGGAGTTGATGGCAAGAGTTTGGTGTACTAACTTTTGTCTTCTGTTTTCCCTCCCTTCTAGTGCCACAATGGCAACTGCACCTTACAACTATTCCTACATCTTTAAGTACATCATTATTGGTAAGTCTAACATATCCCACCTACAGGTAATCAAAGTAGGTTAATTGATTGGGTCACTTTCCCTTACAAGCGTAATTTTCTGCTAGCAAGCATTAGTGGCTTTCCATTAGGCCAACAGTCTCTTCTGTGCTTGCATTCCAAAAGGGCACCGAGCAAGAAGCAGGGTAATGCTTAGTCTTGGTGTATTTTCTTAAACTGTATTTTTTGAACTTCAGTTGGAGTTCTTTAGGCTTCCATTCAACTCTCTCTGTTTTTATTTTTGGAGAAACCGTTGCACTTATTAGATGAATGTGTATTTTGGCCAGAGTTTGGAAAAATTACCTTTTGGGCTACAACTTCCAGCCAGCATCGGCAGTGGCTGTGTTAACTGAAGGGAATTCTGGGATCTGTAGCCATTAAGGGTAACTTTTCCAAGTCTGGCTTTGCTATTGCGATACTTATTTAATTGGTTGGATTGCTGAACGCATTTTTAGGAGCTTAACGAGTCTGCATTGTTACAAATTTGTTTGAATTGGTTTTTATATACATATATATCTTCTCCCTCTGCTTTAAACCAACTTGTGTTGCAAGATTTGGAAGGAAGTTAACAGTGGTAATAGTGGAATGGTACCGAATTATTACTTTAGTTAAGGTTATTGCCCTATTGCTCTTCTTGTGCAAGAATTCAGTTTCATGCTTAGAGGTGCCTGCCCTAGTGCCTTTTTTAGTCACTGTGTTCTCCCTCTGGGGAAGCACATCATTCGTTCAACAGGGATTCCTTGCCGAATCATTTCTCAGTGTGCAAAGAGCATTTATATTTCCACAGAGATTCAGTTTTGAAAGCGAGGAAGTGAGACTGAGAGGTTTGCTCCAGGTCACTTCATTCAGTGGCTGTTTTGCCAGGATTTGATCCGGGATTTACATCCAGCACTTGGCACACAACATTCCACTGGCATACCTTGAAAAATGATATGATGTCATGGAACAGAGAGAGCTTTCGGCTGGGCTGGCATACAGTGGCCTTAGCTCCAGACTTCATAGTTGCTTGCAACAGCATCTTAAGCAACAAGGTTTAAATGGAGATCGGCATTCTTTTGCTGGATCCTCTTGGCATACGGCTTGTGTTACTATTTTGTTGTTGTTGTATTTGTTGTATGTCCTTAAGTTGCTTTCTGACTTATAGCAATCCTAAGGTAAGCTTGCCATGGAGTTTTCTTGGCAAGATTTCTTCGGGGGGTGGGTTGCCTTGGCCTTCTGCTGAGGCTGAGAGAATGTGACTTGTCCGAGGTCACCCTGTGGGTTTCCATGGCCAAGTGGGGGTTTGATGCCTGGTCTCCAGAGTTGGCCATTTCTTCTTTTCTTAAAAGAGTCCTACTTGGAACTTTTTAATAAACAAGAGTGGGGATTATACTTTAGACTTTCAGGGAAAAAGCACTGTATTATTCCACAGTTGGCCTCTGCAGGAGATATTAAATCACATATAGCAATGGGAATAGTCAAAAGCCATTTCTGAAACACTAACTTTCTCTCCCTTCTTTCCATCTCTTCCTTTTTAACAGGGGACATGGGTGTAGGAAAGTCCTGCTTGCTCCACCAATTTACAGAAAAGAAATGTAAGTGTGCGTGCGCATTTAGCTTCTTTGACTTTAGAAGTAATCCTTAGTGTGGCCTTTTTTTCTCTGTCCCAACATGAAAGGTTGATTTACGCTTCTGTGATACCACTTGGCTTATCTGGGAATAGTAAAGCTGAGGGAAAAATACTTAGCAAGATTGCATAAAAGTGTTGTGATTAACAATCAAAGTTTAACACCTTTTGCTTTCAAACTTAGTTCATCCCATAGCTTGCAAAGGTTATTTCTTGGAGTAACAGAACTCCCCAGCCAGCATGGCCGGTGACCATGCTTGCTGGAGAATTTGGGGAGTCTTAGTCCAAAAAGTGAGGTTTTTTACAAGGAAGCTCTGCCTCTGTCTTAAACAGTTTTGGAAAAGCATCACTTTCAGACAGAGCATCTTTATGAGGCAGCTCAGAACAGATATGCAACCAACGCATTGGTTACTTAAGGCTGAATGGCTGGCCATTAGTGTGGTTCACTTTATTTACTGAAAAGTGTTAATTCTCTTTTGTTCCCCTAAGTGTAAATTCATTTTTTTAGTTCAAGTAGGGTTTCCTGGAAGTGTAGTGCTTCAGAGTATGCTATCTCTTTTTCCTTTTACGGGGACTGTGGGCTTATAATTGGGAGGCTGGTGTCCAGCAAGGCCTCAGTATTTGAGTGTGTCTGCATCTTGTCTTCCCGGGGACCTCTGGATGGAAGCCCATGGTCACCTGAATCTCTCTCTGTTTGGCAACAGTTATGGCGGATTGTCCCCATACAATTGGCGTGGAGTTTGGTACAAGAATAATTGAAGTTAGTGGCCAAAAAATTAAGCTGCAAATCTGGGATACAGCAGGACAAGAGCGATTCAGGGCTGTCACGCGGAGCTATTACAGAGGAGCAGCAGGCGCTCTTATGGTCTACGATATTACTAGGTAAGATGTCTGTCCGGTGCTGGGTATCTTGCGTGCGCCTGCCTGTTCTCCAGCACTGCCATAACTTAAACCTGCAGTAGTCCTGTAGCTGCTGTTGTGGTGAAGTAGAGAAGATCTTCTAGTTTTTAGTAATGTAAAGACTGTTCTGCTTTGATCAGGCGGGGGCGGGGGAGCATCTTCTTTCCAGCAAGGCCCAGCCTCATGGTTTTAAATCTTTCAAGACTCCTTAAGTTTTCTTAAGCAGAGTCCCAGCAATGAAAGACAAGATAGTCTCTGTCAGCACTGGAGCAGCAACTTCTCTAATCTATGGACAGGTTGCCCTCTTCCTTGCCATGATGCCCTTCTTGGTAGGCAAGGAAGTCGGCATCCCACTGTTCTTTGAACCCGTGGGATGCAGTAGAGACCAGAAATGTTTTCCGGAAACCCTCAAGTAAGCCATAAAATCAACAGCCCTTTCTTACTGTTGTCCCCTGCCCCAAACTCCCATCTCTGTTAAATGTGGTCATTGTACAAGGAGATGCCTCTCTGGCAGCACCTGTCACCACAACTTGAAGTGGATTCCATAGGTTATGCCTTGCACAGCCTTCTGTTCTGCAGCTGTGGAAGAAAACGCCCTTTTTTGTGTTAGCAGCAGTATCCTTGCAAGCATCGTACCTGCCAAGAGTTTTCAGTGGGCTTTAATGGGTTTTAGAGAACTGTGTCTTAACAGATTTCCCCCTTGAAAATCAGGAAATGAAAATGGCAGGAGTCTCTTCTGTTAATAGCTCAGTTTTACTGCCTCTTTTGGGAGGAAAAGACATGATCTTATGTTCTCTCTGCCACTCCCCTAAATAGGGAAGAAGCTGGCATATTAATCATGTTGAAATCCTTTTAAGTATTAAATCTTTAATTTTTATTTATTTTCTTCCTCTCTTGCAGAAGAAGCACGTATAATCATCTAAGCAGCTGGCTGACAGATGCAAGGAACCTAACTAATCCAAATACTGTGAGTTTGGCTCTTTAAAAATAATGGCATCAAAAGTTGGGGTTGTTGAACGGTTAGTTTTTGTTTATATGAATTTTATATTTTTCCAGCGTGAATACAGTTAGCGTGATTTCAATACCGGATGCCTTTTTAAACCACTAGATAACAGAAGCATGCAGCTTGATAACACAAAGGCATCACTTGAAGAGAGCCAGGGGTTTAATGGTTTGAGCACAGGACTACAGTTCGGGAGACTAGGGTACATTTCCCCACTCAGCTGTGGAGACTCACTGGGTGACCTTGGGAAGTCACATTCTCTCAGCCTCCGAGGAGGGCAGAGGCAAACCCCCTCTGAACAAATCTTACCAGGAAAACGCTGTGATAGGTTTGCCTCAGGGTTGCCGTGGGTTAGAAACGAAGGCACACAACAACCACCACTTCTTGAAGGAGAAGCCATACTTAATTTCTTTTCATTCCCAATTGTATCAACTAACCAGAAGGAAATTGGCCTCATATCAAAGAGGGATGCTCTTAACTCCCAGCCTCAGTGATTTTAAAGTGGTCTTTGCTGATTAAATCAACTAAAAGCTAAAAATATAAGGCTGCAACTCTGATTAAAAGGTCTTGTCACAAAGCATAATTCTAAAATAGCTAGGATATTGTTGGCACTGGAAATGTTTGGTTACGTTGCATCTTTGTCATTTTTTTAACAAATAAACTTCTGTAGTTGTTGGGAACAGTAGAAAAATTATGAATTATTCCTTGCCAGCATAACATAAAGTTAAGGGCTGGAGATGGTAGGGAGAAAAGGGAAGGAGAGTGGTTGAAAACAGTCAAGGTGTCATACTGCAGTGAGCTTATCTGGTCTTACATCTCTCCCTCTCCGTGGGAAGATGTTGAGATTCTGGCCTGTGTTTGTCCCAGTTCTGAAGTAACTTTAGCTAGTTGGGCCGTGTGTCAGAGTCCCCATGGGAAGCTTACCTATGGGAAGCACAGCAGTGTTCTGGGAGGCAGGCTGGCACTAGCCACGCTGCGAAGCAGCCAGGTGGAGTGGCTGAATGGACCCTCTCTTCTTGCCTGTTGCTCTTGATAAGCAGTCAGGGGCTTCATTTGGCCAGATTGTTCCGAAGGTCAGTGGCATTCCTGTATCTGCATCTGCTGAAGTGCACTGTAGTCTCTTAGGCTCTGTAAAATTTCTTAGCATTTATGGTGGTGGAAGATATGCCCCCTTCCCCCTGCCACAAATTAATACCTTTAACTTCCTGGAAATTCTTCTGATCTCTATTGTTGGTGGGGGTTCCCTTGCCTTCAGTGTGGCATTAACAGTGAATTATATGCAGCCTGCCCTGATTTGGTTTTGATCTGGTCGTTGCAGCAGTAATTCTAGCTAGCCAAGCTCACTTCCTCTTTCCTGTGTGACGTTTATTGCATAATGAGCACTTGTTTGAGCAGAGAAAGTGAAGTGTGTCACTCCGCCGTCTTAGTTCTGGCAGTGTCTCACTTCCAGTTTGCTTGATTAGGAGCCCTTTGCGTTAGGAGCCCTTCTTATAAGTTCCTTTGCATCACAGGAGGGCTTAGGTGGCAGATCGGAGAAGATGCTTGGACGGAATTACCACTAGCAATGTGGCTGTGGCTCATGGGCCAGGATTGACTTGTGATTATTGACCGCTTTCCTTCAGCCAAAGCGTTTACTGAGACCTCTGTGCCTTGTCTTGGAAAACAGGTGATAATTCTTATAGGAAATAAAGCGGATCTGGAAGCCCAGAGGGATGTGACGTATGAAGAAGCCAAACAGTTTGCTGAAGAGAATGGTGAGTGTGGACAATGGCAGAAAACCCTCAAGTAGTACCAGCCAGACACTTCAGAGGCGTGTTGGATAGCACGGAGTAAGGCCACAGCACGTTGGGTCTCCCAGCTGCAGACCTCACCATACAAAGGGCAGGTCTTCTTCATGAGGACTGAAAGGGGAGGTGGGGTACTTCGAATTTCTACCTATGCTAAAATTTCATTTTGTTTTTAAACAGGGTTGCTGTTTCTCGAAGCAAGTGCAAAAACGTAAGTGGGGTAATCTCTGGATACTGACACTGTTTGTATGAATTCATAATTTCACTTGCAAAAAAGATGCTTTTTGTCAAGAGGTCTACGGCTTAATGGCCTTTGCTACTGCCTTTTTCAGTCCTTGATTACATGGGTGAATTGACCCTTTTGGTATATGGCATATAGGCTGGATTGGCTGCATCTACAGTAATTCTCTAGTCTTCCTATCCCAACAGTGCTTTAGGTCTCAGTTTTCATTTCGGATGTTTTGGTGATTTCACTTTACCCTTTTCTCGGGCCTTTTTCCCACCCTTAGTCTCTCCAACCCGTTTCCATTGTTTGCTCTCTGTATCAACAGCTTTTCTTCTCCCTTTCTCTTTCGAAATTAACTTTGCTGCCAGGCTTTCCTTTCCTCGCGCTGGCTTCCTGTGTCTGACCTTTGCTTGTTAAAATATTTATGAATATTAAGTGATATCAGCAGCTGAGGGCTTTGCAAAGGACAAACAGTGTTCAGCTCATAGGTATTTGGATCTTATACTTCACAGTTATGTTGCTGCTTGAGGTGTGAGTCCTCTCCTTTGTGTGATAGTAAGCAGTAGTTTTGGCAGACTGAGGGGACTGCTGAAGACAGTTGACTTTCCAACTTTATGGAAATTACAGCAGTTCAAAATGACATAATGTGTTGGCTTCTAATTTTTTTCAGGCAGCACTGCTGTATGAATTAGAAATTATTGTGTAAGTGACAGCTAGGATCTGGTTGGGGTTGCAGCGTTACGTGTTGTGGATGCAGAAGGCAGTATTTTTGCATTATATTGTTGCCTGATTTCAGGTCAAATGGGGTATTACCCTTTGGAGCGAGAGGGGTGACTTCCCCCGGCTAAAGCAAGACATGTTTACAGAAATCCAGCTCATGTTTTGACTGCGTTGACAATGCTAAGGTGGCCGACACAAAACAGCTACAGTACCCAAAATGGCATTTTGCGTGCTGACTAGCTTCTTAAAAGATTGCTCTGAAAGCCCCTTGCTTATGGCAACTAAACTGTAAAGGTCCACAGCCTACCTTGAGAAAGGATAGAAATTTCTGAGCTGTTGTTCCTGGATTCTGAATGGCGAACTGTGTGTAATCTCTTGTGCAACACTCCCCATCTGTTCTAAATTAATGTTGCTAACGGCTTTTTCTTTTCCGTTTTTTTCCAGAGGAGAGAACGTTGAGGATGCATTCCTAGAGGCTGCCAAGAAAATCTACCAGAACATCCAAGATGGGAGCCTGGATCTTAACGCTGCAGAGTCCGGTGTACAGCACAAGCCTTCGGCTCCCCAGGGCGGCCGGCTAACCAGCGAACCCCAGCCCCAGAGAGAAGGCTGCGGCTGCTAGTGACCTCAGTTCCTTGGCTCTGTTTCCTGACCTTTCACCTCTGTTAGGAGCACCTCTGCTTCAGTTTTCCTCTGTACATCTTACCGGGTTTAATTAAAACTCCTGAGGCAACAGTTTAACACAGTACTAAACTGCTAAAAAAAAAAAAAGTAAATAAAATAAGAGAAACTTAGATGTAATCAGGTTATCAAAGGCAAGTAGAGTCATATCCTCTCCCTGCATGGTAAATCTAGAAGTCTTTAATGCCCCCCCCCAATATGATTGTCCTTGTGAATAGATGTCACCAATCCATGATTTATAAAACAGAGCACTGATGCTGGACCTCATGATTTTTACTCTTACTCTCCTTCCTCTCTGGCAGGGCTTCATCTCTCTCTCTGTCTCTCTCTTGTAAGGTTTAACTTCATTAGCTTCAGCCTTTCTTCCCGATCTGTAACTGGTCTGAATCTGTCCCTTTTTAGTAACAGGAGAAAAAAAAGTGGATTTGCTGTGAGACAACTTTAAGGGTAGAATGGGATCTTGCCTAAGGTTCCTTTTATTGGAAGTTGGTGGGGTGGGACTCACTGCAGGGGTGTACGTCTTTCCCCATCTTGGCCTAGCACACGGCAAATATCTTCTCTCGTGCTCCGTAGCTTGACGCTGCCTCTTCCTTCCCACCGTTTTTAACATTTAGCGGCCCTTGTTAACAGAAGGTAAATATGTATACATTTTGAAGGAACCTAGCTAACACTTTTAAAAAAAGTACATTCTGTGTATATGATTTCAACAAAGAAAAACAGAACTGATTTGCTGGCATTAAAGCTATAGATAAATGTATCGGTCTGTACAGTTCGACCTCCTAACGGCCACATCGCCCCAGCTTAGTACCTGCAGTGCACTGACCATTGGCTTAACTCTGTGATGTTGGCAGCATTTGAAGGTTGCGCTTAGGAAGCTGGTTCCTGCTCCAGTGCAAAAGAATCCTCTACTCCAGCGCAGCGGCACCTGCCCCGTCCTCTCCGCCCTGTGGCCAGCCTATTGCCGTTTTCGTTGATACTTCTGATCTTGTGCAGTTGATGGTGTGCTAACCTGCTCTTCTTCCTCCCTCTCTCTCCTTTTCTTGGTAAGAAGTTTGCATTTAATCCAGCTTCATTTCCTGCCTTATTGTATAGGAAGGCTGGACTCTGTCGCACATCTTACGCTTTTATGGAAGGATTCCCCCCTCTCCCCTTAACTGGACTGTCACAAGCCTTTTACTCTGTAGGGATTTCAGACTATACTGTGGCATTTTGACACTACAGCTGAATGGGCTTCCGCGCCACCTCCTTGGGTCCTCAAGAAAGAGAGCACGTTCAAAGTGATTGTGTACATACACGCAGACCTGTCTTTCTCCCTGGGTTGGAGCCACCTCTTGAATCTGTACTGTACTTCTCTCCATGGCAACCTGGCTTTTCTTTTTTTAAAGGGCAACAAATGGTTAAGCATGATCGAGGCAAGATGAGCATGTTCTGAACATATTGATAGCAGTGTTTCAAATAACGCAAACGTTTAAAAAAAATCCCTGTAAAGACACTAAAGCAAGGCCATGTTCCAATATGTAAAAGCGAAGGGTGATAACCAGCATATTTGTACAGTCAATGTTAAATAAAAAGCCAAAACTGGAATGTGCAAATGATTAGTGTTTCGGTAACCTGTGCACTGTCCCTTGGTGTGTGTCCTTTTCGTTTGGCTCTGGTTAGGTCTCTCCTTCCCTCAAACCTTAAGATTCTTATAATAGATGAGTGTTACAAAAATTGCGGCTTATGAATTGCACCAGGTGGGGAGTTTTGCCCAGGGACCATGAGCTGTTGACACAATTTTAAGTTTGGGCAAAGGCAATCATTTCCTGCCACTTCCTGGTGGTGCAATACCCCCTCCTCGTATTCCCCAAATTTAAAGATTCAGTAGGGTTTTTTTTTTTGTTTCTGTGACAGGACTAATTTGGGCTGCTGTATTCATTTAATGTAACAATGCTATTATCTAAATATTTGTAAATAAAGTACCTGTATCTAGATAAAATGACAGTAGTCATTCTTTAATGACATATATTTCAAGGGTATGAACTGGGACTGGAAGTGAATATACATTCTTCCCTGATAACATCATGCTACATGTACAGGCTTTAGACCTATGGAATTCTTTCGGGGTCCCAATTTCACACTTTCCTGCCTAGTTCCTAACAGTGCTGTGAGTTATGTAGCCCAAGTTAAACACAAACTGCAAGTTGTGGGCTTTTGATCTTAGTCCCCAAATCACTTGGTGGGAAACTGCTCGCTCAAACAGGGAATGCAGAAATGCTACTTTGGTGGCTTGGCACCTCGAGTCTAGCTCAGAAGTGGACAGGCTGCAGCCCTGTAAAATTAGACTTGTACCCCCTTTAAGCCTTAGGCAGCACAGGGACGACGGCAGTTTATCTGCCTTCTGTAAGAAAAAACTTGTCACGTAAGAGTGACATCAAGACAGAGAGACTGCCATAACCATGCTGACATATCTTGAAGATATTGTACACTTTTGCAGATGAACTATAAACTGCTTTGAGAGCTGCTGTTGGCAAAAGTAAGGCTATAAAAGTAAGTAACAGAGAAACTTAAATTGGTGCAATTTTCTTGATCACCTTGATGGTGTTTGAAATCTTGTGCAGCATTATCTAGTGACATAAAGGAGGGCAGGCTGTTTTTCCTCTGTCCCCATCAAGGGAAGGTGGCTTTTATGCTTTCCATGCCTGCTCTTGCAGTTCAGACCACTACATCTACTTGACTTGCTTCCTTAGGGATTACTGTAGAATTATCACTGTGTTTTTCCTCCCTGAAGGGAAAGTTTATCAGAATTAGTAAGGAAGTGCTCTTGAAAGGGCTAATTTGTAGTCAGTAGTGACTGTAAAGTCAGGTAGCTTCACCACCTCTCCACCCACAATGAAAACCCCTCTTTAAACTAGTATTACTTCCGTTCTGTTGGCTGAGCTTCGACATTCTGTTAAAAATGAAGTCTTTGCATGTGTTTAACAAACACGGGCTTAAATCCTATTGTTAATTCTAACAGGAGTAGAGCCTCAGAGGTACCTTTCTGTTGACTCACCATGCGACAATGGATTCAGTGTCTACCGCACTTTGGTCTAATCAATAAGATCGCAGCCTTTGTCTGCAGCACTAATTTGATCCCAGTTCATATACTGGGGATAGCCGTCACTCAGTTTTTCCTTGACTGAGATGCAAAGGAAGCAGAAGAGGTAACAGTATTTTGTCACGTTTTATTAAAAAAATATTTTCTCCAATAGAAAAATCTCTCTGAACATTGGTAAAAAGCTTGAATGTGTTTACCCATGTATAAATAAACCCATGCATCCCTCTCGAAACATACCCGGATGCTCAGAGATGTATTTTTCAGTGATTCAGATGCATCAGTATAAATGTCACAGTTCACAAAAACAGGACATTCAACCTCGTGCACGTAGGGAATAAATCTTGAGATCACAGCTGAAATGTCTCAAGGACTGCTGACTGGGACTTACAAGCAAATGAGGTAGTAATCTTCAGGTATTTTTGAACCCCTATCATTGGCACTGGCCCCACAAACGTTAGTTGGGTATGTCACTGCTTTTCTACAATTAGAAAAAAATTAAATGATTAGTTTTCCAGGAGTGATGCTACACAGAAACTGTATCAGACAAATGAAGCAATTACCTCTTACCTGTTTTGGTGGATTATGTGTTGTATTGATGGGTAACTTGAGTCTGTGATGAAATATCAGTCGTTGTCCTGGAAGGTGATTTTGCAAACTAGAAAAGAAATTGGGAGTTCCAAGAGTCAAGGAAAAATAAAAGCACACCTTTCACTTGCGGCTTTGGTTTTCTATGCCTTTGGGCTCGGGGTGGAGGTGGGAAGCGAGGGTTCCTGACAGTTACCAAAAAGCTGCATTACCCCCATCTTGCAATATTCCTTGGCGGTGAGGGCTGGACCACCATTGTTTGGGGGTGAGCAAAGTGTGAGCTTCACGTAGCCCCCCAGAGGTTAAAAGCGGATAATTTATTTAATATGTTTTTAATTTTTAAAATTGCTACTGTTTCAAATTGATTTTCTTGTGAGCCACCTTGAGATCTTCAGATATAGGGCAAGATATAAATATTTGAATAAACAGATAACTCCCCAATGCCTCAAAATGAGCTTTAGGGGATGTGGAGGGCATTTCCACTAGTAAAAACTTTGTGAGATATTTGGAAAAAAATGCCCTCTGGAGCATTTTCCACCACATTTTGTCCCCCCAACCCAGTTTAGGCTTAATAAAGGCTTTTATTAAAAGTAGAAAGTGACATCCACTCACAAATCCTGTTATTACAAAAAGGCCCCTTTGGGGCCCAAATGCCCTATGCAAGCCTACTAACATGGTGAAATAACCCTCCCCCCATTTCACTTAAAAGGCATTTTTTGGAGTGGTGCTGGTGGGAAGAGTGCAGCCCCCAGCTTTCCAAGGTTGCCCATGCCTGGTCTCGATCAAGGGAGAGCAAAGTCTGAGCCTCCAGATGATGAACTGCAGCTGTTGTATCACCGTTTCAACTTGAGTGTCTCCGATATAATCATGATTGAATTATAGAAGGACTCTTGAAACTGGGCCAGTTAAAAGTATGCATCGCAGAATGAAATCCTAATAACTAAGGCATGCCAAAATTCTCTGTTAAAACCTCACATACCATTATGATCAAATCATTTCAGACGGGACAAAAACGGGGATGCATCAGAAAAGTGTGCAGAAGAAAAGCCAATGCCAGAGATTTCAAGTGTCTTATTGCCCTGTTGAACCAAATGCTGCAATGAAGATTCATGCCATTTGCTACCAGCCAGAGAACTCAAAGCTACATCTCTCTTCTCCCAGAAAGCCCACCAACCCAACAGGAAACCAAGCCCTGCCCTAGCCACTGGCTAAAGAAATGCAAGGAGCTTTGCAAGAAATCACTTAACCCAACAGTGACCTCAGGGCAGCAAAAATGAAGGAAAACTATTTGCCTCAGCCAGAGCAGGAGTCTCTTCCCTCAGCCACAGTAAATCAAGGATCTGCAAACAGGATTTGAGCCAAAGGGAGGATACAAATTTTAAAATGAAAACAGAAAAGCTCTCCTATTCAGAAAAGTAAAAAGTCCAGCTTCAAAGAAAAGCTTACCTGGCTCTTTACAAGGTTCAGCTCTTCATGCAAAGAGTCCGTTAACCCGGAGGAGTTTAAGGACCAAAACGGCGAATCTGTCGAAGTGCTGCTAACCAGTTCGTCTAATGCATCCACTTGCCTCTTCAGGCTGTGGAGGGTGCCTTCCGTCTGCTGCTTTCCTTTAATTAACACTTCCACTTGCTTTGACATGCATTGCCGAAGCCGAGCCTTAATGATAGAAACATTGAACCCACAGTCAGGATTCCAGTTTATTCGATGAATATTGCAATACAAGCAAAGGTGATTATGCTTTTCATAACTGTGGCCTCCCCCTGCACCCCTCCAAGGAAACATGGAAAAAGTTATCTGCTTCAGTTTACATGAGGTATGTTGCTCCTAAAATATGGACCACCAGAAAAGGAGGGGGGAGTGGAAAGACATTTGGGGCAACCGGAGCAGAAGCCCAGCAAGTAACAACAGGCAGTAATCCTCTCTGAATGTATGGAATGCTACAGAGTCAGAAGGTTACGGAGAGAGCAAGTGCAGTGTAGCGGCTTGAACGTTGGACTACAACTCTGGAGAGCAGGGTTCGAATCCCTGCTCCGGCAGAGAAACCCACTGGGTGACCTTGGGCACGTTACCCTCTCTCAACCTCAGAGGAAGGCAAAGGCAACCCCTGCCCCCCTGAACACATCTGGCCAAGAAAACCTCATGACAGGTTCACTTCAGGGTTGTGGCAAGTCAGAAATAACTTGAGGCACACAACGACATGTCTTAGGGATGCTTTAGCTGTGGATTTTCTGTATTTGATGGAGTAGACTAGATGAGTTTGGGGTCACTTCCAACTTGAGTTCCTGATTCTATGGCCATGAACACAGTGGGCATATTCTAGCAGTTCCCTCCCGCTAAACCTGGACTGGCCCCATGCAGCCCATTTAAAAATACCAATTTTTTAAAACAACCAAGTTGACTTCCAGCCACTTTCACTTTTATTTGCTTGTTTTCTGGCAGTCCGTGTGGCCTGCAGAGGGCCCAGTGTGCAGAAAAACTGGACCCTGATCAACAGCAGTTGTCCACCCCTGTCCTAAATAGAAGGGTGCTCTGTCTCACTGATTCACATATTACCCAGTTAAAAAGAGCTCTAGAGGCCTCTGAATATAGAACAAAATCATCCTGTTCCACACGTGCTAGAACTTCACCAAGCTGGTAGTGCTGCGCACAAACTGCTATTACCTTGAGCCGATCTTCATGGTGCTGCAGTTTTTCTCGGCGTGCTTTGCCCCGCCACTGTTCATCCTTGAGGGAAGAAAGAAGAGATTGCAAGAGATTTTTGCGCTGTCTAGTGGAAGGCAGTGCCAGAGGTGTCCATATATAAGTGGTCCGCCCACTTCTGTGAGGGTTCGGGGTGCAGAACCCTTGAAAATAGCAAATAATTCCCTCCTCCCGCAATTCCCTCTCCCATTCCCTTCTGGGGCTCCCCGCTCCCATTCTCTTGACTTTTGTCCAGGTCTTTGCTCTCCTTCTCTGCGCCCAGCAAAAAACAAAGGAACGGGAGGCACGAACCTCACAAATAATCAAATATATGAAGGTCAAACCCACAAATGTGGAAGAAGGAACGTATTTGCAAGCTGTACATAAAACACAGTTGTCTTGAAACCACAGACTAGCATAGGTCTCAACGTGGAAGCCACTGGTAATATAGGCTAGAAATAGAAGGCACCTGCAGTTCCTCTGTTCACCTATCGAACCTCGCTTAGAAACCCTAGAACTCCCCCAAAGGTTAGGGATTACATTTTTTAAAAAGTAGGTTTCTAGATTTTAGGTCAGAATTTTAGAAACAAGGTTTCTGAAGAGCAGACAAAAGGGAGAAGGAGATTTTCAGATACACAGTGGCGGAGGTCCCACAATGGTTGTGTAGCATAAATCTCTCTATGAGGAATTACACATTGGTTGTTCTACACAATCTTTGCAGCTGGCAATATTGTCCAAAGGTGTGTCCAAATAGTAGCTGGATGTGCAGACACATGCAAAATGGCACCATGTGTTCAACTCTGATTCCACATTGAATGAGTTGAATGTTCTGCATTGCACAAAAAAAGGCCAACTGCTTCCGGCAGGGAAGCTGCACATGCCGAAGCCACCAACGGGATTTTGGCCACTGTGAGAAAAACTCCCTGTAAATGTGACTTTCCAATGCAGACATCATCAGATTGGGGAAAATGTGTGGATTCCTGCCTCAGACAGACATCATGCTGTGCCTTTTTAATACAGGAAGGGTGACTTTTGCGTCTTCTATTTGCACAGCATTCTGATAATTGAAACTGCACAGACTTTTAACATTGATTTTAGTACGGGTGTGTTTACCGTGATGTGGACTTTGGCTAGGTCCAGCTTTTCATCAAAGCAGAGCATTCTTGCCTCACTGTCTGTGAATGGATAGTTTTCCTTCAGACTTTCCTCGTCACTCTGAGCTTTTCCATTTGCTTCACAGTGAGCGTCTGGATCCTGCGTCAGCTCTGGAGGAGACTGGCTCAGATCCTTCAAACCGGTCCTAATTTTGTCCTTCACTTCCAGCTTCAGCATCTTCATGGCACCCCTCACTTCCTTCTGACGTTTCTCCAAGTCCTCTTGATTCTTCACCTATGTGACAGGATACAAGGACAAACGTGGCACTTTGTGGAGACTAGCAAGGACTAGCAGCCCATTTTACCAACAAGATTCAGCGGAGACGTTTAGCAAGCCCTAGACAAACTGCCTGCCACAACACATACAGCCACTAGTGGGCTCCCTATATGAGAAGAAATGCCTCTCCGTCAGAGCTGCATACGATGGACCCACTGCTGTGATGGGTCTGTTCAGAACCACCACATTCCCCCACATCACAACAGCTGCCAAGTCTTTAAATCCTGGGGGAGGCACTAGTTCATACAGTCAGCCCCTCTATGCAATCCTGCTTGAGTTGGTTTTGATCCTGCCAGTACTGTGGGAGGAAGTCTCATGAAGGCTGCTATGTACCACACTCAAACCTGCTATGTGGCTGCTGCCATTTTTATAAAACAAATGGCTGGATAAAATAGTTAAGGTGCAGAGTTTTGTACTTTTTTTTTACTGCAGATGCAGTAACAACAGAAAGGGGATTAATTTATCAGATGACAAAGACAACCTCAGCCAGCAACATAATCCAGTTTTGGTTCTCAAAAATCAAACATCGGACTTTTACTAATGTCGTGCGGACTTCCAGTTTCTACTGTTGATAGTGACATTTGCTTTCCGAGAAGCTTTGTCTCTTTCAATGTGAGGCAGAAGAGGCCATGTGATCCTGACAGGCTGAAGCACTCCTAACTTGCACTGAGTTCAGCAGAGAAGATCTGAGTACATGCTCCACTCAGACTAAAGTCGATGGGATGTCAACAGCACTTCACATCCAATTGAGCTCACAGATTTTATAGATGCATATAAAAAGAAGCTATGAGTTATAAAACACTCAGTGCTGATCGCTCAAGCCAGCCTGGAAGCTGTTTCTATGTAAGAATATATGAGCTCAGCTGGATCAAGGTCTCTGTACTCCAGTAACCTACTTGTCACAGGCACCAATTAAATGTCTCTGGAAATCCAAGCAGAGAATGATGCCATGAGATCTCCCCTGCTGACCGTCTTCAAGTAAGTGTCAAGCAGGTGCAAAACGCCTCTGCGAATGGATAGTTCTGTTGGGTTTTGTGCCTAACAGCTTCATACAGATTTCTCCTTCATTATGGATTTGTTAAAATTCCTTTTCTAAGCTAGCTAAAGCACCCACCCGTCACCATGTTACATGGCTGTGAACTCCACAGATTCATTCCGTCCCATGAAAAGAAACCCTGTTCCTATGTTTGTCCAGAATCTCGAGTATTATCGCTGGAGATAAAAAAATTCCCAGCTGTACACAGTCTACTGCACAGGAGAGAGAATGGGAAGATTCAGGGAGAAGGCATCCCTTGTGCTTTATCCAGCGTGAACTGAATCAAAGGAAGCTAAGTTGTGGCATCCAGGCCAATACCTGTGACTTGAGTTGCATGTACTCATCCTGGATCTGGCCAAGGTCCTTCATCAACCGCTTTGCTCGTTGGTGATTGTCTTGCGCTACTCGCTCTAATGCGGCCACTTCCTTCTGCAAAGAATGGTTCTCCTGTTTCTGTTCCTAAAATTGAAAACATGGATGGATGGCGATAGCTATTCCTTTCAGTTTCCTTCCCTTGAAACAAAACCAAACCTGACAAGTTCCCCTCTGATGGGACTCAGGCCAAGGCAAATGGCACTGAGTAATGTATGTGTGGCACAGGGATATAAAACTTCAATTACTTTGTCTTCACATTCAAGAATTAATTACTTCCACTGTTTTCTTCTCACTGTGGGAGACAACCAGGATTTCTACACCATACTCTCCACAGGATACAGTGGGAAATTATCCTGTGCAGAAATACAAGTGGTTTTTTCTGTGCATGAATTATGTTTCTCTACAGAAAAACCACTGCATTTCAGTGCCAAAAAATCACCCAGAACACTTCAGGATGTCAAAATACAGAGATAAAACTGCACAAAAGTCTTACCACTGTGTTATTCTTCCCAGAGGTGTTTCCTAAGTATCGGGAATTTTTTCCCAGCCAGGAAATGAGTAACAACAACTATTCTTCCTCTCCTTAGCATGGTAGGGCATCCAAAGAAGAGCAAGCATAGTAGGTTAGTGGCTAAACTGTGACTCAGAAAGTTTCCAGATCAAGAGATTGCTTAAGAAATACCCTCTCCACCTATAATGCTGACTGACAGAATTTTTACAAAAATTATTGACATTAGCATAGGTGAAATATTCTGAACCCTAAAAAATGAATGCTAAGAACAAATGCAGCTTGGACAAATGGGGCCAAAGAAGGTGCAGTGTTGAGGATCCCAACAATTCTTGTTTTCCTTAAACAGAAAAGTATAACTAGAGTAACTGAAAACATTCTTCACCACAGCAAGAACATACATGAAGAGACTTTTCGAACTCTGCCTTCTGCGTCTTGATGGTTTCCTTCAGGCTTGCTATTTGCTTTTCAGCCTTTGTCCTTTCCGCTTGGATCTTCTCATGGAGCATGTTCTCCTCGGTCTTTGAGAGCTGGAGCTCCCGTTGAAGGGATAAAACCTCACTTGCTTTTTCTTGCAACTTCAGTTCTTTCTCAGAGAGCTGGTGTCCTGAAAGTAGATGATTCAGCCTGGGTCACCAGAAAAGTCAGAGACAGGTACCAAACTCAGCCTCCCACCTACTGACATACCCTCACAATTGTATACATTATGGATTCAACCTGCTTCTTTTCCAATATATTCTCAATAGCACTTCATGGCTCTCTTTCTAAGACCACACACTGAGCTATGTGGCAGGCTGTATTTGAAACTGTGCTTCCCCATCTCTAAAATAAGGCCTAAGTGTCACACAGGTTCTGTGAGGGCTTGTTCTACAGATATTGCTATCTGAGGCCCTAGGAAATACACAGAATCGTTAATCGATATATACAAATAGATCCACCTAAGGTCCAACATACGTGTTTTTTGGATGGTTTCTTCAAGGGCTAAGCACCAGGACTCCTCCTCTTGAAGCTTTCGGATCAGTCCTTCTGCCTCTTGAACTTTGGCAACCACTTGTTCCAGTTGGCACTGCTGTTCTGCCAGCTCTTGTCCCACCTGCTGCTTCTGATCCTTCAGTTTTGCTGTGCACTCTTCCAGCTTCTTTTCCTCAAGCTGCCTCTCCTCCTGAAGGTGCTGAAGGATCTAGGCAGAGACAGCAGACCAAGAGTTAATCTTTCTTGTTTGAAGGAGCCCACCATAATGAATGGTTGCTCTTTTTTCTCACCACATAAAGGTCACAGGGCCACCATATCCTCCCTTTCAGTTAACAGGGGTCAGGGAGGAATTTGGTCCTACCTGCCCTGCCACTCTACAGAGACACTGATCTCCCCCTTACTTTCCCCAAGAGTCTCACAAGTGGAGGAAATTACGTGAAGGAAGAGACCCGTCCTGACAGGGGGAATCAAGAAAATCATTTTGTGGAGAGTCACTGAGAGCAAACATTAATTCACATTCAATGTGTACCCAGTTTACTGTATTTGGGTCCAGAGAGGAACTGAGTTCAGTGGCGGGAGCAGGAGGTACCAGGGTCAATCCTGGCTATTGCTAGTCAAGAGGACTTGGGAGGCTCCTTGTTTGGGGAGCCACTGCCAATCAGAACAGGAAACTGCAAAGTTCATGGACTAATGTTTAGTTTCATTATAAAACAGCTGTGTCCCCACGGCCAGGGAGTTCTTATTTTCTGCAATGGTCAACTACCCTAAAAGAGACAGTAAGAATAGATCTTTCACACAAGGGAGAGGTCATTTACAGAGTGATAGCAGAATGAAAGATTGTGTATGACACAGTGATGAAGTGCAGCGTTATGTTCCTGACATTTTTAATTTAAAACATAATGGCTAAAAGACCCATTGGTCCAAGAAACTGGCTTTAAAGATCCACAATTAAGATAGGAATGATCCTTCCTTATATTATGGTTGGTGGGATTTTTTTCAACATGCTGAACACCTTAGCTGAACACACTCATCACATAAGAGAGTGGATTAAACTTGAGTACCTTCTCTTGTTTAGCCCGCTGCAGCTCCCGCTCTTCTATCTCCCTGCACATTTTTTGCAGCTGGTTTTCCATCTTCTTCTGTGCTCCTTGGCATTTTCTGCACTCCTGTGTATATTCTCCAATGCTGCTTTTCAGGGCCATCTGTTCCTGAAGCAGTTCCTCTTTCTGTTTTATGGCACTTTTCACACTCTGCCATTACAGAGGAAAATAATAATTAAAAAAAGGTAAAATAAGATAAAACAACAGCATCGCTTAAATACAATTAAACAGTATCTTAAAATCTTCTAAGACTTTTAAGATGCTTCAGGTACCTAAAAAATGTACCCTTGCTAGCAAGCCAGGATGAATAGGGCTTGAAACAGGAGAAAAACAATAATTTTTAAGTATGTAGCCTTCATCATAATACAGTCAGCCTAATTCTGTGCCTGCTTATTCAGAAGTTGAGTCCCTCTGAGTTTAAAAGAATGCACACTCAGTTCAGGTTTAGGCTGTTAATTTTTGATAACAGTTTCCTGTTTCAATGCAGATTTTGGTTTGTCTATTTTGAATACTAAGGAAATCCCACCTCTTCCAATAGCTGAAGCTGATGCCTGGAATCACTCAGTTCAGTCTTCAATATATTCAGCTCCTCCCTTTTTTCTAAAGGAAATACATTTTAGAGCTTGTTGAAAGATTAGGCAGTAATCAAGAAAGACAGAAGCATTTGAGGGTAGATGTGGCAAAGGAATATCTCTCTAAAACACTAGGTTATAATATTGTGGGTCTAATAAAACATGACTACAATAGTGGTATTTAAACAGCTTTTCTCTACCGTGAAGATGGCTTTGTAGGTCTCCAACGTCTTCATTCAAAGACACTTTGTGTTTTTGTAGCTGGTCAATGTCAAACTGCAATTTCTGGACATCCAAGTTCATTTTTTCCTTGCTAGCAAGGGTAGCTTGATTGCTGTCTTCAGCAGAAGCCAAGGTTCTGTGAAATGCGATAAGACACACGGTTCTTTAGAATTCTCGCTGAAAATTTTTGGCAAGTTTACTTACAAACATTCAAATGGAAAGGTGGGACATGTCATTCCACATTCCAACTGTTAGGCGAGGCTTTAAGATTTAATAGAGAAATGAATGCTGCTTATTGCTGAAGTGATAAACTGGAGATGAGAGGCACCACAATAAAGTGCTATCAATCTAAGCATTAGAAATTGTGCTGAGGCTGCTAATTTAAAGAATGCTATCCAAGCTTCTCTTGTCAGTTTCCAGTACACAGTTTGGACTGGCAGAGATTAGCTCAGTGAATTTCCCAGTCGGATCCGTGCTTCTTTTCGACGCTCACAGGCAACATAAGCAGAGGGTAGCTAACTTCTGTAGAGAAAGCATTGGCAATGGCACTCTCCACTTCAGACTGCATATTCTCCTTGCTCTTTAAGAATCTCCACTGAAGTATCTTATTCTCGGGCTGACAGGAGGATCAATCCACTACGCCTGGGTTGATCCTTGTGCAATTTAAAAACATTTTGCAATTAAAACCATAAAAGAGATTAAACACAGTAAAAATACATTAAATACAACAAACAGCTTAAAAAGCTACAATTCAAAACCATGTCACATACAATTGACCCTGTGTTTCAGAGTAACCATTTCAAGACTGACGAAGTGCCAGGCATTTTCTAACTCAGCATATACGTATCTTTCTTCAGTTAACTCTTCTTTACCTTCTAGTTTGGGACAGTTTCTCCTCCAGGCTGTCACAGTTTTCCTCTAGCTGCTGTTTCTCACTGCTCAGGGTCCTGATGCTCCTTTGGAGATTGCGAAGCTGAGAATTCAACTGCTCAGCTTCTTGGCGAGTCTTCTTGAGAAGCTGCCTCTGGCTTTCTGCTTCTCCACGCTGTTGCTGGGAAGCCTGCTGCACATTCTCCAATTCCAATTGCTCCTATTGAACACATATAAAACCATGGTGCTATTTTATATTATTCCACTGAACACAAATTTGCTATGCTTGCTTCATGACTAGTATGACATAGCTGTAAAATATTACATTTCCATACCCCTGAAAGCATTCATAAGTTGACACCCTTATTATTCTACTGGTGGCATGGCTAATTTTGGGGGGAAAAGTGCCCTGTGGAACTTTTCCAGACAGTGCAGGGTTTTTTTGTACATTAGAAGTGAACTGATTTTATTTGTAATAAGCAGTACAAAGTTCTCACACTTCTCCACAAAGTCATGTCATTTTTTTCAAAGAGGTGACACTTTCTGAGTAATCAACTATACTTTGTATCTGTGGAAACAAGGTATTTCTCCTGGATAAACTGACACTGTATGAGCGATTCAAATACAGCAAGGAAGCAACCTGTGTCTGCTACTGAGTACAATTAATATAGAGATGCAGCCAATTACTCTTGTCGGTACTCTGAGAAAGGTACCGGCAAGATACTCGTGGATCTCATTTTATATTTTTAGGCTGCTATTCAACACATCTTCTGTGGCACATATCTAAAAAAAGTAGTATTTTCAGGAGCAAGTGGGATTTAGCTGACACAGTGGTAATGGCCACCTTTTGGAACCAACCATTACTTTAATGGCCTGACTATAATTCCAATCTGATATTAATCATGTTTGAACTGTACAGGGCTTCCTCAGTTGTAGAACCGTGATAAGATCCACCCCCTCTCACCTCCAGGACTGCAACCTGCATTTTTTCCAGTTCATTAACTTTTTGGCTACGTTGGAGTTCTAGGTCTTCTAGTTCACTGTTCCTCAGCTGCAACGTTTCCAAAACATGTCTGAGTTCTGAGAATTGATGAGAAGGGGAAAAAAAAGACTTGGGTTCTAAGTAAGCCAAGTCAAATGAAATAAAGGGCATTCCTGTCATCTCCAGTTGAAATTAACACTAAACATCTCAGGCAACAATGCTGGAAAGAGAGTGCTATTTGAAATCCTGGATGGCTGCTGTCAGTTGGAGTAGGTCAGCCTTCAATTCACTTCCAACTTCTGGTGACCCTAAGGGTTTTCTGGGGCTGAAAGTGTGTGATGCACCCAAGGTCTCCCAGTGGGTTTCCATGGCTGAGCACAGAATTGAACTCTGGTCTCCGGAGTCGTAGTCCAACATATAAACCACTACACAATGCCGGAAACCCAGCCAAAATTGAGCTGTGTGTACCGTGCCAGAGGCTGCTAGAAAACTACAGTTTAGGACAGTTTATCCCATTTTATGTCCATTCCCAATGCCAGGACCACTAGCAGAAGAGCCACAATGACCGCCTATATGTTTTACACTAAGTATAGCACTCTCCCACACAACATCCTTTGCACTGCACGTGAATTTATATACATTTGAAGCAATGATCCTTATTCATTCACAGTAGTGGTATAGGCAAAGAGCTGCCCTCTGTAACTTGCTGGATTGCAACTGTCTGCTTTCCTCAGCAATGGATACTCTGGCCAAGGCTACGGGGAGATGCAATCCAATACCAGAAGTGCTCTACTTTGAACACCCTTATTTACGGATTGTACACTATCCTTAATCAAGCATGCAATAAGCAAAGGTAAACCTATGGGGGTTCACATTTAGGGTTAGAGTTTATGGTTAATAACAGGATCATATATAGTGTTACCAATAGGTTAAGTATAGTTGGAAAGAATAGAATGAAATTACTATAGCAATAATGAGTACAAGGAGAATGAGATTTAGATACATGAAATAAAAATATATAATCAATATGATATATAATATCTTGAATAAGTATATAATGATAAAGGATCTGGAGAGAAATAGTTATGTGAGCTATTTGTATTGTAATTTTCCTCTTTTTCACATTTATGTTATTCACGTGGTGTTTTTGTTTTATTCTGTTATGTATAGTTCCTTTTCTTTATAATTTTTTAAAAAATATTTTAAAAAACACCTTATTTTTAAGTTGTTTTTTTCTCTCTCCCCTCTTTTACTTCTTTTTAAGCAATTAGCTTATTCATTACAGTTGCTTCTCACAATCCTGTCACTTTCATTATGCCCTTAAGTGTGCACATGATGCCTATTTTTAAACCAAACCTGTTTTATGCTTCATGATCAGGCCCAGGACTTCCTGAAGTTTCTCCTCTTCTCTTCGGATTTCCTGTGTTATCAGAGAAAGCTGGGCTCTTTTCTCACTTAGCTGGGCACTGAGTTCTCCTTTCTGAACACTCAGGTCTTCTAGAAATGATTTCACTTCCTATGCAAAACAACCAACACTGCCATTGTAAAGATCATAATGAGTTAGTTGAAGTAGTACAATCCTAGGAATACACAAGTCCTATGGAGTTCAGTAAGATTGTGGTTAAGTGCTGCAACTTTAATAATTTTCTCCTCACTTTACTTCTCCCACCCTACTTCTGATTTAGCTGGTGAAACCCAATTCAGATGTTCACAAAATCAGCATTAAAGAAACAGAATAGATTGAAGTACAGATCTGCAGAGAAACCATTTCCAGTTTCTGATTAATAGCTGCAATAAATAACTAAACACACCTTTATTTGTTGTTGTTTTTTGGCAACTTCAGCTTCACCATCCCTGAGAGCTTCAGCAAGGTCAGTATTTTTCTGGATGATGCTGTCTTGGAGAAGATGTAGCTCCTCCTCTTTTTGCCCAAGCACTTGGTCCAAAATCTGGAGCTCCTGTTGTTTTGTTGAAGTCTTTAAAAACAGGAAGAGACAAACTCCAATGTAGATTTATAGCTGTCACTTTCAGATTATCACTGGTATGCTACTTGTTCAATAACTTCTGTATGGTGTAGTTTTTGAATTCATCTGTTCACCCTGGCTCAGCTTGACTGACATTTCTTCCCTTTCCTCCCCAGTGTGTCATGCATTTAGAACTGTCTGGGAGAAGTTATGGGGGCATTATCTGATAAAAAACACTTGGATCACTGGAAAGAGGGTTTAACTCATTCAAATGCCTCCTTATTCCAAAACAGGAATGTAAGCTTGCAGGAGAAGGCCTCTTTTCATTTTTTTGTACAAGAACTAGCAATTTCACAACTGCATTAATAATTTTGGTTTTTTTTCTCTCCTCTGCTCATTTGCAAAGCTTTCTAATTCTCATTCCTTTCAGAACTACCTGGGACTAGAACACCAAGATGACAGGATGGGATGGATCAGGCTGATTTTCCCACACCATAAATTCTACTCACCTGGTCCTTCAGCCTCTCCAAGTCACTCTTTTTGCTCTGAAGAATATGCTCTGCTTCTTTCAGGATCTGGAGATGGTGATCCTCATTGCCTTCCGCTACTTGTATATTTGCCTGCAGCTTCTGAAGACTAAAAGAAGTTGGAATTAAAGTTTGAAGGAAATTTAAACAACTAGTGATCAATTGTTGCTCAGTTAAATTACTGAGTGAGCAAGCAACACGCACCAGTCTGGCTAGCCTGGAATTGATTCGTTCCACTCATGAATCCCATCAGTCCATGGCTGTATATATACCTGCTGCCATCATAAGGGAACTTTTAGGGTCTGATAGACTAATAGCCAATGACAGCAGCAGAGAAAGTTGAACGAAGATGGGGAGAAGCTGTACAGCTTTGACAGTTCTGCTGAGATGCTCAGCTGACAGCTCTAGTTCAGTAGTTCTAAAATTTTAGTGCTCAGATTTTTGGACTTCAGGTCCCAGAACTCCTGGCTATTGCATTTGCTGGGGCTTCTGGGAGTTAAAGCCTAAAAAACCTGGAGGACCAACGTTTGGGTCCTTCATATCACCAACCACATACACAGTAGGGAGACACATAAAGATGGAAGCTGTTCTGAGTGGAGAGATCCTTCAAGAGATGATGCCAGGTCCATTTAATTTATTTATGTTTGCATAGTTTTTTCGTTATCTCTCAGTAGGGTACAATATTATGAACACTGGCTGCAATGTGAATTTGCAAAACAGATAAAATAGACACAAAGTGGATGAAAAGCAAAGCCTCCTTAACTACCTTAATTTAGTAAAACTAACAAAACCTCTCCCACACTTGATAATTGCAAACCAAAACAGTCTAACATACATTTCAGTCAACATTTCAATCTTCTGGCTCAAAGACTGAAACTCAGAATCTTTTGCTGATACAACTTTGTTGATTTCCTTCAGAATCCCTTCTTGTTCCATCTTGTGTTGTTCTAAGTCCTTTGCATCTGCTTGAAGCAATCTGAAACGCATTCATATAAAGCTCTGTTAATTGCTGTTTACTTGTTTATGATGTTCATGTTTTTATAGTTCTTTTATTTTTATACAGAATCTAAGTGAAAAGGCCACACCCTAGAATCTACCTGTGGCCAAAAGCCACAAGACACTGATCAAACTTTTACACTGAATGCCACACCCCTCTTCAACAGTCCCTCTGAGCATATTCTCTTTCTTGCAACCTCATCCATTCCTGAAGACATTCTGCCCAGCTGGTTTGGTCCAGTATGTGGTATGTAGAGGCGGGACACATAGCTGGGACTAAAACATGTATGCATGAGAACAAAAATTCACTGGTTACCTGAGTGACCACTTTGAGTGATCTTTATTGTATTTACTATAATTTATTTTCCACTCATTCATGGAATGTGGAAGAGATCAAAGCTGGTAAACAGTAGTTTTGGATTACAAGCCCATGTCCATTAATTTATGTTTTAAACTCCGATTTCAAATTTCTACAAGTGGAGCCTGCAACCAAATACTGCAGTGTGAAGTGCTCTTGTTTAGGGTTCAAGTTAGCTAGCCAGCCTACATTCCATGAAACTCTACTCCATGTCCTCTCATTCATTCTTCATTTCTTCTCCTTTCAGCAATACTCTATGGACGTTTCTATATACTCAATCACTGCATAGATGTTTTGAAGGTTCCCTAAACTTTTTTATTGCAGGGGGGAGGGTGTTACTCCAGTAAACTGGCACTGAGGAACACTGGTCCATCGTTTTGGCTATATAAACATTCACATTCGATTAATAGGTCTGTCGCTAGTACAGCGGAAGCTAGTATTCTGGCTGGGATAGGCAATAAGCACACTGTTACGCCAATCCATATTATAGTAAAATATTAACAGTGGATAGCAAACAAATAAAAGCAGCACTATCTTTATCAAAACAATTGAAACATAAACATTGTCTCTAACAGTCTCTCACCTGACTGAGAAATAGGGTGGTATCTTTGCCTGCCTGCTGTTCCAAGCCTCACATTCAACCTACTCAACAATCCACAAGTACCTCCTAACTTCAACATGACACTCTTACTATGTAGGGCCACACAATGTGATTTAACATAACTCCAGTTTACCTCAGCTGCTGATCTGCCTTTACCAGCCTCACAGCCATCTCCTGAGCCCGTCGTTCTAGCTCCTCAGCTTCTTTCTCAGTTCGAAACAAATGCTGTTTAGCACTATTATACTTCTGGATGGTGTCTTTGGTCTAGAGAAAAAAATAATATTTGTTTAGAAAAATGCTACTATTCAAATTAGGAGTCTCCCTTTTATTCAGCACTTGCTTATTATCATTAACACAGAGAAGGTATATTACAAAGAATCGGTAGAATAGTTAAACTAGTCCACTAGGATGAGACAGTGATTACTTTTGAGGTAGGTGAATTCTAAACTCAGTTACAACCACAGCAAAACCCCTGGAATATTTAAAATAAAGAACACCAAAAATGTGAGGATTAAATAGAATGGTGAAGAATTTTGACAACTGAGGAGTGGCAAAGCATATTTGATCTGGACTGAGACGGGAAAAAGTTCAGATGGGTGAGCAACAACAGGAGTTAACACATTCCAGGGTGGCTCCTTTCTTTCGGTCTGAGAAAAAAAATCATGGATGGAAGGAACATCTTCCATCTGCTGGAACAACTTGTCTTTTTACTCTGCTGCAGTGGAGAGGAAGAAGTATTCTTCCCTTCAAAATTCTCATATATTTACAACTACAAAATCCATAGGAACTCTTGCCCCACAGTAAACCTTGCAAATTTACCAGCAGCCAAAAGATGACAGCTTGGAGCTTCTAATGTGTCTTTTGGAATTCTTAGTTCTGACACCTCTTTTTAAAACAGAACAAATCAAAAATTACTTTTCCTCGTGTATTTTCAAGTTCAATTTCAGCTTCGGCTAAAAGTCTGTCTGCCTCTCGAAGTTCTGCCCGCCGCTTCAGGAGGGTCTTCTCCATGCATTCAATTTCATCCACGATGTTTTCATGGTGCTGGAGAGATTTCTCTAACTCCAGCTCTGAAAGGAGGCCACTGGTGCGCCCATCAAGGAAGTCTCTAAAAAACACAGAGATAGATAATTAATTAAGCCAAGGGAAGCTTTTAATGAAATCCATAAGCTTCCTTCCCATTTTAGCCAAACCATTTTCTCTGAACTCACAGCAACTCAAACAGGTGGCAGAAAAGATAATAATCCTGGCCCTTGGAAATTTGAACTCTGTTCCCCCTTCCACTTCCAATGTATCCCACACTAACTAGATTCATCATGGCTATAGAAGAAAAAGCTACAGGTTACTTTAAAGAATCACAGAATCATAGAATTGTAGAGTTAGAAGAGACCACAAGGGGCACTGAGTCCAATCCCATTATACAGGAATACACTATCAAAGCATTCTTGACAGATGGCCATTCAGACTCTGTTTAAAAATCTCCAAAGGAGGAGATGCCACCACATTCCCGGGAAGCATTTTGCATTGTCAAATTGCTCTTACTGTCACTTCGACAGTGAAATACATTGCCCCAGAGTATGGTGGAGTCCTTCTTTCAAGGTCTCCAAAGAAGAAGACAGGCACAAAGAGGGAAAAAAAAAACAACCAAACAACCTCCTCCAGATAGTAAGCAATTGTTTTTGCTCTTGATATCAGAACATATGTGTGCCACAGTAAATGACCAGCTACACTCACTTCAGCAGCATCCTGAAAGCTACATAGGAGAAAACGGGAGGATGAGGTTTACAAAGAAACTGAAACATGTTAGGGGAAAAGATCTCTGCTTCACATTATGGTGAATGACTGTGGATTTGAGCAGGCAATTTGGAGTTAGAGGGAAAAACTGACTGACATGGTGTAAAGCAGCATTTCTTGGTTCTTTCCTGTCAAAAGTACACGCACCACAAACCAGGGTGGAAACTGCCTGGCCTTACAAGAAGTTGTTGAACTGAAGCAGCCATCCTCCCCCCACCCCCACTGATTATGCTGGTTAGGGCTACTTGGACTTGCAGTCTATCAATCTCCGGACAACTATGCAAATCCCATCCTGCAGTAAGGGATGTCGTGAAACCATAAACAGGGTGTGCAAGAGGAAATCTCAGCAGGTCTGTCTGCAAAAAATCTGAGAGTCTTCTTACTTGCGTTTATTTCGTTTCTGGGCTATTCTACGTAGCTCTGTTACTTGGTGCTCCAGCTCTTCTCTTTCATTCAACAGGTCCTGAATGCCTTGGTGCAATTCTTCCATCTCTCTATTATGTTCATGATGTGAACTTCTGCTAAAGTTGCCTTCCTGCTTTCGAGATTTTAACTCGTCTATACTGTCTTCAAGCTTTAAGATTTCATTTTCCTGCAACAGACAAATATACACGTGGTGTGATGCTTCAGAGTCCTTCACGATGGAAGGATACTTCTTCACGTCACCACGCACCTCACTGCTTCCAAGTTAAGGGCACTGCATAATTTTGCAGTGTTAGCAACAGATATATTTCTTTCCCAGTAAGCAAAAATAAATAAATAATAAACAATTAAAATAAATAAATAATAAATTAAATAATAAATAATAAATTAATTAAAATAAATAAATAATAAACATTTTAAATTTTTTTACACATTTCCTTGTTTGAAAAGGGTGTACATATAGGGAAAAGACACTTATTTAAAAAGCAAGAATCAAGTCTTCTTTTAAAATTATGAATTAATGATTTAGATTTATTGAAAGTCCAATTTTTAAGAGGACATAGCATTACTGCAGCAATGCTTATCATTCCTGTATTACAGGTGGGGGACAGTTAGAATGCAGCTTGCCACAAGCCACCTAATGACATGGTTGGCCAGAGGTGAGACCTGGCAGACATCCCAGTTCTCACCTACAACATTAAACCATTTATTTCAGTTTCATGAAGGGTGCCTGACAAGCCCAAGAATCTTACCAAGTTACGATGTTCAGGGATGTTGCAATGAAGTACTCCAACAGGAATGAGAGGCACTGAACAGTTAGCAGGAACAGGAGTATAATAAAGCTGGGTCCCAGCAGGAGGCACGGCCTGTATCACTGCAGTTGGAGCAAGAATTCCCCCACTGGTTGGTACAGATGGAGGAGGCGGGTTGTACACAATTGTTCCCGGAGGTGCTGGAGCACCATCTGGCAGCAAAGTATAAATGGCTGACCCAGGAGCAGGTACAAAGGAAGAGGCATCGTGAATGTTCAGTTCCCCTTCTTCTTGGTTCCCTGTATTTTGAAACAGAGCAAAAAAACTTAAGAGCACTAATAAGAAGTCTGATAATAGAATCATACACAAAAAGCCCAAAATACCCACTTTTAAGAGAAGAACACATAGGGTGCAGAAATGCAATCTGTTGATTGACTCAGCACTATGTATCAGATGACATTTGTTGCAAATTTGTCTAATTTTATTGAAAGCTTCATCTGGGCCCATATATAGGGCTTTTTTTTTTTAAAAAAAAATCCCTCTAGAAGAAGGAATTGGCAATGTACAAGCTAGAGAGAGGCTTCTGTTCAGCAGGATATGTGTACAGAAATGATGGCAAAAAAGGGGTGACCACAATAGACATTGCTTACACAGGCAGAAGATATCACATTCCCGTGATGGCAAAAGCAACATTCGTGGAACTTACTTATGAATAAGAATGCAAAGAAGCAGACTATAATTTGCATGCCTGTGGAACAGCAGGGTTGTTGGATTTCTGACCACAACTAGTCCCTTCTGCTTTTAACAGCTCCATAGTGGAAACTCAGGCTTCTCCCCTTACAGCAAGAGGAGAAGCTACATTTGGCAAACATTTCTGTGCCAGGCAGGTCTGAAAAAAAAGTCAGAAACAACCGAAAGAGCTCAGATACTGCAGAACAATTGAACTGACTTACTTTCATTGGAAAGAGAGTCCTGAAGGCCACTCCTGACGGGAGTATGCAACCGACACCCTCGGGCAGTAGGGGAAGCTGAACGTTCCTTCTTTCTTGGCTTGCTCTCTCCAAGTCCTTTTTTGAATGGGGTTGATGTAGGACATTGTAAACCAACCCCAGAGTCTTTGGTACTCTGAGACGCAGGAGTAGATGTCTTTAAGAAGGATTTGAGAAGCAAACAACAACAACACTGTTAAGACAAACATTTCATGAAAATATTACCCATTGTCATCTGTGAGTCTCTCCCTCACCCTTTTACTAACTAATATTTAAGTTAAAAAAAAAAAAAAGCAGGGGAAGCAGAGGCTATTTAAATGCCCTAATAATTCTGCTAGCGGGAGGAACAAAATACTCCCCTGTGTCCAGCTTCTGTTATGAATATCAAAATACAGAACAACATCATTTTTGGTTAATCCTTTAATCTGCTCAGCTGTACCTTTAAGTTAAACACAATGTATCCCCTCTAGTGACACAAAACACTAAGTTGACTGAAACCACTGATCAACATGCATAGACATATCAGTCAGAAAAGCATAGCACATATTTATGAACACACAAGGAACAGTTGCAAGAAACAGGTCTATTAAGGCAGATAACCAGTATGAGTCAACTGAGTCATCTGGGACACCAGCTTAGATAAAGCCCTGGCAAGCTGCAACACACAGCAAGATGCTAGTGATTTGCATAACAGGTTTGGAAGTCCACTGTACAAACCTGAAGATTTCTTCTTACAAGGCAAAGCGGAACATGTTCAAGCATTACAATTCCATATGCCTATGCACTACAGTTAATGAAACAACTGTGTGTGGAGGAGGTGCTACCATCTGCAGAAGAGACAAATGTACTGATCGTCTGCAACCAATTTTGCTCTCAGAATTTCTCAAAAGGCAACTACTTAAGGAGTGCCCAAAGGAGTTGTTCCGTTTTCGTACAAACATAGCCAGTAACTGACTGATCACCTACTCTTTCTGTAAAAGCTGGCCTCTCCCACTGTTACACTGTACATACATGGTGGCAAAGAAAAACTAGGCATGCAAAGCATAGTGCAAGCCTCAGATTCAGGTGGCTCAAAATGTTTCTCTTTCTTGGCTTAGTATCACTACCTGTGATTAATTCTGGAGAATTTGTGTTTATAGAGCTAGTACTGAGGCAAGAGAAAGCTCTGAAATAAAACAGGAGTGGGCAGATGATAGATCACTCAGTAATTTGAGACAGATCAGCAAAAGCTTTCTGACTTGTAAAGTTTAATAACAGTAATACGAGGAAAACACTTTTTTGTTCTCTTTTAAGTAAAGCTGCTGAGATGAAGCAAGTTTAGGGGTTGGGGCAGAGAGTAGGTGTTTATAGGGTAGGTCTGTGCACTCAGGTCTGCTACAGTCAACTATACGGTGGGATGTATATGCTCAAAGGCACTCTTGCTTCTAACAATATATTCCATCACTCTTCCTCACAGTGAGCCAGAAAAGCCTGCAAGCCTGAAGTCTTTCCATGCCAGAAATAAAAAAAAATCATTTCCCAACTACAGATAATCTCTAGGGAAAATTAATAGTAATCTCCAAATCTACTTTTCTAAATTCATTTAAGCACTTTAAAAGATGCATGAGGAAACATATCTCTGACTCCTTCCCATTAAATGTCACTCTAGTTCTCATACTTGCGATGAGGAAGGCACATAAAATGTGTGTCCTCTCTGTTTGAGTGGATCCATTATGCTGGCAATGACATCATTCTGGTGAGAGATGGCATGCCTGAGTACTGCAATTTCATTCAAAATGCCACTGATTTCTTCTCTGGAGCCTGCAAGAGAATTTAGATTTTTAGTTCACTAAATCTGTGAAATTACCAGGTATTTTAATGAAGCTGGCAATCACAATGAGCAACTAAATGCTCCTACTGAGAAAGTAGTTCCAAACCAATATACTTCCATGATGGAGGGAAATTTACATAATTTTGTCTGATTCTGCTTACCACAAGGAAGAGAAAGGAATTGAATGAGGCACTGAATCCCCTCCTCATGGCCTACAGACATCTAGAAGTCATCCTTTTGGCTTCTAGAATTCCACAGGTTCTGCTTTTGTATTTTCATGGGCATTCTGGCAATCGGAATGAGCTAAAAGGTCTATAAGCTATGAAATGGCCATTTAAAACTGAATATTTAACTTTCACCATCTTGGGCGATTGATCAACACACATGAATATTTTTGCACTGGTCCCACTACAACTATTAAAAAGACAAGGTTTTAATTACTGAGTAAAATAATGAAGACTGTCAATGTACTTAACTGTAACTGAATTTTAAAATGGTTATTTCCACTAAATTTTCATAAAATCAGAATGAACTCTTCAAATGTTAAAATCCTGAGAATGGAAACACACAAATATACTAACATATAGTCTCTTATGTTCTTTAAAGGCATTTTCAGCAACAGAATGAATTGGATTTAATTTATTATGGCTTTTCAAATGATGTGCTGCTTTCATGGAGTCACGTTTTAAATTATGTTGTTTACATATTTTTGTGTTACTATAATGTAATGCATGTATCAAATACTGTTGGCTGTAATAACCCAACTAATAAATAATGATCACAATATTTTGACTACTGTTTTTTTATATACAAAAGATGGGGCATAGCTCATAAAGATCATATGAAATTTAAACAATCCCTCTTATGATTTCTGTGTATAAGATACTGGCTTTCAGAATGGAGGAAGAACACCTGAATTTTTAAAAAAAAATATTTAAAAACAATCACAATGGAGGAAAAACAAACTGGAGAGAAAATATTACCTGCCCTGGCCTGATCTAATGCGCTGCGTAGCCGATCAATTTCTATTTTGTGGCATTTCAGAAGCTGATTTAACTTATCAATCTCCTCTTTCTGAGAACCGGAACCTGTAGTCTCAGCAACAGCTTTTTCCATTTCATACTGAAACGGTACAAGAAAATTTTAGTCAACCCTTTTCGGCCACGCATACAAAGTTTAGCAAGACTATGTGATAAAGTCAACTACTCTGAAAATGCTGGTATAATGTCAGAAAATTTAGCTAAGGGGTTTAGAGGCTCACATGGCATACCCTCACTGCTCTCCTGAGGCAAGTAAATCATGACCAAATCAGTGAAATATCACACCTTAATCTGACCCTGGGATCTATCTAAACCAATAAAATGTTCCTGAAAACCAGGCCTTGTGATTTAATGGTTCACCAGAAGATATAATCATGATATAATGGTTCACTGGGAGATATAAAACTGAATCTTGTATCTCCTGTTCATACTCAGATAAGTTTCACTTTTTCCCGTTTGTGTTCCTTAGCTATGTGCAGAGTGAACTGAATGACAACATACTTGCTCCTCCTTCTGTTTCAGAAGTTTCTGCAACAGTTCGATTTCAGCTTCTGCCCTAGCAAGATCCTGAGAAGCCTGAGTGGCCTGCATACAGAATTTTTCTGCTTCCTGAAGTTCCTGCAGGAAAGAAAACTGCTGTATTAAGTTATTTTGTACAGTCACTGATTATACACTAAAAGCTCTATGAGTCTGATGTGTCTCTTGTTCATTTTCTCATGTAAAAGGAATGATAAATATGCTGTTCTTTTGTATTCGTAGCACTCCAGCTGAATTCATCAGCAAAGAGCTCCAATACAGTCTGTCTGTTTAGGAAGGCCCTGTAGCTAAATGCTGGCTCCTTTTATTAAGAAGCTACAGAGTGACCTGGAGGCAGCCATAGCTTGGAGCTGTAATAATTTCAGATATGAACTGAAGCACCCAGATAGAAAAGTGAGCCAAGCAATGGTGCTCTGCTTGCTTTGTTCCTCTTTCACTAAGATGTAAGGTATAGAATCCATCCTACTAACAAATGTATGGTAGTTTATTACTAAAGAAAATCATTACATTCTTTCACACTTCAATTTATAGTTGCAATCCAAGCCAGAACGGTAAGAGCATATGATGTTCCATATGGCATGAAGAAAAGCAAATGCCATAGTGTACTCAAATGTACAATTCTACCATATTGCACCTCAGTGCGCTCCTGATTAATTCTGGAAACAGTCCCACGAAGTGATCTTAGTTGATCTTTAGCTGCACAGAGCTCTGCTGTTGCCTGTTTATCGGACGCTGATATTGCTCTCTTCAACTCCTTCAGCTCTTTATCAATGCCAAGGAATTGCATTTGTGCCCTGGCATCTTCAACTTTTTTCTGAAAGAGAAGCAAAGTACCATTCAACAGGTTTGAAAAACAGTACAACAGTTGCAGGAGCTGGAGTCTAGTACGTCTATTTTTCAGAGCATATGTCCATATTTAAAACATATGCAAATAGCTGGGTACTTTTGCAAGTGTTATGCAGGAGGGCACATCTTACTGCTAAACTGGCCTTTCCCAACTCATTGCCCCAGAGGTGTGCTGGACAACTACTTACAGAACAGGTAAGTTAAGTTCATACTCTTTGCACTACATTAGGCCATTGTTCTTATTCAGCAAATTACGGGAGCTGGAACTCACACATATTTGGAGAGCAACAGGTTAAAAAAGGCTGCTCTAAATTAAATCATATTTTTCAATATGTGCAGACCCACCCTGTTTTCCAGATCTTCCAGCTGAGCAAGAATTCTTTCCTTCTCTTCCTCAGCTTCTTGAAGCTGTTGATCTGTGAGCCCCTGGATTTCTTCCATGCTCTTCAGCTTTTCACTTAGATGCTGGATTTCATTCTCTAGCTGTTGAACCCTGGCCTCATTCTGTCTTTTCTCAGATTTAATCTGGAGGTAAAATGCAGGAAAAAGGGAAACATGATATGGTCTTTTACTAACCATGAAGACACAACAGATTAAGCGGCACATCCTATTTTCACAGACAACTCAAATATTTTAGATATTTTAAATTCTTTATGTTTTTAAGCCACTTTTAACATATATGCTGTACTGTTTTCCATGTATGATTGGCTTTATTTATTGTTTGGGTCTATGTCCGCAGGATAAATAGACTGACCGATCAACTGAGCCTCTTGAGTGCCTGCTATTTCCCCAGAGTGTGAAAGCTGTCAGTGTGGATTCTTTGCTGGAACAGATTTGACACAGCTCTCTCTCTCTGAAAACTAGAAGTGAAGCGTGATCTGTCACACTCCTTGACATAATTTGCAGTTCTCTTACTTTGGCTTCTGCAGCTCTGTTGCAGGCTAGTCTGTATTTTTCTTGTGCTTCTTCCAACTTAGCTTGCTGAGATGCCATCGCCTTTTGAAGTTCTCTCTCTCTGGCCTGGGCTGCCTCATTTTCTTGCTGCAAATGAGCAAGGATCTCACCAAACTGTTTCTGCAGATCTCTTAGACTTTTCCCCAAAATATCCTTTGAGTTATGACACCTAAACAAAAAAAACATCGTACAAAATGAAGGAAGAGGAGGAAAGAAAAAAAAAGGAGAGAAGTTTGCTTGGTGATCAATAATATTCCTCTAAAGACCTAGGATCTGAAATGAAGCTAGATGTTCAGAGATAATGGGGTCTCTGCCCAAGATTATAGCTACTGGGGTGTGTGGATGGGGCTCTGGGTGTGGATGGGATAAGGGCTTTGCTCTCTCAAATAAGAATTATGCACCCCTACAAATGAAATTTCCCTTCGGCCATCAGATTTCTAGTATTGCTGAGTGAGACACTGAAAGTCACTCCTGCAGAACTCTGCTATGTTCCCATTCAGTTGGTACTTTCCTGTCCCTTTTCTTTGGATGCCTAAACTATATCTCTAAATGCTCAACTGAAGTGTTAAGTTACTCCAGGGCTAGAAACTGAAGGAAAGTTTCATGGAACAGGCAGATTCTTACCTGGGGGAGCAGTGCACCATTTCCTAGCCCCGCCCCCACCATTGGTACGCTCTTGTCTCTGTCAAACATCCAAAATCCAACAACAGTAGAGATACTCATTCTCTAGCCTGCCACTATGCTCCTGACTCTATGATCTTCTCCAAGCTATAGTAAACAGTATTTCGGAACCTTGAACGGGGAAAGGTGGCGAGTTCAGTACAGGGAAGGCATGGCGGGTGAGAGAGGAGCATTCTGTTTGATTTTACATGCCTGAAAGAGATATTTCCTGAATCAAGACTCTTAAACATCTCGCTGGACATGAAAAGTACACTGAGACTGAAGATCTTTTCATACAATATAGAATACAAGTATTTTCCAGAGCCTGAAAGGGAAATACTCATCCTGAAACAGTACACCGAAGAGTTGCAAGTGGCTCTCGGGATATGAATTAGCAACTATTTGCAGTCTCGTTGGCCCCCCTGCCAGAACATATCATGCCTCTGATTTTAACTCACTTGATTTCTGCACCAGTCTGTAGGTTTCTTTTGAGTTCACTCACACGAGACAAGACTTCCTCAGGATGAATTAAGCTGTCAACGGCATGATTCAGTTGGTTTTGAGCATCTTTCAGCTTCTGTTTCAAAAGGTTGTTATCCCTCTGTAAGGAACAGGTTTGAAAGATCACAGTTATCTGCCCTCAGCAAAATCTATCCTCTTTTCTATTTCTGAATTCTTAAAATTAAAAGTGGACAGAACATGGGACATATTCATGGTGTATACTCTTACTAACAGGAATACCTCATGGAGCTTAAAGCCATTTGATAAAGGGAACAGTTTGTTATAAAAATAATAACTTCCCTGACAACGCTGAGTCCTCCAAAGAGAAAGTTCTGGTTAGTTTTTAACAAACTTGCCTGAAGAGAAAATATACTGCATGGACACATAACTGATTTCCACTGAAAGAAACAGCCAGAGCTCTTTGAAAATTATGTTGGGAGTGTCAAGTGTACTGATTCAGAGGCATAAAAGTTGGGATAAAAATACTATACCTGCAGCTGTTTGAGCTGGGAAATTAGCTTGTCATTTTCCTGCTCCCTCTCTTCCAACAGCTGTGCTTTGGTCAAGGCATTCTCCAAGGCTTGTCTTTCTTTGCCAAGTTCAGCTTGAAGAGCAGAGTGTTCCAGCTATCGCCAATGAGAAGGAGGGAGAGAGAAAAGAAATCCAGATTCCTCTATTTTTTTTAACAAAAAGTGAAGAAAGAAACTCAGCAACAGCAAACAGATAATGGAAGAAAAGTTATTTCTATTAAGGGAGAAATCACCCTTCCAATAAGGCACTCATGTCTCAACTTTGTTGAGCTCAGTTTCTGTAAATGCCTTGAGGGGAAAAACATTACAAATGTCTCCTGAACAATCAACAATTTAGGACACTGAATGGCCTGTATCATGTGCTTCCTAATATTTTTGTTCATCTGGCCTGCTCTTCCCTTTGGACAGTGTTCTCATGCATCACCCACACCAGCATCTGATCCTAGCTGAAACTAGTTTTGGGAAGCTCAAAGTCCCCCCCTCCATTGCTTTGAGGAGAGCACTGCGAGACAAGTTGGGAATTCCTTCATTTGGAGTCTTATTTCCAGCTATACGTCGGGTAAAAGGGAGTTCTGATGTAGAAATCTTGATGTTGTTTCTACTTTGCAAATCATCAAAATGTGTTTAAAGCTGAGTGATTCCCATCAATTCATGTCTTTTAGACTATACTGTTCAATAAATGTATGAATTAATCTGAGCTACAGGTACTTTAGGGAGGTCTAAGAAAACTGTCAGTTCTTCAATCAACAAAGTACTTTTACCCACTCTTCCCATGTCTGTACAGTTTATAACCTACCTAGCAAAATTTAGGCACCAAGAATGTATGAATTTGCAAAGGAGTCACTGTTTTAGTCTCCCATAAAAAAAAACAAAGACTCTTGTGGCACCCTGAAGAATATATGCTACATATAGCATGAACTTTCACGCAATAAACAATTTGTTACTTTTCAAGGTGCAACAAGACTGTTTGTTGCCTTTCCCGATATGAATGGCCCTTCAGTAAACTTCTTAATTTTGCTGCCTGCCTGGAATGCAAAAGTGAGAGACTGTCAAGAACCTGGCAAACTGTTTTACCTGTCTAGCAGTCTGCATTGTCTTACTGGTCCCAAACTGCACAGGCCGACCTAATGGGTTCCATGGCATAAAATTCTTGGTCAATATCAAGTCCCTTGGCCTATTCAACCACAATACTGTAGATTAGCTTCCTGTCCTCTTTCCCAAGTTCCTGTGCTACCAATTGATGAAAAGGTAAAGTTGACAGAAAAATTACAGCAAGCAAGCCAAAACCAGTGTTTCCTACTCCTTACACATCAATACGATTAGGACTGGATTTTCTTTTAGACAGCTTAAGAAATTAAAATAAAGCCAGGTTTTATCATTTAGGAAAGGCAGATTTCTTTTTCTGCAATTGCCTGTATACCTGACTAAGCTGCTTCAGCCTTTCTAGCTCTTCTTTATGTCGACTGGCTTCTGTGTCTCGTGCCTCCAGCTCAGCTTCCAGTTCAGCCTCATAAGTGCTATGCTCTCCCTGGGCCTCTTGCAGGGCTTTGTTGAGTTCTCTTTGCTCTTGGAGCACATGTTCAAGGTCTGCAATTTCCTGAAATCAAAGAAGTAGTTTACAATTTGGGGTTGAAGTGCCTTCTCAATTGCAAGGCTACAGCTTCTTTCACTGCAAAACAGTAACTGAGCTCCACAGAACAGGCACTTCAGCGCAATCACCTGGGATGAAAAGGGAGTTAAGCCACATCTATCAAAAACATCTAGGGTACCAACACAAAGGCTCTGAATCCAGAAGAAAAGTTTTGGTGCCAAACATAAACTTCTCAATACCATGCATGGATGTGTGAAGTGGATGCAACAAGGGATATCAACATAACAGAAACAGTTGGAAGGAAAGGGTCAAACCACCCTTCTCAGCTGCTTTTCCAACCTGTTATGGTTTGGAGAGAAGGCCCAGAAAGTAAGATGTGGGTGTTTTTCTCGGGATGCCCAGCAGGATGGCCAAATTTGTTGGGCTCCACAGAACACAAGTAGCTTGCTCTGCACTCTTTTAGGAAGCAGTGGAGGCAAGGTGTGACAGTGAGCTGCCCACCAACGGGTAAGACTGGCCAAGTAGACAGAGAGGGAACTGATGGGTGGCATAATTGCTAATGTGATGCCTGAGGTGCAGACCTTGAAAATAGTGCCCCGTTTTGCTTAACAAGAATGCAGGGTTTGCCTGAGACATGACTATGGATTTGGGTTATGGATCAGTTCCTATATCCTACTTTTCGTAGGTTTTCTGCATCGATGGCAACGATTTCCAGCTGGTTTCTTTCATTCTCCAGTTCTTTCACCCTTTGCAGCAAAACTTCCTTATCTTTCTGTAACTCCTTGCATTCTTCACTGGTCTGTTTGGCCTGGCCCTTAACACTCTCCAAGTATTCCTGTAACCCAGTGATAATTGCTTCCAAATCCTTCTTCAGTGCATCATTTGCTGCTATTTGGCCTGTGATCAGCAGGAGAGAAAAAGAAGAAAAGTATTTTAACAATTAACTTGGCCAAAGAACAGCAGGACAAATCCTAATTTTTTGAAGCTATGATAACAATAATAATCGAATGTGAAACTACACTTAATGTGGGAGAAATAACCTTGGGCCTCACTATCTGAACTGATTAAGTACATTTACATTTACCTAACATTTCCATTGTGACAAATCAGCCATCCTGCTATTCTACATGATACGGAACTTGAAAGCAAACTAAAATTCTTGGAGAGGAAGCTGATCTAGTGAAAGAAAGACTCTGCTACATTTCCTGCCATGGAACTCTCTGGGATTGAAAACCCACTAGAGGATAACCAAAAGTCATGTATTTCCCATAAACTACATATTTTTCTTTAAACATGGCAAGTACATGCTCACAAATTACTAAGATGGAAACCTATTCATCACTGACTGTGCAGTAATTCCATTTCCTATTCTTTCAACCAGGCTATTGTCCCTCTTTCTTGGCAGTATTCCCCAGATGAAAATTCTTTATCTAATTATTATTGCCCTATGGAGAAAACTATTTTAAGAGGCTAATCTCTACACACTTCAGCTGACATTCTTCTACTACAGAGCAACTCGACATGCAGACCTGACCGTGTGGTCAAATCCAGGTTGTAGACAAATAATCAGTTTGTTCAGTACTCATATCTATCACTCTGAAAGATAACTGAACATTTTGGTTCTAGCTAGCCTGTGGTGTTTAATGAAGCAGGTAGGGATGACTGCACTGAATTCACTGAACAGGATGTTCCATATATGAAAATTTTGTTGGGAGAGACAGAATGCTGCTTTGGGGCTTACAGATTAAGCTTTAAATCTGTTAGTCACCAACAGAGTGTACCCACTGAATATCTAGGATCTATCTACATCAGGATGGCCAAAGTGTGGCCCCAGAAACCCCCAAGATCACTCCTCAATTTCTCTGAAAAGTTCTGAGGCTAATTTTCAGGTTTTTGGGGTTTTTTGGCCCAAAGCTGCCAAAACCGCCTGAAATGTGGCAGTTTGCTTACCTTAGCTCCTCAGAACCCTCTAACATCCCAAGAACCCCAAAAGAAAAAAAAACTGCCCCCAAATCACACAAAATGGATGTCCCCAGAGCATGCAGACTGCATTATTTTGGGCACACTGAAAAGCATTGGTGCATCTGGTGGAAATGGCATCCCTCCGTGCAGTTGCCCATCCCTGACCTACATACTTTCAGGCAAGTGTTAAGTTATCAGTGTGGTCCCAACAGTGATTAAGGAAGGGCTGCTTCCGACTTACAACAAGAAGTCAAGCAATGCTCCACAGATTAATACTGACTCAACATTTTTTTAAGTTTTACCATCTGTGAGCTGTTGCTCCAAGTCTCTGATTTCCTCAGTTTCCTTTGCAATCCGAGACAGCATGTCATCCAGCCGACTTTCAAGCTGTTTGTAATGCTTGTTCATTGTATCAAGTTGCTGTTCCTTGCTTGCTTTCTGAGCCTTCATGTGAGCCTGTGAGCAGCAGTTAAAATAGCAAACTTAAGCAAAATACCTTAAAAAAAAAAACCCTGAATATGCCTGCTAAACTCTTCCCCCTCCCCCAACAAAATATTCCAGGCCCTCCATGTCCACAAACACAGATACTCTGCAATATGTAATAGTTTTCTCCAGAACCAACATAATTTCATCTATTTAGGGATTCCCTTACACTAACTGGCAGCAGTTTTCTAGAGTTTTAAACTAGAGGGTCTTCCTCTTCTTCACTTGAGGTACTATCATCAACTAGTTTATTGCACTACCCAAAGACTATGGACCTGGAGGTACTAAGGACAGACCCTGAGAACTTCTGCATGAAAAGCACAGGTTGTTTCTGGTTGCTATCTGGATAGGAGGCCACTAGGGAATATCTGGGATTTCCAAGTAGGGATGGAATTCCCAGTACACTCACATTGATTGTTTCTCTGCCCCTGCTTTTGGTGCTGCTAGCAGTGAAATCAAGAGAAGCAACACGTGAGTGTTATTTTCAGCACACTTAAGACACACAAAATATTTTGTAACCCCATGTTGGATCATTCACACTAATCTCACGGTAAATGCCTGTCACCAATGACTAATCTCACAGTAAAAGGGTATGATCAGTGACAAGAGATTAGCTGCTCACTCTTCTGTATTAAATACATAATTATATAAAATAATTACAATACTTCTGATAAGATCATTCATGCCAAAATGAATATCATTTTGTTCTTTCCCCCTATTTTTGTTCTTACCCTTAAATTTACAAATAAGAGAACACAGACTGCAATGTCCAATAGCAGCTAACCATAGATGTATACAGAGATTCTAATAAGTACCAAGCATGACATCATAGCTAAAGCTGTCACAATGGCTTGCTTTGTTATCAGTGCTCAATTTGAAATAAAGAGTGTGTTTGGCTTAGAAACAAAGGGTCAAATTTTTATAAGGTAGACCTCATCTAGCCAGGGCTCCAGGTATACAGCAAACATCAGAATGAATATGGAAAAATACCCATATATATATATGCACACACTGAATGAATATAAAACATATCCACATAAAAAAGACTAATATATACACACAAGGAGGTACTTCAACAGTTAGATGTACGTATTACTTTAATGCAGTACCCTGATCACCATTTCTTTCTTCCTTACTGCAAGAATCTGAGGGATGGAAACTACTTTACTGCTTGCTCTTTTACACAGGAGTTGAGGAAATGCAAAATGGCTGAAGCACAAGTTTCATTTTAGTGAGACTATCTTCTGATCAAATCTCTATTTAGTTTGTTAAACAGGAAACTAAATAGCAGTCTCAACATCTGCAAAAACACACACCAAATGCATCCTATTTTAAAAGGATTATTTTCAGCTCAACACTGTTCTTTTATAAAAGTTCTCTGCAGCTGTTGAAGCTTCTCACGGGTCTTTTGAAAGGGGTGGGTTGGGGAGTGGGAGGAAGCACTTACAGCATTCTTTATCCCCTCTTCTTTTCAAATCACGTGCTTGAAGTCCGCTCATAATTCGGAGCTCATTGTGAAACCAAGCAGTACCGAGAAAAAGTTGCTTAACCGGAACATCGTTCTCCTAATCTCCTATCGTGCCTTCTGCATTTGGCTTCTCTATTTGACAGTTGAGCTTTGCTTAGGATGTGGGTTTGAAACAAGCAACGTCCCTGGGGTGGGAGAGTTTCTCTGTGACGCCCTGCACAGTGGTAACATGTGCTCCAATCCCTAATTGTCTCAGCTAGCTGGACTCTGTCCCGTTTACTTTAAATCACAACACAGGAAGCAGTGCCAGCAGCCAATCATCTTCGGGGCGAGTAACAGGCAGCTCTCTTCTCTGACAGGCTAAGCTGGGTCTCCAGGGAATGCAGTTTCCTCTTGTTCAGAAAGCCTCCCCTCAACATACAGAATGCTACTATTGGAGGGCTCTGGTTTTGGACTGCTGACTCGGCATTTCCCTTTTTTCCTAAGCGAGCCCCTGGGTCTCAAAAAAAGGGGGGGCGGTTTGGAAAGAGAAGATTTTGCGAATGCTCACCTAATCAGAAAGCACGAAGCACTGAAATATTATTTTTTCTTTTGTAAAATACAGATCTTCATGTTTATACAAGAACGCACTAGATTTTGTACCAGAACTGCTAACATAGAACAGCTTGGATTAATATAAGTGGTATTTTTTAAAAAATGAAACCAAGATGTGTTTAACTACACATGGAGATCTTGTGGTCTGTCCATATACACAGTCAACTGGAAGCAAGACCAAGTGAATCTGACAGGACTTTCAAGCAGGCACAGGATTTCAAACTGACTTGTACAGAACTCTGCTCATTTAAGAACAAAGAGATTTTCTCCTGGATTACAGCTCCAGGAAGCTAAGCAGTAGTTACAATACATGTATCTCTCTTCTGTGGGACAAATTTAACAAAGTTGTCCCCGCTGAAAAATGCTGAAAGACAACTTTTAAAATATATATCTGCATAAGATTAAGAAACTGGTCCATCAACATTGTTTCTAATGAAGGAACGCCTTTTTTGTCCTTGGGCGTGTCCACACCACTAGATTTTGTGCTAGGAAAAGGCAAGGGAAGCTCCCTCTCATTATCCCTCTCTTACTGAAACATTCCTTCACTGATCTTATAAGATATGCACTTGTAAAGAGAAAGAGAGGATTTGCTTGCCATCTAGCACCACATCCTGTCATATAAGAACTGGACTGTAGTTCTTGCTCTGTGTTCTACGCAGAACATAACACAGCAATCTTGCATTAATATTACCGCTTAACAACTGGTTGGAGGCCAAATTCAAAATGCTGGTTTCAATCTTCACAACCCGAAATGCTCTATGACCATGGTACATTTAGGATTTCCTTCTGGCTTACTTAAATAAGCTATGGGGGCCCTGCTCCATATTCATCTACCGGTACACAACATAAGCGTTTCTTACTGGTAGCACCTACACTGAGGAAGCTCTTCCTGTTCACAAATCGCCTGACTCTTTCACATACCAGGCTCCTAAGTTCAGACAGGAAGTGTAAAATGCTGGTGTTTCAAAGGACAACGGAGTTAGCAGACAACTAACTGTTGCCTTTGTGTGCTTAGCCAGTTCTTTTGTTTTATTGCTCTAGACTGCAGCTGTATTGTTTTATTATTACATTTGTATGCATGCTTTGATATTAATAACCTGACTTGCACGTTCTTTTCACTTGAATACAAAAACATATGCAAGTCAACTTCTTAATGGCAAATCATATACAAGAACAATTCTTATAATATGTAACATAACAATAATATATAAAATTAGGGTAATCAAAATATAGCCTGCAAGCTGCATGTAGTCCCCAAGTTCCCTCTGATCCCCTTGCTGAAATTTTTTTGTTACTACTTCCAAAAAAATAAAAATCCTGACAGGAGCAGTGATTATTCATTAAAACAATGCATAGTGCCCCTCCCACCATTTTGTTTTTCAGGCTCTGAAACACAAAACTAGAAACTGACATTCAGTCACTATCCATTTTGAGTCCCCCCTCCCAGTTTCCAGGTCCTGGGGTGGAAAACTAGCCCCTTGACTTCCTGAACACTCCCAGCACTATTTAAATAAATGAATGATCAGATTTCTCTGGCTGAGCAGGCTATATTCTTCTGCTTTAACCTATGTCCCAGCCAATAGATTCACTTCTGAGAAAGTCAGCAGACATTTCATGAAACATCATAGGACAGAGAGAGTGTGTATGTGTTCCTCTTTAAAGAGGAACTTTCCCTAACCCAAACCACAAGCAGAGAACTAACTAATGGCTCTTCCTGGGATGTGAACTGAACTGCACCAACATCTCCTGGTGCAAAAGGTGGCACAGAATAGACAATATATCAAAAAGTCCAAACTATCAGGAATACTTCAAATAACATACGTTATAGACCTAAACATATGTAATGTCATGGGATGGGGAAACACCAAACTCAGTAGGTCTTACTTTTGAGTAAACACATTTAGAATGATGCGACACGGCTGCTTCTTCAAGCAAAGACAAAAACACACCTGAGCCACAACTGTGGCTGAAGGTGGATCAAAACATCATGCCAAAACTACAACATAAACACCTGAATAGAATACTGGCTGGAATTCAAACAGATGAACCCAGTGAGACTTTTTTTCCCTCTGAACAAAGCCGTTTCAAAAGCAGTTTCCCAGATGGCATGGAAAAGACTGAGAAACAAAAACACATAACAGCTGTAATCCTATATTTCTTAGCTCAGGATAAGAGATCCACATGAAGGACTCTGTTATAGTTTCTCCACCACTGTCCACAAGACACACAATCTGTCACAACAGCTCCCCTCCATGTCATTACATGGCCAACAGAGTGTGGAGATAAGACAAGCATATGGCTATGTTCCCTTAGCCAGACACAGAAGGAGGACATTTTCCACCAAGATCCACTTGGGTACTCCAGCGATCCAGACATGATTAGCCAGCATCAGTCTATGGGGACACAGCCAGATGTTTCTCTAATTCCCTCTGTATTCACCAGCAACAAAATGCAGGTAGTGCCCCCAGGATGTATAGCATATTCTTAAACAATATAAAGGGGGAGGTGTGGGGTCCCAGTACAATTATATTCTAACTTCTTGGGTGAGCAAGGAGCAGAACAGCCAGGGATCATCACAACTTACCAAACAGGCAGTCTCTGCCTTCTTCAGCAGAGGCAGTTATTCATAGATATAATAATTCATATCAGGAACTTACATGTCTTGGGTCTTTAGGATCCAGAGAATCTACAAAAATCTGCAGGTCTTGCAGCTCTCTCTCTTTTCTGGCCATTTCTTGCCTTTGCCTTTCCATCTGTTTCTCTAGTTCCAGAGCCTCATCTCGCAGCTGATTTAGCAGAAGTATCTTGCTGCTTAGTTGTTGTCTATAACTGTCCTTTTCTACTTCTGATATCTAGAAGTGAATATGCAGAAAACATACGCAAGCCTGAGAAATACAGTGGATTCAGAACCTTCAAAAGATATGGGTTTGACTTTTATAACATCATCGGTTGGTTACACACACCTTTTTCTGAGCTACAGCATCTTGAACTTGCTTAAGCTCCTCTGTTGCTTTTAAAACATGCTGCTCTGCATTTGCTATTTCACCATGCAACTCAGTCAGCTTTTCTTGGGCTAAAAAAAATAAAAATACAGAAAGCTGTAAAACTTGAAACAATCCAAATGTAGGTGGGCAGATGCTGCAGTTATGAAAGGAATATGTTGAGGGACAGAAAGCAGTGGTAACAATGCAGACAAATGAAGAATTAAGTAAAGATGGTGGTACCTTCTTTTATTTTTCTCTGCTTTTCTTCTAGTTGTACATCTAGTGACTGAAGAAGATTCAGTTTAAGCTGCTGAACTTTTTGTTGCTCATCTTGTTCAACATTTCCGACCTGCATTTTCTGAGCCCGGTTAGGGATGTAACCTTCCACAGCATACATGTTCCTTTTGTACCTAGCTTTCCCAATGTAAGGACTTTCACCCGGTACATCATCAAGTTCAACATCCTATAATAGTCATATTTAAAAACAAAATGAATCAAAGTAGCATGATGGAATACACATTTAACTTCCAATACGTTTGAATATTTATCGTTTGACTCTACTCATATACTTGTAATCAAATGGATTTTTAAAGCATCTTTATCCAAATCCTTGCTTTTGGTAAAACTCACTGCACGTTCTCAAAGCCTCTTGTACATGTGTGGATTTGTGAGCCAATCTGCACTTAAAGGGACTCTTCAGAATTTCCAATTGGTTAAACCAAAAAAGGGGGTTGCACTGTGACAGTATAAAGGTCCTACCATTGTAAAAAAACAAAAGGGGACACACGAATATGGATTCACTATTTGATGTCATATGTTTAGAACCAGTAACAATGGCCACATTTCATCCTGAAATGCTATGAGAGATGCAGCTCAAACAAGTTATACCAAAGTGCAGTCCCCCAGAGATTTGAAATGGAGAAAGATAATCCTGTGTGTTCACAACTCTGCTTTTCAGTAGATAAGTTTTAGAGCATATGTTCAGGGACAAGATCCCTGGAATGAGGAGGAAACTGAGTAATTAACAGGATTCCAGCAAGCACAAATCTGACTACCAAAGCTAACCTCCTGAAATGAATATAATTTTTTTAAACCATTACCTCTGTTGGATACAAATAACCCAACGGTTCAAACTTGGCATCAATCTTATAGAAAGCAAGCTCTTGTTCCAACTCGTATTGTTTTTGACAGGCTCTAGTTAATTCCACCGTCTTCTGCTTCAGCTAATGGAAAAAGTTGGTTTCAGGGGGGAAAAAACAGTTTCAAAAATAAAATACAGGATTAAGTAGCATGGCAATATCATGAGTCGCTATGTGATATGGGCATGAATTACACAATGGCAAAACCTTAATAGTAAGTAAAAAGAGAGTTTCTTCCCCCAGTCAGACTTAAGTGACAAATGGATTTGCTTTAAATGCTATGTTTCTACAATGACAGTGCAATCCTAACCACCAGCCACCGGGCTCTTTTGCCAAGAGATGATCTGGAAAAAGCATAAGTCTTTGTCTGCTGGCAGAAATGTCCATCGTGAAACCCAAGTTATACACCTGAGAAGCTCCACGGGTATAACATTACCACCAGCTGCGTTCCTAGTTGTAGTAACCGATTAAAGGTCCCCAAATATGGGCATGGATGGTTTTGGATTATCCACCCACATATTTTCTCTACCAATGAAACGGGGTGGGAAGAGATCGTGAAAAGGCAGTCCAGTGGGAAAACTACTATTTCTTCCACCTCCCACGCTGCCTACTTGTGGTTTAGTATAGTGGTGGATCTCCCCACTAGGTCTGGTTAAGATTGCTCTGCTAATTTAATGAAAGACACACACCTAAACCAAAACATACTAATCAAACCATAAGCAATTCTAGTTTGCAGCTACCCTATTTTTATGTGGTTTGCAAAGAAGTGTGTGCTCTCTCTTATTTTGACAGCTTTGCATTGTTGGATACCTGAGGGGAGAGCATGCAGCAAGGTTCCAAGAGGTAGCAGAAGAAAGAACTAAAGGAGGGAAAAAGAGAGAATGGTAGGTACAGGAAAGACTGAACAAAGAAAAGAATTAAGACTGATTTAGTATCCAACATCATGAATAAAATCTAGTTTAGAAAAAACACGGAATGCAGTAAAGTTTTCAGCAAACAAACCATTACAGAACAAAGTACAGCTAACTTTATTGACATAGTCAGATCCATGCAGGAATGTCCTAAGCATATCTGGGGGGAAAAGGAAACTATATCTAAATGCAGAGAATACATGGAGACTCTCTTTAATGAACAATAAAGACTCAGCATTAAGGAAAACTGGGTCAAACCAATATACTGTATATTTACTATGGTGTAAATGTTAACTGAATGTTGTCGGTTAAATATGGATAGTTAGTAAATATGGACCATTTAATGTCTCAATCCAGCTATTTGATACATATTAAGGCAAAAAGAAATAGTGTGTTTACACAAGTAAAATCTGAATACTGAACAGAATACAGCAATTTTTAAAAACCCAAATTGCTTTACCAATTCATTTTTTGTCTCCAGCTCACTCTCCAGGTCTTTGCAGATTTGTTTCTGTTGCAGATGCTTCTGTTTTAACAACCTGTTCTGCTCATCTTGCTGCTGAAGCTGTTCAAGCAGGTCAGATTGTTTGTTTTTAAGATCCTCCACCTCTTTCATGGTTTTTTCCAAGTCTTTCTCTAGATTTTCTATTTCTTCTGGAAAAGGCAGCAAACCAACATATCAAAACACATTTCTTGTTCACTTGTCACTTAGTGGAAAAGCACACCTTATTCAACTATGCTCTCAAGGAGACACCTCCAGTCTAGGTTGCCACAGTATCTGTGGGATATCCTTTTCTTTCTGCCTTTCATGCTTTCCTTCTCTAGTTCTGCACTTAAAACACCTTTTCAATGGCCCCTCCACTTTCACAAGGGTTCAGGGCACAGAACCCTCATGAACATGGGAAAACAGAAGATAACTCTGCCTGCTTGTGATCCCCTTCCCATTCCTTCACTTTTTCTCCTGGAGTGAGAGTCTTTCCCCCACCATTCCCTTGCCTACTGCCTTGGCACAAATGCTCAACGCTGGGGCCAAGGGCAAAAAAATGGGAGGGGGAGCTCTAGAGGTGAAAAAGAAGGCTCACATGTACCTCCCTTCCCCATTTCCTTGCCTTTTGCCCCCATGCGTGTTCTCAGTGGCAAGGGCACTGTGTCTCTTCCCCCTTCTCTTGCCTTTTGCCTTGGGGTGCTTGCCTTCCTTCTCCACACCTGGCAAAGTGCAAGGGAATGGGAGAAGAAGAACAGGGGTGCGGGAAATGGGCACACACACCTTGCAAATAATCAAATTTGCAAAGCTCAAATCCTGCAAATGTAGAGGGAGGAGTGTACTCCTAAAAACATGGTGCGCCAAAGCCTCCATTACCATGGTCCACCTCCTATCATAACTCTTTCCTCTATGAGGCTCAAAGTTACATACACATCCTGAAAAAGTTTGCAACATTTACTGCAATTTGTATCCAAACTTTACATGGGGGTAACTCTGTGTTCAACATGACTTACAGATAAATATTAATGCATAGGACTGCACTGCAATTGCCTGCAGCTGAAATTATAGTTACCTAAATTAAACCTCTCAAAAGCCTCTTCCCTGTCATGGTTTGTCACAGGGTGGCCCTCAAGATCTTGCAACGACCTTAAATGGAAAATTGTGTAAAGGCGGTAATGCGGCAAGTTTGCAACAGGATTATCTGCTAGGAACAGAGAAGTCAGGTCTTTCAGAGGCTTCAGTTTAGCTACCTCACGGAGCTGGAAGAAAGAAGAATGGGCAAGAATTAGCATTCCCCAAAATACAAATCACACTCCATTTTCTGCTTAGACATGCGCAATTTAACAAACACATACGGTCTAGCAGTGTATAGGAGGATACAATAAATGAATCCTGTATGTTAAAATTAAAGTTAGGTGGGTGTAAATGTTAGGACAGTGTGACAGTCATAAGACAAGGCATTACCCAAATTCCTAGAGTCAAACAGCTGAAAAAGGGTTTGCAAGAATATTACATAAAGCCTATCCAAGCTGAATTTTGGGAGTTTATGCTGCCTTTTTGAAAAACAAACAATCTTTTGTAGAAGATCCAAAATAACCAACTGTCTATTTTTCAACCATTTCCTAAACACAAGCATTGCTAGAAGTACACTGCAGAAAAAAAGGCTGTTGTCTTTTTTAAAAAGCTCCAAAAAGAGGGCATATGTCCTAAGATGAAGGAAGCTCAGAAGCGCTTCTGGACAAAACAGAACAAGTTCCAGCTCAGTCTAAAATGGTCCTGGCATATGGTTTGACTGAGTTCCCCAGCTTGATGGTTTTGGAAGACATTGGCTTCAGGAATCTTCTCTTACATCAACCAACTGGTTTTCTCTTCTGGTGGAATTTTAGGATTCCAGAAGTTATGGGAAACATAGGTTGTATAGGAGACTGAATAGGCCTATATCACCCTTACAGCTGCTCCACATGAACAGTGTGGCATAGACACACCCACTCATTCATGTCTACAAGCGGAGGATGGCAAAGGTGCCAAACTGTATTTCAGGAGATAGCAAGAACGTTCACTCATACTGCTAACACCAAATATATGTAGCGAATGTTTTCATAGGTTAAAATAACTTACTGATGATATTTTGTTTTTTCTCAGATTTAGGGTTCGCAGGGATCTGAGTTTTTTACCCATCCACAAAGGGATGTGCTCAATCTCATTCCCAGCAAGATTCAGTTTCTGCAGATTGTGTAGGTGTTCAATGCCTTCTATTTTACTAGAAAACAGACACAAGTAGTAAGATTAGGCAAGGTGAAATGAGTAGAGTGCAAACACAGTAATCTTTGTTTCAGCTGTGACAGAGAAATGGGCTGAGACAGGGTATTTTCTGGTCCTTCAGTCCATGGTTTGGAGGATCTGAAACACCACTCATGTTCATCTTCTCACATCTTGTTGCTAAGCTTTAAGAAGGTTAACTTAAAGTTGGGAGACTGTTGCATCAGAGATTTGAAAGAAAAAGCAGAACTGTATTACAAATGTGTCTGGACACACTTTTATTATATCTGTGAACAGGTTCTAATTTTTAGTCTGTTCCAAAAATTCTGGTTAACATGTTGCAACAGAAGCACAGGTGAATCCACGCCTGTCCCCTCTTGTCCTTTTGTTATAGAAAGAGTTTCTGCCCACCAAAAAACAAAAATCCCCAAATCTTGGCTTGCTCAATACCCATTTCATCACAGAAGAGCTGCTTCATTAAGCAAGGAAGTTGAGTTACCATAGTGTGTAGAAATAGTATGAAAGAAGTCTAACCCCCATAACAGTGAAACACAGTCCTTGTATTTTACAAACCATACAACCCAACACATACTTGTGTGTATATAATGCTTTCAAGTCACCTGACATGAATTCCATAGGGTTTTCTTAGGCAACGAATACTCAAGAGGTGCTTCACCAATTTCTTCCTCTGAATTATAACCTACAGCACCTGGTATTTGTTGGCAAGTCTCCCATCCAAGTACTAACCAGGGCTGACCTTCCAAGATCAGAAGGGATCTGAGGTCTTTTCTTTAGGCCTGAAACATAAGTACTTACCTGAGTATGAGTCTGATTGAGCTAAATGAGACTGCCTTTCTACATAGCTATGCTTTGCGTTAGCCTTCTCTAACATCATGCCCTCCAGATTTTTTGGACTACAGCTCCCATTCGTTCCAGCAGTATGGTCAACATTCAGGAATTCTGGGAACTGTACACAAAAAAATATCTAGAGAGATTTAGGAAAGCTGTTCTGTACTCTGCTTGGGAAATAATGCTACACAATTTTAAAATGCACTTTACAATCTATTCTTCTGGCTTTTATAAAGCTACTATAGACTAAGAAACAAAAAATACCTGAAGCTGAATTTACAGTCTCTCTCTTAGGAGCAATGCAAATCAGATATATGTAGTGCTTTTTTCCCCTACACCTGCAGTTTACACAAAGAATTGCAAACCATTGCTGATGTTAGCTTCCAGAAGCTGCCTTGTGTAGCTCTACCTCCCAAAAGCACATCATACATGCAGATTTGTAGTGAGTGCAATTTTCATTTCTCTTTTCAGTAGCCATTGTTCACTTTTGATCACTCACAATGTATCTATGCTTTAGTAAGACTAAATACTAAGGCACCATATTATAGTACATAAACATTAACGATATTTCTTCATATTTATTTGTTTTTTCCCCCTCTTGCTTACCTTATTTTGTTGTAAGACAAATTGAGGTCACATAGTTTTAAGAGTTTGTCCAGTTTTTCAATCTTTTCAATAACATTGTGACTGAGATTGAGGGCCTCTAATTTATCACACTTCTCCAAATTTTCGATGTACTAAAAAAAAAACCAAGACTATAAACCACTGGAGTTGTACAAGACAAGGCAGCAGACCACGGTTTTTACAAACTGTGCTGACTGGAACAATATTTCACGCTATCAAGATCAATTAACTGTGTGCTATTACTATGCCATAACTGTTAAAAGTTATTAAAAGAAAATCACTGAGATGGCATTTTAAAACAGCCATTTGGAACTATTTCAATGCTGAATTAGGAGGAAGTCTCTCAAGTGGCCAAATTCAGAGATGTAAGCAAAGATGTAAGGCAGTCCCAAAATTACACCTGAGTTCAATAGTGTTCTAAGTTCATTTTTTTTAAGTTGCAGTAAAAGATTTAACTAATGTGTATCATGGTGAAACAATGCATAAGAAAAAAGAAAAACTTAAGTATGTCCTTTTTATAAATACAGCAATAAGTGCTTACTGTGTATATCAACAGTATTTACTGAGTGATCACCAAAATAGTTCCAGGACATGAATGGAGAACCTCTTGGCTAAGGACAGGAATAGGTGACTATCTGAGAGTCCCTTTATTCAGCCTTTACCCCTTGTCAGGGTCAGAAGGAAAGAAGGGTGTGGCTTCCAATCAGTATGAATGCTTTGCACTGGCCACTTGTTATCAGTACTGACAGCATGTCCTTCTGCTCTTGCTTAAGTCAACAGAGTAATACCTGATGTCTGATAAAGCTCTAACCCAAAGAATGCTACTCCTTGGTTCTGGACTGACAATATCACAAGAAGCAGTTAATGGGAACAACAAGTGCCAGCCCATGTGCTGTATTTGGATGATCAAGCCCTGTCTTAAAGTTGGCTTTCAAATCTGACTCATCATGTGACAGGAAATGATGGTTAACTGTGACTTCTTCACTCTTTCAGTAACTCAAAGAGAAAAGCAAAGCAGCAGCAAAGAAGTTCTGCTTGTCCAAACATGGCCACGGTACAAAGAGAATCCCAGCTTTCTATTCTATCTAAAGACTTTCTACTTTCAAGTTTTTGACTACAATATCCTGACTGTATCCATTACTCCTGTAAATGAAGTGGAAGGTGAAATATCAGGTGTAGATGCAATAACATTTTTGTTCTAGATGAACAGAAACCTATGAAAACTACATACCTTGAATTTCTTTCCTCCATCTTTTGCAAGAGAAAGATTTAGAGAAGTTATGCGTCCTAGGTTTTCTTGTTTGGCTAGCTTCTGGATAAGAGGCTCTGTTATGTATCTGATGCCTGGGGTAATACAACTGTCACCTGCAGTCAATAAAAGATGTTCTGAGTAGAAAATAACAGAATGACAACAAAATGATAACGGATGAAGAAAAACTTGCAACTCAAGGAATATCATAAAGGAGAAAATCTCTGAGGGTTTTCTTACAAATTGTTTTTAGCATAGCCATAACAAATCAAACCAAACCTTCTGTTTTAACATCTTGAATTAATTCTCAACTGAGATGCATGGCAACATCAACACATTCAGAAGTACATGCCTGAAGATTGTGCCCTTAATACTGATACAATGCTCAGTATATTAAGACATGTTATGCAATACTTTTTCCACTACCTATGTTGATGTCATTCTAGCATGGGGGTAGGAATCATCTGGCCTTCCAAATGCTTTTGGACTCCAACTTCCAGCATTTCTCACCATTCATTACACTGGTTAGGGATGATGAACTTGCAGCCCAACAATATATGGAGAGCCATCTGAGTCCCAACTGTAGTCTAGCACAAGACAAAGAACTTTTCCAAGTTTTTAAAATCAGTGTTTCATCTGCTGCACAAAGTGCTCTTTTTTTTTCCTTCCTGTGTTGTTTTTCTATAGGTGGTTGTGGTGGTTTTTATGTTTTGTGAGATATTTTGGAAACACAATTGTTCCAAAACACAGGATATAAAATTATCATTTTACTACAATACCTTGTCCAACCAGATGTTCAGAAGGAATTACTGAATCACGTTCTTCCACTGCATCTCCTTGACACCCCTGCTCTGTTGTTAGATAAATAGGTGGAGTTTCTTGTCTCCTATATGGAGATGGAGACCGGCTCGCTGAACTTACAGTAGACATCGGACTCTGGGTGCGAGATGGAGACATCAGCCTCATTCTAGGTAATGCTCGTGTTGGCCGGCCTTTCCTCATTGCACAAAATGCTGCATATTAATAGTTAGAAGCTGCAAGGAACACAAAGACTCTTTTTTCAAAGTCTTCTCAGATATATAAACATTCTTATAGCTGCTCAGACATAAAATTGACATCCAGTTTTGCCAAATAACATTTTGTCTTGCATGTGTGTGTGTAATTTAATAATAATAATAAAATCATTTTTAAAAAGATATGTATGTATATATTTTTCAAATGGGTTTTCCTTTAAAGTTGTTAAGACAGTCTCTTCCTCATCTTTCATAATTTGGGGAAGGAAACCCACTAGTGTACACATTCCTCAATAAAATTTGGCCACTCGGTAAGGATTAATTCTAATGTCACGTCTTCCACCTTAGGTAAATTACCACATGTCTCTTTAGCATGATACCAGGAAGCTGTGGTTCTTCTGGGTCTCATGCCAAAACGGTTCCAGGAAGCTGAGGTCCCCTTCCCCTCCTCCCCAACAAAATACCCTAGAAGGCATAAGCACTTTCTTTCAGAGCTGCAAGATAGGAAAATCAGTTCTAGATACAAACTGTCTCCCTGTTGTTCCTGTAATTATAAACAACTTTAGTGACAAGTATCAAGATTCAAAGAGGTATCTATGTTAACTCTGTTGGAGCATAAAAAAGAAACAAGGGTGGAGGGAAAAGTGTAACCTAGCTGCACCTTTAAGGCTGTTTTTATTAAGCATGAACTTTTGTGGATTTCAACCCACTTCCTCAAGAGGCACAAAGAAGCGGATGTGGCCCTCTTGATGATGTTGGAGTGCAACTTCCAGCTTTCCTCACCACTGATTCTGATGGCAGAAGATGTATCAATGTGCAGCTCATGTGTATCGCTGTTTTTTTATTAAATTAGAAAAACACAATGTAGACATACAAAACAACAAAAAACACATCCAAACATTAACCGGTATCTACACATATCTACACATAACTAAAACAAAAACTAACAGAACATAACTAAAATACTAACATAAGATAATAAAATACTAACACAACTAAAATATTAACCAAACATAACTAAAATTGTTGCAAACAGTTCATATTACTTAAACATTTACACCTATTAAGCCATACATTTTAACCCATAATTATTAACTATTGCTTATCACTTATCATTTTAATTACTTACTTAATTTTTCAAGTTCATAATTAATTGTTAACTTATTCCAGATTACGTTATATGGATGATCAATCTACATAAAAACATTTTAAAACAATAAACAGAACACATCTTCTAAATCTACTTTTAAACTTCTCATTTAATAATATCAATTTTACTTATCAAAACCGACTGTCATCAGACAGCTCACAAGTATCTGAAGAAGCTAAAATAAATCAGATACTTTAAGTGTTGCTAGATTCCTTTTTTCCTCCTCCATCTCTCCTTATCTGTTTCAGTAAAATGTGATTTACAAAAATTGCGAATTTTAAGCATTACGAAATAAAGGTCAGAGATCAAGCAACTTTGAAAAGGGGTAAAGACTGGAAGAGGCTGATCTGAAAGCATATGCTTCCAACCAACATGCTAAGTTCTGAGGTATATAAACTAACCCGATGCATTGTGTTTCCAACCACAACTAAAAGCAGTTCAGTCTGTTACCATAACTCACAATCTAGCAAGTCCAGATGGAGCTATGAAAGGAAGAGTGCAAAAAAACAAACACAAAAAACCCCCCAAACCCTACTTTGGTATATCTGATAGATAAAGCATGTGCTTTTTGATGGTTCATATGGTCTTTGCTGTAGGCTTTTATCTTGTTATAAACAAAGTACCCAGTCACATTGCCTAAGGCTAACACAAATGTGAATCAAAAGCTTCTCTTCTCTTCTGAGGTCCTTATTAACAAACATTCACTGTTGCCCTGCAAGCACAGAACGAAAAGGTAAAATGCTGGACAGGGGACCACAAGTCACTGTCAGATTACACCCATTTTGTCCCAGAAAGAGCATGATATCCAAAGGGAAGACCAGATTGGCCCTTTCATTTGCCAGAGACCGGTTTGGCCCTTTCAACTGCTAGAGACGGAACAACCTCAAGGAGCTTCTTTCTTTATCACAGAAAGAAAACTTGGATTCTATTGCAAATAGCTGAATTGAAAGAAAACACATTCAGGTTTCTGCCACTGCTCAAGAGGGCTATGCATTACTGATTAGCCTGTATCTGCATACTTAAAGCAGTGTCCAGAATCATGAGGCCTTGCAGACAATGTTGGACTTCAAGTCCCACCATTCCTCACTACTGGCCATGTTGGCCAGAGCTTCTGGGATTTGCAGTCCAACAAACCTAGAGGGTGGCATGAGTCTCACCCTGACTTTAAGGCAAAACAGCCATGTCTCCAAACAAACGGTGCCGACAAAATTATGTACCTTCAAGAATTCATAACTCAACTTGCATGCTTTCCACTTCCTTCCCCATTCCTTTTAACTTTTGTACTGCGCATAGACTGTAAACTTTCAGACAGGAACTGTCTTGTCTCTTTATCACTATATAGCAGTTGAGAAAGTATGGGCTTAAGAGGAAAAAAACACATACAAAAGAGGAACATTTTACCATGTATGGTTTCATAGATCCAACTACTGCATATATACACATAATTCTGCATGCTCTGATATTGATTTTCCTTATTAACTGAGTAGGGTCTCAGACTACGTGTCAAAGCTACACAGTTATTTCATTACCATCTTCACTTTTTTTCTTTTCCTGCTATTTATTTTTTATTTTTATTTATTCGTATCCCACCTCTCCATATGGATTGAGGCAGCGAACAACTTACAAATAGCATGTATTTCGAAACATTTCTATACATGCCCCCAACAAGCTGGGTACTCATTTTACCGACCTGCGGAAGGATGGAAGGCTGAGTCAACCTTGGAGCCGGGCAGGATCGAACTCACAACCTTGTGGCTTGCAGTACTGGCATTTATGAGTGGCTTAAGATTCTAAAATCTTATTTGAAAGTGTATTCTAATGGGTTTAGTATGCGCATTATCAAAACGTAAGAACAATTTAGGCTGGATTAGCTTGTCTTTCTTCAAGCGCAGTGCAAAAATCTATACAATCACCCGCACCAGGCACTAGGAAGCAACCCCACTGGAACTACAGGCAAAGCTTTTTCATAGCCGTACAACGCTGGACAACCATGAGCATCTATGCTAGTCATCACAATCATTGCCTTCTGTAATTAACACTGTGCTGCGGATCTGTTAGTCTGAAAGACTGTGTCTGCAGCTTGGGGGTGCTCTTGGATTCGCCGCTTCAGATGACAGCTCAAATTGATGTGGCAGCCAGGAGTGCCTGCTATCAACTTCGGCTGATATGCCAGCTGCGCCCCTTCCTGGACTTGGAACACCTAAAAACAGTGGTACATGCGCTGGTAACTTCACGGCTTGACTTCTGCAATGCGCTCTACATAGGGCTACCCATGTGCTTAGTCCAGAAACTTCAATTAGTTCAGAATATGGCAGCCAGGTTGGTCACCGGTAGACCTAAAACTGACCACATAACACCAATTCTGAAGTCTTTACATTGGCTGCCTATCAGTTTCCGGGCACAGTACAAGGTGTTGGTTCTTACCTTTAAAGCCCTCCATGGCTTGGGGCCAGCCTACCTGCGGGATCGCCTTCTCCCATATAATCCGCTCCGCACACTAAGGTCCTCTGGGAGGAATTTACTGCAGCCAGTCAGAACTAGGTTGGCTGCGGTGACCCAGAGGACCTTTTCTTCTGTCGCTCCCGAGCTATGGAATGACCTGGCGGAGGAGACCCGGCACATTACCAGTCTTGACGGCTTTAAAAAAGCCGTCAAGACTGTTCTCTTCCGACAGGCCTTCCCAGACTAGTGTTCCACCACCTCTCATCAATTGTCTTTTTGTTTTTAATTTGTTTTAATAATTAATGTGTTTTAAGGGGATAGAAGGATTGGTGGGTGGGGAGGATGGGGTACATTTTAATGTTTTAATGTATTTATCTATTCTTGTAATGCCGCCTCGATCCACTGGGAGAGGCGGGATAAAAATAAATTTTATTATTATTATTAAGTAATCACAAGAATTCTCTTTCTTTTTACGTTTATGGTTCACTGCTTGCTTTTTTTTTTCTTTTAAGGAAAAAAAAATCCTAAACATGCAAACAAAACCGGCAGGACATCAGCCCTCCGAAAAGAACAGCAACCTGACCCACTGGCAAAGTCAACCGCCACGCACTCCAACTCACCGGCTCTCAAGAGCTATGCAAATAATTCCTCCAAACGCTTATCAGAGTGCCTCTATGCCTTACCTTGCTGGGGACAATTAGAAGGGCGCTGAAGCCCGAGGCTGTTTCAAAGGTAAAGCGCCGTAAGAAGGAAGAGCAGGTGAAAAGTGGTCCCACAGCACAGGGACCATGGATCACATAGCACAACATTGTGCTTTGCTTTTTCTACTCAAATGGCACTCGTTGTTGTTCAGTAGGTACCTATAAATCTTTATCTATACCTGCAGGTGCAAATCCGCATGGCATTTTCTGCTCCATTTTTTGGCAATGTAATTAATGTATGATTGTTGTTCGCCGCCTCGATCCATGGGGAGAGGCGGGATAGAAATAATAATAATAATTATTATTATTATTAATTATTATTATCATTATTTCTATTCCGCCTCTCCCCATGGATCGAGGCGGCAAACAACAATAATTATTATTATTATTATTAATTATTATTATTATTATTTCTATCCCGCCTCTCCCCATGGATCGAGGCGGCAAACAACAATTAATTATTATTATTATTAATTATTATTACTATTTCTATCCCGCCTCTCCCCATGGATCGAGGCGGCGAACAACAACAATAATAATAATTATTATTATTAATTATTATTATTTCTATCCCGCCTCTCCCCATGGATCGAGGCGGCGAACAACAACAATAATAATAATAATAATTATTAATTATTATTATTATTATTTCTATCCCGCCTCTCCCCATGGATCGAGGCGGCGAACAACAACAACAATAATAATAATAATTATTAATTATTATTATTATTAGGCTGTTTCAAAGGTAAAGCGCCGTAAGAAGGAAGAGCAGGTGAAAAGTGGTCCCACAGCACAGGGACCATGGATCACATAGCACAACAATTGTGCTTTGCTTTTTCTACTCAAATGGCACCGTTTTGTTCATTAGGTACCTATAATCTTCCTATACCTGCAGGTGCAAATCCGCATGGCATTTTCTCTATTTTTTGGCAATGTAATTAATGTATATTTTTCTTCCCGCCTCGATCCCCTGGGAGAGGCGGAAAAATAATAATAATTAATTATTATTATTATTAATTATTATTATCATTATTTCTATTCCGCCTCTCCCCATGGATCGAGGCGGCAAACAACAATAATTATTATTATTATTATTAATTATTATTATTATTATTTCTATCCCGCCTCTCCCCATGGATCGAGGCGGCAAACAACAATAATAATTATTATTATTAATTAATTATTATTATATTTCTATCCCGCCTCTCCCCATGGATCGAGGCGGCAAACAACAACAATAATAATAATTATTATTATTAATTATTATTATTTCTATCCCGCCTCTCCCCATGGATCGAGGCGGCGAACAACAACAACAATAATAATTATATTATTAATTATTATTATTATTATTTCTATCCCGCCTCTCCCCATGGATCGAGGCGGCAAACAACAACAATAATAATAATAATTATTAATTATTATTATTATTATTTCTATCCCGCCTCTCCCCATGGATCGAGGCGGCAAACAACAACAATTATTATTATTATTATTATTAATTATTATTATTATTATTTCTATCCCGCCTCTCCCCATGGATCGAGGCGGACAAACAATAATTATTATTATTATTAATTATTATTATTATTATTTCTATCCGCCTCTCCCCATGGATCGAGGCGGCAAACAACAACAATTATTATTATTATTAATTATTATTATTATTATTTCTATCCCGCCTCTCCCCATGGATCGAGGCGGCGAACAACAATAATAATAATAATAATAATTATTATTCTTATAGCAAGCGCAATAGCATTCGTACCTGACTTCTGGTATCCGCCCCCTCCCCGAAATCAATGCAATAAATGATGCTGAGGGAAGCCGAGCTCAGCGTCTTACCTGGATCCCTGAGCAACCTGAGGCCGCCTCAGGGCCGCGCTTTGATTACAGCCGTTGCCATAGCGACCGCTCGGGCCTGGGGCCGCGCCTCGCAGCCCGCGTCGTCGTGGGCGCGCGCGCGCAGCGCCCGCGTTTCTGTTTCCCTCCCTCTCCCGCCCCAAACTAGGCCTTCTCCGCCTTCCCTGTCCCTCTCCCCTCGGATTTCAAGGCTTTCAAAGAAACAAAGCAGCAGCCAGGCTCCGGCTTTCCGGCCTCGGCTTCTCACTTATTCCTGAGGGGAAGCGAAGCCTTCAACGCCCGGCGCCGCCATCTTGTGCGGACGCGGGGACGGCGTGTGAGTGGGCGGGGGGAATAGAGAAAGAGTGGGTCGGCCAATGGGGACACACCTCCGCCGTTAGCCCCGCCCCCTGCAGCCAAACCTCTTTAACGGTCTGGCTCACCTCAGCCGCGGTGAGTTTTGAGAGGTGTTTGTGCGCATGCGGGGCGAGAGGGTAGAAGGCCGCCCAATGGGGACACACCTCCGCCGCTAGCCCCGCCCTCTCCTGCCAAGCCGCTTTAACGGTCTCGCTCACCTTAGCTGTGTTGAGTTTTGAGAGGTGTTTGTGCGCATGCGGGGCGGGAAGGAGGGAGAAGGCCGCCCTAATGGAGGGGACGGAGCACCTCCGCCGCTTAGCCCCGCCCCCTGCAGCCAAACCTCTCTAACGGTCTCGCTCACCTGAGCCGCCGTGAGTTTTGAGAGGTGTTTGTGCGCATGCGGGGCGAGAGGGAGAAGGCCGCCCAATGGGGACACACCTCCGCCGTTAGCCCCGCCCCCTCCTGCCAAGCCTCCTTAACGGTCTCGCTCACCTTAGCTGTGGTGAGTTTTGAGAGATGTTTGTGCGCATGCGTGAGGGCTTCCCCATACTGTGAGGAAACTAAGGATGTTAAAAGTGGAATCATCGCGCTATAATAGGCTAGTGCGGAAATGGCCTAAGAAACAGTAATATACTAAAGCAACCTTGTGGTACAAAGTAAAGCAATAAAGCTGATAAAACATCCCTGAGGAAAAAAAAATAAAAATTTAACTGCAAAATATTTACACATCAGTTTACAGGTCAAAGATAGAGCAGCATAAATAGATATACCTACACTCCATCATGCCTTCCTTTGCTCCTGTGGTTTTTTCCTGAGCTGCCTTGGCCATCACCCCCATACGCAAATCCATATAAACCCACAAGACAGATAATTAAAAAATTAAAACATTAATTGCCTGTGAGCAATGTATACATTTTGACTATTAGTGCATAGGCAATAGTTTACAGTATTGTAATATTTTTTTTTTGGTTTCTTAATATTTATCTTAATCGTGGGAGTCAGGAGAGGCAAAGTTTTTTCTTAACTTCTGTAAATATTGGAAGCCATCCAGGCTGGATCCTATGTCTGCTTGGTCTTGTTTGGGGTTCCATAAGGCTCTATTCCTTTCCCTTAAAATATGGCATTTTAATGTTTTTGTCTAATATTTTACATACCAGGTGCAGCCTATTCGTTAAGTCGGAGCCGAGCACCCAACAGGATGGACGAAAGCTGGCATTGCTTTTCCCCACCTTACCCTGGACTACAAAAGAATTGAAAATCGGGAGGAAGTAGGCAGCGGTGTTGAAACAGCACACTCAGAGTCTGGACCAGTGGTTCTCGACCTTCCTAATGCCGTGACCCTTTGATACAGTTCCTCATGTTGTGGTGACCCCCAACCATAACATTATTTATTTATTATTTACAATGCCTCCCCCCACCCGGCAAAGGCTGCCTCACCAGCCAGGAACGGGGGGTGGGTAGGGAGGGAAAGAGGAGCTGTGCCCCCCAGGCTCTGCTTCTGCTTCGCTCTCGTTTCCGCTGGGGGGGCAGTGTGGGAAAAGTTTCCAGAGTGTCGACCCTGGCCAGGGGGGAGGAATCCCAGCGCATTTGTCTTCCCCCCCCCGGAAAAGCGCCACCTTGCAGTCCCCCGGCCCTTTCGTAGCATGCCCCCCTCCGTGGCAAGTGGGGCAGGGGCCGTGGCGAGGAGGGGGCCTGCCCCCCATGCTGCCACCCCCCCCCCCAAGCTGGCCCATCAGACAGGAGGTTCTCCCAGTAGCAGAGGAGGGGAGCAATTTCAGTCCCTTCTGAACAGGGGGCATGAGGATGCGAGCGCATGGCTCGCAGTTGCGCACCACCACTCCTGCTGTGGCCGCACGCACTCCCACCAAGGGCGGCCGGAGGACGCGAGCATGTGGCTCGCGCTTGCGCACCACCACTCCTGCTGTGGCCACACGCACCCCCACCGAGGGCGGCAGGAGGACGTGAGCATGTGGCTCGTGCTTGCGCACCACCACTCCTCCTGTGGCCACACGTGCTTCCACCAAGGGCGGCTGGAGGACACGAGCGTGTGGCTCGCACTTGCGCACCACCACTCCTGCTGTGGCCACACGTGCTCCCACCAAGGGCGGCCGGAGGACTCGAGCGCGTGGCTCACGCTTGCGCACCACCGCCGAGGAGGGAATGGAGCCTACGACCATCGGAAATACGTATCTTCCAATGGTCTTAGGCGACCCCTGTGGTCTAGACATTTGCAGAACTGTCTTTTTTTGGGAGATGAATAAATTCAGTCTTTTCTTTTTAAATCAATTTTTGTATTGAGAGTCTTAATTGAAATGGTATTTTTATGTAAACGTGCATCTCATCATCATTTTATTGTGCAGTCACAGACCCAATATAACAAACAGAGGAATAAAAGCATAGTCGTTAAAAACATTAAAAGCATGGTTATTCGACGTATAAACATTAAAACACATGCATCTTTAAAATGCATATTATTACAATCAGTAGATCCATTGTGGGGGGACGACTTAAAAGTGAAACAAGTACATAAACAGAGGAGTGTATTTCTAAGCTTGAAAGTGTGCAGTTGTGTTGAACCACACTCACAAATAAAATTATGGTCTAAATCTAACTGCTTAGTTGTAACTACAGAAAACCCATTGAATCAAGACTTCCAGGCGAGTTTATCTAACAAGGCAGTGATCTAACTGGGACCAGCAATTGCATTTAGCCATATAGTGGGCTGTTATACAAATGTGTGAGAAATCTAGACTGCTGAATCCCAAACTTTTTATATTTATTTATTTATTTATTTGAATCCCACCTCTCCATATGGATCGAGGCGGCGAACAACTTACAAATAGCATGTATTTTGAAACATTTCTATACACGCCCCCAACAAGCTGGGTACTCATTTTACCGACCTGCGAAAGGATGGAAGGCTGAGTCAACCTTGGAGCCTGGCAGGATCGAACTCACAACCTTGTGGCTTGCAGTACTGGCATTTAACCACTGCGCCACCACGGCTCCTTTGTTCCTTTGACTTGAAGTCCCATCATTCCTGACTGTGGGCCAAGCTGGCTGAAGCCTCTAGGAACTGAAGTCCAAAAAACCCCCCTGAAGGGCCAAAGTTTGGGAACCATTGATCTAGACTTTGGCCATTTCCGCACTAGCCTGTTATAGCGCGATGGTTCCACTTTCAACCTCCTCTGGACCTGGGGTTTGCAGTTTCGGGAGGGGCCGGAAACTGCAAACCCCAGGATTCCAGAGAATGTTGAAAGTGGAATCATCGCACTTTAACAGGCTAGTGCGGAAATGGCCCTTGCCAGAATTCCATCTGACAATATAGGCACTAAAGAGATTTTCCCCGAGGAAAAGGCAGGTGAGCCCATGGAAAATCTGACTTTAACTGGGAATATAGAAGAAGAATTTCAAGGCAGTTCAAAGGGCCTCATTATATGGGTTGGACATCACACTTCCATCTCAGCCCAATAATTCCTCCAAATAATGACCGCATGCCAAACACTGCAAAAGTCTTCACCCTAAAACCACCTCTGGCTTTCTCTTGAGGGCCGGAGGGCAAATAGGAATCCTGGAGTTTGGAAAAGTGACTTTTTATGGAGCGCAATTCCTACAATCCCCCGGCCAACATGTTGTCATAATCCAAAATAATAACTTTTCTAATCCAAAAGATTAAAACACTTAGTAAATGACACCTGCAGAAGCAGCAGCGAAAGAGGGGATATCCCAAGCAAGGGGGTTATGCCTGACGGGGAAAGAGAAGATTGACCTCTGCCCGGGTGGAAAAAGCTTATGAGATTTTATTGGTCAGTCATTTCTTTTGCAAACTGTCTTTTACGAGAAATGTTAGGCACCCTATTTGCTTAAACTTGCACAATCTTGGCATAACTTCTCTTTTGTAGATCCTGAGGTTATTACACTTGATATGCAAATAAAGAATAAAGGGTGATCACGAATGGCTGCTTTTCATCCTGGAGAGAAGTGACTAGTGGGGTGCCACCGGGTTCTGTCCTGGGCCCAGTGCTGTTCAATATTTTTATCAATGACTTGGATGAAGGAATAGAGGGCATGCTCATCAAATCTGCAGATGACACCAAATTGGGAGGGGTTTCTAATACGCCAGAGGACAGGATCAAAATTCAAAATGACTTGGAGAGATTGGAGAGCTGGGCCAAAGCGAACAAAATGAAATTCAACAGAGAGAAGTGTAAGGTCCACACTTAGGTAGAAAAAATGGAATACAGAAACATAGGATGGGGGACACGTGGCTGGATAGCAGTACGTGTGAAAGGGATCTAGGAGTCTTCATAGACCACAAGCTGAACATGAGTCAGCAGTGTGATGCGGCAGCCAAGAAAGCCAATGCAATTCTCGGCTGCATCAACAGGAGTCTGGTGTCTAGATCGAGGGAGGTACTGGTACCACTCTACTCTGCTTGGTTAGACCCCATCTTGAATACTGTGTCCAGTTCTGGGCACCCCAATTCAAGAAGGACATGGTCAAGCTGCAGCAAGTCCAGAGGAGGGTGACCAAAATGGTGAGGGGCCTGGAAGCCATGAAACCCTATGAGGATAGACTTAGAGAGCTGGGTATGTTTAGTCTACAGAAGAGAAGGTTAAGAGGGGACATGATAACCATGTTTAAGTATTTGAAGGGATGCCACGTAGAGGAAGGAGAGGGCTTGTTTTCTGCTGCTCCAGAGACCAGGACAAGGAGCAATGGATTCGAGCTGCAGGAAAGGAGATTCCACCTGAACCTCAGGAAGAACTTCCTGACAGTCAGGGCTGTCCGGCAGTGGAATCTGTTGCCTCGGAGTGTGGTGGAGTCTCCTTCTTTGGAGGTTTTTAAGCAAAGGCTGGATGGCCATCTGTCAGGAGTGCTTTGAGGGTGTTCCTGCATGGCAGGGGGTTGGACTGGATGGCCCCTGGGGTCTCTTCCAACTCTACATTTCTATGATTCTATGATTCTATGAATGCAAAGGCGTCCTACAAAGCACATTTTCCAAAGTTAACAAAGGGAGAACATCAAAAATAGATATGCTCCCATACATCCGGAGTTATATTTATTAAATATGTTTACGGTAGTGAATGTAAAATATCAAAAGGAATATGGGAGGTTATTATTGTATATGGTAACGGCAGCAAGAATTCTTTATGCCTCAAAATGGAAAAAATACAGAAATTCCCACGAAACAAGATTGGCTAATGAAATTGCACGAAATGTTCCAAATGGACCTGCTAACCGCCATGTGAAATGAGAAGATGGATAGAAATAAGACTGTAAAGGAATGGGCTCCAATGAATAAATTATGGAAAGATAACTGGAAGGATATTTTTATTGTATGAGAATTGAATAGTAATGATAAAGATAATGCACCCTTTACTATAGATACTTCTGGTTAAATATTGTCATAACCTTGGAAGTTAAGGATGATGGATATATGTAGTATTGAGATTTTACTAATAGATAGATAAATATTAAATTCATAGATACATATTAAATTCATTCTCAGGATAGATATGGTACATTTTATGTATTGAGTAGGTATTCTTTTATTCTCTTTTTTTCTCTCTATTATTTTTCATGTCTTTTGCTTTCTTTTCATATCTTTATCACTCTTTTTAATATGATTCCACTTAGATGGACATGTTATTATTAATAGTGTGTAACTTATGTCTGTTTTCTTTTTTCTGATTGCTTGTATAATTTGGTAATTCAATAAAATAATAAAAAATAAAAAATAGATATGCTCCCTAGGGTGTGCTGTGTCTACGGACTAGTTGCACGAGGATGAATTTAGAGACATCAAGTTAAAAGCGGGAGAATACAGATGATTTTGAAAATACATGGAGATTGAGAACAATTTGTCCATATATTCTTGTTTTGTCGATTTAAGATAATTCCATGGATCTTTTAATAAAAAAAAAATTAAAGGTAGATTTCATAACAACATTCACAATTGTGGATGAGTTTTTAAAATGCTGTTCTGACTGTATTTTCTGTTTTGTCCAAAGTAGAAGGAGCAACATACCGTCGGCCCTCCACATTTGTGGATTTCACTTTTGTGGATTTGATTATTCACAAAGTATTTGCTGTCTGTTCTGCTGCCTCCCGATGCAATTTTTAAGAGGGACTGCAAGCCTGGTGAGACTGAGAAACTGCACACCTATAGGGAACCCACAAAGACTGTAGTAATGGAAAAATGGAAAAACCGTATGCGAGTGGGCAGAGGAGAGGAGTTTCCGGGAATAGCCTTGTGAGGATTAAGCATGTTCATTGAGCATAGATTTCTATTGAAGGGAAAGAGAGCAAAGAGACAGGAATGGAGCAAAAAAGCCGGATACTAAACAGAGAAGGCTTCCCAGTGCAACACTTTTGCTGCAAAGCAATTAGAATGAAATTCCTTATTATTATTATTATTATTATTATTATTATTATTATTATTATTATTTCTTTTGGTAGTTACTGTAGATAAATTAGCACATGCAGATTGATTTAAGTGGGAAGACCAATTTGACAATGAAACTCCAGCCAGTGGGGTGATGGATTTGGATTTCTTTGAGCAAAGGCTAGAAAACATCAGCTTCTAGATCTTGTTTTCCATCATTACGAAGCAGTTGGCTTCCCAATCTAAGGCACCTATCTAGCTCTCTGAGGCCATTTCCGCACTAGCCTGTTATAGTGCGATGATTCCACTTTCACATCCTCTGGCATCCTGGGGTTTGCAGTTTCGGGAGGGGCCGGCCGGAACTGCAAACCCCAGGATGCCAGAGGATGTTGAAAGTGGAATCATCGCGCTATAACAAGCTAGTGCAGAAATGGCCTGAGTCAGTGGGTAGATCTCTGCTTTCATATGCATCATGCAATGCCTTTATTTTTCTAAACCTCTTTTCGGTGTCCCTCTCCCTTTGCTTTACAGTAATTTATGCCACCCAGCAGACTATTGGAGTCATGGCTCTAGGCTTTACTGGAACTGGGTCCACAGTAAGAGTATATATATATAAAGACCGGATTAACTGAAAAGCACCTTTATTGTATTGACGAATAAGCTTTTGCAGCAGGAAATAAGCGAGGAAACAAACAAACCAAAAACAAAAATGCACAAAATGACATTTATAAGAATACAATCATTCAAAGCAAGACGTAGTCAAGAAAAATCAGCCAAAACCAAAGCAGTCTATTCCAAGCACTCTCTGCTGGTCTTTCTAAAGAGGAAGGTCTTGCATTACTTCCTAAAAAAAGAAAAATAAAGATTGCATATGCAGCCAGAGAAGGTGCGTCTCCCTTCACAATACAGCCTTCTGTGCACAGAAACAGAAACAAGGAAAAGAAAACTTCTGAGATAGGGAGTTCCATCTGGCCCAAAATAGCAAAGGAGATTTTCTACAGTGACATCGAAATCCTCTTCCAAGATCTGATGTCCTTGTGAATAATTAACTATTAGATAAATTTGCTAACAAATCCCCTCGACGGGCTAGCAGAGGATCACAGCATCAAAGGCTGGCTTCCCCCAGCCCCTGAAGCTTGGGGCAATCATGAATCTTCTGGGCATTTTCTTATTTCTGGCATTTTGCGGAAAAGGCTTGGCTCAGGAACAAACGTAAGTAAAGAGCAATTATATCTGTTGCAATGCTAATGAAAAACCAACAGTGTTGAAACAGGACTGCCATGTTCATTAGAGAATATAATAGGCTGGATCCAGATGTATTTAGTGCAGACCCACTAAAATAACTTATGATTGCTTGTTGTTGCTGTGTGCCTTCGAGTCATCGTGGACTTATGGTGACCCTAAGGTGAACCTATCACGAATTTTCTTGGGAAGGTTTGTTTGCGGGGAGGGGATGCCATTGCCTTCCTCTGAGGTTGAGAGAGTGTGACTCCCCCATCATCACCCCATAGGTTTCCATGGCTGAGTGGGGGTTCAAATCCTGGTCTCTAAAGTCATGGTCCAAACCATTTGTTCAAATTACTGTACCACACTGGCTCTCATTGTCAGTGGCCATTTCCACACGGTACTCTTATAGCACGATGATTCCACTTTCAACCTCCTATGGATCCTGGGGTTTGCAGTTTCAGGAGGGGCCAGCTGGCCCCTCCCAAAACTGCAAACCCCAGGATTCCATAGGAGATTGAAAGTGGAATCACCGCACTATAAGAGTGTCGTGCGGAAAGGTGCAGTGACTTAAGCCTCATTCATTTCTGTGGCTTGGGAGTTAACTAGATCTTATCGATATCAGTGTTTTTGCTTTTAACAGGACTTAAGTCTTTAATTTTCTAAAGGCACAGTTGTGTGTGTTTGTTGCAACAAAACCAACAGAGAGTCCTGTGGCACCTGAAGGAATGATCCAACCTAAGATAACTGTTTTCAAAGAGCTTAGCTGGATCCTTGCTACCGTCCTGGCGCAATTGAAAGTTCTGGGACTTATTTTTGAAACCCAGTTCATCATGGATCTGGTTACTCAAAGGAACCTCTTCTCCATGGGGTAACCTCCTCCTCATATTACGTTACTACCTGGGATCCTACTTCATGCACCAATGCCTTGTGAAGCTACAAAGATGGCAACGTAACCAGGGCCTTAGGGGTGGCAGTCCCAAAATTCTGGATGCCCTTGTCCTGAGAGGCTTACCAAATAACCTCTCTTGTTGCTTGTAGAGGGCTGCTTAGAACAATTTTGCTTTGGAAAGCATTTGGAGATCTGAAACTGGAACGGTACAGGGTCCTGAACAAATGTCACAGCTTCCAGAATCCACTGGGCATACTGGATGGGGAACTGTGGATATTGCAGTTTTTAAGCGGAGGCCGGATGGCCATCTGTCAGGAGTGCTTTGAGGGTGTTCCTGCATGGCGGAGGTTGGACTGGATGGCCCCTGGGGTCTCTTCCAACTCTACATTTCTATGATTCTATGATTCTGTTTAAATTATAAGGAAAGAGATTTCACCTAAACTTTAGGAAGAACTTCTTTACTATACAAGCTCTCTTTCTTTAAGTAGAGATTGGATAGGTATCTCTCAGAGACGCTTTAGCTGTGTGTTTTTGTAGGAAAGGGGGTTGGACTGGATAGCCTTTGTAGTCCCTTCTACCTCTTAAGATTCTGTGTTGGAACCTCTGATGCTAATTCTTGGATAGTTTTTCCTTTTCAGGGTTTTATGACTAATAAATTGCAACTTCTGTATACAAATAGATACTTTCTATAATTACCAATGATAATTTTTAAAAGTTTTGTTTACATCAAAAGGGATCTCAGTTAGATACAGTAATGTTCCATCACAACAAAAGCAGACACATTGTATGGGAGCTGGTAATAGGGTCTTAACTCTTTTCCTTCCAGCCATTTTTCTTCTGTACTCCTCTCTCCATGCTTTTCTTTCATCAGATAAATAGATACAGATTCTTATAGAGTCGTAGATCTGAGCCAGCATGATTCGGAAGTTTCAGTGTTGGGCTTAGGAATCCAGGAGATCAGAGATCTCTGTTAGGTCATGGAAACCCATTGGGTGACCTTGGGCAAATCCCACTCTCTCAGCCTCAGAGGAAAGCAATGGCAAACCACCTCTGGGGGAATCTGGCCGAGAAAAACCCACCACAGGGTCTCTTGCAATGGTCCTCAACCTTTGGTCATCCAGAAGTTTTGGACTTCAGATCCCAGAAGTCCCAGCCAGTATGGCCAAAGATCAGGAATTCTGGGAGCTGGAGTTCAAAACATCTGGAGTACCAAAGGTGGAGAACCACTGTGAGGGGTTACCAGAAGTCTGGAATACTTGAAAGCAGACGGCCAAAATTTCTGCATGGAGAAGGGGAGAAAGTCCCATTCAAGATTTTTCCAAGAGTTTCCTTTCTTGTTCTGGAAAGGATTCCAAGGGCTATCTAGTCAAGCTTCCTATCAGTGCAGGAATCCATAGCAAGGGGGAAAAAATCCAGGTAGGTATCTATCTAATCTCTGTTTAAAAACCTCCAACAAAAGAGAATCTATCGCTTTGCGAGGTAGTCGTTTCCACTATGAAACAGCTCTTGCCGTTAGGAAATTGTTCCTAATATTCAATAGGAATCTCCTTTTTAAAATTTGAATGCAATTGTTGATAGAGGTACAGCTGAGCATCTTCCTCCCCCTAAAATAGATTTTCTGCTTCGTATTGCGGGCTCTGTTTAAAACAATTCAAAAAGCCTTGGAGAAACTCAGTGGAATGCAGTGACCAATGTTGTTGGTTTTTCTCCCAGTCTTTTAATCCCATTGTGACATTTCGATATGCTTGTTGGACTGGTTTTGTCTGCTTTATTTATCTGTATGGGGCGAAGCTGACTTTATTGTTTGTGTAATCTAAAGGGCTTCTTTCAGAACAAAAGCTAGGCAAGAAGTTAATATATAGGGTAAGATAAAATAAGATAAAATGTGATCAAAGTTATTGAGATTGTTTTAGCTTCTCGAAGACAAGCCTATAGGCTATGACTTGGAGGCCATTTGAGAGATGATCTACCTGAAAGGAGGTGCAGGTGAGGGACATAGAACTTAGGCAGGTTTCCCAGTTGGAACCTATACTTGGTTTGGAAGAGACTAACAAGTCCTCCATTTGAATGTTGTCGTTTAAAACAACCTTTTCAGTTGCAAACGAACAAGGTGAGTGTCGGGGTTGCCTGTGTTATCCGCGAATCTGCAAATTTGAACAGGAGAGATGGACATGAATGACATATCCCTTATGGGACATGAATGACATATCCCTTATGGGATATGCATTTGGGCAGAAAGGTTGGATCAGAGATCCAGCCTTCCTGCCCAAATGCATATCCCATAAGGGGACGCCAGATGTCATTCGTCTACCAAATTTTTATTCTCAGCCAAGGCATTCAGAGGAAAAGAGATGATGTCAGGAGGTTTGTCAAACTTTGCATAAAAGGAACTGCAGAGCCCAAACACGTGGATGTTTTGTCTCATACAATCCTGGAACTTTGGGTCAGAGAGCACCAAAGATGGTTACTGAGAGATGGATGAAGGCATGTATATTTCAATGGGCTTTTCTGCACTGCACTGTTATAGTGCTATCATTCCACTTTCAACCTCCTGTGGAATTCTGGAATTTGTAGTTTCCTGAGGCCAAAGAACTCTCCGGCTGAGAATTCTCAAGACCCCTCCCTAAACTGCAAACCCCAGGATTCCATAGGAGGTTGAAAGCGGAATCATCACACCATAACAGTGCAGTGCGGAAAGGCCCAATGTTATGACTGTGAGAACTAACCAAGGCCTGAAAAAAACATTTGGCCACATTCAACATGGTCAACAGCTACTTACTGAAGCATATGCTGTTGCAACTTCTTTACAAGACATATGTGATGCTGCTGGAATCATGAGCCATGAATTTTCATGAGACAGTACAAGTTGGAAAAATATAAGTCTGCACAAACTGCTTTTGGCAGGACTGGGCTGCAGCCCATGGTTAAGAATAAAAGTTAATTCCACCCATTGGGTAAATCCCAGTGATGGTGGATTGCTCCTCCATGCCATCCCAAGACAGAGAAATGGGACTTACTTTTGAAGATTCATTCTGGGATGCCAGGAAGAGCAATCCATGCCCACCCACCCCCAAAAGAAATTGGATGGTTGAGTTACAAGTGGTGGAATAGGCTCCGTTTGGCTAGGGCTAAGGGTAGGGTTAAGCCCAATTTCTCATTTTTCCCCCTGTATTTCTTGTAAATAACGACTACTGAGCTATGAATTACCATATTCTGAAATGCTTACGAACTAGAAAACACCAATTTCTTCAAAAATAAATTGCATGCTGGGAGGTCTGTGTGAAAATTTCAGTTCATTTAGCTAAAACTTTATCAAAAGTTGCTTATGTCTTCATATGTAGGGCAGAAAAAAAAATCATAATTTTTAAAAATGGAACAAGGAAGAAGGCAAAAATGACCTGCGAGTGCGTGATATCATTTGCATTGGTGACATAGCCCACAAGATAAACCACAGGGCCCAGTGGTTCTTAATAAAATATAAAAGAGAGCAATTGTTTTGCCTTTGTGTTTACAGCTACGTCATTTCGGCACCCAAATATCTCCGTGTAGCAGCCTCTGAAAAGGTGGTGATCCAAGCCTTTGGATATGAGCAAGAGTTTCCAGTGACAATATCTATTAAGAGCTTCCCGGATAAGCAAACTACTTACGCCCTTGGCCGCACTCAGTTATCTCCAGAAAACTTGTTCCAAAGTTCTGTAATTTTAACGGTAGGTAATAAAGGCGGTGGTGGAGAGAGGAGGAGGTTGGGTCTCCAGATTTCAAATCCCAGAAGCCTCCGGCAGCAATTAATGGAAAGAGATTATGGAAATTTACCTTTGGCAAACTAGAATCCACTCCATTGATGTATCAAGTCCATTAAAACTTATGCCATAATAATTTTTTAGTCTTTAAGGGCTGCAGGGTGAATGCATTTTTTTTTAAATGGTCATTATTAACTTGGAAAGTTCTTCTGTTTTATGGTTAATTCAGCACCTCTGTTTAAATATCCCCACTTCATTTCCAGCTTCAGCCAAAGGATTTATCAAACAAAAACCCAGAGACCCGAATACAATATGTATACCTGGAAGCAGTTTCTCCACATTTTACAAAAGAGAAGAAAATGCCTCTTAATTATGACAATGGATTTCTCTTTGTCCAGACGGATAAACCTATTTACACTCCTGATCAGACAGGTGAACATGCCTTTTACAGCAAGTGTCCCATTGTGTGCATTATAAAAATGCTCTTAATTTGATCTATATTGATTCAGGTTCTTCGAAAATCCCTGTATGTAATTTTAGCAAGTAATTTTAGCCATTTTCTTTCTACTCCCAGAAAATCTTCCGAAATGGTGCAGCTTTCAGAGATTATTTGCAGTTTAGGCCTGTCTAGTACAAAAGTTGCACTTGGTGATTTTGTGCAAAAAAACAGCATTTTCTTAAAGCAACGAGTATTTTCTGCACAGAAAATAATATATTTGCTCTTTTTTGTGCAAAATGCTGTTTTCGGTGCAAAACAATGTGTCCAAATTTTGTACAAAATAAGCCCCTAACGATAGCATTTTCTGTACAAGAAACAGCGGAAATAATGCACAGAAAATTCTGTTTTCTGTGCAGAAAATGCTGTTTACTGTGCAAAGACAATCATGTGCAAATTTTGGGTGGAGTAAGTCCTGAATGGTGAAAATTCTTGTGAGTCCAGCATTTTAATCCGCACAGTTTCTCAGCACTGAAGAAATGTGTTTTTCACCATTTTAAAAGATATTTGCAAATATTCTTTCTATCTCTTTTTCATTAACCAGGGCTGTTGTATATTGCTGTTGTGGTGTGGTTGTATTTTATGGTTTTATAAAGATCCTAGTTATTTGCTACCTAGAATATCTTCAGCTGGATGCACGGAGGAGGTGGAGTAGGGATGGCTTGCAAATTTCTTTACAAATACATTAAATGCAATATCATTTATTTTAAATCATCCCGGCAGTGAAGGTTCGGGTTTATTCTTTGAATGAAGAACTGAGGCCGGCACGAAGAGCAGCCACTTTAACTTTTGTGGTAAGTCCGTCCAAATTAAGATTAAACTCTAACTAGTCTGAATTTAAACTTAATACAGAAATGAGAACAGGGATGGGTAAGAATTGTATTTCGGTTGGTTTTTGATTATACAAAAATTTACAAATCTGGATTAGGTTGGAACGTATCTGATATTTTAAAAATGAAATGTGAAAAAAGCCAGAAAATATAGAGTACACAGACATTTTGAAGTCTGAATTGGAATCCCTTTGAAATAAATCATGTTAGTATTAAATTAGAATTGCCACACTTTTGAGGTACTCTACAAATTTGTTTTTATATCAATAGAAACAAAATTTAAAACTAAAAACATCACAGTAGCCATTCAAACGGTGTCAAAAATAGCCAAATGTTCTACATTTTATTTGGATAAATGAATAAAGTTCTTTTTTCCCCTATAAAGGATCCAGAAGGAGTAGAAGTGGACATTAGAAAGGAAGATGACGTCTCTGGAATTATATCTTTCCCTGACTTTAAAATTCCTCCATATCCTAAGTAAGCATACTATTATTCTAAATAGCACAAAATAAACTCTTTTACGTGTTTGGAAATCAACAAATATACAGTGCACTCCCAGTTTATATTTGTTTGGTCAGTCAAATCTTTTTTATATCTTGGATCCAAGTGGTTGGATGGGAGTAATTTTTTTCCAACCCAGCACTATTCAGAGGTGTTGGACTAAACTGCACACCCAGCATAAGAAATGCCATCATTTGTGGGAATGCTGGGACTTATAGTCCAATATTAGAGTAGGGCCATTTCCGCACTAGCCTGTTATAGTGCGATGATTCCACTTTCAACATCCTCTGGAATCCTGGGGTTTGCAGTTTAGGGAGGGGCTGGTCAGTCCCTCCCAAAACTGCAAACCCCAGGATTCCAGAGGATGTTGAAAGTGGAATCATCGCACTATAACAGGTTAGTGCGGAAATGGCCAAGGTTAAGTGGAGATGACTTTTGGCCCCAGAGTGCACTTAATATTTGTGGTTACGAGCCATTCTATGGCTTTAGCATCCTAAAACAGCAGAAAATACCTGGCACCGTATTGGAATGAAAGGTCATCAGTTGGATAAATTCTCTTGAATCACAGATCAAAATTTGACCCGAAAGGAAAGTTTTGGTGCAAACTGTAGAGGAGTTATTCCATAGCTTTAGCTGTTATCCATGGCTCCCCAGTACGGATATCTAACGCAATTCAGATGAAGAACGAAATCAGACAAGATTGGACAATATTAGTAGTTGTGTGAATGGTTTTAAAATGGCAAATAGTTGCAATCCACACTTTGTACCTTCACTTACTGCGGCATTTCTGATTTATATTGCTCCGTTTCTATTTACATTGAGGAGGGAGAAGCAATTAACATATTCAGAACATAGAATCGTAGAAATGTAGAGTTGGAAGAGACCCCAGGGGCCATCCAGTCCAACCCCCTGCCATGCAGGAACACCCTTCAAAGCACTCCCAACAGATGGCCATCAAGCCTCTGCTTAAAAACCTCCAAGGAAGGAGACTCCACTACGCTCCATTGAGGCAGCAGATTCCACCGCTGGACAGCTCTGACCGTCAGGAAGTTCTTCCTGAGGTTCAGGTGGAATCTCCTTTCCTGCAGCTTGAATCCATTGCTCCTTGTCCTGGTCTCTGGAGCGGTAGAAAACAAGCTCTCTCCTTCCTCTACGTGGCATCCCTTCAAATATTTAAACATGGCTATCATGTCCCCTCTCAACCTCCTCTTCTGCAGACTAAACATACCCAGCTCTCTAAGTCTATCCTCATAGGGTATGGCTTCCAGGCCTCTCACCATTTTGGTTGCCCTCCTCTGGACTTGCTCCAGCTAATTGTATTTTAATTAATGTCACCTCTAGTTAGGTCCCTAGAAATCCCCTGAAGATTCAAGGAAGTTGACTTGACAGCTGTTGCATTCAAGTACATCTTCTTCATTTCCCATTTTGCCCTCTTGGGGATGCTGAAAGTTTACTCTGTCTTTGAAAGCCGGGAATATTATAGCTAGTTTCTTTTTCCAAAAGAAAGGAAAGGTGCCTTTGTTGCTTTTGAAACCAATTTCTTCGTCATTACTAAGTTTCACTTGCACTGCCTCAGTGGAATACTTGAGAGTTGACTCACTGGAGTTGCAAATAGTTAAATTTGTCATTTCTTAAAGAGCAATGCTTAATTTTTTTTTCTCAAAGAGTTTGGTGAAATTTTTGGAAAGGGTTGTTGAGGAGCCAGTCTTTCCCCTTCTTTTGAAGGGATGTCATGTTGAGGAGGGAGTGGGCTTGTTTTCTGCTGCTCCAGAGACCAGGACAAGGAGCAATGGATTCAAGCTGCAGGAAAGGAGATTCCACCTGAACCTCAGGAAGAACTTCCTAACAGTCAGGGCTGTCCGGCAGTGGAATATGCCTCCTCAATGGAGTGTGGTGGAATCTCCTTCTTTGGAGGTTTTATAAGCAGAGGCTGGATGGCCATCTGTCAGGAATGCTTTGATGGGTGTTCCTGCATGGCAGAAGGGGGTTGGACTGGATGGCCTCTGGGGTCTCTTGCAACTCTACATTTCTATGATTCTATGATTCTTTTATTTTGCTCTGAAGGGCTCCCGTCTGATGAACCTGATAGAACTATTTAAAACCTGGTAGAACCATTTCCCCCCAAAATGAGGAATGGAATAACAGAGCGATTGGAAGGACGGTTCCAAGGGAAAGGAAGTGCAAGGGGAGGGGAGTACAGTGACAATTAGTATGGCTTTCAGGCTGGTATCTTTCCGTGATGCAGAATCGAGTCGATTGACTCGCACTCAAGTCAGACTTAAGTCACTTCAGTGACTCGACTCGGCAAAAATTACACACTGAATCTACTCGACTGGAGACTTGCATATTTTTAGTGACCGACTTGCTGTACTTGGTTCGGTAACAGAACACATTCATCCAGAAACCTTACGACGTACTGGTCGCATGATGGTCTGTCTCAAGTCCAAAGTGTGGACATATTTCTGAGAGGGAACAGCAAATGGCTTTGGTAATTGGCTTTAGGTGGGATTGAGGTCTGCTCAGCAGCCTGTCCCCACTAAATATAGGGAGGAGTTTCTAAAACTTTTCCTAAGAGCAGAAGGCAAGACTCATGCCCAAAGTGCAGGGCACGTATCTCAGAGGGGAACAGAAAATGTCGTAGGCAATGGGCTTGAGGAGGAAAGATCCTTCCTTCTAAAGCTTTTGAAGCTTCAATAATGGGGACTAAGAAGAATCCCATTCCCCACTTTTGAAAAAGCTTCCAACTTTGCAAATGGGAAGTAAGAAGGATCCTATTCCCCACTTTCAAAGCTGCAGATGGCAAAATCACAGAAGTAGAAGTCTGACTCTACTTAAAGTGTTAAAACTGATTTTATTCGACTCCATCTAGGAATTCTGGAATACAGGTTGGGGTGTAAAGTTGACTCCCAGACTTGATTCAAGACTTGACTTGAAAGTATCTTGCAAGGATCTGAGACTTGACTTGAGACTTGGATTAAAAGACATAAATACATCACTGGTGTATTTCGTCTGGGTTTTATCCCGAACTTCAGAGGAGCTACCCAGATTGCTGGACCCAGTCTCTCCAAAGAGATTCAGCACTTTGGATAGCTCCGTTAAAGTTAGACTAAAGCTTGGATTCACAGTTATCCCACCTACTGATGTAGGAACCACCGGCTGCCACTGTAGGAGTGAACTGGCCTTGGAAAAACCATGTTCTTTGCTCTGCTTCTTAAAAAAGTTTGATTTCATCTCCATCTTGGTTTCATCTCTACCTGAGATTTGGTCTCATGCCTCCCATGTTTTTTTCACTTTTGCTGCTATCCACTTTTTCCATAGATATGGTATCTGGAAAATTAAAGCAAAGTACCAGGAGGACTTCACGACCACTTCTGAAGCATGGTTTCAAGTTAAAGAATATGGTAATTATATGAAGGATGTCCAATTGAACTCCCTTCTATTTAACTTTTCAGCCATGCCAAGCTTTTCTGTTACTATTGAACCAGAGAATAATTTCATTGGCTATCAGCACTTTGAACTTACAAATTGGGCTTGTTGCAGGGGGAATTGCATTGCCTTTAGGAAAGTATGTATATTTTGCAATTAATTGATTCGCTACCTAGCTAGCGAACTTAATAATCTCCTCTCTGGCATTCATTTTAATTTTTATAATTGTTATTCGTACATTTATCGTAGATGTATTTCCCTGATGAAAGGCTAGGCATAAAATAAGGGCCCAAAATGCATTGGAAGAATGCACACACTCATGTATATACAGATCTGTTCCTTTCCACTGTTGGTGACCGTTGTGGGATTCCCATTTTGTTGAATGCTGATAAATAAGCAGCATGAGCAAAAAAATTCTCTGGAGGAAAGCATTTCTTCATATATGAAGGATGTCCAATTGAACTCCCTTCTATTTAACTTTTCAGCCATGCCAAGCTTTTCTGTTACTATTGAACCAGAGAATAATTTCATTGGCTATCAGCACTTTGAACGTTTCAAAATTACCATTAGAGCCAGGTAAGGTAGTATTATTCTCTTTATTACATACCCTTCCAGTTCTAGTTTGCTCTTTTTTCCTTTTAAAAAAATCCAGGTTCATTAGTTGCACTCCAGATGCATGCATAACCTTGCATCCTTTGTAATGTTGCAGTAAGTTGCCGAATGCAGCCTTCAGATGGTATAGGGCACTGCACACTTATTAGCAACATTTTAGACCAGTTCTGTGTGCTTTTTATTTGTGCTTCAGCTTTGTTTACTCTGCTCCCCTGTCCTGGATGTAGATACTGAAGCAGCCAAAACGGTGCTGTCCATGTATAAGAGATGCAAAACCCTGAAAAGGTCTTTCAGGAGGAGAAAAACCCAAATGCAGCAAACATGCTTCATGGGGACAGAATACTAAATGGCTGCTCCCATACAGTGCAAGGGAGGGGAAATGCAACAGATTGGCCATTTCCGCACTAGCCTGTTATAGCGCGATGATTCCACTTTCAACATCGTATGGAATCCTGGGCCCCTCCCGAAACTGCAAACCCCAGGATTCCATATGATGTTGAAAGTGGAATCATAGTGCTATAACAGGCTAGTGCGGAAATGGCCATTGTCATGGAGGGTTTGGAAGTGTGGCCGAGTGGCAAAGTGAACAGGGACCCTCTGCTCTGCACCATTTTATTTCAGAATTCATTCCTTTGTTGCCTTGGGTAGTGAGTGCATCTCCTACTCAAAGCAGTCTCTTTCTTTATTCCAATTCCCATGAAAATATCCTTGCTGAACCTGTTTACATTTCACGAGATGCTCCCCTGGGCCCCGATGGAGGCTTCCCCAGCAATGAGACTAAGCCGTTTCAGAAAGGAAAGTTTTGTCGGGAGGCAAAAGAGTTAAATTTTCACGCAGCCCCGAGGCTACTTTGGCTTCCTTCTGAAGCTGCAATTCACATGACTAGGGGGGAAAAAATGGCTGTTAATTATATTTGGGTCATCATCCCAAGTTTTCCAGTAGTTGTACGTTGCTTGCTTAAAATATATTGTGATAGAACCCGGTACCCACAAAGTCATGCTTTTGCTTCATTGAGAGCTACATTTACAGAATTACAAAATTTGAGAATGGGAGATACAAACAGTTTCCAAGAAAGGTATAGGTTTGTAATAATGTTTGGGGAGAGGCAGAATGCACCAACCTTATTTCCTATATAACTACTAAATCAATACCTTTGAGAATTGTGTGGCCTTCCAGATGATTTTGGACTGAAACTCCCAGCATTCCTCCCAATTGACTATACTGTCTAGAACTGCTGGGACTTGCAGTCCAGAAGCTTCTGGAAGGTTCCTTTATTTCCTTTGGAGAAATTCTTAGACCAGATTTGACTTTTACTGCTCATGCAAAAGAACTGCAGGAAATTTTATTGTCAGATTCTGATCTTCAACAAAGAGCTTGGAAATGTTCCTCTTTTTTTTTTTTTTGGACTGTAGCTCCCAGAATCTCTCAGTCTAGAGGATACTGGGAGTTGTAGTTCTACAGAGTTACTTTCCCAAGCTCTCATCAAATAGCCCTGCTTACCAAAGTTGCAAAATATCTTAGTGCAATTACTCTGAATGTAATTGCAGCAGTTTTCCAGGCGTTGTGCTCATTTGATTTATGTCCTACACTCTTACTAGTTGATGTTTGTTTCTAGATATCATTTATAATGCTTATTCTAAGTCATAAACAGGAAATTATTTCACTGGTTAACTGGCATTTGTATAATTATTATATCTTATTTAGTTCTCACCCATTTGCTTCTGCATAGAGAATGATACCATCAATGCATCCGTTCTTTTTTTATGTCATTTTCCCATATTGTAGCAGGTTAAGGTATGGGCTAATTTTCCTTATCTTTTGGATGTCATTTTTAAGATATTTCTACAATGCACCGGTGTCTGATGCACAGGTTTATGTCCGTTTTGGAATCATTGACGGAAGTCAGAAAAGTATGATGCCCAAAGCCTTGCGACATACGGAGGTACGTTTGGACTCGAAATAATCTGATTTCCAGTGAATCTTCTGAGGTTTCAAATCTTGGTTCAGGCTTGCCCTGCCTACGGCAATTATTCAGCGTCAGCATTTCCATTTTACATTAGTGTCACTCGGGGCACAAGAAAAAGAAAGCACTTTGGGCTGAAATTTAGTAGACAGTGCCTCATCCAGGGAGCAGTTTCAGTTTGGCTTGGATAGCCAGACCGCATCACTAGAAGCTTTCTTGATTTTCCACGAAGGATCAGAAGCTGTTCCTTAGCAGCCCCCATTGGTTTAAACATACAGACACAAAGCAAAACATTGCCATCAGCATTTTATAGAAATGGTGAGGGGGCTGAGTTAAAGCGATGTACACCCCTTGACTTGGTTTTTCTATCCATAGATACATAACTTACTCACAGCCAAAGCGCCCATTTTACCTGGATCCGCAAAGCGCTCATTTGTTCCTTAGAACTGACGATGGATGCTGTCACTTATTTGGTGGTGTGGATGCATCTAAATTGCCAGATTTCCTGTGGCTGAACATGGAAATGTGCATTTGGGGAACAGTCTGATGATTTCTGTATTTTTGCCTCTGTGCACATTGCTGGAAAACCTCCCTACTCTTGTATGGAAAATCCATTTGCAAGCAAGGCCATTTCCACACTAGACTATTATTCCACTTTGGACATCCTATGGAATCCTGGGGTTTGTAGTTTAGGGAGGGGCCTCAAAAGTGAAACCCCCAAATGTGGAGGGCTGACTGTACCAGATCTATTCCAAATTCCTATCTTGGATTCTCACAGACCCTAAATATTACCGTATATACCGTCCTCCTAGTTGGAGGTGGATCTATGGTGGGGCAACTAGGACGTGTGCCCTGGTTGCCATCCCCAGGGGGGCACAAAAGCTGCCATCCCACCCACGCCCTTCCGTGCCCACCCGCCACCTCCCCGCACCCTTCCACACCTGCTTGCCACCCCCCTGTGCATTTCTGTGCCCGCTCACCACTGCCCCCCTGTCCTTCCTAAGGCCTGTTTGGGGGGGGGTGGCAACAGCAGCAGCTCCTAGGGGTGCAACTTCAGCACTTTCCCCAGGTGCTGCTGAGCCTGAGTTTGCCACTGATCCTGGTTCAGTCTAAGATCAGGGTTGCATTAGTCTATTCAGGGGTAGTCATGTTAGCCAAACAGCAACATAACAACAAAATCCAAAATCCGCACAACAGCGATCCCTTTATTTGGGCCAGCTAAAATGCACAAAATACATCATGCGGGCTTTCAAAGCTTTTTGGCTTCTTCAGCAAGCAAAGACATTAAAGAAATCATACGGGAGAAGGAAAGCGATGACGTTAGAGTCACAAGCCTAAATTTTGTCTTGAGCATTACTTCTATGGTCGGTTAAGATGATCTACAGCAGCCTGTAGTTAGAGAGGGATTTTTTTTGGGGAATCCTGGCTCGGATCGAAGAAGCACCGCACTCCTCTCCTTTGAATGCATTGCCATGATCTGCTTTCAAAAAGCAGAACCAAACTTAATCTCATGCATATCAATGGCTCTACTTGGAAACCAGCAGTTTTCAAATTTTAAGTTACAGCCTGTTCCATAAACCATTTAAACGTTGGTGACTTGGATATAAATGGATTTTGTCACAGCTCCCAGCCAGGCTCTCCCTTGCGTGGGTGAGAGAACCGAGAGCCTTTGAAGTGCTCCGAACTCTCCCTTCTGTTTCTGGGAACTCGACTCGAAAATATTTGGTATAACTTGGTCAGGTGCCAGTATCTTTTCCAGGGAAGAAAGGAAAAACAAACTAGTTTTCATTACAATTTGTCAGTCTTCAGTGCAGCCAGAAAATGAGAAGCATGTTGCAGCATTTCCAGCTAGACCTTGTAATTTGGTAAAAAGATCTACCAATTTTTTTTTTTTAAAAAAAAGAATTCAAAACGTTTACTTCCCGAGAACTAGGTCAGCGAACGCAAGGTGTTTTTGAAAGTCCTGATTTTTTAAGTGATCAATCCGTTCATCGAGGGACGCGGTACTGGAAGGAAGTGTTATTTTACCAATGCATTGGGTTTATGATCATGTATTGTGACACATAGTGCAAAGTCAAAGGGGTGAAATCTATATTCTTGTGTCTGTCCTTTTTTTTAAAAAAAAAAATGTGTTGCAATGCTTTGTTGATTCTCCTGAAAACAGATGTGGGCTTTCTCTCTGGCTATTTCCGCACTAGCCAGTTATAGTTCTATTATTCCACTTTCAACGTCCTATGGAATCCTGGGGTTTGCAGAGAGGGGTGTCAAGCTCCTCCCGAAACTGCAAACCCCAGGATTCCATAGGATGTTGAAAGTGGAATAATAGCACTTTAACAAGCTAGTGCGGAAATGGCCTGCCTCTCTCTTCTCGGTAGAAGATAGAATTTTCTTTTTTTTAGTTTGTCCTGTGTTTGTTAATCTGTTTCTAGCTAATTTTTCTAGGTTTTTTTGGGGGGATGACCTGGGCCAAAGTTCTGGGCTTGTCTGCCTTGCACAACTATGGCAGAACTTGCCGCTGACTTCTAGACTCATTTGCTAACTCACAGCCTAAGATGAAAAAAAAAATGCTTCGAATTTGCCTCCTTATAATAAAATGCTGCTCAAATGATAAGAGACAAAAGAAATACAGTGTAAAATAATAAAAATCTATCCAGGCCTGTTCTAAAATAATGCAGTCTTTTTATAAATATCATGAATGGAAGTCTTAATGCATCATAATTTCTTTCTTTAACTGTTAGATGGAGGAAGGAATTGCAGAGTTTAATTTTAACAGCAAATCAGCAGTCCCGAGTTATCCTATAACTCTCTGCAAGAACTTGACGGCTTAAAGCTTTATATTGCAGCTTCGGTGCTGGAAACTAAAGGTAATTCTCTTTTGGGTATATGTATAAGGGCAAAGAAAACCAACGTGGTGTGGAAGTTTGACCAGAGTTCAGTTTTCTGAATGGAAATCCATTGGATGATCCTATGGCTGTCATATTTTCTCGGGAAATCCCGTGATAGGCTTGCTGTAGGGTCACCATAAGTTGGAAATGACTTGAAGGCACACAACAACAACACAAATAAACTTTGACACTCACCGTATCAGATTCCAAATAATGCCTGTTGCTCAGTCTTGGTGAGAGGAGGCCCAAGGAGTAGAGTAGAAGGGAAGCTCTCCCAAGACATCGTTCTTCTGGAAGTAGAGAAGATGGTTCTTCTCCTAAGCCAACATCAAGAATAGGACAGATGATCCTTACTTCAACAAGATTAATGGAATGGAATTGTCCACTTGATCTGAGGACAGATGGCTGGTTTCAGCATCCCAGGACAGGTTTCCTCCAACAGAAGCAGAGAGGAGCTCAGTAGGAACAACCATGATGTTTGGTTGCCTTGCTTGACCGCCAACATCTGCTATTCGAGGCAGGTGCCCCATATGGTGCTATTATTCCACTTTCAGCACCCTGTGGAATTCTGGGGTTTGTAGTTTACTGAGGCCAAATAGCATGTTATTCTATTTTTCTATACCGCTTATCAACTAAGTGTTATCTAAGCGGTTTACAATGTGTTTTAGCTAATTGCCCCCAACAAGCTGGGTACTCATTTTGCTGACCTGCGGAAGGATGGAAGGCTGAGTCAACCTGGATCCCAGCAGGATCGAACTCACAACCTTGTGGCTGCAGTACCGGCATTTAACCACTGCGCCACCAGGGCTCTCTGGCTGAGAATTCTAAATGTCCCTCCCTAAACTGCAAACCCCATAGGATGTTGCAGGTACCAACATCCTATGGAGTTTGCAGTACCAACATTACTATGTTGGAGGTAATATAATAAAGACTGGCCACTGGAAATGGGTCCCCATAGCCCAAACAGACTCTTGCTAACCTATGTCCATGTGCAAAGGGCTTTGGAGTTTCCGTCCAAACTTCTGAAGTGGAATTGGAGGAGAGGGAAACCAAGACATGCAATTGTCTTTAGACAGTTCTTACAGGAAACTACATTTTTCCCCCCTTCAGGTGGCTATAGTGAAGATAGCGAACTAACAAGCGTCACATATGCCCTGTCTCCTTACAAACTGAATTTGATTGCCACCCCTCTCTTCGTAAAGCCTGGACTTCCTTACTTTATTAAGGTTGGTTGATGTAACCCAGGTAAATGCAGTCTTGATGAATATCCTAATATACTAGCAATGATTCTAACTGAAGCAACATCACTGGTTTCCCTTTCTGCAAGTGATGAAATGGTCTACTCTGGGTGAATGTATTACTTACCTAGACTTGGTGTCCTTTGGAAGAAAGAGAAGAATGGAGTCTTAATAACTGTTTCTCTAAAACTGGATTCACTTATGAACATACCAGTTGAGGACATAGGTGAAAGCACAGTTTAAACCTATAAAAAAATATCTCTCCGGCCAATGCAGTTTTCCCATCCAAGTACTAACCAGGCCTGACCCTGCTTTGTTTCCAAGATCAGGCAGGTTCTGGTGACTTTAGGATACTGTGTTCTGCATCATTATAGCACTTCTATTCCACCTTTGGCTGCAATGTCTGCTTTCTACAGATGGCTAAATTTGGAAAGGCAGTTCCAGGCACTTTGGAGTTTGGAATGGCACTTGTCTGCCAGAGAATTTTAAATATGATATGAAATTACAAAAATCAGGATTCCACCGGATGGAGCCATGGTTAAAGTAGTGGCAAAGAGACCTAAATGCATTTCCACCCCAAAAGAGTCCTCTGCAAACTGTCTTGGTCAGGCTTTACTTAGAAGAGTGCTGTAAAAATATTTTTTTAAAAATATATTTTTGTGTATATAGGTGCAGGTAAAGGACCCAGCAGGTGTTCCAGCTGGAAATCTTCCTGTTGTTTTGACTGCTACTGTCTTTAATGAAGCAATGGAAGAGACCACGTTAATTCAGGAAGGCACAGAAGCTGGAAGAGCTGAAACCAATTCAAATGATGGAACAGCATTATTTGTGGCTAACATTCCTCTCGATGCCAAAGTGCTGGAGTTTAGAGTGAGTTAAAAGATTCTGACTTTCAGTTCTTGTACAGCGTGTACTTTGAGACTGTGTTCTTTGGCTGGCACGCAGCGCAATTGGGAAAGGATCTTATATTTTAGAACTCAAAAGTTGGGTCTTTATAAATTAACCCCCCCCCCAAAAAAAGAAATCCAAAAAACATGCCCAACTATTAGAAAGTATCCTGGAACAAGAAGGTACTCCAGGCCTGGCTTACACCATGTTTTGAAACTTCTCAGCAAAAAGTTTGAGAAAAGTGGAACGTACATTGCATTCCTGCTCGGGCTGCAAGGGTGAATTGGTTTGAACTGAAATTTTGCCTACCAAAACGGGCCAGAACACAAATTCCAGGCCACATTCAGCCCTAGCATCCATGTTTGTGTTCCCAGAAAGCCCTCTGCTTTAAAAAAAATGTACAGAAGGAGAATTGTGAGCCCAGAAGTTGGCAGGAAGCATCATTTAAATCGCTTTTCTTCCACGTTCTTAGATAAAAACTGCAGATGCCAAATTACCGGAAGAAAACCAAGCCAGTGAAGCCTATGAAGCAAAATCGTACACTTCCCTCAGTGGAAGCTACCTGTATATCGACTGGGCGTCAAACTATAAAATTTTACATGTTGGAAGTACCTTGCACATTGCTGTACATCCGTCAAGCCACTACATTGATAAAATACATCACTACAGCTACTTGGTATGTATTAAAAAAGCATCTTATTTCAGCCTTCCAGGTAACTTCTTTCATGGATGTGAAAATGCGTCCATTCTGTTTTCGTTACCCTTCTCGGAATCCAACCAGCATTCTCATTCAGTCCAAATTTGATACTAGGCTATGAGCATTTTTCCTTCCTCTTACATGCTAGAAAAGTGTCCCTATTTTCCTAATGTATGCATCTTTTTACACATCTTGAAACAGGGGGAAAATAGGATCCAGGCAATTACTAGTTTATCAGCTTGATATTGCAACCAGGAAAGGTTCTAGAATAAATGAATATGAAGAACCAGCATGGGTTTCTCAAATGCAAATCATGCTAGATTCATTTTATCTCTTTTTTAGTAGAATAGTAAGCTTGATAGATCAGGGGAATGTGGTGAACATACTATATCTTGATTTCAACGGTGTTTTGGATAAGGTCCCTTATTGGAAAGGCTGGTGAAATGCATACTATATGATGCTACAGTTAGGTGGATTTGTAGCTGGCTGACAGGTCATACCCAAAGAGTGCTCATTTAATCATACCTGGAGAAGTGAGAAAATAAGATATTAAGGAGGTCTGTCCTGGGCCCAGTGTTGTCCAACCTCTAAATATGTCTTTGATGAAAGAGTAGAGAGAATATTCATTAAGCTTGCCGGTGAGGGGAGGGTCAGGATAGCTAATATCTCAGAACACAGCATCAGGGCTTAAGATTGGAGAACTGGGGTAGAACTAACAAAATGAATTTCGACAGGGATAAATATATATTTCTGTATTTAGGCAGGAAAATGTTGGTGGCTCTGCAGATATAGGATAGGTGGCATTTAGTTTTGCAAGGATCTGAGTGTCGTAACAGACAAGCTAAATATGCACCAACAATGTGATGTAGCAGAAGAAAAATCCTGAGCTTTATGGGGAATAGTTGGGGAGTTGGGTATTTTTAATCTGAAGAACGTCGTTGTTGTTACGTGCCTTTGAGCTCATCCCCATTTATGGTGACCCTATCCCTAAGTTTTATGTGATAAAGCCCAGAGAAACAACCAGTTCATTTTCTTTTGTCTCTTAGCTTTGGCTATTGCTAGGGGCCAGGAATGTGTACAACCACAGCTTAAACAAAAGTTACTTATTCGGGGTTGGGTGGGGATTTGGACCGCCATGCTCAAACTCTCCCAGTCGGCATGGCATTTTGGAAGCTGATGTCCAATAAAACTAAAAGTCTTTCAAGTTCTGGATGCTACCAGGGATCACAAGTGAACCAAGTCCATGGGCTGATCTAAGGAAAAAAGATCATAGTGACCTCTGAGATGGGCTATAATATGCCCTTGCCCTTTGGATTCTGATGTGCCCCAGCTGATTGTTTGCTTGTTTGGCTTACTTCTTCCTCCCTTTTCTTTCAGATCATATCCAAGGGAAAAATAATAACCTTTGGGACCCAGCCAAAGCTTGAAGGCTATGCGTATCAATCTCTACAGTTTCAGCTAACTAAAGAAATGGTTCCTTCAGCCCGTGTTCTTGTCTACTACATTGTTACAGGAGAGGGAGCTGCAGAGCTCGTAGCCGATTCAGTCTGGTTAAATGTAGAGCAGAAATGTGGGAACAACCTTGAGGTGAGTTATAGAGTCACAGAATCACAGAGCTGGATGGACCTCATGGGTCATCCAGTCCAACTTCTTGCTCAATGCAGGATATCAGCTAAAGCATTTCCAGAAGGTAGCTGTCCATCCTCTTTTTGAAGATAAACAGGTGCCATTTCCGCACTAGATTGTTATGGTGCTATGATTCCACTTTCAACATCCTATGGGGTTTGCACCGGTCCCTCCCGAAACTGCAAACCCCAGGATTCCATAGAATCCTATGGGGTTTGCAAACCCCAAAGGATTCCAACATCCTATGGGGTTTGCATTGGCCCCTCCCGAAACTGCAAAGCCCAGGATTCCATAGGATGTTGCAAGTGGAATCATAGCACTATAACAGTCTAGTGCGGAAATGGCTAGAGAAGGAGACCTCACCACCTCCCTAGGCAACTGATTCTATTGCTGAACCACTCTCACTGTCAAGAAATTCCTTCTAATATTCAATCAAAGTCTACTCTTCTATAACTTCAGACCACTAGACTCGGTCCTTCTCTCTGTGGCAGCCCTTGCCGTATTTAAAGCAGAGCTTTCCAAACTTTTCGTGCCGGTGGCACATTTTTTAGACATAGCATCATTTTGTGACACAGTAATTCAGGAAGCAATTCAGGAAATGGAGGCAGGCCCTCCACCTGTTACATTTGCGTAACACACCTACACACTGCAGCCAACACGCCAATGTGTTGCGACACACAGTTTGGAAAGCTCTGATTTAAAAAGTACAGTCATCCCTCCATGTTTGCTAGGGTTAGGACCCCCGTGAAAGTGGAAAAACTGTGAATGTTTTTCCACTTTCCCAAACCATATTTAACACACAAAAAAGTATGATCACCCTATTCAACCCACCATGGATTCCTTTGAGGCACCAGGGTTCCTTTCCAAGGCAGATGTGTGGGGCTGGTGGGGCTTCCAGCCACCTCCACTGCTGCCCCATACCATTTTTAAGAGGGACTTACAAGCCTTGTTTGTAGCTTCTCAGTCTCACATGGCTTGCAGTCCCTATTAAAAATGGCACGGGGAGGCTGCCGAGAGGAAAGCAAATAAGCCGCGAATAATCAAATCCACAAAAGTGAAATCCACAAATATAATCAAGTCACTCCTCCGTTTTCTCTTCACCAAGCTGACCAACGTCTTCAACTTTTCCTCATATATTTTGTTCTCCGTGCCACTGATATTACCCCTGTTATCCTTCTCTGAACCTGCTCCAACTTGTCTATAGCCTTTGTAAAACGAGGTGCCCAGAACTGAACGCAGTAGTCCAGATGAGGTCTGACCAGCACAGAATATAGTGGGACTATTATTTCTTTCAACTTGGAAACTATGCTTCTATGAATGTAGGCTGAAATAGCATTTGCCTTTTTTTTTTTTTGCATGGTATCGTCCTTTTATATGTTAATTTATCCATTTTTTTTTAAAGTTACAGTTTGAACACAGCTTAGAGAATTTACTATTTTGATCTACAGCTTTTAGTGTCCCGGCTGGCATGGCCAGTGAATCTGGGAGTTGCGTTGCCTGCTTCAAGGAGTTTTTCCTAAGATCTGGAATGCTTGACATGCAAGACGGTCTTTGAAATGAGTGGATTTCATCTGTTTAATTCTTTTTTTGTTGTTGTGTGTGTGTGTCCCCCCCCCCGGTAACTTACACAGGTTAAGGTTTCGAGAAGCAAAGATTTTTACAAACCAGGAGAGGCCATTTCACTTTCTGTGAACACCCAGTCGGACTCCCTTGTTGCATTATCATCGATGGACAAGGCCATTTATGGAGTTACGGGAAGAAAGGAGAGGCCCATGGAAAAGGTTACGTTATGTCTGAAAACGAAGCAAAACCTGTTGTCACGTTCTTTCAATACATACCTACAGCACACATTGATTTAGACTGAAAAATGAATACTATTTTGAGAACGGTTTCACTTTGCCTGGTGCATAAATAGCCTGAATTCTACGGGATTCCTACTCAACCGGAGTAGACCTACTGAATCAATATGATTGACGGTGTGTTGGTGTTGACTCTCCATTCATCTCAATAGGTTTACTTGAGTTGGGACTAACCAGTAGGGTTCAGGCCAATGTATGCCCAAGCTTAGTTCTTGAATTAGATCCCTCGTTAGTGGAAAAATTGCAAATATCAAAGTGTACGTCTTTGGGAAGGGGGCTGAGGCATGGTAGGGAGAAGGGGCATCCAGAGTCCAAACCAGACCAGGGAAAGGAGAAGGAAGGGAGATGGGTTGGCCTTATATTTTGTTTCTTGCACACATTTCCTTCCTTGGGTGTGTGTGGGGGGCATCAGGAGATGGTATGTGGGGCTGAGAAATCAGGGTGCAAGGTACTCTTAGCTGGCCAAGCGGTGGCTGGTGGAGGAGGAGGAAGACCGGAGGCACAAAGTTTTAAAGAGCTGCAGGTCCTGATCAGAGCTGCTGAGAGAGAAGGTTTACCCAGAAAAAAAGTGCCTGGACTAGAAGAGCAGGGGATGAAGAAACTTGCAATAAAATCAGTGGAAGTCAAACCTGCAAATATGGAGGGTCAACTGTATTTTATTTATATCATTTTTACCTTGGAAGGAGGGAAATGTTTGGGAGATTTCTTTTTTATTTGGCAAAATAATCGCATTGCAGAAGGAGAGATTCTGTCAACGAAGCTACAGCCCTGACTTTGTAAGATTGGAGCAGGGCTCGAGACAGACAGAATTTCCGCTCTAGACAGTTATAGCGCTATAATTCCACTTTCAATCTGCTATGGAACCCCAGGATTCCATAGCAGGTTGAAAGTAGAATCATAGCGCTATGACTGTCTAGTGCAGAAATGGCCAGAGTGACTCAGAGGTCCTTATTTATAGGGTTGCTATAAGTTGAAGTTAGTTTCTTGACAACTAACAAATCATGTAGCTTGGCTTTGGGTGGTGTCATTTGGTGCTCCGTCTCAGGTAACAAAATGTCTTGGGTTGGCCCTAAACTTGGTGGAGCGTTGCTCCCTTTACGATGGCCTTTTGCCTCATCTCTTCTTCTTACCTCCAACAGGCTCTTCTGAGACTGGAAAAAAGCGACCTTGGATGTGGGGCTGGAGGAGGACAGAACAATGTAGATGTGTTCCGAAAGTCTGGGCTCACCTTTATGACCAATGCAAATGCTGATGATTCAAACACAGAAGGTGCTTCTTTCTTACTTATAAAAGTAATAATGAGCTACTGGGACAGCTCCGTCTCCCTAAGTCATTGCCACTATGCCAGGGTGTTCATTTGTATTGATCCAGTTGCAGAAATGTCCCCCTAAAATACACCAGTAAGCACCACATTTTCAAAATATTCATGTGCTTTTTACTCTTCCAGTGCCCCCCCCAAAAGGCTCAACCTGCTGCAAAGTGCAGTGTTTTTTTCACCCCAATCCTCCACAATGTCTCCAAACCCTTGGAAAAATGACTTTAAAAACAGCTTAAAATGGAACCCAAAAATATAGCAGAGATTGCTCCCACAGCTTTAGAAGCGTGCCCAACAACAGAGAATATCTTAGCAGCAATGCACTGTAGCCAGGAAAAACTCACCCATGCCAATTGTTTTCTTCCATCAAGGAGGCAATTTATTCTTCAGTTACAATGTGTACATATTTACAAGAATCTCCAGAAGGCATTCCAGCATCCCCCTGAATGCCCTTTCTGACAGAGCCTCCGGCAGACACATCAAGCACCATGTACAACTTGTTGGCTAGCTCTCAGTTACATTTATACTCACACCAGCTGATGCAATCCTGCCAGCCTTTGCATTCTTCCCACACCTGATGCAACCTTCTCCCCTGATTGCTCATCAGCCTGACTCAGCATGACTCAGCTAAAGTCACATGGCTTTTCACAGGTGCACTTAACAACCCACATCACAAAGTACTTTCTACAGGTTTGATCCAACCTTTTCTGAGAAGTGACATCACATCGCTTCCTGTTTCAGCAATGTTTGTGCAGTATAATATCCCTCTCCCCCCGGGTTGCACGGTGTGTGTGTGAAAAAGAGCACACACACCAATGCACTTGTCTACCCCTGTTAAACATTGCCGTGGGGCTGAGCTGAAGTATTGCCAATGTAATGCTTCAGGGCAAGTGCCTGGACAAAGGGTGTGGACAAAGCCCTTGAGACCTCTCCCATCGTTCCTACTTTTACTTCATTTCTTCTGCAGGCATTCAGCTCTGCAGACTTTGTGGTCACTGAAGAAGTAGCTCTGGGTAGTCCAGGCTCAACATGTAGCTGCTCCCCACCTTATTTATTCCTCTCTTCTCTGAGGGAGGCATGTGAAATTCTTGGCACTCCAGAATCATAGAAATGTAGAGTTGGAAGAGACCCCAGGGGCCATCCAGTCCAACCCCCTGCCATGCAGGAACACCCTCAAAGCACTCCCTTGGACAGATGGCCATCCAGCCTCTGCTTAAAAACCTCCAAAGAAGAAGACTCCACTACACTCCATGGAGGCAGCAGATTCCACTGCCAGACAGCCCTGATCGTCAGGAAGTTCTTCCTGAGGTTCAGGTGGAATCTCCTTTCCAGAACTTATAGCCCAAAACAACGGGAAGGCCAGGAGTCCCCCTCCCTTGGTCTAAGGCTTAGAACAGATCATCATTTTCTGAGTTTCTACACTGTGTAGAGCTCTGGTTTGTTCTAAAGGATCGCTTCCTTTTGGAAAACAAAACAGCCTTGTCAGGGTGAGTTTGGGTGGCCAGAAAGATGGCAGAATGTATGTGTTTATTGCAGCACATGCTTGAGTGGGTGGAAAAGTCAGGAGTAGAAGGGGTCACCCGCTTTCTGTCTTCTCGTATAACCTTCCCAAATTGTGACTCATGTTAATGTGTTTAGATAATTCTAAAGTCACAACTAATGCTAATGTATTTGTGGGTTTTACTCATGTTTCTTAGGTGGTATTAACAAATTGGAAAGCCAGCATAGTGTAATGGTTTATAAGTTGAACCACAACTCTGGAGACCAGAGTTCAATTCCCTGCTCAGCCATGGAAGCCCACTGGGTGACCTTGGGGCTGAGAGTGTGTGACTCACCCAGAAGTGATAGGTTCACCTTAGGGCCACATAAGTTGGAAGGGACTGAAGCCCCACATCAACAATTAACACTTTCCTATTGGTTTTGTTTGGACTCTTTTGGATTAGCATCTTTCCCAGATTCTCCTGAAATATTTCATAGCTTTTTGGTCAGGCACATCTTTACCAAAACATGCTTCTTTGTGTTCTCACTGCTTTATTTTATTTTTATTTTCCCAGAGGAAGCCTGTCAAGCTCTCGTAAGAACGGCACGTTCCATCTCAAGGGAGAAACTGGACAGATTAGGTATACCAAAACTCAAATGTGTTACTCAGTAACATTGATGTGGGAAGGAAAGCAGCGACTCCTTAAGAGATCTGTGGGATATATATTCAGAATCTGGGGTTCCATCGCAGCTTAATCCTATACATGTTATTATTATTTCTATATCTAAAATAGCTGAAGGTGAAAATGGAAGCGATGTCATGTCATTTCCAGTTTTAGCAGTGGGGCACATGGGTAGATTTTTACATGGGAAGATTCTAAAATAGCTCTTAATGCTAACCTCAAAAATTCTCCATGGTTTTTCCTTTCAGAACTATCTTTTCCAAAGCATGCTCCTCATGATCACTACTTTGTTTTATTGATTTTATTTTATTTGTTCTCCCAGATATAGCCTGTCAAAATATCCTAAGAGCGGGGCCTTCCACCATCAGCAGTAAAATTGATGAACTAGGTATGTTGTAAGTCAGATGTGTTACTTATAACATCTGTGTGGGCAGCAAATCACCAACACCTCTAGAGATCCATGGGAAGTCTATTCAGAGTCTGGGGTTTCAGCTGTTATAAATTTATTTGTTAGTGATAAGGTATATCATGCCCTGGTCATTATCCATCCAAGGTTGAGGAACCAAGTCAGAAGTTAGCAAACCGGATTGCCATTGTGCCAGATCATCTCGGCGAGATCATGAGACTTTCCCAGCCAAATAAGGTCCACTCCATTTCTTTCCGTTCTTATGTTCCTACAGCAAGATGCTTGATGCCATTTTTTCTTTCACTGAATATGTACGTAGTTGCAAAGCTGCTACCTGTGCTCAACTTTCCGTATATGTGTCTGTCTGTCTTTCCTTCTCTTTCCTACCTTGTATTTTCAAGCCAACTCTGTGTCCACCTGGAGTATGGTGAGGTATGGTTTGTTCATCCACCCTAACAGTGACAGGTCTGACCCTGACCTTTTATGTGCCCCAACATCTTTAGGTGACCTCGAATGTTTGTTTGTGGTGTTGGTCCTGTTTTTAAACCTCATCTGCCTGCAGTGGGACCCAACGCTACACTTTGGAACCCCCTCCTCCTCCTCCTCCTCACCATCTCTGCTTTTCCTTTTCTCAAAACAAGAAACAGTGGCCATTTCCGCACTACACTGCTATAGTGCTATGATTCCACTTTCAACATCCTGTGGAATTCTGGGGTTTGTAGTTTTCCTGGGGCCAAAGCTGCCTAAACTACAAACCTCAGGATTTCATTGGATGTTGAAAGTGGAATAATAGCATTATAACAGTGTAGTGTGGAAATGGCCAGAATGAAGAGATGGAGAGGCATTCTTCACTTATGGGCTTGTTTAAAATTTCCCCCTTGTTTGGGCCTGGAGAGGAACCACAAGGCAGCTGTGCCCATGGCAAAGGAAGCCCACTCAGAAAAGTGTCCTACTGTGTCCCGACTTGTCCATGAGACAGAAGCTGGCAAAGTTAGTTTCTTGGACTGTCCCTGCTGGGCTAGAGAGTTCTGAAAGTTGCAGTCTAAAAAAAAAAAAACTTTTCTGAGCATTGCCAGGCCAGAGATTCCCGAAAGATAGAGGCACTGCTCCCGAAAGAAAGTGACTTTCCAATCATTCTTGTCCTTTCAGTATCCCTCCTTCAAGATTCTGTGGTTAAAAACTGCTGTAGGGCGGGAGCCCAAGAGTATCCCGTCAAGAAGACGTGCCATGAGAGACTGCGCCATGTGAAGGGTGGACAAAGATGCCAGTGGGCCTATAAGAAATGTTGCATGTGTGCGGAGATGCTACGCAGTAACGACACGCACAAAAACACAATACTCGGAAGGAGCGGTACGTTTACACGGGATGCCGCGTGTCGCTGTTTTCCTGTAGACAAAGCCCGGAAATCTTATATTTGGGGACTAAAAAGTGGCCATGCTGACTAGGGCCATTTCCGCACTAGACTGTTATGATGCTATTATTCCACTTTCAACATCCTAAGGAATACTGTGGTTTGCATAGTCATCCCTCCACAATTGCTAGGGTTAGGGGCACAGGACCTCCGTGAAAGTGGAAAAACTTACATGAATAACTCTTGGCCCCCCCAAAGCATACACACACAAATACGATCACCATATTCAACCCACCATGGATTCCTTTGAAGCATCAGCGTTCCTTCACAAGTCAGAAGTGGGGGGCTGCCTGTTGCCCCATACCATTTTTAATAGGGACTTATAAGCCTCATTTACCATTTCCGTGAGGCTTGCAGTCCCTATTAGAAATAGCATTTAGAGGCAGCAAAGGTGATAGCAAATAATCTGCGAATAATCAAATCCACAAAAGTGAAACCCGCAAATGTGGGAGGCTGACCGTACTCATATTGCAGATGGGGTTGCTAAGCCTCGGAAATAAATTCTCCTTCTTCAACAGCCGAATCTTTTCAGAGATTGGAAATTCAGAAAGATTCCAGTACAAACAACTGCGCAGGGGTTTTCTTTCCATCTCGCAGACCAGAAAGAGCGTTCTGATGAAGAATTTTGTTTGAGACAGTACCTAAGAATTTAAAGCAAGATAAAGTATTTTTTCTCAAAAAAAAAAAATCATTAGAATCAGAAAATTGGCTCTAGACGTGGTTGAACTGTTGAATGACGAGGGAATTAAAGAAGCACCGAAGGAGGATAAGAGACTGAAAGGAAGACTTTATGGTTGTTTTTGCTATGTAAAAATGTTGGCTAGCCAAGAGTCTGGGAATTCTTTAGTTTTCAGGGAGGATGGAAAAAATGAAGTCACAGTTTGGTTAAAAGTAATTCATCATCTCCCATTTATTTAAATTTTCAAGACAGTTTCGCATTTCATTGTTTAGGAGGAACAAGAAGCTAAGAAACAATTAGTGTTACTTTGGGGATGAAATTGGGGTTTGGGGGACAATTTTAATGGCATTTCAATTGCTTTTTAAACTGTGAAACTAACATTGGTAACATCTTGCCAACAATTAACATTACAAATTGATTTTGTGTTTCACTGAAATGATTAATGTTAACACGTTTCCAACTTAATATTAACTAACTCGCTTTACTGCTAAGTTTTCTATGGCCATTTCCGCACTAGCTTGTTATAGCGCGATGATTCCACTTTCAACATCCTCTGGAATCCTGGGGTTTGCAGTTTCGGGAGGGGCCGAAACTGCAAACCCCAGGATTCCAGAGGATGTTGAAAGTGGAATCATCGCACTATAACAGGCTAGTGCGGAAATGGCCTATGATTGGAAGAAAATGCTCTGGCCAGAACTCAAAATTACGTCCCATAGGGAGTTGCTGCACACAGTGCTGTAGGTTCTTCTGGAAGCTCCCTAACTCCTTGCTAATTGACTTTTCATATCTCTTTATTCCTCCTCCTTATTTTTTCCCCTCCAGTTTTTGCTGCTCTGTTGGATTTGGATCCAGAGGTCCGAAGCTATTTCCCAGAAAGCTGGCTTTGGGAAGTCCATCCAGTTTACAGGTACAGCGCTCTGTGCAAAACTCCAAAGTGACGACTCAAGTTGTAGCCTAAAACCGAAGCTTCTTTCTCTACCGAACTGAGGTCTTTCCTAAAATATGTAAATGAAATTCTGGAGAGCTGCTACCAACCTATGTGGATACTGCTGAGCTAGATATACAAATGGTCTCATTTTGTAGCTAGGTGCCGGTCTGGAAGAGCCCAGGCTTTGCAAATAGTAGGTTGCAAGTTCAGTCCTCAGCGTCTTCAGGTAGGACTGTAAAAGACTCTTGTCTGAATCCCTGGAGAGCCCGTCTGTGTAGAGAATATAAAGCAAGACAGACCAACGATTGGAGCTCGTATAAGACCGTATAAGTCACTGTGGTATAGTAGTTTGGATGCATGACTCTGGAGAACAGGGTTCAAATCCCTGCTGTGCCATGGAAACCCAATGGGTGGCCTTGGGCAAGTCACACACTCTCAGCTGCAGAAAACCCCAAGATAGGTCCACCTTAAGGTCTTCATAAGTTGGAAATGATTTGAAGGCACACAAGATTTTCCATGGCGCCTAAAGAAGCGGGGAGTCCAAGAAAGGCTATGTTTTGCTGGTTCTTTGCCGTAATAAAATTTTGGAGTTTTGGCTATGTGACCTACAGAGCAATGTCTTGCAACAGAGGGGAATGGTTTTGGACGGCCCAGGACAAATAGCCAAGCGGATGACATTGCTTCTCTGCAGCATGTTGCACTTGCTCCAGTTGCCTCCCTCTACTTTATGGTTGGGCTGGACCCTTCCAGGGCAACATTTTGGCTGGTTCTGCCATTCCCCACTACAACTATCTACTCCATTCGTCCTATAGTCCCACTCCCTCAGTCTCAAAGGAAGGCAAAAGGAATGAATCTTGCCAAGAAAAACCCATGATAGAACCACCTGAGGGTTGCCATAGGTTGGAAACAACTTGAAGGCACACAACTGGAAATATAAGACAGCAAGCTAAATTCCTAATTTATAAATATATTGCATAAGATGTAGGATACTTTTCCATGGTGCTCCAGAAATGCTTGCTTTGAACTTAACTACTGTTATTGTTGTTTCAGCATTAAGCAAACTTGTTTTGCATTTCCCAGTCCTCTTAATTCATACTAGCTCTATTTTGTTCTGTCCTTGCCATGGATTTTCTGCTGCTTTGATGTACTTTAGTTCTGTTTTATCATGTGCATTTTAGCTTACTCTTATTCTTGTTTTTTGCCATCTTGACAACCTGGGTTACAGGACAGTATCCAAACCCTTACAGTTGAGATTGCTGGAGCAAGTCTGTTTCTGATCATTTTGGGCTGAGGTCTAAATAAGGTCTCCATTTATTAAAATCCTTACAATGAAATGTTTGGTGCTGGGGGAAAAGAAGTAGTAAAATATTTGAAATGAGTATATCAATTCTCCTGTTTTTATTCAAAATAAATGCAGAGCCAAGACTCTTCCTGTGACCTTGCCGGATTCTCTTACCACCTGGGAAATACAGGGTGTTAGCATTTCAGATCAAGGTATGTTTAAAAAAATAAATAAATAAAGGAAAAAAGAAAAAAAAGAAAAGAAAAGATGAAAAAAAGAAGTCCTAATTCTTAAAGACCTTTTCATAAGGAAGTAGGGCTTTACACAGAAAAGGAGATGACTGAAGGGGGAAAAATCTTCTTGACCTTTAATTTGAAATTTTGGTTTTGGGGGCCTTTCCGCGCTACGCTGTTATAGTGCTATTATTCCACTTGCAACATCCTATGCAACCCTGGGGTTTGCAGTTTGGGGAATTTAGAATTCTCAGCCAGAGAGCTCTTTGGTCCCAGAATTCCACAGGATGTTGAAAGTGGAATAATAGCGCTATAACAGTGCAGTGCGGAAAGGCCACCGGTCAGCATTCTAGTAGAACCAGCTATCAGAAACGGGATATTTTTCAGGTACAGATGGCATACCCTCCTACATTTCAAAGCAGAACAGATGTGGCCAAGGCACATCAGAGTGTGGCCAAAATGGTGGGGCGAGGCAGCAGGAGGATAGATGCTTTTAATTAGTAAGAACCCAGAAAACTACTATTTTAAGCAGAGAAACTCTGGAATCAGTCAACTGAGTTTAGGAAGAGCAAAACTTCACTCCTCCTTTCTTTCCCATCCTGCTGAACTGAATGCAAAGTAGGCCTGTATTTTGAACTCATCAGTTTGCAGCAATTGAAATAAGCTGAAGACAAAGGGGGGAAACGGGAGGAGAATGGAGAAATTGGGCGGCTGAGAAAGTGGGGTGACAGCAGATTAACAGGGGTTGTCCCTGTCCTTATAGGAACAGTTGGAGTTGAAATGGGATTTGGGATCTTAGACACAGAGCAACCCCAGGGAGGCATTGTTTAAACAACTGGCAAGGGAGATAAGGACCATTTCCGCACTACAGTGTTAAAGTGCTGCTATTCCACTATCAACCTCCTATGGAATTCTGGGGTTTGTAGTTTAGGGAAGGGCACTTTGAATTCTCAGCCAAAGAGCTCTTTGGTCTCAGTAAACTACAAACCCCAGAATTCCACCGAGCTTTGAAAGTGGAATAGCAGCAGTTTAACACTGTAGTGCGGAAATGGCCAAGGAAATCTAGGAAGGTTTGAGGTTCTCAAGATCAAAGAACGTAAGCCTTTTTTTTTTTTTACTTTTGGGAACAACTTGGGGTTTGGGAAACGGGAAGATACCTGGAGATCCACCAACTGAAACGTGGTACGCAAAGTGTGTGCCTCTGTATGAGTTTGCACTGTTGTACATTAACTCTAGCAACTATCTTGACTTTAATGCCTCGACCTCATTAAAAAAACAACATTGCTACTGAACGCTGAGTAGCCAACAGGTGACATTCACCCAAGGACATCTGGAGAAGAAAATAATTCATTTTGACAACTTGGTTAGCAAATGCTCTTTCCCTCGTGATGTTTCTTTGGTTGTTCCCACGCAGGTATCTGTGTTGCTGATGCGCTCCAAGTGCAGGTAGTAAAAGAAGTCTTCATCAGTGTGCACATCCCTTACTCTGTTGTCCGCGGAGAACAGATTGAATTGATAGGAACCATTTACAATTACAGGCCGTCTCTGCTTCAGGTAAGTCTCTTTTGCTGGCAAATGTTAATTAAAGAACAATCTGGGCTTTGAAAATAATCAGATTTAGTACATAGAGCAGATCACTGTTACCAAAGGCTAAACAGGTGCCTATTTCCCCCACTAATTTCTTTGAAATGGTGGGTAGCTCTTACTTGGTTTGCTTCTCTTTAGAATGAGAGGTCACAGCAGAGTTGGAAGCCATGTGTTATAACAATGGTAATAGCATTCAGAGATTTCCGCACTACAGTCTTTTAGCACAATTATTCCACTTTCAACATCCTACGTAATCCTGGGGTTTGCAGTTTCGGGAGGGACTGGCCAGCCCCTCCCTAAACTGCAAACCCCAGGATTCCATAGGATGTTGAAAGTGGAATAATCGCGCTATAAGACTGTAGTGCAGAAATGGCCATAGCTGGGTTGGTCTGTTTCAGTATGCAAAGGGATCTTGCAGCATCAGCCCAAACTAACCATTTCCACACTACACAGTTATAGTGCTATTATTCCACTTTCGACATCCTATGGAATTCAGGGGTTTGTAGTTCGTTGAAGCCCAAGACCTCTCCGGTTGAGAATTCTTCATGCTTCTCCCTAAACTGCAAACCTCAGGATTCCATAGGAGATTGAAAATGGAATAATAGCACTATAACAGTGCAATGCAGAAACAGCCTTAGACTCAAAACTGCTACAAGATTTCTTTGAACACAAAACAATTGAATGCATTATTTTGGGGAAGAATGCAACATCATGTTTCTTCTGCCAAACAACTTAACTGGTAAAATGGCTACTTTATCTCGTATATAAACAAGTTACTTTGGGGAGCCTTTGCAATGCATTATATTATGAATTACAGTGCTTTAAAAAAATCACTCTTCCAGCTCTGGTCCATTGGAGCTTTAAGAAAGTTTTCTTTATTTACAAAGGTCAGCCATACTGACAGTTGATATGAAACAATGACGGGGATGAATCCTAATGTGGAATTGAACCTGCTGACAAAAATAATAATAATAATGCTTTCTGTTGGATGCTTTAGTATTGCACCTCAATCAGTGTGGACAAAGGGATATGCCTGTTTGGAGCCTCCAGTACCGGTCCGCAAGGCATACAAAAGACCCGCTGCAGCCCAACCAAGGAACTCCAGGGCTCCTCTATCACAAAAGTGCAATTTAAGATTCTTCCTCTGGAGTTAGGTGTCCATACCATCAACTTCACACTGAGGAGCAGTGCTGGCAGTGAAATCCTCGTGAAGACATTAAGAGTTGTGGTAAGATGGTAGCCCTCTTATCTCCAAAGTCATTGCATCAATGCAAAGTTAAACAATCATGTGTGTTTGTGTGATTTTTGTGCCTCTTGCATGATAGAGGCCATTTCCACATTACATGGTTATAGTGCTATTATTCCACTTTCAGCCTCTTCTGGGATCCTGGGGTTTGCAGTTTCAGAAGGATTCTTAGCCAGAGAGCTCTTTGGGTTTGGTAAACGACAAACCACAGGAGTTTGAAAGTGGGACAATAGCGCTATAAGAGTGGAGTGTGGAAATGGCCACGGTCTTTGGAGAGGAAGGTCATCCAGTGAAAAAGATCTGCAGTAGATTTGGGAAAGGCAAAAAGGAAGAATTTAATGCAACACACCGTTGTGAGATTTACCACTGCTGTAATGTGGCAACTGGAGGTATTATCTAGACATATGTTTTTCACCCTAATATTTATATACAGTACCCATCGTCTGAATAGGGATGAAGTATCCCTATATCAACGGAACATCCTGACAAATTAGGGTAATGACAGCACTGCACATTTACATCCATGAGTGCATTTTTCCCCCATGTGCTCTCAGAACATGTTGAGTAATTAGCACCTATCTCTTTTTCCTTTCTCCTTCTCAGAGGAGCAGGGAGGAAAAGAAAGCAGAAGCAGGAGAGAGGAAGGCACTTTGGTCAACGTTGCACGCTTCCAAAGTAAAAGGGTGAAAATGACTATAGCTGTCCTTGTTTCCTTTTCTGCACCCATTATGCTTTTGCAGGGAATCTCTACCCTCGATATTTGTTTTTTTCCATTTGTCCTGTACATAATATAGAATCACAGAAATGTAGAGTTGGAAGAGACCCTATAGACTGTTATAATTTAGTGTTTTGCTCTGTCCGTTTAACTTAAAAGAGATCAGCCATAAGCAGGGCCTTTAATCCCAGAATAAAGCAGATGCAGTGTGTGTGTTCATTACAGAATTTTTTTTTTTTTGGGGGGGGAACCAGGATCACTTTCAAAGAGTACACATATTTGTCTCCCCATTCTTTGGTTCTAGCCTGAAGGTATCCGAAAGGAGTTGCACGAAGGCTACACGCTGGATCCACGAGGTGTTTATGGTACGACATTCTCCACAATTCCCCTCATAGGCTTCAGGGAGTGTAAAACTATCTATTCCAGCTCATCCAGGACCACCTTTGACTTCTATCTCTTATAGAAAATCTATTCAGGATTTATCAGTGGTAGAAAGATCACTGGAAGTAGGTGTGTATGTGCAGAACTCAAGTTGGTATATATTGGGGGCTATATGTACATCCCATCTTTCCTCCAATGAGTTCCAGGCAGTATACACAACTCTTTCTCTCCATCTCCCAGTTTATCTCAACAACAGCTCTGGTTGGGTTGAGAGAGAGTGACTGATTCGTAGGCCATTTCCGCACTACACTCTTATAGCGCGATTATTCCACTTTCACCATCCTATGGAATCCTGGGGTTTGCAGTTTTGGGAGGGGCCAGCTGGCCCCTCCCAAAACTGCAAACCCCAGGATCCATAGGATGGTGAAAGTGGAATAATCGTGCTATAAGAATGTAGTGCGGAAATGGCCGTAGTCACACACCAAGTTTATTGGCTCCGTGCAGCGTAGAAGCGAAATCTTACAGATTACCTGGAACTCCACAATGTTATTCCTGCCATGGGTGGCAAGAGCAACAGGGCTCTTATGGCTCCATCCACGGAAATTCTTTCTATGGCAAATCTATTAATTAAAGGTGCACGAGCCCTCCAGTCCTGGCCACCATTAAACGTACTAGAATCTTGTCCTCTTTGGCACATATTCAAGGTGACACAAACCCTTGTCCTCTTTGGCTACCTTACTTGCATTTAGACTTACAACACGGCCATTTCCGCACTATCCTGAGGCCCCTCCCTAAACTGCAAACCCCAGGATTCCATAGGATGTTGAAAGTGGAATAATAGCACTGTAACAGGCTAGTGCGGAAATGGCCATTGTCCCACATATGCCCACTCAAAAGTAAATACAGTAGGCTCATTCTCAGCAATAGGACTGTAGCCATCGGTTCTACCGGGGACGAATCATTTATTGACGAAACAAATGTCCAAGTTAGTGTCGATATTGCTGGAGCAAAGTATACCTTGTGTACTGATAACAATTTGTTTTCTTGTGCATTGTCAACAACAGGTACAGTAAAAAGGCAGCTGGAATTCCATCGCAAGATACCTCTAAGCATGGTCCCAAAGACAACTCTTGATAGGACTTTGAGTATAAAAGGTAAAAAGGATTGAGAGCAGAAGCACACTGTATTTCATTCTCTTTGTGTTTTATTTCTTATTATTACAGGCAAATTTATCTGTCATAGTTATTTCTTTATTGACCCTCCTGCTTGTCTTTGGTAGTAATCTAAGCAGTTTATAAACTGTAATATCACTGCACAGCATGTCTGCAAAAAAGTGCGCGTTGTTGCATATGTGTACTCAAAAGTCACACAGAGGTTAATATGTAAGTATGCATTTTAAGGCAGCGCATTTAATGCCTTAGCACGTAATTTTGGAAGCATAAATAAAACAATATATTTTAATATTACAAACTTATTAAGCATATTATACAAAGCACAATTGAATTAGAGCTGTTTAAAATATGCTTTACCCGCCAGTAACTTCACTGTGGTTTACTCTCAAGTGGATTTGTGTAGGTTTCTATTCTGGACATGCAGGTTTTTTAAAAGTTTGTGTCTCTCTGTGTGCACAGACACACACATATTCACATATAACCAGGGAAGAGTTCTACCCCAAACCTGAAATGCTGTCAAAGATACTGAGTGAGGTGGAGCAATGGTTTGACTCAGTGGGAAGCAACTTCCTACATTCTTCTTGCAAGAACGGTCATAATTTCGGTGGTAGAAAACAAGCTTGACTTTCAGAAAGTCTCAGGTCCAGATCCTTGGCATTCTGAGACAGTACTGAGATGGACTGCTGTGTGATCTGCAGAGAACAGTTACCAGTTTTAATAATACTGAGCTAGGTAGACCAATGTTCTGACTCATGGCAGGCAGCCCTGTCTTGCTTTCCATCGGTGGAATCATAGGCCATTTCCGCACTGCACTGTTATACTGCTATTATTGCACTTTCTGTGAAATTCTGGGGTTTGTAGTTTCCTGAGGCCAAAGAGCTCTCTGGCTGAGAATTCTAAAGGCCCCTCCTTAAACTCCAAACCCCAGGATTCCATAGGAGGTTGAAAGTGGAATAATAGCACTATAACAGTCTAGTGCGGAAATGGCCTCAATCTACTCAACATGAACAGGTTAGAAAAGGGGAATCCTAATTGCTGTGTGAAAAGCCGCCTGCACAGTTCTTATTCTGGAACATGTTCTCCTCCATCAGTGGTGCTTGGAGAGTACCAGTTACTTGAAATAAAGAAGCTTCCAGGGCAGATGTCAAGCATAGGGTTCTTGACATATTGGGACATTTTGAGAGTTATAGTTATACCTCATCTTTCCTCCAGTGAGCTTAAGACAGTGGCCCTTTCCGCATGGCACTCTTATAGCATGATTATTCCACTTTCAATCTCCTAGGGAATGCTGGGGTTTGCAGCTTCGGGAGGGGCCGGCTAGCCCCTCTCAAGGCTGCAAACCCCAGGATTCCCTAGGAGGTTGAAAGTGGAATAATCGCGCTGTAAGAGTGTCATGCGGAAAGGTCCAGTGTATGTGGCTCTTCTCCTTCTGATCTCAACAACTGTTCTGTGAGGTAGGCCAAGCTGAGACAGAGTGACTGATCCAAGGTTTGCTCGGTTTAATACTCAGTGTGGGCTAGAAGCTGAATCTCACATTTTCCCACTAACCACTACACCACACCAAGACTGTATAATATTACTCTTACTATGGATGGCAAGAGGCTCCACAAGGCTCTTGCACCTTTAATAGCTTGTTATTGCCACGCCTGCTGAAATTCTGTCTGTGGCAAATCTATTAATTAAAGGTGCACAAGCCCCTACCCTCTTTCTTCCCTGTTAAAGGTAACTATGTCCTATTTGGCCATCTTACTTGTATTTAGGCTTACAACACAATCGCGTATACCCCTACTTAAAAGTAGTCCCATGGAATACAGTGGACAGATGGCAAGAGCTAGGATCCTGGCATTTGCAAAAGGGGGCTAGGTGGTGACCTTGGCTTTGTCTGAGCTCATGATCCAGCTCAGCGATCGCTTCCAGGAAAACATTCCAGGGTTTGAGTGCCACTACCCAAAAGTCCCCATCTCCCATGCCCTCCCTAGAGATTGTCTGATTTTAGCCCTCCTCAAGGAAGGGTTTCAATGTCTCGGTTTCATTCGTTTGCAGGACTCCCCTTGGGTGATGTAATCAGTGTGGCTGTTGACCCGAAGGGACTAACATTTCTTGCTAACCTGCCTAAAGGGAGCGCAGAAAGTGAGCTTATGAATGTGGTGCCGGTGTTTTATGTCTACGACTACTTGGAAAGGACAAACAACTGGGACCTGCTTGGGCAAGGAAGTATAACTCCAGGACTCAACATGAAAAAGAGACTAAAAGAAGGTGAGTTAACGTGTCTTGCCTTGTGGACCTGCAGATGCTGTAAGAAGGACATTCAATATGAGACATGCATTTCCCTCCCTGCTTTCCTCCCCATCTCTTTTTCCAGTTTCGTGTCTTTAGACTATGGCCATTTCTGCACTATGCTGTTATAGTGCTATTATTCCAGTTTCATGTGTACCTGTGCAAGGATTGCAGTTGTGTTTCAGGGAAATGCCGTACAGACAAAACTATGCATACCTCTTTTTTTAAAGAAAGCAAATGGATACAAATGCATTCAATTAAAAAGCACGAGCGTGCACAAACACTCACACCTTAGTCAATTAGAAAGATGCTTACAAATATACAGATGTTGGGAAAATATAAAAAACATATGCACTTGAGAAAATGCATATTTAATTCTATGTAAAAGAAAAATTGTTTGATATGCAAACTAATATGAACAAAGAATGGGAAGAGAATGTGGGCGAAATTCAGCAAAAGGTAACGTTGAAATTAAGATCTGCTAAAGAGGCTGGCAGTCATATTGTAGACGAGGCAGAAAAAGGATCAGAAGTAAATGGAATGATCTAAGTTAGGGCAATATTGTAACAGCAATAAGTAAGATGTGATAGAATGCTTGTAAGCACTGTTTCTTCTATTTCCTAGGAATCATCAGTGTCCTATCATTCCGAAAAAAAGACTTCTCCTTCAGCATGTGGAAAGATGGAGACTCCAGCACCTGGTAAGTTCCGTCCCTTTGAGGCACCGTTTTAGAGAAGGTACTTCTCCAAATGCTGAAATTGATCCGTTTGTCATAGCACATGCTTTGCCTTACTGGTGTATCTTGCATTTTGTTATGCTTGTTTCTCTTCTCTGAACAGCATAACAAAAGGTAAGATTCACCAGTATGGAAAAGCAAGTGCTATGTATGACAAACAGAGCCAGGCTTGTTGGAAATAAATCGCTGGAGGCTTCGATTAGCAATTTGTATTTCCCTCCCCTTTTTAAAAAAGGAGTTTAAGCAAAGAATATGGAGGCATGGCTTAGAAATTTCAGCAGATAGCAAAATTGCTTTTAAATTTCCCTGCTATTCAAATGCTATAACAGATGCACTTAAAATCAAAAAGCTGAACACTAAGTTTTCTTTGGTCTATGTTTAAACCTTATACTAGTGGTGGTTTCTTTATAGGAACCAGCCCTTCATATCTACTGCAGTTTAACAGGTCATTTATGAATCTGCCTGTTATTCTTGTTTCCTAAAACTCTTGCCTCCTAAATTTTGCCTACATCTGCCAAAATGGATCCTTCTCGGTTTTCCCCCACTAGTTTCATGTTATTCCTTGAATGTTCTTAAAGCTAGTGCCAAGATTTCTGTATACTTATGCGGTGATAAATTTCCAACCCAGCATCCTATCTCCAGCACATTTTCTTAGACATTTTTCTAACTGTATACCTCTCAGATTCCCAGATGCACAGTTTTTCCCCGCAACTGCACATTTTGCGACCAACTGCACCCTACCTTCACCTCTCAGCTCAGGTGTTCTGGAGAGAGACAACTAGTATTCTAAAGAAATGACCGCAAGACCCAATCTCGTTTTTTTCTCAGTCAGTTTTAAACTCAGGGATGTTCTTTGGTCCAAGCAGAAAAGTGCCTGACATTGAAATGAGAGCATTTAGTTCTTCCCCAGCTCAGACTTGGTGCTCCCAAATTACAGTCAACCAGATTACCTTATCTTTTGCTTAGAGCAGTGGTTCTCAATCTGTGGGTCGCGACCCCTTTGGGAGTCGAACGACCCTTTCACAGGGGTCGCCTAAGACCATCAGAAAATACATATTTCCAATGGTCTTAGGCTCCATTCCCTCCCCGGTGGTGGTGCGCAAGCGCGAGCCATGCGCTCGCATCCTCCTGCCCCCTTTGGCAGGAATGCATGTGGCCACAGCGTTGCCACAGCAGGAGTGGTGGTGCGCAAGCACGAGCCACACGCTCGCGTCCTCCTGCCCCCTGCTCAGAAGGGACTGAAATCACTCCCCTTCTTCGCTACCGGGAGAACTTCCCATCTGATGGGCCAGCTTGGGGGGGTGGGTGGCGGCAGCATGGGGGGCAGACCCCCTCCTCACCACGGCCCCTGCCCCACTCACCACGGAGGGGGGCACTGCAGAAGGGCCGGGGGCAGCAAGGCGGTGCTTTTCCAGGGGGGGTGAGCTGCGCCTGGAGCAAAAGACAAAGGCGCTGGGATTCCTCCCCTCCAGCCAGGGTTGACACTCTGGAAACTTTTCCCACACTGCCCCCCCAGCGGAAACGCGAGCGAACCAGAAGCAGAGCCCGGGGGCGGTTCTCGGAGTTTTTTCCTGGGGGAGACGTGCGGCTCCTCTTTCCTCCCTGCCTGCCCCCCCATTCCTGGCTGGCGAGGCGGCCTTTGCCTGGGCGGGGGAGGCATTGTAAATAATAAATAAATAATTTTATGGTTGGGGGTCACCACAACATGAGGAACTGTATTAAAGGGTTGCGGCTTTAGGAAGGTTGAGAACCACTGGCCTAGAGGATGATGCCTAGAGGATTATTTGCCTAGAGGATTTTTATTTTTTCCCTATTCCTCAAAATGCCTGTGTCGAGAAGCATTTGGCTTCCATAGTTCTTAAAATCTGAAGCCTTAAATGGAAAAAAATAAATTCAGAACTAGGCACAAAGAATTTTTCCTGGGAAAATAGTGTGTGACAGTGTTCCATTTCATGTGACAGGGTAACAGCTTTCGCCCTTCGGATTTTTGGACAAATTCACCAGTACGTGCCAGTTGATCAGAATTCTCTGTGTAATACTCTGACATGGATGATTGACTGCTGTCAAATGGAGGATGGCTCTTTCCGAGAGATTTCAACTTATCAGCCAGTAAAATTACAGGTAGGGTTTTTTTTTCCAAAATAAAGTTTTATCTGTGTGATAGCTTGAGTAACCCACATGGCAGGAGCCCAAAGTGGATGCAGTGGATCAACCCACGTGTGAAAGGATTGCTCATCCAAGAATGAGCATTCAAGAATGAGTACCAGCCTCTCATTTCCTGACACCTGATGAAAATATGGCCTAGATCCAAAGATACCTTTCCATTCCCAAAAGCCTAGCCCTACTGTTAGGAGGAGTCAAGTGGCCACTTCAGACGGTGGATATTGAGGACAAGAAGTGATGGAAAATACTGGCATATAGAACTGTGTGTGCCATACAGTGTGCCCAAGACTCTTTCCTTTTATTGACATCCACTCACAAAAACTATCAAAGATCCAGTATTCTGTGAGATAAAGCCCACTTAAAAAGACTCACCTAGTTGATTCTTGACTCCAGATATTAAAAAAAGTCCTCTGCAATTTGGCTTGGCAACTCCGTGGCCTTATGACTAAGAGGATGACAATTACAATGATGGTTACGGCGGCATTCTTACCCTAACCCTAACCTGAACAGAAATTTCCAAGCTAAGTAGATATTTTTCACCTGTCCTGAATAATATATTTCAATGTCTCTTTTCAAAGGGTACATTACCTAAAGAGATGAAAGAAAAGACGTTGTATCTGACAGCCTTCTCCGTGATTGGATTTGCAAAAGCGATCCATATATGCCCGTTAATGGTAAGTAAGGCTTCATTTCCCACTCATTGGCATAATCATCGCTGCATATTTATACAGGTCTCACATCAGCCCATGGACAGCATCTGACCTTTGTCGGGACTGAGATTTCTGGGCTGATGGAGACCAAACGGGCTCAGTTTCAGCGTGATTGCAACCAGGGTAGTGTGACATTTTCGTGTGGCCATTTCTGCACTACGCCGTTACAGCGATCTTATTCCACTTTCCACATCCTGTGGAATCGTGGAGTTTGCAGTTTAGGGAGGGGCCTTTAGAATTCTCAGCCAGATGGCTTCCGGAAACTACAAACCCCAAAATTCCACAGGAGGCTGAAAGTGGAATAATAGCACTATAACAGTGAAGTGTGGAAAGGGCCAAAGTTGTTGTGCGGGTGAGATGGAATGGCAGTGGGCGGAATACTCCTCACAAAAGTCTTCTTTAAAGCAAAAGGAAGGCTGACATTTTTTAAAAAATGCACCAACTACCAAGCAAATCTAACCTTTTCCCTATTCACCTTTACAGAAAGCTGTGGAGGCCAAAAATAAAGCGGTGGATTATTTGCTGCAAAATGTTGAATCCTCAGAAAGCACATTTACCTTGGCCATTGCTACTTACGCCCTAGCGATGACAAGAATGAACCACCCCAAGGCACGGGCAGCCTACAGCATGCTTAAGGGGGAAGCTCTTGTCAAAGGTAAAGCTCAGTCAAAGTCCTTCGCTTAAGTTACGACCTCGAGAAATCTGTGGATGAGTCTGACAGTTTTGCTTCCTCCTGCACACGTAGATAGATAGTTTATTACAGTCATAGACCATCATAAGAGCAATAAAATCCAAATTAAAAATACGTATGAATATACAGAAGGATGCAAATACAGGTACAAATACAGATAGGTGTTAATCTATCAGATAGCAGAACCCAACTAGTCCTAATGGAGCCCAGCTAGACTGTCATTATACTAATCCGTGGTGTAAATCATCACCTGATGAATTTTAATTGCTGCCGCACAAAATTTAGCCACCTTGTAAGTTATAATAGGATTGGTATCTGAAAGCAGCAAAGAAACATATAACTGTTCTTAATATCCTGGATTCTCCTGCACTGAAATTTTTAGAACCATGAGTTCTTTCCATCTCATTTATGGATTTTTTTTTTAAAAAAATGCAATTCTCAGCCATCTTCACTGACTAAATATGATAGGGATTTGTATTCCCAGCATGGGCAAATCCCTGTTTCCCTGCCTCCTAAAAATACGGCAACTCTTAGGCTCAGAAATAAAAGAGATGATAATCTTGATTGAGTACTAATATGCTTGCAAAGGCTAAGATACTGAGATTTGGAGTTTTAGAACTAGATGAATGAAATCTGTCACCTTTTCCTACATCCACATTTCCTCCCATCCCGTTTAGGAAGAATTTTGCATGTTTGGGCACACACATACAAAAAGAAAAGCAAAGAAAAATGAGCAAAATGTTTACTCCTTGCTAGTGGAAGTAGCCATGTGTGAGCTGTGGGATGCTCAAAGGTGTAGTCCATGTTCAGGTACACCTTTGCCGTGGCCCCGTTGATACCTTGGTCAAGTGGCAGAGACCAGAGTGTGGTCCTGAAGATCTCCTCAAGACATTTTGACCCCTGATGTAAAAGGCAAGATGGCATCACCCTGCCTGTTCCACATGTAGAAGCTGACTGGACTAGCAGCTGATTCCGTTCTGTTCCGTTACTTTATTTGTACCTCATCTTTTTTCCCAAAGGAACTATCTTTTTCCCATTTTTATTAAAATAAAATTAACTTTATACTTTCATACATAGGAAGGAGAGGTAAATTTATACATTTCATAAAAAGAGTTGCATAGATTAGATATCTACCTACAGTATCCTCTTAATGTATCCTATATATTCAATGCGCGCATATCAGCTTATCTTTGTAAATTTCCTACTATCTATATATTTTCATTAGTTAATTGCATATTTTACCGAACTTTCAATGAAATAATCAAGAATCCTTTCTATATTTGTATCCTCCAGAGCTTATACATCATAACCATACCTTCCACCTTATTTATACATTTCTCCCTCAATTAAATTTTTAATTCATATCGAATGGCAATGTAACTGGTCACCAGGTTCCAATCTTTTTCTATCTCTTTCAAGTCCTTTCCTTTTAGAGATTGGGAAAATAAGTCACACTCTTTTAGTTCCATTACTTTGATAAACCATTGATCTAAATCCGGTGCTTCCTTATGCTTCCACATTTTGGCATATTTTAATCTCGCTGCCGAAACTAAATTCAATAATATCCTACGATTTTTTATCGCAAATGACTTTTCAAATACATTTAGCATGTTTAGTATTTAGAATTCTGGAACCACCAAAGGAACTATTGATTGATGACCCTGATATTTCAACAGTGGTAATGGGAAAGGGAGAGCCAGCATGGTATAGTGGTTTGGGGATTGAACTGTGACTCTGAAGATCAGGGTTCAGTTCCCAACTTGGCCATGGAAAACTGTTGGGTGACCTTGGGTGCATCACATACTCTCAGCTCCAGAAAACCCCATGATAGGTTTGCCTTAGGGTTGTAACGAGTCGGAAGCAACTGGAAGGCACACAACGACGGCAATGGGAAAAGATTCGCCATGGTGCCTGAGGAAGCAGGCTGTTCCAGGCAGTCCAAGAAAGGCTATGTCACCTACAGAGCAGTATCTTCCAACAGAGGGGAATGGCTTTGGACGGCTCAGGGTAAATAGCCAGGTGGATGATGATGCATCTCTGCAACATACACACCCAGCTGCCTCCTCCTACCGAAGGATTGGGCTGGGCCCTCCCAGAGCAAATCTTTTGCCTGGTTCTGCCATGCCCCACTGTGACTATCTCCCTCTCCGTTCCTCCGACAGTTGGCCAACCTACGTACCGTTTTTGGAAAGAATCCAAAGCAGATTTAAGCGTTCCCTCTGAGAATACCGCCAGGATGGTCGAAACCACTGCTTATGCCTTGCTCACCACCCTCCTGCGAGGAGATAAGGACTATGCTAATCCGATCATGAAGTGGCTGTCAGAACAACAGAGATACGGTGGCGGATTTTATTCCACACAGGTACATGTCTTTCAAACAACCCCATTAAGCTGGATTATGTCTTCTCCCCACATATTTATCCTGTGAGTTGCTGTACCCCCATCATCGTTTTTCTGTGTCCCTTTCCTTGCATGGTAAGGATATAAATTTTCACCTCTGTCATCCTTGGATGCAAGGGTAAATCATTTCCATTTTTTCCATACTGCTGGAGACAACCAAGATTTCTGTGCAGTGGTCTTCTGGCTTTTGAAATGTTCGAAGAGATCATTCGGTGCAGAAAGACACTTGGGTTTTCTGTGCGGGAAACGGTGCGTCTAATGCAAATTGTTCAGGGAATATATTTTCTGTATGAAATAAATGAGCTTTCCCCAGAAAAGCCACATGCAGAACAATTCCCTAGTACACTTTGCAAAGCATGGATACCAGGCAAAATAGTGCAGAAACCGTGCAAACTTTATTATGCTTCTCAAGAGAGTTTTCTGTACTGGGAGAATACGGAAGGAAAGAATAAAAACGAATATCCTTTCCATTTGTGCTATAGAGACCTGGTTGGTTGGGACATGGGCCTTGTCAGCAGTAGCTCTAGAAGAGTGACTTAGTCCTTATCTTTTCCTGCATATTTATTGATTTTAAATATTTTGATGCTCTTTCTCATTAAAACGAAGATTTCAGGCCCATTTGCAACCATGGAACAAAAGAAAAAATTATGACCAGTAAAATGGAAAGGATCGGGTGAATTAAAAATGTCTTTTTATTTAGTGCGGGTACCAGATCAGCCACATGAAGGCCAATCTGGGATCCTGAGCTTGAGAAAGTTACTTTTTTTTTTGGAATTTACCTGTCCCACCTTGGTAGAGCCTCCAAGAGCTTGCATTTTGGTCGTGTCGTATTTGAGGAGTGACCTTGCCTCCATACCAAGGTGGAGTGGCAGAATTAATTTCCTTGTGATGATATAAATAGATAAACTTAGTCCTGGTTCTGTTTCTTCTCGTTTGTTTTCGTCTGTTTCCTCCCCTTATTCGAATTCGACAGGATACAATCAACGCCTTAGAATCCCTGACGGAATATTCTGTTCTCGTGAAACATCTGGTGCTTGACATGAATATCAAAGTGGCCTATAAGAAATATGGAGATTTTCACCAGTACAGACTGACACGAAACAATTACATTGGCCAACCCGTGGAGGTGAGTAGGTTACTTGCAACAGATAACCAACTTTTAAAAATATGAAATCTTTCTTTCTTCGTTTCTTATACATTTATATCTTTATCCAGTCCAAAACTTCTTTCCATTCCCTTTCAAAATTCTGGATAGGTTTATTTTTCGAAGAAAATGTTAATTTTTCTGTCTGTACCCTATCCAGAACTTTTAACTTCCATTCTTCTATATGAATATATTTCCTTTCTTTCCAGTATTGCCCATATGTCAACCTTGCAGCAGTTATTGAATATAATAATAACTTCTGGTGACTTCTTTCCCTTTGTTGCCCTAACATATTGAACAAGTAAAACTCCGGTTTCGTTTCAAAATTCAAATTCCAAATTCTTTGAATTTCATCATGTATCCCCTTCCAAAATTTCCAAATTGCAAAAGGTAATCATTCTCCTCTTTGTTAAGCAGAAACTATGTTGGTGTGTAACGGAAATAAGGAGATTCAGCTGGAAAATTTAAGCTTGGAAGTGGGGAGGTTTTTCCTTTTAATTTTTAAAATTAATTTCCAATAAAAATATTTTAAAAAAATATGAAATGAGGTAGGCAAGGGAGATTCTTTTGAAGGAAGTTTTGAATGGTTAGAAAGAAAAAAGAAGATATTTAAGAATATAAATGACTGGTCAATAGAAGACAGTTTACCTGCGATGTCTGTTTGGAAACTCATAGACGGCTGGAACAAACTTTGAATCCAGGTATTCTGGACATTGGAGAGAGGATCAAAAACCCTTCCTAAAGATCAAATGTTTTGAGTAGGATCCAAACATTTGGAGACAGAACCTTGATCTGACTTTCACCTTTAAAAAAAGGCACTCTTGGGCCATCCAGGCAGCCGGTCACGTAGGAACGGGGTGTTGGTGGAGGTGCTTTGCCCTGGACGGCAATGTTTTTGGGGAATCCTGGCTCATAGCTGTGCCCCTGCATGCCCTGGCCATGCGCCCACACACCGTGGCCACACCCTGTGGCCACGGCCCCATGCACTGTGACCATGGCCCCTCCCACGCCCCCTCCACCCCCTCCAAGCTCCGCCACTGAAGGCAGCCATCTGAATCCAATCCCAATCTCCATATTACACGAAGCAGAGAATTAAGCTGTGTAATTATGTCGCTCCAGAACCAATGTTGTGTGGAGATTTGAGCATGGGACGACAGCCTTGAAGACCAGAGTTCAATTCCCCTCTTGGCTTTGGAAACCCACTGGGTGACCTTGGGTGCATCACATACTCTCAGCCCCCCAGAAAACCCCCTGATAGATTCACCTTTGGGTTGCCATAATTTGCAAATTACTTGAAGGCACATAACCACAACTATGGAGTTGCCACGTGATAACATTGCACCTAGGGCGCTATGTTACCTACCTATTTTTTGTCCTGCCCATTACTCCAAATGCACATATAGTTTTATGTATGTTTCTTTCTTCCCTAAAATGTATTGCAAGCTTCAGAAATGTGCAGCTTTCCAAGGTGTAAAAGAGATGTCATCTTTATATTTTTCAAAAGATGTCTGGTGGATATTTTCCCAGAGAGATACAAACCTAACATTTATTTTCCATCTCTGCTGCAAGGTTCATAGCAGGTGCTTTTCTCATGTGTTATATCTACAGTGCTGTTTCCATGGAAGTTATGCAACTGCTGCTTGTCCTCTAAAAGCTTAATTAGGAGTTCACATCACAGGGTTTCTATTTGTATTAATTTTGCTGCGTTTCTTTGCATTTTCAGGCTCCGTTGGAGGACGACATAGAAGTACGCACGGGAAGCAACACCGGGTTAGCAATAGTAAATGTAAGTGAGTGAAGCAGTATTAGCTTGATAATTTAAATTAGCTTGATAATTTAATTTAATTTAATTTAAAATTTAAAAAGTCTCATCAGATTGAATCTGGACACTCACCGTTTATCTAAAGATAGTTAGCAATGTTCTCTTCTTGCTATTCTTCTTGCTCTTGACAGCTCCCTTGGGACTCTCCATGTCCCCTTCTCCCCTTGCCATAACCTTTGCCCTTCCAAATATTTTGCAGAACAAATCCCAGAATCCCTTACCATTGGACATGCATGCAGCCTGATGGGAACTGTAGCTCCAAACATCTGGAAGGCCAAAGTTTTCTTTATACCTATAATAATTCAATGACTGCAGCCAAATAATTGGGGCTTAATCAAATTTTAGTCTTAGTCCTATTGAAAGGATTCAGGCTTGATTATCACCATGTACGTAAGTCCCATTGATTTTGTAGTTCCAATCCTCTTAAAATGTAATTTGTCCTCTTTTTCATTTTATTTCGTTTGGACACATACAGCTGAGGAGCGTATACTACAAGAGCAGTACTTCTGAGGACACTTGCAACTTTGAGCTGAAGATTGATGTAAAATCTGGTGAGAAAGTCATACTTGATGAAAGCTTGAATAAACGGAAGAAATGATGGAGTCAGCATCTTCAAATATTTGAAAGGCTCCCTTTCACATGTGGAAAGAGTTATTTTTCCTTTTTTTTAGCATCCATTATTAGTCGTCTTGTGACTTCGAGTCATTTCTGACTTATGGTGACATCAAGGCGAACTTATGACTGGGTTTTCTTGGCAAGATTTCCGGAGACAAGGTTGCCCTTGTCTTTTTCTGAGGCTGAGAGAGTGACTCGCCCAGGGACACAGGGTGCAGAATTGTTCTCTGTAGCTGTCATGGTTAGAACCTTGAACCAGCTTGGTTTGAATTATGAGGAAGGGAATTTTGCCTAAATGTTGGGAATGGTTTCCTGGTGACAGAGCATTCTGCCTTGGAAAGTCATGGACCGTTCTTTTCACCAGTCATTGCTTTTCCCTGGGGAGAAATTCTGTTAATTGAGCATCTGCATGGAAAATCAATTGGCTAAGGTTCGGGATGCAATTCTTCACTAAATTTCTTGTCATATGAAACATAGAGTAATTTTAGCAATTTTCTTCTCCTTGCAACAAAGTCTTTGAAAACGATGCAGTTTTGGTTATTGCTGTTGGGTGCCTTCAAGTTGTTTCCGACTTACGGCAACCCAAAGGTGAACCTATCATGGGGCTTTCTGGGGCTGAGAATGTGTGATGTGCTTATCTGATTAGTTGTAGTTGTGTGCCTTCAAGTTGTTTCCAGCTTATAGTAATCCTAAGGCAAAACTGATCGTGGAATTTTCTTGGCAAGTCTTGTTCAGAGGGAATTTGCATTTGCCTCTTTTCGAGGCTGAGAAATAGTGATTTGCCAACCCAGTAGGTTTCCATGGCTGAGTGGGGAATTTTGAAGGGATGCCACGTAGAGGAAGGAGGGGACTTGTTTTCTGCTGCTCCAGAGACCAGGACAAGGAGCAATGGATTCAAGCTGCAGGAAAGGAGATTCCACCTGAACCTCAGGAAGAACTTCCTGACGGTCAGGGCTGTCCGGCAGTGGAATCTGCTGCCTCGGAGTGTAGTGGAGTCTCCTTCCTTGGAGGTTTTTAAGCAGAGGCTTGATGGCCATCTGTCGGGATTGATTTGAGGGTGTTCCTGCATGGCACGGGGTTGGACTGGATGGCCCCTGGGGTCTCTTCCAACTCTACATTTCTATGATTCTATGATTCTATGAACCATGGTCTCCAAGGTCAGCCCTTTTTCCACCTTACCATTTTCCAGCGCTGGGGTGCGGGGATCACTTGAGCAGCCTCCGGAGAGAGGCTCTCGCATCCAGGGTCCTTCGGCTCCACACAAGCTGCCTGCTTGCGCGAGAGCCCCACCTCTTCCTTCCGCAGCGCAGCCTGGGAGTTTCCCAGGCTGCACTGGGGCAGGAAGCGCGACCAGCACACCTCTGGAGGCTCCGCACACCAAGTAAGTGCGCGCGGGGCCCAGGAGCAGTGTGTGATTGTGCACCATTTTTGGCTTCTAGCCGAAAACGGAAAGGTGTGCGATCGGCCCCTGCCGGCCCCTGGAGCATCACGCGATTGTGAATGCGTCATGTGGATCGCTCCTCACAATCGTGCGACGCTCCAGGCGCCCTTTCGCATGGGAAATGCCGTGCGAAAAGGGCCGTCATAGTCCAGCACTCAAACCATTGTGGTTGCGGTTTTGATGGCTGTTTGTGATTTAGCAAAGAAGTAGGAGACTGAGCTCCATGTGCTTATAGATGGAAGAAGTTTTATTCTCTAAAAAAGCCCAGTGCCTTTCAGCCTGTTTATACATTGTTTGGCCTTTTTCAGGGGCTGTTTTAAAAACAAATACATTATTGTCAATATTATATAAAAGAATAACACACATATAGAAAATCTAACAGGTTCAAATCGCAGAACATTATGCGCATAACCAATCTTATGCATACCATGAATCCAACAGAAATTTCTGGAGTTGCCATTCTATTTGTTTTTAATACAGCCCCTGAAGAAGGCTAAACAATTTACAAACAGGCTGAAACACGTTGGGCTTTTTCAAAGAATAAAATTTGATCCATCTACAAGCACATGGAGCTTAGCTTCCTCCTTCCTTGCTGATTCATATACATGCTTTCCACTATTTGTTCCTCCTCCTCTTTGCAATTTAGGACACTTTCTGCGCAAACCGGTGCATGATCGTTTGGTTCAGAAAACAGCATTTCCTGCCAGAATTTTGCACAGAAGAAATCCCAAATGACAACATTTTTCTTTATGGGAAACAGTGTTTTCTGCACAGGCAATAGTACTTCTGCCTAATTGGTTCTGAATACCTATATAAATTTATTTTGTTTCATTTGCAGAAGCAGACTTTTCTGGAAGGGAAACTTATTACAGGTCCTCCTATGAAGTCAGACACTTGGAAGCCTGTGCAAAGTAAGTCCAGAGCTGGACTTGGCAATACCAGGAACTATCATACCTGCAAGGGTACTTTGGGTGGTTAAGGAGGGGGTAGTGGTGGTCCTTTGGAAAATAACATCACAACTAGGGATGGCATTGCTCACTTGCATGTAACTCTGGCCATGTCTGCACTACACTGTTATAGTGCTATTATTCCACTTTCAACAGCCTATGGAATCCTGGGACTTGCAGTTTAGAGAGGGGCATTTAGAATTCTCAGCCAGGGAGCTCTTTGGCCTCAGGAAACTACAAACCCCAGAATTCCACAGGAGGTTGAAAGTGGAATAATAGCACTATGACAGTGTAGTGCAGACATGGCCTCTGTCTTGTTACGTGTTTCTCAAGAATGCTGAGAGCGGGGGGGATGTTTTGAAGGGATTTTTTTCTCCCAAATTTAGGGCCATTTTCATACCTCTTTAGATGTATTTCTTTTTAAAAAATGCTGACTGTATGTTCTAAAACCAAGTGATGCAACAAGAAATCTAGTTAGATGAAAAAAAAACTGCAATGAATAACAGCAACATATTGCTTTTTAAAAGTGCAATGAATAATGAGAATCACTCTTTTAAACAAATGACTTTCCAGAATTTGGGATAAAGTGAAGGGGTTGCTGTGACGTCCCACTAGTCAAAGTCAGGTGTGTGTGTGTGTGTGAAGGGGGAGTGGGGTAATATTTTATTTTGGATTTGTTCAAACAGGATTGCTCAGTTTGCTTTGATTGCTCTGAATAGTAATAATTGTTCCTGGATTTGTGCATGATGTGGTTGTTTCCAGCTTATGGCAACCATAAGGCAAACCTAGGTTTCTTGGGGCTGAGAGTGTGTTGACATGCCCAAGGTTACCCAGCGGTGTTCAGTGGCGGAGCTTGGAGTGCGTGGAGAGGGGGCGGGAGGGGTGGGGCTCCGGCACGAGGAGCGTGGCCACTGCATCAGGGGCAGGGCTGTGGTGCTCAGGGGCATGGCTACGGGCCAGGACACCCCAGAAACATTGCCACCTGGGGCAAATCGCCCACCCACCCCCACGTTCATGGTTTTCCATGACTGAGTGGAAAATCGAACCCTGCTCTCCAGGGTTTTAAGGCAACTCTCAAACCCCTATACCATGCTGGATCTCACAAATTTCTGCAGAGACGTAGAAGAATCAGCATCCTCTTTTGTCCTCTTTGTCGTGATGTAGCTCAATATTGTACAATTCTGAGCCACACAGGCTGAAGGATTTTTAGATCTGTACCCCAAAATAGGAGTTTTTCCAAGCTCTATACAAATTCCATCAAAGCCAAGGACGAACTAGCCAGGCGCAAATGAAGGCAGATGCTCTCTTGTACGGCTTGTCTGCCATGGTCCCCTTTCTATTTTTAATATTTAGGTACAAGCCACCTAGGTCTGAACCATACTCTGCCTCTTCCCACGCGGTGATGGACATCTCTCTCGTCAGTGGACTGGAAGCAAACTCAGAAGATCTATCTGTTGTAAGTACACCGGCTGGCGGAGAATTTTGTTGGGTCTGCAATTTTTCAGCAAATTGGCTGAATTTTCACTTCTTGGGCTAATGCACAGGGCAGACTGTACCCTTCTCCAGCTTTTGCGATGCAGTTCTCAGCTCAAAAATTGTGTGCAAAAATGTGTACATTAGTATAAAATTTTATTTACTGATTTATTGATTGAATTTCTATCCTGCCTTTCTCCTAAGATAGGATACTGTTTTGCTAATAGTAATTGATGGATTTTTAATTGCTGTGTATTTTAAGGGGTTGTTTTAGGTGGGTTGGTGGGTGGGGAGGATTGGGTGTGTTTTTAATGTCTTTTAATGTATTTTAGTGTATAATGTATTTCATGTTGTTTGCCGCCTCGATCCATGTGGGGAGGCAGGATACAAATAAATTGATGATGATGATGATGGTTTACAATAATTTTAAAAAGTTCAAGCTAAAACATTAATTTACAAAAGTTAAAAAAAAGATTTAAACAACAATATTATTTAAAAACATGATTTAAAATCATTAAAAACACTTAAATATTTTTTAAATGTAATTTGAAGAAAAGGTTAACAAATACAGCACAGTGCTTTTAACACACTGTCTTGTGCAAGGCTTTCAGATAGTCTGGATTCAAGTTACGTAGGACTCTAAAGATCAAAATGTTTCACTCCAGATGTTAGTCCAGAAGATGTGAATCAGTTCAATTCACATCACAATGAATGTATTCCTTACACCTTGAGCCGACCCTGTTGAAGTCAGAGAACCAGTTTAGCCAACAGGAGTTGCAGGAAACGTATCTAATCCATTTCTATCAGGGCTTTGTGCCCAAATTTAATTCAAAATTAATTTGCTCTTCTTTCTTTCTCTTCTTATTCTCCTTATTCCCAGCTTGCCAATAAGATCGACCAGCTGATTGCAAATTATGAGATAACGGACGGACACGTGCTGTTGCAATTGGATTCGGTAGGTTCCCTTTGACGTACCCACATGTTCTCAATAAGTGGTATTTCTGAAAAAATATAGGAAGTTTCAGAGTTGCAGGTAATCTTTCAGTCATTCTGTGCCAGCATTGCATGTACCCCTTGCTCTTTAATATCAGTGAATTGGTTTCTGTGTTCTGTGTCCTGCATTGGATCGTGCTGAAGTAGTATTGTACTATCTATATTGCTTTGAAAAATATTAGCTGACTTGAGTTTCACTGTTGGAGAAAAGTGGGATATAAATGCAAATGATGGTAATGACAATACTTCTGTAGAATCAAGAACCACCATTAGCTTTGATGTTAGGTAAAGGTGAGATTTACACCATGTACTGCTACCCTAAAAGGTGGAGGGATATTGGGTTCACCGGCAATTAGAACATCTCCTTAGAATTTGGGGGGATATTCGTTCAGAGGAGGCCTGCAAGAGGAGGGTAATTGGCAGCTCTTTTCACCTATGTATACCAGTACTAACTATAGAGGAGACTCTAGGTAAAAGTTAACAGGGTATTTTATTTATTGGGAATTAACAAGCACACAGGAAATCAGACACTCTCAAGAACCATACGAGGCTATTGGAGAGTGGGGAGAGAAAGGCTGGATAGAGAGAGATTGGGGTGAAAAGGGTGATAGTTACCAGTCCTGAAGAAGATTGTTGAGCGTCTCAGATGGTGTCTGTAGTACTGACGAACAGCAGTCTGGGTGCTACACATTACGTCCAAAGTAATGCAACACCTACAGATCATTAGTGCAAGGAGAATGCTGAACAAAAGCAAAATTTGCTGGGGCCCAAGCTAGGGTTTATATACCCAATTCCTGCCCTGAAGCAGATGCAGTAATAGGTTTCCCACAGAACTGACAAACGGGTCTGGAAGTGGGTGGTTGCCTTACCACTGGGTAACAAAACATGGATGGGAGTCATGACAGTCTCTTAATGTCTTGATGGTCAGGAGGTAGGGGAAAAATTTCCATTGATCAGGATTACAAGATGGTCCCTGGTTGCTTTGCCTGGATCATAGAATCGTAGAATCAAGGAAATGTAGAGTTGGAAGAGACCCCAGAGGCCATCCAGTCCAACCCCCTGCCATGCAGGAACACCCTCAAAGCACTCCCAGCAGATGGCCATCTAGCCTCTGCTTAAAAACCTCCAAAGAAGGAGACTCCACCACATTCCATGAAGGCAGCAGATTCCATTGCTGGACAGCCCTGACCGTCCGGAAGTTCTTCCTGAGGTTCAGGTGGAATCTCCTTTCCTGCAGCTTGAATCCATCGCTCCTTGTCCTGGTCTCTGGAGCAGCAGAAAACAAGCCCTCTCCTTCCTCGACATGGCATCCCTTCAAATATTTAAACATGGCTATCATGTCCCCTCTTAACCTTCTCTTCTGCAGACCAAACATACCCAGCTCTGTTTTGCCTTCCATTGTATTCAAGTGTGCACAGTGCCCGAAGGGTTGAAAACAAGGAAGGAATTGGCATAAATCCACTAGCATTAAAGTTTCCTGCTGAATCCTCTCTGAACTTAGGACTTGGCCATGTCCTAAGGTCAGACTGACCGAGCAATACGCTTTCTGGTCAGCGTGCTTTCAAGCATATTTTCCAGCCATAAATATGTTCAGTTATGAAGATAGCACATCCCACAGAGTGGAGCTGTAGCATATGGTAACAATATAGATCTGATTTTTGTTCTGGGTTAAATATACATGGTTGACCCTCAATGCATTTTTGAATGCAACACCTACGGATCATTAATGCAAGGAGAATGCTGGACAAAAGCAAAGCAAAGTCATCGCATAGTGGAAATATATGGCATATGAATCCAACCTAACTTGTTTTCTTCCAAAAAGATCCCATCAAATGAATTCCTGTGCATCGGTTTCCGAATTACAGAAATATTCCACGTTAGCATGCCAAGCCCTGGAACCTTCACTGTGTATGAGTATCACACCCCTGGTAAGAAGTCACTTTTCTTGCTGACTTTTTTTTTCTCCCCCCTCTTGATGACTTCAAAAAGTGCTGGTTTTGGGAATCGGCCAGGCCTTCAAAATCTCGTGCCTTACCTGCATCCCATAGAAACTATCATCTCCACCCCCGGGCTTCCCCTCCAGATATTCTGCACTTCAGATTCCAGAATTTGAAATCCTTGAAGAATCATTACGTTCTTTCAAAAGAAGGGAGAGCAATTTTACTTGTATCTGCCAAAGTCAACAGGCACGGCTTTTGCCATCGCGAGCATGATCGTTTTGCTTTTTGCCTGCCATGTTGGTGTTAAATGTCTCCGAAAAATAAAGAGGCAGCAATGTATATTCAGAACTAACCCAGACTTTTCAGAGCTTATGCTCGGGACTTCAAGGGAGAAATGGGTTGATTCTAGTTTCTTAGATTTCTTGTGCCCAAATTGAATAAATTAGCAAACTTTTGCATATGCTCATCAAAAGCAAACTGGAATTAAATTCTCCCCCATCCCTATTTTCAGGTGGCTGGCCGTCTATATCAAAATGAAAGAAAGGTAGTCTTTTTAGCAGTTCAGGGTATCTGTAGAACTCTTCTCTGGAACCATATTTCAAATGAGTTGATTTTCTTCCTATCCACTTTCTTCACTGCCCACACCACACAAAATCTAGGAGTCTTTCCACCCAACACTGTTATAGTGCTACTATTTCACTTTCAACGTCCTTTGGAATTCTGGGGTTTGTAGTTTACTGAGACCAAAGAAGCTCTCTAAATGCCCCTCCCAAAACTGCAAATCCTCGGATTCCATACCGTGTTGAAAGTGGAATAATAGCACTATAACAGTGCAGTGCTGAAAGCCCTAAGTTTTTTTGGAAAAAAAAAAAAATCTGGGACACGTGTAATTGAGTCAAAATTTCCATTGCAAAAGTTGGCTAGTTGCTTTTTTAAAAAAACTATAGTGCAATTAAATAATTGCAATAACAAAATCCAGTGTGAAAAATGCTGGAAAAATAAAACCAGCAGGTTAAAACTTCAATAACAACAGTTAGGAATAATACAAAAAAGCAACACATCGGCATTATTAATAACTATTCTGGGCGTTCAAACAAATGGAACAAATCTGGCCCTTACACCTCTTTGTGGTGGAGACTGAATGAGCCATCCAAGTGAGCCCTGCTGGGCTGAGCTGGAGGAAATCCCCCACAACAGAAAGTATCAGGACTGAATAATGTATTTCTGGTTGTGGTTTCTGTGTGCTTGCTATTGTTGTTCAGTGGAGAGAAACAGAGATGAATCCAGAGAGATGGAACTGTGTGCCATTACCCCAAGAGCCCTTCCTGGATCAGCCACCATCACCAGCTGAGAATCCATCCATGGATCTCTAAATTTAGTATTTAATTTGCCCTGATGTTCATCCCTTGACAAATTTAAATGTCTGGCCATCAGTGCTTTCCGAAGTCAGACTCCCTGTGCTCTAGGGACTTCTTCCTCTATGCTATGCCCAGCCCTCATGTTGTGGATTTCTGATATTTCACCTTTATTTTCCCCTTCACAGATAAGCAGTGCTCTATGTTTTACAATCCATATGGAGAAGAGTCGCTTGTCAGGCTGTGTGAAGGTGCTGAGTGCAAATGCATGGAAGGTAAACAGGTTTGCTGCAAGAATAAATCCCCACTGAATTCAATAGGACTTGCTTCCCAGAAAGAATGCTTGGAATCATAACTATTGCTCAAAGTGAAGATGAATTACCCCAAAGGTGGGCAAAGCACAGCCCTCCGGATGTTGCTGAGTTGCAACTCCCATCAACATTAGCTAACACAGCTAACTGGGAGGAATGCTGGGAACTACAGTCCAACACTATCTGGAGGGGAGATAGAATTGCCCCCTCCATGTTATAGAATTATATAGTTCCAAAATCTGTATTAGAATCTGTATCTTTGGGGTATCCGTACTGTACATTTATGGCAGCTTGATACCATGTTAACTGCTATGGTTCCTTGCTAGGGAATCCTATCATTTGTAGTTTGAGGGGAGTACCTGAACTACAGCACTAGAGAATTCCAAGTCCCTCGCCAAACTATAAATCCCAGGATTCCATGGATAGAGCCATGGAAGGTTCTGCCTCTTGCAGGGGTGGATTTAGGTGGTACCTAGGGCTCTGTACCTCTGCACCAATTAAACCACTGCCCTAATTCAAGCTTGGCTAAGCCACAGTTGCTCTGAAGGAAAAGAATGCTAGAAGATCCAGTATTGGATATGGATTTCCTAGCTCCACTAGTGCAGTCCTTGCAATTTTTAAAAAAATCCTATGATTTGCTCCACATCCAGAATACCTTATCAGAGCTCAGAGACTTTATTTTGTTGAACTGCTGGGGACGGTAGCTCAAGAAGCAACATCTTCAAGTTCTGTATCCTGGAGAAGGAGAGATGGCTGAGATTTAGCATGTGAATTTGAACTCAAGTCTCCTTTATTCCAGTCGTGTCAGTTTTGGCAGGGAGAGGATGCTCCCACTGATTCTCGTTTTCCCCAAATTGCAGCCGAATGTGGACGTATGCAGGCCAGGCTAGACCGGTCCATAAGCATCGACTCTCGGAGGGAAGCAGCTTGCCAGAATAACATTGCATACGGTAAGATCTGAGGAGTTGGTACACACCCAGTATGGAAAGCTGTGGAACAAACCAAAATATGGTCCTATAGTTGTGATGATGGCATGAGAAGTAGGAAGTCAGCAACACAGGAGATGCTAGACAACTTCCTATGTAACTTCTACCTTTATCCAGAAGGTCATTGCAGGATGCTGAATTTAAACAGGAGCAGCCCCTCTGTCCCTGGAAGGATTTGTATAACAGAGTTTTCAGGACATTGGTGCACAAAATAGTGATACTTTTGCTGGCCAGCCAAAAGGCAGAAAATACATCTGAAAATACCCCTGAATAGGTTTCTAGAGTTATCAATCTTGTTGTCATTTTTATTTTGTTCCCTCTGTAGTCTATAAAGTGAATATCCTCTCCTCCAAGCAAGAAGGAAGCTTTGTTAAATACACGGCAACTCTCATGGATTTCTATAAGACAGGTGAGCAGAGTTGTGGCTCGACTTAATCATATTTAGAGAAGACCCATTGAAATCAATGGGAGGCACTTTAGCCATTGGCTCTGTGGGTTGCAAAGGGTGGGGCAGTAATCCAGAGCATGTGGAAGGCACCAGGTTAGGAGATGGTTGCTAGACAGTCTTTGCTCACTGTTTTCCATCTGAAACTTTCACACACACATCCATGCTCCATATGAAGCTACATTGTGCTTCCTGAAAGTACACAAGAGTCAGTTTTCCCCTTTATGGCATATATTTTCTCTGTTTGATGTGGCTTTTTTATTTTTCCTTCTGAGTTTTTCTGGTAATGTTTTGCTTTTTAGTTTTGCCTTTGTGGGTGGATTTAACCTGGTTGGTCTGAGCTTGGAAAAATTACACTTTTGGATTGCAACTTCCAGATTGCACCAATAAGCACGGCCACTAGCCACAGCCATGCTGGCCAGGAGATTGTGGGAGCTGTAGTCCAAAAAATAATGTTCCCAAGCTGGCCATTGGGCTGCTTATGACTTTAAAGTTACATTTTTGGACTACAACTCCCAGATTGCCCCCAAAAGCATGGCCTCTAATCACAGCCTTACCGGTTAGGAGATTCTAGGAGTCGTAATCCAAAAGATAATGTTCCCAAGATGGCTATTGGGCTACTTTTTAACTTCATTCCATTCTGTTCCAGGAGTGACTTTTGCTGAGAAGAATGCAGAAATTACCTTCATCAAAAAGTATTCGTGTACTGATGTTCAGCTGAATCCAGGAGAGAATTACCTGATCATGGGAAAAGAAGCCTTGAAAATTGGAGAGGGTGTTAATGCCAGGTAGGCATATTGCCAAGCATCCTTTCATTTGGATATGCAGTGGTCTTTCTTCCATTGCAGGGATGGGCACTATGCAGCCATTCCTATGTGTGCCCAAGGTCCCTCCCCATTAAACTAACAATCAGCCCAGATAATATATTCAGCATGTTTGGATAAGAGGTGCTCCCTTCGGATGGTAAAAGACGTCTGTTGGTCATAGCATGTGATTCCTTATCTATGTGTTTTGCACTTAGTATTACTTGTTTTGTGGCTGGACATTGCAAGACAAGCCCGGGTATAATTTCCAAGTTTGATTGCTGAGGCAGATGTCTGAGGAAATCCTATTGTAGGAGGAAAAATGGGTGTATTTATAGTTTCTTCCAGGGAATACTCATTCCGTTTAAAATCTTACCTTGATCCATTCTCCAGGAAATGTGATTCTCATATAAAACAAAAGCTTTCTTTCCTCTGAAAAGGTTTACAAGGGAGTGGATGGGTGGGAAACCAAAAGTGACTTTTGGCAACCTTTGGCACTGGGGAATATATGCGTGGCCAGACAGAATTGGTTCTTGGGCTCATAGAGGTTACCTACTCCCTTTTCCAGAGCATGGTCACAATGTGCAAAGAACATTTTTTCCCCCTCCTCCTCTTCCATCTTGTGCAAGATCTCTTCACTGATCTCTTGCTATCAGAATTTCCTGTAGTGCTTGGTTTCCTCTTTCTCTCTTCTTTTAAAATACGACACGTATCTTCTTTCTTGATAGATACCAGTATCCTTTAGACGCCTTGACTTGGATTGAGTGGTGGCCATCCGAAGAACTGACTTGTCAGCTCTGCCAAGACTTTGCAGAATCCATGGAAGAATTTGTAGAAGATCTCTTTATTAATGGCTGTTAAACTACCATTGCATTCCTGTGGACAGTCAACAGACCGATTTGCCCAAGTTTCCTAGAAAGTGGATTTTCTACCATTCATTCTGACCCTCTGTGGACTTGGTAGCTGCCTCCTGTATACACAACAGCATCACTTTTGTTGCCAGGATAATATTAGAATTCTAACTTTTTTGTATATATTGGTAGACTAGATATAGCGGAAACAAAGACTTTTGGAACTACAGGAGATGATGGGTAATAAACTAAAGTAGAAGGAACACAAATGTTGTATGCCTCAAATCGGGAGCCAAGAACCTTCGGCTCTCTGGATGTTTGGGGATTGAGCTCCCAAAAGCCCCAGCCAACATGGCCAATGATAAAGGATAATGGGAATTGTAGTCCAAAACATTGAGGGTGCCCCCCCAATCAAATAATAATGAAAGGTTGGCGTTTCATGTAATATATTGAACAGGGAATTTATGGACAGGTAATCAATCGAGACAATAGTGCTCTAAAAAGCGGGGGGGGGGAAGGAAGGCTGCATTAGAGGTGGACTGATTCCGGGAAGGAAGCCACGGCCCTGGTTTGCAAGACCCGGAGCCAAGCTGTTGACGATCAGGACTCTCAGAGGTCTCTTATAGGGTCAGCGTAAGTCAAAGCTGACTTTAATGGCACATAGCAATTGCACAAAAACACATCTCTGTTCCATTGGTTATTCCTCTTCACGCAAATAAAGGTTTTCACTTTTGATACCCTGCATTTCATTTTTTATTTGCTAAGGCTAGCTGTTTCTGGAGACCTTTGTTTCTGAGTCATTTGTTCTAGTTGTGGGGGAGAGGGGAGAATACCACAAGTCTTAGGGCCCAACCAAGGATATCTGTATTCCTTGAGAATGCAGGAAAGTAGGGAATGTGATAAAATCATAGAGCTGGAAGAGACCACAAGGGCCATTGAGTCCAACCCCCAAAGCACTCCCGACAGATGGTCCTCCAATCTACAGTCCTCCCTCCACATTGACAGGTTTGACCTTTGTAAATTTGATTATTTGCTAGTGCATATGCCTCCCCCTGCGATTCTCCTCTTCCCATTCCCATGCATTTTGCCCCAGCGTGGAGAACTCGTGCCAAGGCAAAATGGCAGGGAATGGCGAGGGTGGAGGAAGCCTCACATGAACTTTCCTTTCCCCCTCTAGAGCTCCTTCCTTCCCATGCAAAACAGAAAGAAATGGTGGGGAGGGCTCACGTGAGTTCTCCGCAGAAACGAACTCAGTTTCCAGTGTGATCTCCTGAACTCAGAAATAATCCCCCAGGGGCTCTTTGGTGGTTGACCACCACCCCATTGTGCAGAAAATATATACCAGTGTGGGCTTTGACCAGGAAACGTTGCCTTTCAGGATGATTCCACAAAGATTGTCTGACTAAAGATGTGGTGAGTAATTTTCTAGCTGTGACTAATGCAAGGCGGGCAGGGGACTGTTGCCAAATATGAGGTGGGTGGATTGTCATTCCCAGACTGACCTTAGCTAGGCGGATGTGCCACAAATAACAAAATGTAAAAGAAAATAGAAGGAATGTCCACCCATGGAGGAGGCTGCTTGCTGCATGTCTGTAGGTCACGATGAATTGTTTTGGCTCTTTAGTCAAGGTGGATTTGAGTTCACATGCATGATTCAATAATCCCCCTGGCACAGATTCTACTGTTATCTCCAAAGGTGGGGGAGCTTGAGGTCTACCGGGGTGCCAGCATCTCCATAAGAAGGTGGGGAATTATAGCTCAAAAGGAGACCTGCGAGAAGGGGGTAACTATGGGAACTTTTCACCAATGAATACCGGTACTAGCCGTGAGAATCAGTTGAGAGTCAAAAGAATGTTTTATTGGGGGATTCACAGACACATGCAAGTACCGTGGTACCACTTTAACTTGCTGTGGCATCATCCCATGGAATCCTGAGATTTTTTTTTGGTGCGGTATTTTAGAGCAATCTGGCAAAGAATTCTAAACATCTCACCGTACTACAAATCCCAGGACTCCATAAGATGGGACCATGGCAGTTAAATTAGCATTAAAGTGCTCTCATTATGTTACCCGATAGAGTCCTCATTCTGGGAGCTGCATATAGTTACCCTAATACCCAGACTTCCAAAAAGTTACTTTTTTGACTGTGGCTCCCAGAATCTCCCAGCCAGCTGGCTTAGGGAATCTGGAAACTATAATACAAAAAGCAAGTTTTCCCAAGCTCTGCTGATAGTCATTAATAGCCTTTCCCTACACTAGATTATTGACTTAACCATTACAGCAGAGATTGGGAAGCTCTGTTCCAGAAATAGCTTTTATTCCAGGTCATCTGTCAGGGGCGGCATGCCAATGCTGGGCAGGGTTAAAGTCAGAAACATTTCCCTCCCCTGTTTATTTGATTGATATCCTGCCTTTCTTCCAAAATTAGAACTGAAAGTGGTTCACGGCACATTGATTACAAAGGTGCAGATGAAACCATAAAATGTCACAACAGCGAAAGCACAGTTTAACTCATTTCTCGTATTAAAATACAAAGTAGATTAAAAGCAATTGAAAAACACATTCATATGAGAAACGATGCCCATTCATTGAAAAAGCCCAGTCAAGGAGCAAAAAGCCACTCTGAAATAAAAGATCTTTTGCTGTTATTGTGTACCTTCATTTTCGACTTATAGACTATATCATGGGGTTTCATAGCCAATGCTCAGACCACCACACTACTGGCAAAAGGACAATGCACACAGGCCCAGTCTGGCTCCTTTTGGAACAGCATTCCACAATCCAAGGGTCTATCCACACAGCACCATCATTCCACTTTCATACCACTTTAACTGCCTTGCTTCCATTCTCTGGAACCCTGGGATTTGTAGCTTGGTGAGAGACTTGGTGAGAGACTTAGAGTGCTCTAGCATAGCGATTCTCAAACTTTGGTCCTCCAGGTGTTTTGGACTTTAACTCCCCAAAACCCCAGCCAGCTTGGCCAATGGTCAGGCATTCGGGGAACCCAAGACCAAAGTGAAGACCGAAGTGTGAGAACAACTGCTTTAGTGTACTTCCCTGAACCCTTGGACAAAGAATTGTGCGCTTTTTCCACGTACATAGGAGGAAGCAATATAAGCGGGTGGGTTTTTTCCCGGAAAGTGTGCAGTTTTCCGCACATAGCAAAAAGGCCACAAGCATAGGTTTTTGCTGCAAAGCGGCACAGTCAAACTCTTGTGCAGTTCTCAAAAAGTGTGCACTTTATGTTGCGCGGGGAACAAGAACAAGTTCCTCCAAAATTCCCAAAACCTGTGGGAACTTTCGGCATGCTTTCCCCCCGCCCCTGCATAAATTTCTTGAAGGGTCAGGAACTCCAAATTCAACCCTGGTTGGGAAACTGCTGAAATTCAACTTCGCCCCTAGTGTGCACCAGCGGAGAAAATCCCCTCTTAGATGTTGCCATAAGGCGGCAGGACAGAGAAAAGCACCTATCATATAGATCGCAAGGCCTGGGTAAGTTTTCCTTTGGGAGGGGGCAAAATGGTTGACAACACAGCTACACTTACCAACAGTAGCAACAGCTACCCACCCACCTTTTAGGGAGAAAAAAAAAATAACTCTAGAATAACGCTATAGCTGCTGATCATGATCTCCACTCCTGCAGAACTGCTGGAAAACTTGTCCTCCTGTTAAAGAAATTTGCAAATGGGGATAGAAGCCAGTCTACATGCAGCTCTTAGTGCAACCTCCTTGGGGAAAAAAAATTAAGAACAAGTAGTGAAAGGAACTCATAGTGCAAGACTATACACACCTACTAAGAAATAACCCCCCCACCCAAGGAATTCAGTGGTGGGCTGACACCCAGGTACGTGTGCCTAGGACTTCAGCCTCCGCTACACTCTGAAAGTACAGATAAGTTTTTGGTACTTTCCGCAGCTTGACCTATTTCCTCTGGTAAATCCCCTTCAGCCCACCCTTCGATGAGCTCAGATAATAAACTTAACAAAAAAATAAATAAAAATAAAACAGGATGTGGCTGGCACAGAAATAGAGAGCATCTGGCTTCCTTTCAAAAGCATGTGGAGGTCTGCAGTTTGGGTGTGTCCGTAAGGAAATAACAGAATTTGGAAATTTTTTTTTTTTTTACTACAACTCCCAGTTTTCTTCCAGACTATGGGGCATTCTGGGAGCTGTGGTCCAAATAGTATTTCATTGCTCCGGAGATGAGCTGGAAAGTTGTAAACCCACGTAGCTTAGATGGAGAGAATATGTCATGCTCTCCAATTTGGTAGGAACAGTTCCAATTACTCCTGTGTCTTTCCCCATTTTCAGCTGCTTGTAAAATGTCCCAGTTTTCTCTCTGCCCCAACTTTCCTCCTTTGCCTTCTGCGTCCTTCAATTTCTACAAAATGAATTCAAAGTGTAAAAGTAGTTTGCATTCAATGAACTCAGCTGGGGCGGAGGAGAGGGGGCTGGAATCCCGCCCTTCCCAGTAGGCTAAGGCAAAAGCCAACTGCTGCGCCTTTCTCCTAGCTTGCCTGTTCTTCCTCATTAATAATTTTTGCCATCTTGACTGTGCTCTGATGTTGCTGGGCCATCTGTTAAATGTTGGAAAGTATGATTTCTACTACTCTTATTTGTCTGTGACACAAGCTACATGGAGCACATAGCCTTCCTCCGATGCCATTGCTGCCCCAAACACTCCAGCAGCTACTGCCTAAGGCTGCTGTCTTTTGGAATATCTGGCTCAGTGAACAGCCGAGCTTGGAAAAGTTAGTTTGGAGGACTACATTTCCCAGAATCCTCCTCCCTCGCCCTTTTAAAACGTTGCGTTTATTAAAACATTACATCCTGCTTCATATAAAAGAGTAAAAAGGATTGAACTGTCCAAAATTAAACCACAGAAGAGATTCAAAGAGGTTTAAAAAGTTGAAAACCATGTGCACATAAACCAACTAAAAATCATGGGGTTTGCAGTTTAGGGAGGGGGTGTTTAGAGGGCCTCGGTAAACTACAAACCCCAGAATTCCATAGGAAGTTGAAAGCTGACTAATAGCACTATAACACTGTTATAAATGGCCTAGGAGCCAAAGGTTTTTCATAAAAAGCCACACTGGTGCTGGAATGAAACTGATGTCGGAAAAACTCAATCCTCCCAGGAGAGGACATTCCACAATTGGGATGCCACAGCCGAGAAGGCCCAACTGGCCCTGGTGGCTAGTGGATTCTGGGAGTTGTAGTCTAAAATCTTAACTCCCCAAACCTCAGGCTGCTAGTGGATTTGGGAACTTGTAGTCTTTAAAGGTAATGTGTTCAAACTCAGGGCAAGAGCCGCACGCCACTAAATGCCGTTTACTGGAGAGAAATGGTGGAGAAAGGACTTTTGCCATTTTTTTGAGCTTGCAGGCTTTGCAAAAGCACCTGCAGAGCTGCTGTGGGAAGCAGCGTGCTTGGATTAGGAAGACGATTAGCTGGATAGAACATTGATATCTGTGTATTTTCAGAATAAGAAAAAAAAACAGCATTTTGCGTAACGACAAGATCACTTACTGCACCGACCGCTACACCAAACATCTCCAACAATTCCATTTGTCAAAACCTGGCTCCACGGTTTCGAAGCGCTCTCCGTGGCCTCTCTCTCTTCCTGCCTGAAATTAAAAAAGCTACAAAGGCATTAGAAGTATTAGAAACTCGTCCCAAGAACACCTGCTGAAGGAGAATCTGATCTTCTGAGCATTATCTCTGAAAATCCCAGAGGCCAGGGTGGGGAAAAAAAAAAAGCCAAACCAAAATGAAATGCTTGCCGTTGGTTTCCCGTTGCTTTGGGTGGATTAGCCGGCAGCTGCGCTCCGAAGGCCTTCTCGGGCCAAATGAGCCGAAAGGTTTTCTGTTCCAGATAAGAGACAGCTCGAAACCATCAAGAAAAGTGAAGCAGATGGTCAAGTCTTAGGACGATCATATAAACACGCTGAGGATTGACCTCTTACTGCACATATCATGCTTTTACTTTTGACTAGGCTGCTGCTGATGTTATTATATTGCCAGTTCTTTAACTTTCAGAAAAATATGAACCTTTCCACTTATGAGCTGGTTGCAAACAAAACAGGGTTTGATATCTGCGCGGTTTTTATGACCCACTTGGAGATTCTGGACGAATGGATTTAAGGCTACTTTCTACAGAAATGAAACTTAGCTTACAATGGCCATTTCCGCACTAGACTGTTATAGCGCTCTGATTCCACTTTCAACCCCCTACGGAATCCTGGGGTTTGCAGTTTAAGGAGGGATGTATAAATCTCCCAGCTGGAGAGCTCTTTGGCCTCGGGAAACTACAAGCCCCAGAATTCCACAGGATGTTGAAAGTGGAATAATAGCATTAGAACAGGGTGGTGCAGAAATGGCCAATATTGCTTTTTACTGACCAGAATTGCTATCCAATGTGTCTCTCTCGGTCCTTCTGCTTCCCATTGCTATATTGTTTCTAGCTGTTGTTATTTGCATTACGGATTGCTTACGTGTCTTTTGTACTTTATGGCAATACATATTTGTTACATCTATAGTTTTATTACTATAGTTGGAGCTGCTACATTTCTAATTTACAAACATATAAATACCTTCCAACTGTCTTGGTTTAGCAGGAATAGTCCCAGTTGTTATTGTTGTTGTTATTGTTGTTGTTATTATTATTATTTATTTGTATCCCGGCTCTCCATATGGATCGAGGCGACGAACAACTTACAAATAGCATGTATTTCGAAACATTTCTATACATGCCCCCAACAAGCTGGGTACTCATTTTACCGACCTGTGAAAGGATGGAAGGCTGAGTCAACCTTGGAGCCCGGCAGAATCGAACTCACAACCTTGTGGCTTGCAGTGCTGGCATTTAACCACTGCAGTTACTTCTCCATCACCCTATTTTTCCAGCTGCTTTTAAACTGTCCCAGTTTCTCTCTCCCACCACTTTTCTCCCTTCTGTCTTCAGTTTACTTCACTTGCCACAAACTGAGCCCATTTCCGCACTAGACTGTTGTAGTGCTATTATTCCACTTTCAACACCCTATGCAATCCTGGGGTTTGCAATTTAGGGAAGGCCCCTCCCTAAAATGCAAACCCCAGGATTCCATAGGATGGTGGAAGTGGAATAATAGCTCTATCACAGTCTAGTGTGGAAATGGCCTGAATTTGAAGTGCAAAAATAATTAGCTCTCCGTTAATTTAGCAGAGGAGAGGAGAGAGGAAGGGGAGGGATATCGCCTTTCCCACCAGGCTCAGTCAAAAATAAATTGCTGCAATTTCTCCTAGGTCAGTGGTTCTCAACCTTCCTAATGCTGTGACCCTTTAATACAGTTCCTCATGTTGTGGTGACCCCCAATCATAAAATTATTTTCGTTGCTACTTCATAACTGTAATTTTGCTACTGTTACGAATCGTAATGTAAATATCTGATATGCAGGAGGGGGCAGGAGGACGTGAGCATGTGGCTCGCGCTTGCGCACCACCACCGAGGAGGGAATGGAGCCTAAGACCATAGGAAATATGTATTTTCCGATGGTCTTGGGCGACCCCTGTGAAAGGGTCGTTCGACCCCCAAAGGGGTCCCGACCCACAGGTTGAGAACCACTGTCCTAGGTTGTTCTTTTGCATTAATAACTTTTGCCCTCTTGACCAGGCTCTGGTGTTGCTTGGCCAAGATTCTGCCCCTCCTCTTCTCTCTCCCTTCTTAGCTGAATGCAAACCGCTTTTGCAATTTACTATCAATTTGCAGCAACAGAAAGTAAGCTGAGGACCGAAGAGGGAAGAGAAACCGGGACATTTTAAAAGCAGCTGAAAAAGCGGGATGACAGAAGATGACGTAGGATTATCTCTGCCAGATCAGGACCGTTGGAGGGTATGAGTTGTCTGTTCTTGTTGTGCAGCTTCAAGATCTTTCCGACTTACAGTGACTCTAAGGCAGTGGTTCTCAACCTGGGGGTTGGGACCCCTTTGGGGGTCGAATGACCATTTCACAGGGGTCACCGCTCCTCAATCCTCCCCCCTTTTAAAAGAAGGTGGCCTCCCAGCCAATGGGAGCAGTGCTTCTGAGACCCCTGCGCTGGGAGGAGGGGAGAGGAGGCGTGCAGGGCGTTTCCCCGTCTTTCCCTGGCTGGTGGGAAAGCACTGGAGGAGCCAAAACGCATCTGCTTATGCCGCCGCCGTCTTTCCTCTCTCCCTGTCCTTTCCTCCCTGCACCTCGTGTAAAATGTGGGCCGTTTCGGCCTTGCCTTTGGGAGTGACTGGCTTTTTGGACTGTGGAAACCCAACATTCAGAACCAGAACTACTGCCTTAATTCTGGCATTGATGGACGCTTTCTGTGCTTAAAAAAGGGGGGGGGGGTTTACCGGTTTTTAGGCATTAGAAGTCTATCCAGAGCAGTGGTTTAGGGCAGTGTTCCCAATCTATTTGGAATAATTAATAAATAAATAAATAAATAAATAAATAAATAAATAACAGAAATGATTTTATGGTTGGGGGTCACCACAACATGGGGAACTGTATTAAGGGGTCGCGACATTAGGAAGGTTGAGAACCACTGCTCTACGGCAAAGCTATCATGGGGTTTTCTGGGGCTGAGAGTGCGTCATGCGCTCAAGATCACCCAGTGGGTTTCCACAGCCGAGCAGGGAATTGAACTCGAACCACTACACCACGCTGGTAGGAGCGCTGAGCTACATCTAGGCGGCAAAGAGGAAATTGGCACTTGTGACTGCATGCATGCTTGCCTAGCCACCTGTCCTAGATATAGTTTCTTAGAAATGAAAAGAAAGTACACGGTCCAATCCCTGTCTTACTGGTCCAGGTACGGAGCTCTTTGCTCCTTCTCCCAGCACCTTCTGCCCTTTGGTGGCCTCTGAGGGCCTCCTGGGCTATGAAGTTCTCGACTTGGACCTTCAGTTCCAGCCTTAGCAGCACCGCAGTACCACTGAGGTACAGGATAGCAAGTGGGAGAATCTTCCAGGGAGGCACACACCCTTGCTAAAGAAGCAGTACGTGGCAGTGGTTAGTGCTGGACGGAGACTTCGGAGACCTAGGCTGTTTCTGCACGACACGGTTGTAGTGCTATGATTCCACTTTCCACATCTTGTGGACTCTTGGGGTTTGCAGTTTAGGGAGGGGCGTTAAGAATTCTCGGCTGGAGAGCTCTTGGGCCTCCGGAAACTACAAACCCCAGACATCCACAGGGGGTTGAAAAGGAAATAATAGCACAAAGTAGGGAGGAAATGGTTTGAAATTCAATTTCTTCCTGTTCAAGCCATCAAACTGGCTGCGGAGAGCCAGGGCAACCATGGTTTGGCTGGCCCCTCTTTGGCTCTGAGCTGGGCCTCCCTCACAGGACTGTTGTGACGATAAAGCAAGAAGGGATGGAGGATCTACACATTCCCTTCCATCAGTCGGAAGGAAAGTGGGATGCAAATGTAATTCTGGTGCATGTGTCCACATTATGCAATTACAGCACTGCTTTAAGGCCATTTCCACGCCATGCCGTTACAGTGCTATGATTCCACTTCCCACCTCCTGTGGAATTCCGGGCTTTGTAGTTTCCTGAGGCCCAAGAGCTCTCTGGCTGAGAATACTAAATCCCCCCTCCCTCAACTGCAAACCCCAGGATTCCACAGCAGGTTGAAAGTGGAATCATAGCACTAGAACAGCGTAGTGCAGAGATGACCTAAATGCCACCAGTCCCTTCCATAGAATGCTGGGATTTCTAGTTTGCCACCCAGAATCCTGCTACGTGTGCATGGGATTTCTAGTTTGCTACCCAAAATCCTGCTAGGTGTGCATGGGATTTCTAGTTTGCTACCCAGAATCCTGCCAGGTGTCCATGGGATTTCTAGCTTGCTACCCAGAATCCTGCTAGGTGTGCATGGGATTTCTACTTTGCTACCCAAAATCCTGCTAGGTGTGCATGGGATTTCTAGCTTGCTACTCAGAACCCTGCTAGGTGTGCATGGGATTTCTAGTTTGCTACCCAGAATCCTGCTAGGTGTGCATGGGATTTCTAGTTTGCTACCCAGAATCCTGCTAGGTGTGCGTGGGATTTCTACTTTGCTACCCAAAATCCTGCTAGGTGTGCCTGGGAGGGTTGAGACTGCCCAGTCCCAAGGTTCCATCGGAGGGCAGGGGAGAGTTAAAGCGGTATCGTCCAGCGACGCTTGTCGGGTGCGGACGGGGCAGAGGTCTCCCCGTTCTCCCCCGCCTCTGCTTTGGAGCCTCGGGTCCCTTTTCGAGGGGAAATTCGTCGCCTCGCTCAGCAGTTTCCTGTCCCCACCTCCTCCAGAAACTTTGTCTTGCTCGCTCCCACACCCCCGCCCCGGTTCACGTCGGAAGGGTGACCTCGGCAGGGCAGGAGGCAGAGGAGACGGCGGAGAGCGCCTCGCCGGCCGAGGATCGCGGCGTGCCGGCGCGCCATCGACGCGACGCAGGGTCGCCGGTGCGGACGCGCCATGGCCGAAAGGCGCAGCGGCGGCGGCGAGAGGCAGAGCGGGGTCCCCCCTTCGCCTCCCCGGGTTGGAGAAAACGGGGTGCGCGCCTCTCCTCCGCCTCCGGGGGACCCGCCGCCCGCCTGCCGGGCTGCATCGGAGCCCCCCGAGGGCCGCCGCCGCTGCCAGACGCGCCTCCCGGGACCGCTGCAGAGCTCCTGCGCCGCCTGCCCGGCTGGGCTTGCAGGGTGAGCAAAAAGCAAGGCAGAGAGAGAAAGGGGGGAGATCGGGGGCAGGAGGAGTCACCTGACCGTGGGGAAGGAAGGAATGGGTGGGGGATTTGGGGAAAGGAGGGGGAAGACCCAGGCCTGCCTCTGCGCTGGAGGAGACCCCGGTCACCGCGCCTTTACGCATCGCTTGGACCATTTCCGCGCTCCCCTCTTGCGCTGCGGTGATTCCACTTTCAACCTCCTGGGGCATTCTGGGGTTTGTAGTTTGCTGAGGCCAAAGAGCTCTCCGGCTGGGCATTCTCCCTAAACTGCAAAGCCCAGGATTCCAGAGGGGGTTGAAAGTGGAATCATGGCACGGTCATAGGAGAGGGTGGAAGCGGCCACAGGCAGGCCGTCAGCCCCAGAAAAGCCCGTGATGGGTTCGCTGGAGTCCATTTCCAAAGTGGAGTCATGGCACAGTCATAGGAGAGGGTGGAATCATAGAATCATAGAAATGTAGAGTTGGAAGAGACCCCAGGGGCCATCCAGTCCAACCTCCTGCATGCAGGAACACCCTCAAGGCACTCCCTTTGACAGATGGCCATCCAGCCTCTGCTTAAAAACCTCCAAGGAAGGAGACTCCACTACACTCCGAGGCAGCAGATTCCACTGCCGGACAGCCCTGACTGTCAGGAAGTTCTTCCTGAGGTTCAGGTGGAATCTCCTTTCCTGCAGCTTGAATCCATTGCTCCTTGTTCTGGACTCTGGAGCAGCAGAAAACAAGCCCTCTCATGGCTGTCATGTCCCCTTTTAACCTTCTCTTCTGCAGACTAAACATCTCCAGCTCTCTAAGTCTATCCTCCTAGGGCTTCATGGCTTCCAGGCCCCTCACCATTTTGATCGCCCTCCTCTGGACTTGCTCCAGCTTGACCATGTCCTTCTTGAATTGGGGTGCCCAGAACTGGACACAGTATTCAAGATGGGGTCTAACCAAAGCAGAGTCGAGTGGTACCAGTACCTCCCTCAATCTAGACACCAGACTCCTGTTGATGCAGCCGAGAATTGCATTGGCTTTCTTGGCTGCCGCATCACACTGCTGACTCATGTTCAGCTTGTGGTCTATGAAGACTCCTAGATCCCTTTCACACGTACGGCTATCCAGCCACATGTCCCCCGTCCTATATTTCTGTATTCCATTTTTTCTACCTAAGTGTAGGAAGTGGCCACAGGCATGCTGTCAGCCCCAGAAACCCCCGTGATGGGTTCGCTGGAGTCCATTCCCGCACGACGCTGTCATAGTGCTATGATTCTACTTTCAACCTCCTGTGGAATTCTGGGGCTTGTAGTTCACTGAGGCCAAAATGCTCTGGCTGCGAATTCTCACTACCCCTCCCACTTCTGAGTATCGTATTCCTTGCCTAGAATGCCCTATGATATTCCTGGAGACTCCGTAAGTCAACAGACCACTTGGAGGCATGTCCTAAAGATGGGTAGCTGGGACAGAAGGAGCTCCAGTGGGTTCATTAAGTAATCCAGAACAAGTAAAAGTGGTAAAAGTTGTTCTTTTTAAATGGTAAGTCACCCTGAGTCCCAACTTTGGGGGAAAGATGGGATGCAAGTAAATAACGTCACCACTGTCATCGCCTCCCAGCTAAAGTAACTGCAGTCAGCGTTGGCTAGTTTGAAAAATTGGGGAAAAAAATTAGTTAAAATGCACATTCCAAATATCCATTTGCTTTTTCTTCTTTCTTGTCTGCTCCACCCAGGAACAACGGCAACCTGATTTGTCAAAGCAGCGAGGAGGAAGAAAGTTTATTATCCAGTGAAAAGGTACATCCATCCTGAATGTGTGGCGCTTCCCGTGAAAATCGAATCTGAATGCATTCGTGCAACGTGCCAAGGACTCTTGGTTTTTGCACGCTTGTACCTACACGTGGGAGTACAGTGCTCTTGTTTTAAATATAATGATAGAAAATATATTTCAAAAATATTTTAAATATGGTCAAAAATGGTCCTAACTCTGGTGAGTAGAATTCTAGGCAGGTGAAAATCTTCATGATTTACTGTGTATGCAATACGTGCTTTTTTTTTTTGCCATGGAAAATGGCAATTTTGGGCCAGAAAGCAGCCATTTCTGCACAGAAAATGGCATTTCCGTGCGGGAATCTAGCACTGTTATTTTTGTGCAGAAAATGCTGTTTTCTGTGCAAACCCCTGTGCACAGAATAAGAACCAAATGGTAAATGAACTTCAAAAATGGCAGATTTTGACAACTTTCTCACATCGAAGGGAAAAATGATGAAAATTATTGCCTATGAGGACCACCTTTGTGGAGATTTATATCCATAAATGTTGCACATGCGCATATGTGTGCCAAAGAAAAGTGGTTCGTTGTGTAATATCCAATTTCCCAGGATCAGCATGGCTGCAGCTCTTTGCAGGGTTAGCTGGGAGTAGGTTCTGTTTCATTCGGATCCCACTCAGCTGTGGAAACTCTCTGGGGCAGCTTGGGCAAGTCACACCCTCTCTCAGCCTAAAAGGAAGACAAAGGCAAGACCCCCTGAAAAAATCTTGCTGTGAAAACCCCGAGCCAGCAGGAGATGATGTTTGGATGTTGGACTAGGATTCCAGGATCTGAATCCCCACTCAACCCTAGAAACTCACTGGGTAACTTTTGGCAAGGGCCACTCTCTCAGCCTCAGGGGAACCCCTGAATCATCAAGTTGGAAGAGACCACCAGGGCTATGGAGTCCGACTTCTGCCATGCTGGAAGACACCATTAAAGCATTCCTGACAGAGGGCCACTAGCATCTGTTCCAAAGAAGGAGACTCCACCACATGTCCAAGCATCATATTCCACTGTCAAATGCTCTTGCCATCAGGAAATCCTTTCTAATATTTAGATGGAATCTCTTTTCCTGAAGTTTGAAGCCATTGCTCCGTGTCCTAGTCTCTGGAGCAGCAGAAAACAGGCTTGCCCCATCCTTCATATGATATGTCTTCCAATATTTAAACATGGCTGTCATATCACCACTTGATCTTTTCTTATCTAGGCGAAACATTCTCAGCTCCCTAAACTCTCCTCATAAGGCTTAAAGGTTTCCAGGTCTTCTACCATTTTGGTCGCCCTCCCCTGGACATGTTCCACCTTGTCAATATCCTTCTTGAACTGTGGTGCCCAAAACTGGACACAGTTTTCCAGGTGGGATCTGACCAAAGCAGTGATGGTACCATCACTTCTCTTGACCTAGATACTATACTCCTATTCATGTAGACCAGAATTGCATTGGCCTTTTCAGCTGCTGCATCACACTGCTGGCTCATGTTCAGCTTGTGAAAGGCAATGAGAGACCTCCTCTCAAGAAATCTGAAAAGAAAACCTTGAGCCAGGTGTTTGAGTGTTAGACTAGGACTAGGGTTTGAATTCGAATTCAGCCTCAAGAACCCATCTTCCTCTCCCAGTCTCAGAGGAAGACAAGGGTAAACCTTGTCTGAACAAATCTTACCAAGAAAACCCTGTGATAAGGTTGCTTCTGGGTTGTCATAAGTTAGAGTTGACTTAGGCCTGTAACAATAGCAGATACACAACTTATATACAATAAAATATTGTATTGGTTAATAGCAAAGTAAATTGATTAACCAACTAGCTAACTAACTACTGGAACTAAACAAACAAACAAATAAATAACAGCTTGCTTCTCCTTCAAACACCCACATCTGTGACTTATTCAGCCTAATGGCAGGGCCGGCCCCTGATTATGCATGTTCTGGCTCTGTTGAAAACTGGTATTGAATATCCTTGGCCCGCTCATGTGATCCCAAAATCGAATACGAGTATGTCAGGGGGAAAAAGGAAACCTGACACCCTAGCTTTCTACATGCGGTGACCATTTGTTAAAGAACCACTCTACTCTGCTTTGGTTAGACCCCATCTTGAATACTGTGTCCAGTTCTGGGCACCCCAATTCAAGAAGGATATTGACAAGCTGGAGCAAGTCCAGAGGAGGGCGACTCAAATGGTGAGGGGCCTGGAAGCCATGAAGCCCTATGAGGATAGACTTAGAGAGCTGGGTATGTTTAGTCTGCAGAAGAGAAGGTTAAGAGGGGACATGAGAGCCATGTTTAAATATTTGAAGGGATGCCACGTAGAGGAGGGAGAGGGCTTGTTTTCTGCTGCTCCAGAGACCAGAACAAGGGGCAATGGATTCAAGCTGCAGGAAAGGAGATTCCACCTGAACCTCAGGAAGAACTTCCTGACAGTCAGGGCTGTCCGGCAGTGGAATATTTTGCCTTAGTGGAGTGGAGTGGAGTCTCCTTCTTTGGAGGTTTTTAAGCAGAAGCTGGATGGCCATCTGTCGGGAGCTCTTTGAGGGTGTTCCTGCATGGCAGGGGGTTGGACTGGATGGCCCCTGGGGTCTCTTCCAACTCTACATTTCTATGATTCTAACCCAGAGAAGCCTCATTTGAAACAGCTTTGCATGTTGTATTTTCCAAATGCAAATAGTCAAAGATCAGAGAATGCTGAGGATAGAAAACCTGTGTTAGATGTCTTCCAGCTAAGCTAAGAGGTTGGCACTTTCTGGCCTTTTTTGTCCAAAATCATAAACAAGCTTCTAAGCAAACTGGAAAATTAACTGTGAGCACCGATAGACAAAGGTAGAAGTGTTCTCGCTCTATGTGCGTATATATGCTTTCTGCTCGCTCTCTCTTTTTTAAAATGAAGCGGATTCAAAATTTATTTTCAGTCCGGTTTCCAAGCAGCGGTTAAGTTCCATACTTTTTCCGGGATAATTTACGACATCGAAAGCACACTTAGACCAAGTGCCTCTTTAGCTTGAACGGGGCGGACGGGTAATGTAAGGAAGGCCAGTCCGCAATTAAGGTTGTGATAAACAGCCGGTGTTGTGTATTAAATGGAGTGTGTGCGTGTGTGTTGCGTGGGAGGCATCAGCTGTAGACCGGAGCGCAGATGGGTTTGCTTTTACTGGAACTGATTAAATGTTTCGAGGAACGATGTTATTTGTTGCCTGTTAAAAGCCACTTTCTTTGAGGCTGTTGTGGTTGCGGGGTGTGGAATGATTAATGGCAAAGACGCACTTTTCTTTGCTCAAAATCGAAGGATCAAACTATGGCCGTTTCCACACCGCGCTGTTATAGTGCTATTATTCCACTTTCAACCTCGTATGGAATCCTGGGGTTTCCAGTTTATCAAGGGGCATTTCGACTTCTCAGCCAAAGAGCTCTTTGGTAAACACCAACCCTAGAATTCCACAGGAGGTTGAAAGTGGAATAATCGCGCTATAACAGTATAGTGCGGAAATGGCCCACAACAGCTCCAATATTTGGTTTCTCACGGCGGTTGACCAGACTCCTGATTCCTTTCTCACCGCCTGCCAGCAACTGGTATTCAAAGGTAGATGGTGGAGTTGGGGATCATGGGAGTTGCAGTCGAACGACTTTTGGAGCCCCATAATTCAAGGTGAAAGAGATATGGATCAGAAAGCCCTAAAACATATCAGAAGTTAAAATGAAATTAAGCTGTCAAAGGAATAAAAGGCAACTTGGAAAATTATCCAGGGGACCTACGTCTCCAAATGCTCTAGGATGATAAAAATAAACTATCATCCTAGAGTACTTGGAGGCGTAGCTCCCCTGGATACTTTTTCCAAGTTGCCTTTTATTCCTTGTTTTAAAATTAAAAATAAATTTTAGAACAAGCCCAGCATGTTTTGGCACGGTACAGACATATTGGCTAGAGATGGTCTCAATACTCATCCAAGGTATGACGGGAACTATGAATCCGGACAGTTTTGGGTGTGAACGTCCAACCATGGAGCGGGGATGCTATTGAGCCGAAGCAGCCGTCTTTATAAATTTAAAATATAGGATAAAGCAAGGCTAAGATATTAGTACTGGAAAAAAAAAATAGGGAGGGAGTTTCGATCTTTTTTTTTAACTTAAAAGAACTTTGCAAAACTGCAAATTTCTTCTTGCGCAGTGTGGGAAAAGATAGTGATTAAAATGATTTTTAATGTAGGAGAAACTGGAACTAACACATTTGTCCCCATAGGCCCAGGACTTTCAAGTGCTTTGCTCTTTCTATTCTAGATTTGAATCAGGGTGTATATTCAGCCACGTCGGTGCCGAATTAAAGTTGCCACCTCTGTTTTTCAGAGAGGCTCTTCATTTTTTTGCTTACCAGACAGGCGGGTACAATACAGGCCTCCGCTGGCCGCGCCTGTTGAATTTGGCCAGTGCAGAAGTGGGAAAATTTGGTTTCTTTGTTTTTTTGTTAAGTAGGCACCCACATTTTCAAATTTCTTTACACTTAGGATGGAAAAAACAACAACCTTGAGGTTGAAGAAGAAACGTGCATGTGGGTGAAACCAAAACTGTACGGTTTCTCCATCCTGACATACAGCACTCCGTTTTTGCTTCACGCCCAGCATAGAAAAGTAAATTTTCATTTTTTCCTGAAGCAGGCTATATATATATATGTGTATGTACCTTCAAGTTACATGTTGACTTAAGGTGGCCCTGTGAATTTCATAGCCTTTTCTTAGGCAAGAAAGACTCAGAGGTGTTTTTGCCAGTTCCTTCCCCCAAAGTATAGCCTAGAGTATGTGGTCTCCCATCCAAGTTCTAACCAGGGCTGACCCTGCTTAGGCTTCCAAGTTCAGACAGGATCTGGAGCCTTTACGCTATACTGGCCCTCTTTTGTCCAATATGCTTCTGGTCTGAATTCAAGATACAGTCTCTTAATGTTCAATCAGGTAGGGTGTAGGGAAGATCTCCGTAGGGTAAGATTGAGGGATGGTCTCTGATTACTCACCAATCTGGGCAGTTCATCTTTCATGGTATTCAAAAAGGCCAAGATCCAGAAGCGGGGAAGGGATTAGCCCAAACCCATCAGTGATGGGTTTTCTGCATAATTCTATGTAAACTTTCATGACCCCGAACACGTCTCTGGCCAATGTGACCCCGAACATGTTCTCCACCCAGCGTGGCCCCAGTCATGTTCACCAGTCATTAATAAGTCCAATTTATAAAAATTGCACACCTATGGGGTATGGTAACTTATGCACATAAATGTTTCATGATCTGTGCTTTCCAAACTGCTTTTGCTGATCTTCCCCTAAACAGAATCTTGCAGTCGTGTCCACTCGAGAGGAAGAATGCCGATTTTCCAGGATTGGATGCTCCTACAAGGTAACACCACTCTTTGGATCTCTCTGAATGTTCCTCGGGAGGGGGAAATGAATCTTGGAAGGGCCACAGTTGTTCTTGTTATTATTCCGTTCGTCGCTGCTTTGGCCCAGGGTGAATGAGTTCCCCTTTTTTGCAACCTCACAGGGCTGTTGTGAGCATAGAGCGAGCAGGAGAAGAGCTATGGCCACTGCCTTGAATTCCTTGGCGGAATATTTAGGAATATATAACATTTCATTTTATGTTAGAAGAATCAGATCTATGGGTCAGCCAAATGAAAGAGATAAGCTAAGGAAGTGGGACAAAGTAATAGAAACAACTGGAGAAAGAAAGGGGACAAAATTGTAAAAGATACAATTAATACCATTCTCTGCGTCAAAGGAAGGGGTTTTTAAATAAAAATTGCCTCTGTTCCCAGGGGGGTGGGAGAGAAGGAAGGGTCAAAGCAGTAGTATATTTATTGGAAAAATTAATTTATTGGTTGTGGGTGGAGCACTGATTGTTTTGTATTACTCGCTGGAATAATTTTTTTTGTATATACAGTCATCCCTCCACATTCGCTAGGGTTAGGGGCACAGGACCCCCGTGAATAACTCTAGATCCTTCCAAACCATATTTAACACACACAAAAAGCATGATCACCAAATTCAGCTCACTGTGGATTCCTTTGAGGCATTAGGGTTCCTTCACAAGGCAGAAGCGGGGGGCTGGCGGGGCTTATGGCCAGCCCCACTGCTGCCCCACACCATTTTTAACATGGAATATCAAGCCTTGTTTGCAGTTTCTCGGTCTCCTGAGGCTTGCTGTCCCTTTTAAAATGGCAGCAGAAGGGACAGCAAATAATCCGTGAATAATCAAATCTGCAAAAGTGAAACCCGCGAATGTGGAGGGCTGACTGTATATCAGTGTTAAAATGTAATTAGTGTTACTTGCTCTGTCATCATCGTCGTCATAGAATTCCTTAAAAGAAAGGAAATACTTTCCTGCCCAAAATCCCATGAAAGCCGTGTGGGATTTGGACGTGGCCGCTCACATGTCCCGCTGGCTGGTATCGGCGATAGGGCAAGTTCTGTCAGTTCTGTGTCGGGCTGTTGGTAGAATCATAGAATCATAGAAATGTAGAGTTGGAAGAGACCCCAGGGGCCATCCAGTCCAACCCCCTACCATGCAGGAACACCCTCAAAGCACTCCCAACAGATGGCCATCCAGCCTCTGCTTAAAAACCTCCAAAGAAAGGGACTCCACCACACTCCGAGGCAGCAGATTCCACTGCCGGACAGCCCTGACTGTCAGGAAGTTCTTCCTGAGGTTCAGGTGGAATCTCCTTTCCTGCAGCTTGAATCCATTGCTCCTTGTCCTGGTCTCTGGAGCAGCAGAAAACAAGCCTTCTCTCTCCTCTACGTGGCATCCCTTCAGATATTTAAACATGGCTATCAGGTCCCCTCTTAACCTTCTCTTCTGTAGACTAAACATACCCAGCTCTCTAAGTCTATCTAAGTCTGGTAGCTCATCAGTTGCCCTGAAGTTCCATGCGATGATAATGCTGAGCCTGGCATAGCCAACAAGGTATTACAGTCGTATGAATGGCAGCTTATATCTTCCCAATAGGGGTCCATGGAAGACAGAAAAGTGCACGAGGCGGATGCCGCGGGGCTGCATTTAAAGCTGCTGCTCAAACATGTGAAGGACCTGAAGGCCCAGTTGTGCCCCCCCGACGATGGGGTGAACACTTGGTTAACAAACGCCAAGGTTTTGGCCGGTGTCTACTTCAATGTGATGCCTCGGAGGCCTTTGGAAGTGGATTTTCTCTCCGGGCTGCCTCCGTACGAGGAGAGGAACCCCCGGCAAGCCCTCTTAAGGAGTGCACAGGGGGTCTCTTTGTTGGAGAGCAAGCTGCAGGTGTTTGAGAACATCGCCTCCGTGCTGACCAAGGAGATGGCTGCCTCTCGCCAGAAGTTTCTGGCTGTTCGGGGACAGCGGGGCCTCGACCAAGACATGATACGCGGCCTGGAGTTGAAGGTAAACCTCCCCAGGGAATGGATAAAATGAAGGACTCACTCAGTAGGGACACGTATTTGCCGTCGACTCTTTCATGTCTTAGTTTTGGGATGGTCAAGAAATGTCGTTTGGTTTGTTTCTGGACACTCCAAAATTGGCTAATTTCTCCATAAATTCACTGGAAGGAATAAGTAGTTGACAGCTTAAGTTTATGGCCACCGTCTTAAGAAAATAACTCCTTATTTTCCTGTTCCGCAAAAATAGCTAAAATAGTTGTTTTTGATTTGCTTTTAAAAAATCTGAAAGCTACAAGCCTCAAGCCATTGGAGCAAAATACGCTGTTTGTCCACTTCATTTTCAGTTTCATGAGAGCATGAGGAACAACATGAGATAAGAGACTGGATGCTTTGATCATCTTTACCTCGCCTCTGTAACCAGACAAGTAGCTAAAAATTTACAGTAGAGCTTCGAACAGTTACTTTTGAAGTATAGCTCTCCAAATCCCCCAGCCAGCATTGCCGACAGGGTTGAAAAAAGTCATTTTTCCTAGCTCAGAGGAAGTTATATTGCAAAACAAGTGCAGTTATCCTTGGTTAAGCTATGGTCATAATCAAAGTTATATCGTACTTATTAGAAAAAGGAATTAATTACAAGTAGCATTGAGTGGTGGCTTCTGTAGGTCTGGTGATGTTGAGTCCATTCTGGAGTTTAATCTGAACATTGAGCTGTCCAAGGACCTTAAAGTGTTGGAAAACTCTCTCCTCCCCTGCTTTGCCTTTGTTGTAGGACAAATGGGGCTTAGCTAGCATTGGGTAAATTTTCCTTTGCATGTAAAAGCCCTCTGGCCTCTGAACTAGTCTGAACTGTTGCTCTGTGTTATTTAAAATGATTGGCTATGGTATCGAGACCATGTGATCCAGGATACACCCTGGAGTCAGTTAATGGGCTTCCATAGAAAAGTATACAGTAGAGTCCCGTTTATCCGACGCTCGGTTATCCGACCATCCGGATTAACCGACGTCGCGACGGCCTGGGGGCATGGCTGTGGGCATTTCCGCACCCCCAGACATGCCCAGACACACCCCCAGGCCCGCTCCGACACTCCCTGACACGCCCCCAAAGTGGCGGCCGCCACGGGCGTCCGGGTAATCTGACCCTTTCGGTTATCCGACGCTGCAGCCGCCCGTTTGGGTCGGATAACCAGGACTCTACTGTACCTCTCTCTTTCACCCCCCTTTGCAATCTTGCTTCTAGCACTTTTCTCTCTGCTATGCTAGCCTCTCCACCAAGAAGTTGGTGAGTTAAGAATGAAGCTAGTCTCTTCCCTAATCCTTTTGTTAGTTAGTTAGGATCTAGTTTCTCCAATGCATATGCAATTGTAAACTTTATTAGTAAACCTTTTAAGTTTGGAACCTGAAACTGCCTGCCTTGTTTTACTTTCAAGTCAGCTTCCAGTTCAGGGAAGCCACACAGAGCTTGAGACATGCTTTTTCTGCAGCTCTTCTAAAAGAAGGCTAATTCCTAACAGCTTTAGCTTTCATAGAATTTCCCCAAAGGGCTAACACCCTGGGAAATTTTAACTCCAACAGAAAGTATATGGGGGATAGCGTTCGGTATTGTGAGGCTTTTAAAATCTGTGCTAAAACCCGGAATGGATTCATTTCACTACTGACATGGAACCATCAACTGCGACTGATTATAGATGACTTGATGTTTGTAACTAGTTAACTTCCAAGCTTGGAAAACAACTTCTGCTTCCTTTCTCCAAGATTGCTGATCTTCAGCGATGCCTCGCTCAGAAAGATGCAGCCCTCAGCAAGCTGGAGGAGAGACTCCGCTCCTCGGAGCAAGCTTCCTACGATGGTACCTTTTTGTGGAAGATTACAGATGTCCATCGTAAGTGCTATGAAGCGGTATGTGGAAAGATGTACAGCTTCCAGTCTCCAGGTAAGCATCCATCTGTAGCCTGTCATTATCGTTTTCCAACCTTGCTCACTCCAGATTATTCTGGCTACAAGTCCCATCCGTTCCAGCCAATATGGTTAGTGATCGAGGATCATGGGAGATGTAGGCCAAAACATCTGGAGAGACTGAGAACTCTGTGTATTTTTTGATATCGATGGATTTTAAATGCATTAGATTATATTTGCATTGTTCAGTTTAAACCGTTAACACAAAACCGAAATAATTTTTAATTTTGCTATGGCTTCAAGCCAATAATTTGCTTACTGATAAATTTTTTGGCCACGATCGTACTTCATGGTAATGCAGAATAAATCACTGCAAGTGGAGTGGCACAGTTATTCTGTTCTACAGCCCCTATATTGCAAGAGCACCAAATGTGGAACTGAATGCGCAACACACATGGGCATCCGTGCATGAGGACACTGTGTGCGCAGCTGTACTTCCTCAACCTTGAACTGAATGAAACCATTCTGAATCAGGCAAAAATGTCCAAAGGTTTTTTTTGCAGGGAAACTCCTGAGTGTGTAAGACACCAACACAATTCTGGGCAGTTTGTTTTTATTTGGATTCCATCCCCCCGTCATATCATGAGCTGCATCAGGTCCTGGGATTGGGAGAAAGATGGGATGTAAAATAAATAAAGAAATAATGATGCGCTCAGAATGGAACCTTATGCGTGTCTACTCCAAGGCAAACCCCATTAAGTTAAATGGGGCTTAATGGACGGCCACACTACACAATTATAGCACTTTGGTATACTGTTTTGACTGCCATGACTCCATCCAGTGGAATCCTCAGATTTGTAGTTTCATGAAGTACGATGTGCCAGAGAATTCTAAGTACCTGACCAAACTGCAAATCTCAGGATTCAGTAGGATGCAGCCGTGACAATTAAAGTAGTTTTAAAATATTATAATTGAGAGCTTACCTTCCTGTTAAATGGGTACAAGATGCTGCTGTAGGAAGAAACACCACGGATGAGGATAAAATGAACACCTTATCTCTGCATGCTGGAGATCTGGAATCTGTTTCTTCTATTTATTTTTCTCTCTAGGTGAACTGTCTTTGGTGAGAATTTCGTCTAGCTCATTTTCTTTCCGTATCCATTGAATTTAGCCTGTGCAAGTTGTTGCTAATTTTGTTTAGATTCTTTTCTTTGAAATGTCTCCAAGTTTGCAAATTATGTCATTCATTCCTTAGAAGGAATTTGGGACTTGAAAACCTGGGATGTAGGCTATATTTCAGAGGAAGGAACTGGCAAAACCCCCTCTGGGTTTTCCTTGCCTAAGAAAATCCCGTGAAAATTCATAAGTTGATAGGCGACTCGAAGGCACATACCCACCTATGGGAGGAGGAGCACTTCTGATAGATTAATCCAAAGGAATCTGAGGCTCTGAGGTCAGTGGAGTGGAGGATCTGCTCTGGGTTTCAGTCTGAACTTTAAAAAGGATATCCAAGGTGCTGAAACCTGTCCCCAAAATAACTTTGGCACCGTGCATACCGTCTTTAGAGTTCAGCCTAAAACCTAGAAGAAGTTCACTGCTCCACAGATATTGGAGCTCCCATGGGCTTCATCTGTGGGCTTGAATGGTGTCTTAACTTCAATATTCTCCCTGTTTTTCCAGCTTTCTACACTTCCAGGTATGGTTACAAGCTATGCATGAGGATTTACCTGAATGGGGAAGGGAGAGGCAAAGGATCACATGTTTCGCTCTTTCTTGTGGTGCTCAGAGGGGACTACGACGCCTTGCTTCAGTGGCCTTTTGCACATAAGGTAAAGAGCTATGCGTTTCTTGCAATTTTATCTGCATCGCCTCAATTGCTTCTTTGCAGCAGAGCAGCCTGCGTCTGGGTACAGCCTTTTTGGAACACGTGCTGCTGTCCCTCCGGAACCCCTTCGCCTGAGCGAAGTGGCTATATGCCCAACCTTACAGTGGACAGTCCTCTATTTTCAAAGGTTGGCAGAGGACGGTCCTCTGTTTTGAAGTTGTTCTGGCTTCGAAGGGTTACCTGCTCCAAGTCTGCTTTCAAAAAAATGAGCACCCCAAGAAAGGAGGTGGAGGTTCTTCAAATTGTCCATCCGCAATGAACAGACTGAGCAGCAAGCAGCCGCACGCTGGCATCTTCTGCTGTCTATGGGGCAGCGAATCTGCACAGGGTTTTAGTTTCGGGGTCTTTCCACACTGCACTGTTACAGTGCTATTATTCCACTTTCAGCACCCTATGGAATCCTGGGGTTTGCAATTTAGGGAGGGGCATTTGGAATTCTTAACCAGAGAGCTCATTGGCCTCAGGAAACTACAAACTCCAGAATTCCACAGGATGTTGGAAGCAGAATGATAGCACTATTATAGCGTAGGGTGGAAAGTTCCTCAAACTTTAAAGGTGATGGGTTTCAGCACCTTGGATACCTCCTTTAAAGTTTGGACCAAAACCTGGAGCAGCGTTACCTTCCTACTAATGGGGAAATCACCCACCACTCCTGAGCATGTGGGTCACTTGGTGAGACTCTGCACCACCATGGGGTATAGTATGTATTTCTATTTAAATGATTTTCTGGCCAAATCCACCTCCAACCCAGCTCAGAGTCCCTCAGCCCCTGCTGAACCCCCACAAAGCAAAGCAAACAGAGCCCCAAATTGGCCAAAATAGCAGCTGGAAGTGATGTGACTTCACTTTTGGAGTGCGGAAGCATGAAGTTGCAGCCTGATACCCCAGCCCCTTTTCTGTTGCTTATGGAGATAAAAACATTTTGAACAAGAGTGGCCGCTTGGCCTGTCTGTAATCTGTGGAAAAGGCTGGAAATGGATTTAGCTGTTAAAATGTTTTGCTCTGAGAGCTTTCTGAATCTCTCCATCTCTCATTGTTTTTCCATCTGGTGACCCTGAGATGTGGGAACGGCAGCTTTTGCTTATGGAACAAGCACCTGCCGTTGCAATGCGTTTCTTTATTAATGTGGCATGAGAGCTGCAACACACGCGCTGGGAAAAATTAGGGTTTTTGGATCGCAGCTCCCAGAGTCCTCTAGCCAGCATGAGTAATGGCTGGGACTTGTAGTTCACTTTTTTCAAGCATTAAACCGATGAATATTTTAATTTTAATTTGAAACCTGACCTATTCCGATTGCCATCTTCTCCGTTGTTTTCCAGGTCACAGTTATGCTGCTTAGTCAAAACAACACAGAACATCTTGTTAATATGATCCACCCAGATCCAGCATCTCCTTCATTCCAGAGGCCCATGGAAGATATGAATGAAGGCAGCGGCTTTCCAAAGTTCGTTCCTTTGGCTAAGTTACAGTCGCCAAAATATGCCTATATAAAAGAGGGCACCATGTTCCTCCGGTGCATCACACAAGCAAGTCCGTGACTCTTGCCTCTGGTGGATTTAAGGCTATGTGGTTGAGAACAAACTGAAATATCAGAACTGTCTCAAGTGACAGAGCTTGGCTAGGAATCACCATCAAGACCCATTAGCTTTACAAAAGACCTGCTGTTGGCTGAGATGAAGACGGCGGTTGGCTGAAATGGATCACAAAAACAGCCAGAGGTCTTGGGATCTTGGGATCGTGTCTGTCAGAGGCGCTATCATGACCAGTGCATGCACTTCCACAATTGACTATAACATTGCATGAGTGGGAAAGCTAATTTGCCGCTCCAGCAGGGCTCCTTTGCCTTTGCAATTGGGCTGATTTGCATTGTGCAGCCATTACTCGCATTGCTGCAGTATGAAACCTTCTGTTTCGGTTGGAAAGCTCGTTCCCCCAGCTTCCTGCCTCTTATCTCTGTCTGTGTGTCATGAGTTAAGCTTCTAGTCCAGTATGTGGCGGAGGAAAGCTGTGTTTCTTGTTTTGGTTGCTTCCCTTAAAGGTTCCTCCCTCTCAAAAGAGAGTAAACAGCTTACGCTGCAAGGTGACAAAAGTGCCTGTTTTTCGTTCGTTCTTGCAAATGTGAATGCAAAGCTACAAAGGTGAGCGAGGAGAGGACGGTCATGTTACATTTTTGCTGGGGTTGTGACGTCTAGTTCTAGGGTAAAGAGAGTGCAGATTATGGGGTGCGTGTTGCCCCCGGCCTCTTTTGGGGAGGGTTCAAGTTCCCTGACTCCCTCAAGCTTTTGGAATCCATAAAAATTGGGTGTGTGTGCAAAAAAATGCCCTGAGTTGACCCCAAACATTGCCAAAGGATGGCAGTTTGTCTTCTAACATCTTCCCCGATTTCCAACCCAGTCTCATCTCCTCCCAAGCTAAAGAAACTGCCCAAAGCTCAGGAAATGGAAACCCAGATTTCAATTTGGACTGCTTTTTGACCCAAATGGCCACCTTAATTCACTTAACTGTTCTGCTAAATGGAGGGGGGGACCATAGAAAGAAAGGGGACCATTTCCCCCACAATTCCTTCCCTCTTGAGATGCCCCGTTGCAATGGGGAGTGATGTTATGACGCATCCACTCCTGGGCCAGCCAAAGCTCAGCCACTTCCCTGACTTTCTTCTGCAGGATTTTTAGCTGAATAATTTGGAGAGGACCAAGGGCTTTGGATGTCTCTTGGGGCTGGTCGGCCTCCCTTTCTTCCCTGCTGTGCCAAATAAACGAACTCCGCTTTCCTCAAACTAGGAGCCAACCTCGGCCAGACTAACCCCGGTTTCCATTCCATCTACTTTCCAGATGCTATTTGACTGCCGAGTTGTTGTTGCTTAGAACGGTGTTGCTACCATGATATTCGTCAGCTCTCAAAGTCCCATTGGTGTTGTGGCTTCTGCATTTGAAAGTCGTATTGTTTTAAATGTGTGTTAATTCTGGGTGGTTGTTTTTCTGTTTCTCAAGTTGGCAGCTGTAACTGTGAAGAAAAACTGTACATGAATTAAAGCAAGAAAGATATACATGGAGCTTGACTTTGCAGAGTCTATAGTTTTTTATTTAGAGAAACCCTACTGAGGTGTGGGCAACGAGAAAAGTGGTGTGGCAATTTGACCCTGGCCGTTTCCGCCCTACACTGTTGTAGTGCTATTATTCCACTTTCAACATCCTATGGAATCCTAGGATTTGCAATTTACAGAGGGCCCTTTAGAATGCTCAGCCAGAGAGGTCTTTGCCCTTGGTAAACTACAAACCCCAGAGTTCCACCGGAGCTTGAAAATGGAATAATAGCAACATAACAGTGTGGTGCGGAAACGGCCTTGGCGTCTAAAGTGCCATTGTGGAAAAGCCTGCAAAGAGCTTCAGAAGCCCAAAAGAGACAAAAAATGAAAACCGAGAATGGATTACCGTTTTGGACAAAGAAATGCTGGAAAGGACAGTCTCCTTTTCGCAAACGCCTGGTTGGCGGCAGCTATCGGAACATCCTGGTTGAAAGACCCTGGATCTAACACGAACCGCTGTTTCGGGGCCATCGAATGCCTTGCGGTGTGCTAATCCCCTCGGCTCCAGAAGAGGAAGTCATCATTCCTCTGTTTTTGAAGGATTGGCAAAGCCTGCCGACTTGAGAAGGCCCATGCCAGGCCCATCTGGAACGCATTGCATGACGATACATTCCACCCGCCCGCTTTCGTTTCTAGCCCTCGACTTCCTTGGGACGACTCGACAACATGTTTGCTTGGGAGAATTCAGTTTTCACAACCAAGGTGCATAGGATGAGTACGGTAAAGGCATGGCTGTTTGGAGGTTTCCGTGCTGAGAGCGGAGTCTAGGAGTTGGAAAGTCAAGGGCAGAATTTGATGGTGCTTGCAGAAAAGTCACATCTCCTGGGTCGGCAATAGAGCCCAATGCACATGGAAGACAGCTAGTGGTGTCTTTAGGAAAGGACTTTGGGGTGGAGACGTGTCCAAAAATGCAGTGGCAGGGCTAATTGGGTACATTTTATAACTCCATCTGACTCCAACCCCTAAGTCTAAAATTACCACTATAGTTTTTCTTTTCCTTCCTTAGTTTTTTTGTCTTTTGGTCTTTGTTCTGTACTGTATAGATTGGTTTGATTGTTGGCTGCTTGATTGTTATTTGTTTCTTGTTTCAATGTTTGTTAGTATTTCGTAGAAATAAATGTATATTTAAAAAGAGAGAGGCACTGTAAGTCGAGGCCAACTTGATGGCAAAGAGCAACAGCAATGAATTTAAAGGTGTGCCAATCCCCTCGTGACAGCCTTAGGGCTGAGGGCACGCAACAACAAACAGTGCTGGGTAAGGATGATGGGAGCTGTAGTCTAACAACATGTTGGAGGGCTGCAGAAGCCCCTGACCCAATGGAATGGCTTTGAGTTGTGACAGTTTCTGTCCATCGGGACCTTGAATCTTTCCAACGTGACCCCAAAGGACAAATGAAACAGCATCGGACTCTTAATTAGATTGACCCAGACACTAGGAAAGGGCAGCAAAAAGGACATTAATTACATCGTGTTTATTTGTAACCAGCTCAAGTCATGACTCATGGATGCTCTGTTATGACGGATGGTATTCACAGATGTTTGCAGTGTGCCTTCTTGCTTGGAAACCTTTTCAAAAGATGTCCAGGGCCTGCGGCCGTGGCCAGTCATACCCTCCAACTATCCTGGTTTGGCAAGGACAGCTCAATTAATAGTGATGTATTTAAGTCGTTTACTCCAAGTCTCAAGTCAAGTCTCAAGTCTCGAGTTGAGTCTCAAGTCCTTGAAGATACTTTCAAGTCTTAAGTCTGGGCGCCAACTTTTTACCCCAACTTACATTCCAGAATTTCTGGACAGAGTCAGATAAAGTCAGTTTTAATACTTTAAGCAGAGGCAGACCCCCACATTTGCAATTTTGCCACCTGCAGCTTTGGAAGTGGGGAATAGGATCCACGTAGAGGAAGGAGGGGACTTGTTTTCTGCTGCTCCAGAGACCAGGACAAGGAGCAATGGATTCAAGCTGCAGGAAAGGAGATTCCACCTGAACCTCAGGAAGAACTTCCTGACAGTCAGGGCTGTCCGGCAGTGGAATCTGTTGCCTCGGAGTGTAGTGGAGTCTCTTCCTTGGAGGTTTTTAAGCAGAGGCTGGGTGGCCATCTGTCGGGAGTGCTTTGAGGGTGTTCCTGCATGGCAGGGGGTTGGACTGGATGGCCCCTGGGGTCTCTTCCAACTCTACATTTCTATGATTCTATGATTCTTACTTCCCATTTCTGAAGCTTCAAAAGCTTTAGAAGGAAGGGTCCTTCCTCCTCAAGCCTGCTGGCTAATACATTTGCTCTTAGAAATGCACCCTGCACTCTGGGGACGAGTCTTGTTTTCCGCTCTTAGGAAATGTTTTAGAAGGCTCCTCCAATATGCAGCAAGGACAGACCGCTGAGCAGACCCCAAGCCCACCTCAAGCCCATTGCCAAACCCGTTTGCTGTTCCCCTTTGAGAAATGCACCCTTCTCCCTGGGATTTGTCTCCAATAAGTTAATATTGAAAAGATATACTGCTTCATGGAAGTTTCAGCAAATATCCACCGTTGAACGATAGTGGGGGACATTTATTGAGAATAGAAATGCAGATATTGTTTCACAAAGATTAAAGGGGAAATCGGATGAGTAGATAAAAGCAGAATGGCAAATTGTAATGGATAATTGCTGGGACCCCCAAGTGAAAATGTCTGAATTATGGTTGAAATTAAAGAGGAATAACTGTAACATAACAGGAGTAGATGAGAGAAATGCAAGATCAAGCAGATAAGATGAACATAGGATGGTGAAGCATAATTTTTTTATATGCGAGTAGATATCCAGAAAATGGAAACGAGATCAGAGTAGAAGAACAAAAAACATTCCATGTCAAAGTACAATTGGAGAGGATGTTTTTTTTATTTGTGAAACTTAATACAATTATTTTTTTAAAAAAAGGAAAGATAGACTGCTTCTAACCATGGAGGCTCCGCTTTTCAGTTTGCAGGGCTGGCTGCCTTCCAAAGAGTGGAGTGGTCCCCTGGCCAGTAGGCCAGTCTGGAACTTGGCCGAGGGATGCTGGGAGCTGTAGTGCAAAAAGAGTCAGGAGAAGGACTACCAAGAAGATGCTGCCTGGGAGTGTGGTGGAGTCTCCTTCCTTGGAGGTTTTTAAGCAGAGGCTGGATGGCCATCTGTTGGGAGTGCTTTGAGGGTGTTCCTGCATGGCAGGGGGTTGGACTGGATGGCCCCTGGGGTCTCTTCCAACTCTACATTTCTATGATTCTATGATTCTTACTTCCCATTTCTGAAGCTTCAAAAGCTTTAGAAGGAAGGGTCCTTCCTCCTCAAGCCTGCTGGCTAATACATTTGCTCTTAGAAATGCACCCTGCACTCTGGGGACGAGTCTTGTTTTCTGCTCTTAGGAAATGTTTTAGAAGGCTCCTCCAATATGCAGCAAGGACAGACGGCTGAGCAGACCCCAAGCCCACCTCAAGCCCATTGCCGAACCCGTTTGCTGTTCCCCTTTGAGAAATGCACCCTTCTCCCTGGGATTTGTCTCCAATAAGTTAATATTGAAAAGATATACTGCTTCATGGAAGTTTCAGCAAATATCCACCGTTGAACGATAGTGGGGGACATTTATTGAGAATAGAAATGCAGATATTGTTTCACAAAGATTAAAGGGGAAATCGGATGAGTAGATAAAAGCAGAATGGCAAATTGTAATGGATAATTGCTGGGACCCCCAAGTGAAAATGTCTGAATTATGGTTGAAATTAAAGAGGAATAACTGTAACATAACAGGAGTAGATGAGAGAAATGCAAGATCAAGCAGGTAAGATGAACATAGGATGGTGAAGCATAATTTTTTTATATGCGAGTAGATATCCAGAAAATGGAAACGAGATCAGAGTAGAAGAACAAAAAACATTCCATGTCAAAGTACAATTGGAGAGGATGTTTTTTTTATTTGTGAAACTTAATACAATTATTTTTTTTAAAAAAGGAAAGATAGACTGCTTCTAACCATGGAGGCTCCGCTTTTCAGTTTGCAGGGCTGGCTGCCTTCCAAAGAGTGGAGTGGTCCCCTGGCCAGTAGGCCAGTCTGGAACTTGGCCGAGGGATGCTGGGAGCTGTAGTGCAAAAAGAGTCAGGAGAAGGACTACCAAGAAGATGCTGCCTGGGAGTGTGGTGGAGTCTTCTTCCTTGGAGGTTTTTAAGCAGAGGCTGGATGGCCATCTGTCTAAGGGAGCGCTTTGAGGGTGTTCCTGCATGGCCGAAGGGGGTTGGACTGGATGGCCCCTAGGGTCTCTTCCAACTCTACATTTCTATGATTCTAAGATGGAGCAAGTCTATTTTCTGCTGCTCCAGAAACTGGGACAAGGGGCAATGGATTCCAACTAGAGGAAAAGAGATTCCACCTAAACATTAGGAAGAACTTCCTGATGGTCAGAGCTGTCTGGCAGTGGAATCTGCTGCCTCCATGGAGTGTGGTGGAGTCTCCTTCTTTGGAGGTTTTTAAGCAGAGGCCGGATGGCCATCTGTTGGGAGTGCTTTGAGGGTGTTCCTGCATGGCAGGGGGTTGGACTGGATGGCCCCTGGGGTCTCCTCCAACTCTACATTTCTATGATTCTATGATTCTAAGATGGAGCAAGTCTGTTTTCTGCTGCTCCAGAGACTGGGACAAGGGGCAATGGATTCCAACTAGAGGAAAAGAGATTCCACCTAAACATTAGGAAGAACTTCCTCATGTCCATCAGTGGAATCTGCTGCCTCCATGGAGTGTGGTGGAGTCTCCTTCCTTGGAGGTTTTTAAGCAGAGGCTGGATGGCCATCTCTCGGGAGTGCTTTGAGGGTGTTCCTGCATGGCAGGGGGTTGGACTGGATGGCCCCTGGGGTCTCTTCCAACTCTACATTTCTATAATTCTATGAAAAGCGTGCCTTGTCCGCCGGGGGTCGCAATGCGCAGATAGCCTGCTCCTAACCATGGAGGCTCGACGCCCCCCCTGCCTCGCCTGGGCAAGGGCGCCCCTTTCCTCGCCTGCAGCGGACCCCCAAACTTTCCCCCAAACTTTTTCCAAGGGGGGGAGTGGGGAGGACCCTCCTTTTCCCTCCCAGGGGACAAGCAACCCCCTCCCAGCCTCCGATCGGACTTGGAGGGCAGGATGAGGCCCTGGCGGGGGCGGAGCCGGGGGAGGCGGGACCATTACATAAGCAAAACGTAAATAATTCGCGGGAAAATAGAGTTGCAAAGGCAGGGAAGGGGGGAGAGAAAAGATGGCGCCTGGGTCCATCCTCAGCATCTTTGCTGGCTTGCACCCGCCTCGATCGGGGGAGGCACCTTTATAAGGCGGGACAGCGGCCCGGGGAGCCGCGGTTGGAGCCTTGGGCTTGGGAGACCCCCACCCACGCGAGATCCCCCCCACGCATCTGGGATCTTCCCTCCTGGCACTTTTTCTCCTTGCTTCTCTCTCAATTCCCCCAAGACTGGAGGGCGAGACGGTGCAAAGAAGGGGAATCTGGAACAAACAGGTAAAGGGGGCGCACGGATTTCTAGGGGGGTCCCACGGGGGATCGCGGGGGGCGCGTGGGGGGGCGCCGATTCCCCCAAAAGAGGAGCCAGTGCGTGGGGCAACTTGCTTGGCACATGCTCTCCTCTCTAAAGCTTGCAAGGGAGCCTTTTCCTTTTTTTAATGCGTAATATATATATATTTTTTAAACTTTTAAGTTATCTCAAGTTTTGGAAGCACGTTTGATTTTCTCCGGGAGGGCGCAGGGGGCTCCAAAGGGATCGAGGCAACGTGGTGACAGGTTGCGCAATCCGCAATAGGTCTACTCGGGTGCAAGGAATCGCCTCTGTTGAACTGGCTGAAGCATCTTTCCACGGGCTTTGCTAAAGAGAGGATCGCGACCTTCCTACGCAGCAGGCTCGGTTTACTCCCGAGTAAGCACGTTGCAGGTTGCAAGCGGGGATCAGGCCCGGGTCCCCCCCTCTTTCCACCCCTTCCCGGGATGGCCAGTGAGTTGCAACCTTGCAAAGCGCGTTGCAAAGCGCGCAAAGGCTCTCTCCTCGCGAGTAAGCCTGGAAGCAGCCTGACTCCGGAGTCAAACCGGAGTCCATAGGGGCTGCAAAGGAGGGGGGGGGAATCCGGAGGTAGCCTCTCAAAACTGAAAGCAGGGAGGCAGAAAACTCCCAGATACGTTAAACTAACGTTTGCAAAGGGGCGGAGAAGTTTTGGTGCGTTTTGCAAGGACGCTGACAGTTATTTGGGCCTCTTTTTCCCCCTGCTGGCTTGAAATTTGGGAATCCATCCCATCCTTTCCTAAGGAAGAAGGGCAGGAGGAGAAAGCCTGGCTTTGAACTTGCAAAAAAAAAAAACGACTTTTCCTCTGTGCGTTACTTTGTAACTCAACCGCATCCTCTTTCCTTTTCTGCTCGCTGGAGGGAGGGAGAGGTTTCCTCCTTTCGGTTTGACTCGGAGGCCGTTTGCGAGTTCTTCGCACTCCACCCCTCTCCAACCTGGCCTAAAATGGATTTTTTTTTCAAAAAAAAAAAATTTGCAGGGGGATTTTTTAATTTTTGAATCAGCCAATCAGAACAGAGGAGGGGACCAGCTCTTAAGACAGTTGCATGCTGGAGATTTAATAATAATAACAGGAATAGGTCATCCTGCAAGGGGATCTAGCAAGGGGCAAGCTGGAAAGTGTTTAATTATTTGAAACAATGTTATGTTGAAGATGGAGCAAGCTTGTTTTCTGCTGCTCCAGAGGCGAGGACACGGAGCAATGGCTTCAGACTCCGGGAGAAGAGATTCCACCTAAATGTTAGGAAGAATAGGAATATGTCATCTTGCAAGGGGATCTAGCAAGGGGCAAGCTGGAAAGTGTTTAATTATTTGAAACAATGTTATGTTGAAGATGGAGCAAGCTTGTTTTCTGCTGCTCCAGAGGCGAGGACACGGAGCAATGGCTTCAGACTCCAGGAGAAGAGATTCCACCTAGACCTTAGGAAGAACAGAAATATGTCATCTTGCAAGGGGATCTAGCAAGGGGCAAGCTGGAAAGAGGAGGGTGATCCAAATGGTAAAAAGCCTGGAAACCGGAGAAGCTCAGGAGCTGGGTATGTTTAGCCTGGAGGAAGGGGACAGGATAGCCCTGTTTAATTATTTGAAACAATGTTATGTTGAAGATGGAGCAAGCCTGTTTTCTGCTGCTCCAGAGACAAGGACACGGAGCAATGGCTTCAGACTCCAGGAAAAGAGATTCCACCTAAAGGTTAGGAAGAATTTCCTGATAGTAAGAGCTGCTGGACAGTGGAATACGCTCCTTCGGAGTGCGATGGAGTCTCCTTCTTTGAAGGTTTTTAAACAGAGTCGGGATGGCCCTCTGTTGAGAGTGCTTTGATGGTGTATTCCGGCATGGCAGAATGGGCTTGGACTGGGTGGCCCTGGGGGTCTTTTCCCTTGGGGTTCTGTGAGTCTATGGCCATTTCTGCACTATACTCTTATAGTGCTATTATTCCACTTTCAACATCTTGTGAAATCCTGGGGTTTGTAGTTTAGGGAGGGGACTTTAGAATTCTCAACCAGATAGCTGTTGGGCCTCAGTAAACTACAAATCCCAGAATTCCACTGGGTATTGAAAGTGGAATAGTAGCACTATAACAGTGCAGGGCAGAGATGGCCTATTATTCTATATTATCCAAAGACACTTCGCTCATTTATAAATTTTTGGATAGTGTGCAAATCACACACAGTCCAAAACTCCAGTCAGTGACATCTGGTAGACTGTGAAACTGTAAGATAATGGCCAAGGTCTTACATCACCGTCTGCATTTCATAACTTTATAAATCCCAGAAATGCCATGAAATCTGGTTGGGGAACTGAGAAGCTGCATGTCTGGAATGTGCCAATGCTTGTTGGGCATTTCTGATGCACATCAGGTACTTTTGATGTGCATCGTGTGCACCTGTAGTGCTCGGCATTTTCTTACCGGTGTTCAGATGCTCACTGGGGAATATCCCAATGTGCATAGGTGTCCGCTGCACATCAGGGCCGGGGTGCATCCGTTGCTCCACCATCGCAGAGCACTGTAACATCACTGGATCCCCTTGGTGAATATGGGCATTGCAAACTACAGTCCGCCCTCCACTTTCTCGGGAGTTAGGGGTTTGAAAATAAATTTTTATTTTATGTGTGCCGTGCATGTAATCAAATTCGCGAAGCTCAAACCTGCAAATGCTGAGAGAGGACTATACCTGTGGCCAGTGCTGCATGATGACACCAATTGGGAGGGGTAGCTAATACCCAAGAGGACAGGATCAGATTTATCTATCTATCTATGTATGTATGGCATTTATGCGCTGCCTTTTCTCCTAAGATGGGACCCAAGGCCGATTCCAACAGGTAAAAAAACCTTAAAAGCATCTAAACAATTAAAATGTAAAAAGACATATACAACTGTACAAGAACAATAGATTTTTACAGACAGCGAAAAATAAGCAAAAGGGTCTCCAGACCTGCTTAAAAAAGAAATGTCTTTACTGGCCTATAAAAAGAGAGCAGGGAGGGGGCCAGCCTAGCGTCCCATGGAAGACTGCCCCACGGGATGGGAGCTGCTCTCTCCCGTGTCCTTACGAGGCAAGCGAGGGATGACGGTGGGACCAAGAGTATTCCCATCAGTAAATGGCCTTGATAAATATTGGAAAGCTGAGCCAAAACTAACAAACTGAATTTCAACAGGGGATAAAGGTGAGAGACGACATTCAGGCAGGAGAAACGAAATGCACGGCTGTAGGGTGGGTGACTCTTGATAACAGGACATGTGAAAAGGATCTAGGGTTCTTAATAGCCCAAGGGCTAAGCATGAGCCAGCTGGGTCATACAGCATCCAAAAGAGCCAATGTGATTCTTGGTTGCACTGGTAGCAGTGCAAGTGTCCATATCAAGGGAAGTCATAGGGTTACTCTGGTCAGAACTTGGCTGGAATCCTGTGTCCAGTTTTGGGCACCACAGTTAAGAAAGGATTTTGGCAAGGTGGAACGTGTCCGGAGGAGGGTGACCAAAATGGTGGAAGGCCTGGAAACGAAGCCTTCTGAGGAGCATTTTAGGGAGCTGGATATGTTCACAGCTTGGAAAAATGACTGAGAAGTGATCTGATAGCCGTCTTTAAGATACCTGAAGGGATGTCATGGAGAAGAGGTAGGAAGCTTCCTTTCTGCTGTTCCAGAATTGGTGGATTCAAACAACAGGAAAAGGCATTCTACCCAAGCATTAAGACCATCTTTTTTATAGATAAATAAATAATAAAAATTTTATTCAACACAGACAAAACACGAAAAAGAGCAAAACAGATACATGCAATCCATACTAACTTAAAATCAAAACACAAAACAGAAACTATCAATACAAACAATACTGATAATACTAACAATCCACATTAAAAAAGCACATAATTACAAATACAAAACTACATTACCACAAATAACTAAAAACAAAAGTTGGTTCCTGCCTTGTTGCATGCAGTCCGTTATACTTAAACACTTACACCTAAGTATTAAATTCAACCTTGGAAAAAAATTAATAGTTACTAGGGATCACGTATCATTTAAACACTTATCACTTATTGCTTATCATCTATCGTTATGATTATTTACCTAGTTATCTTATTTGATTTCTTATCCACTTATATATAATCTAATTAGTTAACAAGTTAAATCACTATTAACCTATGTATAATTTTTATATTCTAATCTATATTTGATTCCAATAATATTAGCCTGTAAGAGTAATCTTTCAACTAAAGAACAATACCAATAATAATCTTTAATCAATAATAATCACCATCCCGTTAAAAAGCGATAAAGAATAACCTATTCAAGCATCAGAGTATGACTTTAAATCATGGAATCATAGAATCATAGAATCATAGAAATGTAGAGTTGGAAGAGACCCCAGGGCCATCCAGTCCAACCCCCTGCCATGCAGGAACACCCTCAAAGCACTCCCTTGGACAGATGGCCATCCAGCCTCTCCTTAAAAACCTCCAAGGAAGGAGCCTCCACTACACTCCATGGAGGCAGCAGATTCCACTGCCGGACAGCCCTGACCGTTAGGAAGTTCTTCCTGAGGTTCAGGTGGAATCTCCTTTCCTGCAGCTTGAATCCATTGCTCCTTGTCCTGGTCTCTGGAGCAGCAGAAAACAAGTCCCCTCCTTCCTCTACGTGGCATCCCTTCAAATATTTAAACATGGCTATCATGTCCCCTCTTAACCTCCTCTTCTGCAGACTAAACATACCCAGCTCTCTAAGTCTATCCTCATGGGGCTCCATGGCTTCCAAGCCTCTCACCATTTTGGTCGCCCTCCTCTGGACTTGCTCCAGCTTGTCAATATCCTTCTTGAATTGGGGTGCCCAGAACTGGACACAGTATTCAAGAGGACGTCTAACCAAAGCAGAATAGAGTGGTACCAGTACCTCCCTCGATCTAGACACCATACTCCTATTGATGCAGCCGAGAATTGCATTGGCTTTCTTGGCTGCCGCATCACACTGCTGGCTCATGTTCAGCTTGTGGTCTATGAGGACTCCTAGATCCCTTTCACATGTACTGCTATCCAGCCACGTGTCCCCCATCCTATATTTGTGGATTCCATTATTTCTGCCTAAGTGTAGGACCTTACATTTCTCTCTGTTGAATTTCATTTTGTTCGCCCTGGCCCAGTTCTCCAATCTATCCAGGTCATTTTGAATTTTGATCCTGTCCTCTGGCGTATTAGCAACCCCTCCCAATTTGGTGTCATCTGCAGATTTGATGAGCGTGCCCTCTATTCCTTCATCCAAGTCACTGATAAAAATATTGAACAGCACTGGGCCCAGGACAGATCCCTGTGGCACCCCGCTAGTCACTTCTCTCCAGGATGAAAAGCAGCCATTCGTGATCACCCTTTGGGTTCGGTCGGTCAACCAATTACAAATCCAACTAACAGTAGCCCTGTCCAGCCCACATTTTACTAGCTTCGATGCAAGAATGTCATGGGGAACTTTGTCAAAGGCCTTACTGAAATCGAGATATGCTACATCCACAGCACTCCCTTCATCTATCAAGCTAGTAACTCTATCATAAAAAGAGATAAGATTAGTCTGGCGTGGCTTATTTTTGAGAAATCCATGTTGACTTCTCGTGATTACCGCGTTGCTTTCTAACTTCTCATGGAATAATATAAACTTTAAACTTAAATTAAATTAAAATTTAAAATTTTGATAACATATTTCAGTAATCTGTGGAGCGACATCAAGAAGGTGAGTATTGATTATTGATCACTTTGATTTCATACACAAGTACCTGTAGCTTGAAGATATGATTGACAGACAAGTAGAATAATATTTGGAGATTTTATTATGTCGCATTCGAGGGGAAGTCAGGGGTGAATGAAGTATGAAACTTGCAAATGTGGGTTGCACAAAACCAGTGGTTGTACCTTCTTTCTGAAAGTGGAATGGAGGTAAATGTCACATGTTGTGTTTTGTGTTTGTTCCGTTTTATTGTAATAAAATATTATTTTAAAAAGGAGGGGGGAAGCTACAGTCCTCGGATCGCCTTTGTTGCAGGCGTTAAGAAAAATGACTTGACTCCGAGAGGAGCAGGAAAGTGTGTTTTTTGGACTTTCCTCCTTTGAAAGTCTTCAAACAAAGATTGGTTGGCATCTCCGGAGAGCTTTGGTTGTGTATTTCTGAATGGCAGGAGGTTAGATTAAATGACTCCCGCATTCTGTGACTCCACATCCTGTGTTATGGATAAGATTCCTCTCCACCGGAGACCCAGTGGCTGATTGGAGCAGGTGATAATTGCCAGTTAGAAGAGGAAATACAAATTGATATTTGGGTAAGGCGGCGTCCTGGGTGCCCGTATTAAAGAAGCTGCATTTTTAAAGATAAGCTTGTTTCCGTTCCAGAGTCTGCAAGGCTCATGGAGAACGCCAATGGCAGGCATGTCTACACAGCCGGTGGACGCCTTCAGCAGTCGACGGTGGACTTGGCTACCAAGAACCAGAAGAGCCGGCAGGAGCTGATGAACAAATTGACCGAAGGACAATATGTCTTGTGCCGTTGGACCGATGGGCTCTATTACCTTGGGAAGATCAAGAGGGTAAAGCAAGTTCCTTCTATATTTTTTAAAAGAAATGTCCTTTATTGAGTATTCTCTCCTGTTCTGTTCTCCAAAAGGTGATGTGTTGGGAGAAGCCACATGTGGGCGAGGGAGAAGCCCAAATGGGTGTGGATGTGGCAACCTCGAAGCAAGCAAGGCAACCATCCTTGTCTATACATTTGCCATCCATTTGTGTATGCTTGCACTGCTCGGTTACAGTACTCTGAAATGACTTTAACTGTCATGGTTCCATTTGGGATTTATAGTTTGGGGAGGTACTTAGAATGGGATTCTGGGATTTTTAGTTTGGGGAGGTGCTTAGAACTCTGTATTAGCCCACTCCCCAAGTTGGATCAAACTGGTATAACTCAACTGCCACATGCATCCATCACCCACCCATTCGCTCCCCCTTCCCTTGTAACATTGCTGTCATCCGTCTATTTTTTTATTTATTTGTATCCCGCCTCTCCATATAGATCGAGGCGGTGAACAATTTAGCATGTATTTCGAAACATTTTTCTATACATGCCCCCAACAAGCTGGGTACTCATTTTACCGACCTGCGAAAGGATGGAAGGCTGAGTCAACCTTGGGGCCCGGCAGGATCGAACTCACAACCTTGTGGTTTGTAGTACTGGCATTTAACCACTGCGCCACCAGGGCTCCCTGTCTATGTACATAAATACTTCTAACCATAATGCTAATGTTTCTATGTACTGTATTTGCTGGCATATAAGACTCACTTCCCCCCCTGCAAAATACTATTTGAAAATGGGGTGCATCTTATACACGAGCAAATATGGTATTTTTCCCCAATGTGAGCTGGGTTTTTTTTGCTTCTTCTCAATCTACCACCAAGATGCTGTTTTGTCCCAGGACAGATGGTTGAGCATTTCTGCAGTCTTAAATCTTATAATAATAATTTAATAATTGTCGCAATTATTGCCTGCCCTTGTTTCGAACCTTCTCAAGCTCTTGCATTTATTTGCTTTCTTCTTAATTCCAGATATTTGGAACAGTTTCATTCTTTCGTCCTGATAGATACAAGAGTGGTTTGTTTACAGTAAAGGGGGAAAGGAACTTCCCCTACATGGAAAGTCTAAGCAAACAAAGAAACAAAGTTCAAAACAAACAAAAGCTAAAGTGCTAAATTGTTATTCTGTATATAGCCTGCCTTCCTCCCAGTCTGTGCTTCATGGCACAGCTTGCAAAAGTTAAGACAGACAAAGCAAAAAATGCACTTGATGGCAAGGTTCCTATCTAAAGAATTAAAAGCAGTGAAAAGTGGGGTCTGACCAAAGTAGAATAGGGTGGCACTATCACTTCCCTTGACCTAGACGCTATATTTCTGTTATTGCAGCCCAGAATAGGCAAAGCATGATGGATTTTCATTCCCAGGATTCCTACCTTTCCAGAAAGGTGGAATTCTTCCTAGACAAAGAAGAGAGGATAAAAGAGGAGATCAATTTGCATAGGATTGTCTGGGCGTGGAAAATTCTTTTTTTGGAACGCGACGCACCAAATTCACAAAATGTCTGGGGGATTTGGGGTGCGATACTCTAAAAAACCAACAGCTCGGATAGTTGACATGTGGTATAAATTTACAGGTGCATATTTAGAAATGGTGACTGTAATTTGAAAAGAAATGCAGTGCATCTCACACCAGTTGACCCAAGGGTCTCCTACTCAACCGGAGACCCAAGTATCCACTACGCGTTGATGGGGGACACCAAGGCCCCCTGGGCTTCCTGTTCTTAGTGTTCTTGATTTTTAGACTGGACAGCCCTTGGTACTTAGAATGGGCTGGACAGCCTAGTTAATTCTCTTATAACAAGAAGGCCATTTCTGCACCACACTGTTATAGTGCTATTATTCCACTTGCAACGTCCTGTGGAATTCTGGGCTTCGTAGTTTCCCAGGGCCAAAGAGCAATCTGGCTGAGAATTCTCAATGCCCCTCCCTAAACTGCAAACCCCTGGATGCCATAGGATGTTGAAAGTGGATTAACAGTGTAGTGCAGAAATGGGTCAAGACAGAGAAGAACCCAGTAGCGGTTTCAGAATCATGCAGTTCTCCAAGTGTTGTTGAATTGCTTTGGCCAGCGATCCTCACATTGGTTAGGGTGGCCGGGGCTGATGGAAACTTCACTCCAACAGTATCTGGGGAGCAGCCTTCTGCCCACCGTGGGATCTAAGACTTTGTTCCTACAAGATACCTTAGAGTATTTCTCCTTTTTCCTTTCTGACTTGCAGGTGAGTGGCTCTAAGCAGAGCTGCCTGGTGACGTTCGAAGACAATTCCAAGTACTGGGTGCTTTGGAAGGACATCCAGCATGGTATGTGAACCTCTTGTTTCTCTCCTCCAGCGCATGCCTGACCCAGGTGATCTTGGGCATGGCACACACTCTCAGCCCCAGAAAAGTCAGAAAAGACTTGAAGGCACACCATAACAACACATTTATCATCTGCCAAGAATATTTAGGTGTAGATTTTGGCCTGAGATTGGGCTGTTGATGCCCAAGGAGTCACTTCTGGACTACAGATATATCTCAATGAATGATATTGGTTTTCTCCTGAATGTTACCTCTTAAACATTTGATACCAAAGCATGGAAATGACCGGGTTGCCTTTCTCCTGATGCAGCTCACAACATGAGTATGTGAGGCTACAGTCACAACACCCCTGTAGTGTATAGATAGGGCTGTGTTTTGCTCTTCATCCTTTTCCCAACACCTCTCACTTCTTTCTCCTCTCTAGCTGGGGTTCCAGGGGAAGAACCGAAGTGTAACATCTGCCTAGGAGAGACGACGGGGCCCCTGAACGACATATTGATATGTGGAAAGTGTGGACTAGGTAAGAAGGATGTTCCAGATGTTCCCCTGGCTGGTTTTTGGAGGAATGGGGTGAGGAGACCAAGCAGAGAATCCCCTTTGCCACTAAGCAAACTTCATGTAGCTTTTCAGTATAAAAACAGGGGGCAGCTGGTTGCTTAAATTCTCTAAGAAGCTGGATCAAGGGCCTGGCGGCCAAACGAGCTGCCAATAGGTTCAGCACTTGAGATAGCGTCTCTAAAGTTCAGACTAAAACCCAGAGCAAACCCACTTCTCCATTGGCGTAGGAGTCCCCACGCTGCTGTTGCCTGCCCATAGAAAGTACTCTGCTTCTGTTTGCAAAACTCTTGTCTCCGCTCCTGCCAGGTTATCACCAGCAGTGTCATATCCCCGTGGTGAGCAGTCAGGAGAACTCCTTGGTAACGCCTTGGTTCTGTCGGAGATGTATCTTTGCCTTAGCTGTGCGGGTGAGTGATGGGGAAGAAAGAGCATCAAGTCCATTTTCTTTGTTTCATAGAATCGTAGAATCATAGAAATGTAGAGATGGAAGAGACTCCAGGGGCCATCCAGTCCAACCCCCTGCCATGCAGGAACACCCTCAAAGCACTCCCTGTGACAGATGGCCATCAAGCCTCTGCTTAAAAACCTCCAAGGAAGGAGACTCCACCACACTCCCAGGCAGCAGATTCCACTGCTGGACAGCCCTGACCATCAGGAAGTTCTTCCTGAAGTTCAGTTGGAATCTCCTTTCCTGCAGCTTGAATCCATTGCTCCTTGTCCTGGTCTCTGGAGCAGCAGAAAACAAGCCCTCTCCCTCCTCTACGTGGCATCCCTTCAAATATTTAAACATGGCTGTCATGTCCCCTCTTAACCTTCTCTTCTGTAGACTAAACATACCCAGCTCTCTAAGTCTGTCCTCATAGGGTTTCCAATTGTAGGGCCTTCCAGATTTTGTTGGGCTCCTTACCCGTTTGCTTTGTGTTACATTCTGTTTCCTGTATTTCTGTATGATTTCTTTGACAATTCTATAGTGTAGTTTTGTTATTCCTTCCGTTTGTGTTAGTGTATACAGGCAGCCCTCCACATTTGTGGTTTCGCTTGCATGGATTTGATTATTTGCAAGGTTCTCCAACCCTTGCCTCCTCACCTCAGGCAGATCTTTCCTGGGGGAAATCTTCCTTCTTGGTGGTTCCGATCAAGGCACACAGCCTTTTAAAAACTCACCCTGGTCCTCTTCCTCCTCCACCAGTTGCTGGCTGGGCAACTAAGGATGGCTCTTAGCCCAATTTCTCAGCATCACAAACCCTCTCCCATTGCCCTCCACAGCCAAGGAAGGAGATGGGCAAGAGAGAGGGGAATATAGGGCCACTGTGCCAACCCAAAGCTTTCCCTCTCCTTTTCCTGACCTGGTTTGGATCTTGGGTGCCTGCTCTCCCTGGACCCCCTTCCCACAGATACAAACAGACATTTTGCTATTTGCAATTTTTCCACTTATGTGGGGATCGTGCATCCCTAGCCCTAGCAGATGTAGAGGTCTGACTGTATATACATATATTGTAGATTGCAGTGACCTCTCCACTTTTGCAAGGGTTCCACGAAAGTGGAAAAAACATGAATAAATCTTGCTCATGCTCCCCTTCTTATTGTCTTGGGGGGCTTCCACTTCCCATTCCCTTGCCTTTTGCCAGGGCGCACTATGCCTGGGCGAAAGGCGAGCGAATGGGTGAAAGGCACACAGGTATCCTAACTTCTCTGCATGCTTCTCTCTCCCATTCCTTTGCCTTTTGCCTGGGCACAGAGAAGGAAGGTGCCCATTTTCTTGCTGCTGTTTTTTTGCAGAAAGGTGGTGCCCTGAAGAAAGGAGCCATTGCCCGGACGCTACAGATGGTGAAGATGGTTTTGTCCTATAACCCGGAACAGCTGGAATGGGACTCGCCCCACCGGACCAACCAGCAGCAGTGTTACTGCTACTGTGGCGGCCCTGGCGAGTACGAATGAATGAATGAAGCTGGCAGATGGGCAGATTGATGGGGTGGTTGATGAGGGGGAGCAAACCCTATCCCATCTTTTTGGTGTGTGTTCGTTCCCTTTCATCCTACCCAATGTTCTCTCTCTGTGCCTCTTTGCAGGTGGTACCTGAAGATGCTGCAGTGCTGCCGTTGCCGGCAATGGTTCCACGAAGCCTGCACGCAGTGCCTCAGCGATCCCATGCTATTTGGAGATCGGTAGGTCCTTTGTCCCTGCCTTCTTGGGGTACACAATTCCGCCGTTTATAACTGGCAAGATGGAGGCCAGGCCCAATTTCCCTGTTTGTCTCTGGTCCCCAGTGCACAGAGGTAGACTGTGCCTGCATGGGGAGGCTTTATCAATTTTGGTTATTATGGTAAATAGCTATTGATAAAGGAGGGAAATGAAGACTCTTTCTCTTTCTTGTTGAGGGTTGTGTTTCTTCTGGGTAGGCAGTTCAGGGCTGGGTGCTGGTTTTTGAATTTCCAGGGATATTCAACCTGTATAACTAATTTAATGGGATTTTTTTTGCGGGTGTGTGTGTGTCGTTTTTTATTTTATTTGTATGTATATATGTATATATATCCATTATATATATATTTATTAAACTAATTTATGTATACATAAACTAATATATATATATCTATCCATTATATATATATATATTATATTATATATTAAACTAATTTATGTATATATAAACTAATATATGTATATATATCCATTATATATCCATTAAACTAATTTATGTGTATATAAACTAATATATGTATATATATCCATTTTATATATATATATCTATTAAACTAATTTATGTATACATAGACTAATATACATATATATCCATTATATATATATGTCCATTAAACTAATTTATGTATACATAAACTAATATATGTATATATATCCATTATTATATATATATATATATATATATCCATTAAACTAATATATGTATATATATCCATTTTATATATATATCTATTAAACTAATTTATGTATACATAAACTAATATACATATATATCCATTATATATATATGTCCATTAAACTAATTTATGTATACATAAACTAATATATGTATATATATCCATTATATATATATATCTATTAAACTAATTTATGTATATATAAACTAATATATGTATATATATCCATTATATATATATCCATTAAACTAATTTATGTATGTATAAACTAATATATGTATATGTATCCATTTAATTTAATGGAATTTTTTGTGTGTGGGGGTCTTTTTTGTTTTATTCATATGTATATGTATATTTTATTTATATGTATATGTATATATGTATGTATGTAAGCTTAAGTCAGTAATGAATTTTTTGCTATAATCGAAAATAAATAGCATCTCTATTTTTGTTTTCAAAAAATCTTTCAGATTTTACATTTTCTACTGTTCGGTGTGTAACCAGGGCCCGGAGTACATCAGACGTTTGCCCTTGAGATGGTAAGATCCAGGCATGAACTTTCTCATAATCTTTCTTATTGGGAGCGGCAAACAAATGTTGCAGCGTGAAGTGCGTCACGGTCAGGAATTCCGTCATCCTGTCCTGTGGCTTGAAAACCCTGCAGAAAAATCCCCCAAGGGCTTGCAAATGGGAAAAACTTCCCTACAGTCCTTCGTTGCTGTTGATATGTGACTTGAGGTTGTTTCTGGCTTATGGTGACCCTAAGGCTTTTCTGAGGCTGAGAGTGTGTGACTTGCCCAGGGGGATTCCATGGCTTGGGTGAGGATTTGAACTCTGGTCTCTGGATTTATTCAAAGCACTACGCCGTGCTGGCTTCTGCACTACTTCCAAATATTTCGGTCTTCCTGGGTCAACATTTGAGAGGGATGACACCGAAATCTTTGGGCTTAGAGGTGACGGTGGAACGTGGTCTGTAAGGGATAGCTGGGGGGGGTAATTGTTCCCTGCTCCTTATATAGTTGTCCACCCCAGTTTAGTAGCCAGGAGGGGGCAAGTGATGGTAGATGAAGGTGGTCTTTCAGCAGATCTAGTGGCGTGGTCCCTGCTGACCCAGATTCCCTCTACTGCACTCTTGGCCATCTCTTGGATGGCAGATGAGAGAGAGAAGCCGACAAAAGGAACTTAATGGTGCAGTGAGTCAGAAGCATATCTAGGGTGGGGCGGGTAGGGTATATATGCCCTGGTCGCCAATGCCAAGGGGGCGCAAAAAAGCCGTGCCGGAAGATTGAGCAGAGGAGAAGGAAGAGGTGGGTGAGCCTGGGGGACACAACGTCCATGCATGCCCTAGGTGCTGTTTACGCTAGATACGCCATTGCAGTTAGTTTCATCATCTCTTTCCTCCCCCTGAAGAGGGAATCTAGCATATATATACCCGGCATTGTAAATATATACATTATAATCTGACGTATATACCCAGTGTTGCCCAGGATTTTATTTTCTCGTAGATAATACTGATTAGATTTGAGATCCTGTGTCTCTAATTGCTCCAACTGTCTTGTCCAGTACCTGTAAGTTTCCCCCATATTTCCCAATCCACTCTGTGTTCAGAGTTATTGATCTAGAGAGGGTGGGTTCCTGAGGGAAATACAGTGCCCTCCTCCTTGCTGCTAGGCCTCATCTCCATAGCAAGTGGTCAATTCAAGACAGACATAGTTGGCTGATGCCCAAGAGCTCTCTGGTTGAGAATTCTACAGGCCTGTCCCTAAACTGCAAATCCCAGGATTCCGTAGAATCTTCTTCGGCAGCCAATCGTATGAGGTCTTTGCCTGACACAGACAAACAAGCTTTGACTTTTAGATGTTTCTACTCCAAAATGTGGTCAGCCAGCCTTGTGGTGTTGGGAAGCCCTCCTGCACATTTGGTTCAGCAGAGCCCTGGCCTGTTGCCCTTGAAATTCTTATCCTGATGTTGTTTCTGAAAATTCCGCTGGGAAAATCATAAATCACGCGTGTTCTTTTTCTGCGCACATGCTCGCAGGGTTGACGTGGTGCATCTCGCGCTCTACAACCTGGGTGTCCAAAGTAAGAAGAAATACTTTGACTTTGAGGAAATCTTGGCCTTTGTCAATCATCACTGGGACCTTTTGCAGCTCGGGAAGGTAATCATCAAAGCTGTCAAGCGCTTCCGTGGATGGTGTGTGTTTGCACGGGATTTAAGCGTTGCTCATTTCGACAAAGTTATTTAGGAAGTTGGAAGGCGATACTTGGGTTCCCCCTTGCGGTTACTATCTGAGTTACTATAAGAAATAAATATATACTGTCAATATATACTGCAAATTACTTGCACATTTCCAGTCATTCCAGCCACCGTGACCAGACTAGGGAGGTAAACCTTTGCTCATTCCATACTCGCATGCAAGAAATAAAAATTTCAAAAATTTTCTCCGTGCAAGATGTTTTTTTTGCACATTTTGCAATGTTTTCTCCTGCTTCAGGATGGTGTTGCGAAAAATGTGCAAAACAGGGATTTTGCCTCCCCCAACAGCATTTTGCAGAAAAAGTTCCTGCACAGAAAATATCTCATACAAATGTCTGGTTTTGTGAGAAACCTGGGTTTATTTTTTTCATGCAAATGAATTTTTCAAAAAATAATCTTGAAAAGCGAAAAAACTTCTACAGAAGCTGATTGTTTTTCATGGTGATATGTCTTACTAAGTAGAATCCCGTGTTCTCATCACAGATGATAAAGTTTGCAAGTATTTTTTTATATCTCAGTCAGGGTATGAAACTGAATGCTGGCCTAATAATTCCTGTTTGGATGAGATTGCTCTCTCTCTCCTTAAAACCAACTTTGCTCTGTCTTTGCCTCCTGTTCCCAGTTGACTGGCACCCCCATGGCAGAGCGAGGTCCCCATCTCTTGGATGCACTGAACAGCTACAAAAGCAGGTAAAGGCGTCATAGAATCATAGAATCATAGAAATGTAGAGTTGGAGAGACCAGGGGCCATCCAGTCCAACCCCCTGCCATGCAGGAACACCCTCAAAGCACTCCCGACAGATGGCCATCCAGCCTCTGCTTAAAAACCTCCAAGGAAGGAGACTCCACTACACTCCGAGGCAGCAGATTCCACTGCCGGACAACCCTGACCGTCAGGAAGTTCTTCCTGAGGTTCAGGTGGAATCTCCTTTCCTGCAGCTTGAATCCATTGCTCCTTGTCCTGGTCTCTGGAGCGGCAGAAAGACAAGCCCCCTCCTTCCTCTACGTGGCATCCCTTCAATATTTAAAGATGGCTATCATGTCCCCTCTTAACCTCCTCTTCTGCAGACTAAACATACCCAGCTCTCTAAGTCTATCCTCATAGGGCTTCATGGCTTCCAGGCCTCTCACCTTTTGGTCGCCCTCCTCCCGGACTTGCTCCAGCTTGTCAATATCCTTCTTGAATTGGGGTGCCCAGAACTGGACACAGTATTCAAGATGGGGTCTAACCAAAGCAGAGTAGAGTGGTACCAGTACCTCCCCCGATCTAGACACCAGACTCCCATTGATGCAGCCGAGAACTGCATTGGTATTTCTCCCCACATTTCCTCCACAGATACAGAAATGAATGGGAGACTTTTGTGAGTCCAAATGGAGGTCTTTGCCTATTGCATCGCTGAGATTTGCTTTCCTGACTTTGCCTCATTTTAGGAGATGAGATGTCTTTCTATCAGGCACCGTTGCTCAGTATTTGGCTGAGACGGCCGACTACTTCTCTGCATATGTTACTTCTTTGGGCTTGTAAATTGTCAGGCACTCCGAGAACACAGACTCAGGCAGAGACACGCGAGATTTGCTCCTTTCTGTTTTCCTCTCTGAAAGTAGACTAATGATGCTGATGACTTAAATTGTACCACTGATTGTGAAAAACACTATTTGCCTCCACACTAAAGGACGCTAGGGCCATTTCCGCACTACCTTGTTACAGTGCTATGATTCCACTTTCAACGTCCTGTGGAATCCTGGGGTTTGCAGTTTAGCCAGAGAGCTCTTTGGCCTCAGTAAACTGCAAACCTCCAAATTCTACAGGATGCCAGAAGTGGCAAAGAGCCAGAGAGCTCTTTGGCCTCAGTAAACTGCAAACCTCCAAATTCTACAGGATGCCAGAAGTGGAATAATAGCACTATAACGGTGTAGTGTGGAAATGGCCTCGCATTGCTGTTGCTTCTCTTCAAAGTCCTCAAAAGAAAAATGGGAACAATGGCACTTAATGCAGTCATTTAATAGTCACTGATGCCTCCTGCTTTGCCCAAAATCCTTTGAAAATGCTTACTCATAAGTAAAGCCCCGGTCAACAAAGATCCGTTGTCTTTCAGATTGCTTCCCATTGACGTGGCAGCAATGATGAATTTTCCCTAAATAAGTCAGTTTCTATTACTAGTTTTCTTACATTTTAATGTCTTTTATAGTGAATTGATGTCACGTTGCTGTAAAACAGGGTGATGATGGTGATCCCTCCAGATATTTTTTGGTCTGCGGCTGCCAGCACTTTTAACCAGCTTCGCCAGTGGTGAGGAATGCTGGACGTGTTTGGAGAGCTGCGAAATTCTCATCCATGCTGTGAAAGATAGAAAAAGAAAAAAGGATACTGAGAATTTAATAATTAACTGTCATTAAGCCCTGCTCCTACCACCAATTCATTGACTGAAGCAACTAATAAGGGGCCATTCATTGCTGATCCCCCCAGTTGTGTTAAACATGGAACTGATAAAACAGAATGAAGCTGGAAACAGGAAGCTTTTAAGGCAAGGCACAGTAGGGCTTGGAACTTTATTAGGATTTTCATACTGGACAGAAAAAGAAAATCACCACTGGTCTGGCATGAAAAAAATACAGGGTAAAATAATGCATAAAATATACAATGAATTGACGCGGTATTGTTTGGATTTTGGTAGAATTTGCAAAAAGTTGGGTTGCTGTGGACATCATTGGTTTCATACACTTGACGGCAAGACTTTGGTGTTAATTTACGAATCAGGTAGTGACTGGAGAGCTATTTAGGCAAATAGGTATACAAATTGCTTTCTCCGGAGGTCACTGTGAATGCATTCTTAGCACCCAAAGTAATATTCTGTAAATGGAGTAGGACGGTTTCTCAAAGATCGTCTTGTCAATGCGCTTCCAGCTTAACCGATGCTGCTTTTCAGATTTCTATGTGGCAAAGAAATCAAGAAGAAGAAATGCATCTTCCGCCTGCGGATCCGGGTCCCGCCCAACCCACCAAGCAAACTCCTGCCGGAGAAGAGCCCAGGACTGGTGGACGGCAGAACCAGCGACCCAAAGAAACGGGGGCGAGTGAAGCACTCCCACAAAAGCAGGTCTGCATCTGGGCAGGGTGATGCTTTCAGCTTATTTCTCATAGTCATGTCCTCCAAGAAGCTCCTCAGGGCGTTCGTGGGAGTTGCCCTCCTTTTATTCTCATGATGACCCTTGAAGGTAGACCGGTTTGGTGATGGTCAGCGGTCCAAGCTCACCCACCAAGCCTCATGGCCAATTTGGGACTGGAACCCGTGTCTCGTTGTTCCACGTCCAACTGTCTAACACAGCCTTCTCTGCAGATGTTTTGGACTCCAACCCCATCATCCTGGTCCAACACGCACCGTGGTTGGAGATGATGGGAACTGCAATGTAATGACTTTTGAAAGGTTTTGTGTTGGGAAGGTTATCCTTTTTCGTAAAATTCATATTTGTGCATTTGAATACAAACTAATTCAGCACAGCTGAAAAAAGGGAAAAGAGAAAAACTCTACGTAAACAGGACACATGTGTATCTAAAGCTAGAGGTAAACTAAGTGAAATTAAACTAAAATTGAGACACAGTACTAAAACACTGATCTATTACCATAAACGCAACCTGACAATGCTAACTAAGTAAAACACAAAAGAATTCTGCCTGCGAAACTGTCATAAAACCATAGAATTGTAGAGTTGGAAGAGACCCTAAAGGTCATCAAGTCCAACTCCATTCTGCCATGTGGGAATACCCCATCAAAGCATTCCTGACAGATGGCTGTCCAGCCTCTGTTTAAAAACCTTGAAAGATTCCTATGGGCCTTTCCGCACTACACAGCTATTGCAGTATGATTCCACTTTAACTGTCGTCGTTCTGTTCTATGGAATCATGGGATTTGCAGTTGGAGGGGGGATATTGAGAGGTCTCAGCCAGAGAACTCCAGTACCTCCCAAGACTACAAGCCCCAGGATTCCACAGGAGGCCGCCATGGCAGTTAAAGTGGAATAATACTGCAATAATTGTGTAGAGCAGAAGGGCCCTATCTTTCTAGAAGCAGATAAACCCCTTTTTATACCAGCGGGACTTTCACAATTGCTTTTTCAGGGGAAAGCGGCCTTGCATTATCTTATGGGCTTTTATTTGTTCTTGCTTTTAATTTATTTTAAGTGTTTTTAATTGTATGATGGCATAATTTCATTTCAACTTCTGTAGGCTGTTAATGCTTATGCTTGCTTAAATGCCTGGAGTCCCAAGCTGGGAAGAGGTGGGATATAAATAAATAATAGTAACTGATTCATTCTGGATTAACAAAATTGGAAATAGTTCCTACATGTGGTCCCAGATTCTTATGATATGGGGTCCAATCCCTGCCAAATAGATATTGAAGGAAGGAAAATAGGTTGACCCAGTTGGGCAGATGAAATACAAGAAACCAAATAATCATATATCCTGTAACCCAAACCCCCATCATGCTTCCGCTACCAGATTTTCAAGTTCTTAATTCTCCTAATTTTTTTTCCGCTCCGCAGTTCCGTGCCGTGTGATCTCCAGCAGGAAAGGAGGAGGAAAAGATCCAAATTTCTCTTGGAGGATGCTATTCCCAGCGTGAGTTCGGTGGTATTGTTTGTTTGGTTTTAAAATAATTTTCCTTCCACACTAAAGAGTTATAGCTCTATGATTTCATTTTAACTGTCGTGGTTGCATCCTTTGGAATCCTGAGATTTGGATTTTCACGAGGTCTGTCTGTGCCTCCAAGTTGCCTGTTGGCTTAGGATGACCTCATGAATTTTGTAGGGTTTTTTGGGGCAAGGAATATGCCGAGGTGGTTTTGCCAGTTCGCTCCTCTGAAATATTGTCAGGATGCAGGGTTCCTGTCATTGTACGCTGGGAGTGTATTAGCGTGTGCAAGAAAATAGCTTTGCTAAATAGGGCTATAGATTGCTAAAGCAATTGCTTTATGTTATCAGTTGCTAATTGCTACCTGCAGCCATGTATCTGGTTGGAACTTCTAAAGTATTCCAAGGTACCAAATGGTTCATCACTGTATTGTTCGGTGTCATCTTGTATCTAGATAAGGAGGGAAAGACGATCAGAAAGTAATGTGTGAAAGTAACGGGAAGGTGTTATGGGAACAACAATGCAAAGATAAGGAGACAGGAACTTGTCCGACTCCCAGGATGAAAGATATTTAAATAACAAAGGGTGTGGGAAAATACTTTTACTGGGGAGGGGGTGATGTGACATTTATGGTTTTGAACAATCATGCACTCTTAAATTTGTCTGACAAGGCATAAAAGCTGTAACCATCCAATGTGTGGTAGTCTCGGCAACTTTTCGGGAAAGTTGCTGTGTTGCTTGCGTTGCTCCAAATATATGCTTCTGTTTTCCAAATCTCAGTGAAGTTTGTGAGCACAAGTTAACAAGGATGTGACAAATATAGCCTATAGCACTTGGTATTTGTTGGCAGTCTCCCATCCCAGTAGTAACCAGGGCTGACCCTGCTTAGCTTCCATGTTCAGATGGGATCTGGTGCCTTTAGGTTATGTAGACCTCCTATTTTAAAGAGTATTTACATTTCTTGAGAGCCAGCGTGCTGTAATAGTTTGAGCATTGAACCACGGCCTTGGAAACCAGGGTTCAAATCCCTGCTTGGCTGTGGAAACCTGTTGGATTACCTTGAGTGCATCACACACTCTCAGCCCCAGAAAACCCCATGATAGATTCACCTTAGGGTCGCCATAAGTCAGAAACAACTTGAGGTCATACAGAAACTACATTTCTCAGAGAGCTCTAGTGCCACACCCAACTATGGACCTCAGGATTCTGTAGGATGTATCCCTGGCAGTGAAAGGGCAGTCACGGTGCTATAATTGTTTGGGGTGAAAGGGCCCTAGGATGGCCATTTTAACACCATAGTAGAAATTGTGTGGCCCATAAGGCACCACTATGTAGGGAGGTGTTTTTTAATTGATTTTTTTTCTTCCATTTTTTTTTTTTTTTTGCACCGCTCAGAGCGACTTTGCCTCGGCTTGGAGCACGAACCACCACCTGGCCAGCATCTTTGATTTCACTTTGGATGAAATTCAGAGCCTGAAAAGGTAACAGTCATCGTGGCTAAGACCCTTGCTGAAGCCAGGCCTTGAGCTGTTTATTATTATTTATTTGTATCCCGCCTCCCCATATGGATCGAGGTGGCGAACAACTTACAAATAGCATGTATTTCTATACATGCCCCCAACACGCTGGGTACTCATTTTACTGACCTGCGGAAGGATGGAAGGCTGAGTCAACCTGGAGCCCGGCAGGATCGAACTCACAACCTTGTGGCTTGCAGTACTGGCATTTAACCACTGTGCCACCAGGGCTCCTTTTGCTTTTGTTGCTGAATTGCTGCTTGAACTCTGTGTTTTTCGCTCCTTTCCAGTGCAAGTTCGAGCCACACCTTCCTCTATGACGTGGATTCCACGGATGCAGTCAGTACTTCGGGATCGGCTACGACCAGTCTGTCCTATGAGTCAAGGTAGGGGATCCTCTCTTTCTTTTGCATTATGGGCTATGTAGTTAGAGAAGCCACTTGCCCTATATGGTTCTTTTTTAAATATTTATTAAAAGTCACTTCTTGAGATATTTACATAAGCACCTCTTCGGATATAGAATAATACATACATACATAATGCATATTACATTATATGATATTATACGATATACTATACTTAATTACTTAAACTCGATTGGTTTAAGTAATAGTTCTTTTACCATTTGCTCTTGTTCAAGGTATATTGCATATACCTTGAGCAAGAGCTCAAGATATATTGTATGTATGTATGTATGTGTGTATATATATATATACCTTGAGCAAGAGCAAAGGGTAAAAGAGCGATTACTTAAACCAATCGAGTTAATGGGCATAAACCTTACTAAGGAACTGGTAAAGCAAAAGAAAAAAGAAAGAAAGAAAGAAAGAAAGACGTGAGAAAAGAAGTGAAAAGAAAGAAAGGAAAAAAGAAGGAGGAAGAAAAGAATAGAAGGAAGAGAGAGATGTGAACTTCCCCATATGGTGGGTTAGTAGATTTAAATAATTCGAGTAGAATGTCAACCTTCTTTAGGTGAGAGGGGAAAGAGAAAGAGCCTAGGAAGAGAGAAAACAGGAGTTTATACTGTTTAGACTGGAAATATTCTCATGTTAGTAACTGAATATTCATCCCCCCCACTTATTTTCCTATAAATCCTATGTGGTTTTTAGAAGATTCTCCTTTTCCCTTACTTTCTCTACATGGTGGCTGGAGGCCCCCATGTCAGTGGGATGGTGAATCTACTCTGGGGTTTTAATCTGAGTTCTAAATGAACTGTCCAGAGTCCTGGGCCTATCTCCAAATACGTTCAGTACCTTGGATAGCTCCTTTAAGGAATAGATTTACCGCCATTGGCTGCAGCACCTTCTTTGTTAATACGACCGAACCTCCGCTGACATCCTGTTGGTGTCTTTTGCATTTGTAAGTTTCAGGCTGTTCTTTTTTTTTGGCTAATGCATAACTTCCATATTCCGTTTTTTATGCAATAGTTTTTATTGAATAATAAAGAAGAAACAAAAATACCAAAAAAAAAACCCCTATGCAAACAGCACTGAAACCACCACGCCGTGCCTGTTCTGTTTGACCAAATACTGCAACCATCGTGTGACCGTATTACTGTTGCCGTTTTTTAGCAGAAGGAACGTGGGCAGCCGGAAGCGTAAACTGACTACTAAGACCTACGCGGCTGTTGAGGCCAAGCAGAAATGCTCCCAGCACCCCCGGAGAATCGTTCCTGGCTGCTCTTCGGAAGACAGCGAGGCGGCCTGTCTCCCGGACTGTTCGGACCGCGCGAATGACCGCCACACTTTGGAGAGCATGAGCGAAGACGACTCGTCCCTCTCCCACCTCAAGTCGTCCATCAACAACTACTTTGGGGCCGCCGGCAGGCTGGTGTGCGGCGAAAAGTACCAAGTCCTGGCACGCAGGGTGACCCTGGAGGGCAGAGTGGAGTACCTGGTGGAATGGGAAGGGACCACTCCGTACTGATGCTGCGCGGGGATGCCACGCCTTAAGAAAAGAAGCAGGACGGGTGGGAATGAGTTTGAGAAAAACGCTGAACGATGGATCGGCGCAGCCATACTCAGCTCTGACTGTCCCAGGAAAAGTTTGTTTCCTGCTTATTCTGGGCTTCGTGATCCCGGGTGACCTCCCCAAAGAGAGGCTTTGTTGGCGTGACAATTTGTGTTGCTTATGACCGCCAAGAGGGAACCCCGTTGCTTTATTGCTGCTTTTTTGTTGTTGTTGTTACAGAAAGGAGAGGAAATGGAAATGAATGGGTAGTGCCATCCCTAGCAATGCTACCCAGGTGCCAGTGGAGCAATGCTACCCATGCATTGAAAGAGATCACTTGGTCCTTTTAACGGAATCCCTCTTTTCTCCAAGAAAGTGGAAAGAGATGGCATTTCGTGGTGCATTTAAAGGCGAAGGTGACAGACTGAGCCATCTCGCTGAAGACAGTCTTTGTTCTAGGCTGGGGTGGCCCAAACCGAGCCATTTTAATTTTTTTTGCCTGAGGAAAGAGCAAGGTGCTTAGCCAGCTATTTCAGCACACGAAGTGGGAAAACAAGCATGCCTTGCCCACTCTCAAAGGAAAAATACTATAAAAAACAAAAAAGACTGTTGACCATTTGCTGCCTTTTCAAGACACCCAGAACGAGCTGCCCGAGGCAGCTTTCTCCTCCTGCCTCATGGTAGGGCCGGATTGAAATGAAAGCCTTAGACGAGGGTAGTTTTTTGGTTTCGTGGGGCAAGAAGCCCATGTCCGGATGTTGCCTTAGTCCTGCGGCCATTCTTTCCTTGCCCAGCAAAGTTAGGATTCATAGCACTGGCAAAACGACTGGAGTTTTGCCAGGGTTACCAAAATGGTGTCGAAGAAAGTGAGAGTTGGAGCACTTGGAATGAGCTGTGTAAACGCAACAGGTTGTGCTGTTGGGAGGACAACTGACTGACCGTCCCAAACCATTGCTAACTTTCGAGGGATGAGTATTTAAGAAATGCTGCTACACTGCGTAACCAAACAAAGCGACTTTTGGCTCCAGCGTCATCTTGAGCCCCCGGTGTCTGCACTATGCCTTTTTTAAAATCTAAACCAGTTTGATATTGGCTGGACCGCCCTAACATTCTTCTTCAGAGTTCGTGGAGACGTTGGTTTGAGAGGTGGCGGCGAACTCTCCATGGAGGGTTCATAGCTCCACGTGGAACTAAGGTTCCCAGAAAAATCTCATGGCTTGAATGTTAAAGTTTTTTAAATTTGTAGTATTGAGGTGACGTCCTGTGAGGGGCTGGCTTAAAGCTTTGCAAAACCTGTCCGCGATGAGGGGGCTCATCGGGGTGTAGGAGTGAACAGGGTACAGGGTCGGTCCATGGTGAGAAACTTCAGAGACCGTCCCGAGTCTTAACGTTGTGAATGTATTTAGTTGCTAAATGCGGATAAACTAGAATTTCTTGGTAGGTCTAAAATTCAGAGCACATGAGACCAAGTCTACCTATCCAAGAAAGCAGCACGGTAGAATATTGATATAATCAGGATTGTGCCACTCCAATCTGTGAGGGTGTGGATGGGAAACAACACTTTTGACGGAGCCACCCAAGGAGAAAAATGAGCGTCTCGTGTCCCGGTCACCTGCTCTGTGTCTGATTTTCTGTTTGCAGGAGAACATTAAAAATATGATTTGCCCACTCGTCTCCCGCAATTGGAAGGAATCCAGTTCACCTGCATATCAGACATATTTTTTTGAATGTGTCTGAGGCCATTTCCACATGGTGCCGCCGTCGCGCAACGGGGACGAGATAGCAGCAGTCTGCGAGTCATGCTTTCATGTGACGTCGTTGTGGTCCCACTGCCGATCTGTCCCCACCCGTCGCGATTGTGGGATAGTCGCTTATCGGAATAAATCCACATACATGTCCTCCGTTAAAACTAGCTGCTATTTTGGAACTCCCTGTCTCTACTCGAGGAAGGGTTTAATCTTGCAGTTTCTGGAATTGTGTTGGTGCATTGCAGGGACGTAATCCTGATGTTTTTCTGACATTGCGTAAGGAGGTATCTGATACTTCCTTGCGAAAAGAGGTATTCTGTACCTCCTTGCGCAGAATGGTTACCAATGACTAGAGCAGCCCCATTGACTTGCCAGGGTAATACCTACGTGCCTCTTATTGACAGAGGTGTATCTAGGGTGGGGCAAGGAGGGCACGTGCCATGGATGCCCACCTTGGGGAGAGCAAAAAAAGCCATGCTGGAAGATTTAGTGGCAGCGGCGGCGGAGGAAGCGGCCCTGGAGGTAGGGGTGCAACTTCCACACTTGCCTTAGGTGCTGTTTATGCTAGAAAATGCCTCTGCTTATTGAGTCAATGAGTTTACTGTAACGGATTTAACGCCCATAATCCCCCACCCGGTGTGACCTACTGGCTGAGGTGGGACCAGGAAATTTACTTTTGCAAGCTCCACATCTGCCTTTTGCTACCTTTGGTGCTTCCCCACAACTCACCCTTGCATTTGGTTGTCGTAGGAATGCCCCATCATGTGGCCCAGGGGCATTATGGGGAATGAAAACGGCCGCCGGCTCTGGTTGCTCAAATGAGTAAGCCCTGCAAGATGCACTGAATACAGGACAAGACCCATGCCAGGAATTTTTGCATGTGCCTTTTCCAGGAACCTTTTCACACTATACAATTGCAGGGGTGTGATTCGACTTCAGTGGCCATCCTATGGAATTCTGGGATTTGTAGTTCAGGGAGGGGCATGAAAAATTCCCAGCCGGGGAGCTCTTTGGCCTCAGGAAACTACAAACCCCAGAATTCCACAGGAGGTTGAAGGTGGAATCATAGCACTGTAACAGTGTAGTGCGGAAAGCTCTTCTCTCTCACCGAAAGGCTTGGGGGACCTACTAGCTGAGTTGAGCAGCAGTGATATCAAAATTATATGAATTCTACACCAACATACAGTGTATCCTCCAATTATGCCAGTGTGTCATGAAGAATTCCAATTAATCCTCTGTCATCCCATTCTTTCCGTTGCATTTAAAATGCCCCAAATTCTCTCTTGCCCTACATTCCCCCTTTGTCCTCAGCTTGCTTCCATTGCTGCAAACTTGAGTTCAAAGTGCAAAAGCTGTGAGCCCTCGACTAAATCAGAGAGAGAGAGAGAGAGAGAAGAGAAAGGGGTGAATCTTGTCCTTCCCAGTAGAGTCAGGCAAAAGCAAATTGCAGCGGCCTCTGCTAGCTTGCATGTTGTTCCTCGTTAATAACATTTAGGATAATAACATTTACCATCTTGACCACACTCTGACGTTGCTGGACCTATTGTCTGGGTTTTCGTCTCTGAAATATTGGAGGGTATGCATATAGAAGCGTGGTGCAGCGGTTTGAGTGTTGGGACTACAGTTCTGGAGCCCAGAGTTCGAATTCCTGCTCGGCCATGGAAGCCCACTCATTTCCGCACTATGTTGTTATAACGCTATTATTCCAGTTTCAACCTCCTATGGAATCCTGAGGTTTGCAGTTTAGGAAGGAGCCTTTAGGATTCTCAGCCGAAGAGCTCTTTGGCCTCAGGAAACCGCAAACCCCAGAATCTCATAGGATGCTGAAAGTGGAATAATAGCACTATAACAGTGTAGTGCGGAAATGGCCAAAGACACACAACAACCAATGCAAATAGAAAGCTGACAGCTGGTAGGCATGTGATCTAAGATACCCTAAACTATGAGGAAAATCGGAAAAGTTATTCATTTTAAATAGGCAAGTTTCCCTTTTCCCTTTCATGAGTGCCTTAAAAAAAAAAGAGTAAAATTTAAGTTGTTTGTCACTCAAACCAAAATTCATTGCATTGTCACACTTTTTCCTGCAGTATAATTTTTTGGCTCCACAAAAACGTGCCTCCTTGCTCTCCCCATAAGAAAAAAAATGAAGTGGGAGCTCTGAAAATATATTTTTCCCCCGAGATCAATTTATTTTTTTGGGTTGGTTTGGATTGATCTCTCTAATGCTTCTGTGCACCTTCTTATATATAGGGATAGATATATGAATATATATACATAAAAAGATTCACAGTCTCTTGGTGTTGCTGCTTTTTAAATAACTGACCTTGTTTGTTTGTTATATTCGAGTTGTAATTAATATGTCGAATGTACAATTATTAAAGAAGTCATGTTTAACTTTGCGGAGGTGTTTTGTGTTGCTGGGATGGAGGACGTGGCTCCGTCACATGAAAGGAAAGGAAATGAGGGCACGAAAGGGTGACTCTGGGGTGCCATTGAAAGCAGAGGAAGGGTTGCTGAAGGACAGGACTGGTGGAGATAGGGGGGAAATGTCAAATTGGGAGAAAATGTTGGTGCAAGATTTCTTGTTCCTGTGCTTAAAAGTAAACTTTCAGGCCAGCTTTCTCCAATCCGGTGCCTAGGAGGTGATGAGGAGCTGTAGTTCATAGAATCATCGAGTTGGAAGAGACCACAAAGGCCATCCAGTCCAACCCCATTCTGCCACACAGGAATATACCATCAAAGCACTGCTGACAGACAGCCACCCAGCCTCTGTTTAAAAACTTCCAAAGAAGGAGACTCCACCACAGTCCCAGGCAGCGTATTCCACTGTCGAACTGCTCTTACCATCAGGAAGTTCTTCCTAACGTTTAGATGGGATCTCTTTTCCTGAGGTTGGAACCCATTGCTCCATGTCCTAGTCTCTGGAGCAGCAGAAAACAGGCTTGCTCCATCCTCCGTATGACATTCCCTACAAATGCTTGAACGTAGCTATTATGTTGCCTCTTAACTTTCTCTTCTCCAGGCTAAACATACCCAGCTCCCTAAGCCTCTTTTTCATATGGCATGGTTTCCAGGCTTTCTATCATTTTCGTTGCCCTCCTCTGGATATCTTCCAGTTGTCGATATCCTTCCTGAACTGTGGTGCCCAGAACTGGACATAGTATTACACTTGGGTCTGTCCAAAGCAGAATAGTGGTAAGACGCCTAAAGAATGTGGAATTGGAGAAGACTGCTTATTTGTGGGTCTGCCGCGGATGTATATATGTCAGATTTTGTCTTTTGGGTACTTGTTTTTGGCTGTAAGCACACTTCTTTTGCAGTAAATCCCACTCAGTTCTGTGGGTCTTACATCCAAGTAGGTACGCAACAAATTGCACATTTAACCTTTGGTGCTGTAATTGCAGTTTCCCCCCAAAAAAACCCCGCTCATGGGAGGTAAGTAGATAGAATGCATTTGCAAGGAGAGACTGAATAATGTTCAAATGGTTAACCTAAGAAGAAACTCCTATTCCGAAAACGGGGAGAGAAGCTCGTTCCTGAGTCTTCTACCTCGTTTGTGATTTTAAAGCAAAAATATATGCAACTTGGGAGAGTCAACCTAATAGGAAAATCCCACTGGTTCACTGGGACAGTGCCAGTTTGGACCAGCAAGAGGAGTTAGGCTGGTATTGTCTGAAAGATTTACTTCTGTAACCTTGGAGTGGAGCATCGGTGGAATCCATTGCCAGATGTTGTCAGAGCTTTTGCATTTAATGGACTGCCAGGAGATTAAAGAGGGGGTTTTGTGCTTTAGTATTTCCAATCCAAAGGGAGTTACCAGCCATAATTTGCAGCCATTCGTGCAGTTTGATGACAATCACCTTTGCTCAGTGCGCAAGGCATGCAGGAAAAGGAAACTGAAAGACGATGATGATGATGATGTTTGGAATTCAGGTCAGGAGGAGCTGAAAAAGATTTCCATGGGATCAAACAGAAATTCAATGCTCCCGCTGTTCTTTCTCCTGATTATGCAACTAGCAAGAACTGCAGAACCTGTTCTGCAAAATAAAAAAAAGTAAGCAATATGCATAAATCAACTGGACTTTGCAATAGGGCTGCTTGGGGCAGAATGGAGATGGCTAGAGTGTTTTTTCAACATATTTTAGATCGCGAATTCAAATTGAAATAGGAGATTATTTCATAATGATATTGAAAATTATTTGGGCACGCACATCATTTGGGTTCCCCGCCTGTTTTCTGTTGCTCTGGCTTCAGGGGTATCAAGAAAAAAGAGAAACAACCACACAAGCTCCTCTTGAGTATCGGAAGAGATATTTCAAATTTGCTTCTTATTCAGCTGCTTTCACCCAATGCAAGGCTACACAAACCACACCTAAGAGGTTTTCGTCAAAGGTCCGGTTTTCTCCAGAGCAAGACTGGGCTTTCAGGTATGACTCTGACTGCCAAGGACTGCAATTCACAGCTGAATTACTGATGCACTTTGCAGTGTCTGTATGAAGAGAGAACACCGTGCCGAGGTCCTTTGGGAAGGGCTGTTTGGAAACATCTGGACTGTAGTGCCTAATCATAGGGGATGCTCTCCTCGATCCATTTTAAATAGGCCGGGTTTCCCTGGTCAATGAGGAGGCTGATCAATTCCGGGATTTCAAAAGGATGAGCAGACCTGAAGGAGAGGCAAATATGAAATTCTCAGTGTAATAGTCCAGGTCCCTTGATTTATGGCCCACAGATGCATTGGGAGTGAGCCCAGTGTCATGCTCTGAGTGTTGGACTTTAATTTTCCTTCACTCCATTCCCCCGGGGTCCTTTCCACACTCAAGAGTTATAGCGCCATGATTCCATTTTAACTAGCGTGGCTACATCTTTTGGAATCCTGGGATTTGCATTTTCTTGAGGTCTGTGTGTCTGCCAGTTTCCCATTGATCTAGGATGACCTCATGGATTTCATAGGTTTTTGTTAGGCAAAGAATAGGCAGAGGTGGTTTTACCAGTTCCTTCCTCTGAAATATGGCCAACAGCACTTGTTGGCAGACTCCCATCCCTGTACTGACCAGGGCTGGCTCTGCTTAGCTTCTATAATCAGATGGGATCCGATACCTTTAGGGTATTTAGACCTCCTATTTACATTTCTCAAGAGCCAATATAGTGTAGTGATTTGAGTGTTGGACTACAACTCCGGAGATCAGCGTACAAGTCCCTGTTTGGTCTTGGAAACCTACCGGGTGACCTTGGGAGTGTCACACACTCTCAGCCCCAGGAAACCTCGTGATAGTTTTGTCTCAGGGTAACCATAAGTTGGACACAACTGGAAGGCACACAATAGATGCATTGGACTACAGCTCTCATTGTCCCCGGACAGGTTATGGAGCTGCTGGCTGAACGGTGATGGGAGATGTAGTCCAATCCTTCCAGAAAAGTATTGTGTCAGAGAAGGATGAATGAACTGTATATCAGGAGGATGGCGAAAGACCATTTTTACCAGGGAAAGGGCAATCTGGAGCTTCCGCAAAAGTCAAGGACCACCAAGGCAGAATTTTAATCATCTCTGGTCAAGAACAATGGTGCGCAAACTTCAGACTTCCAGATGTTTGGAATTTCAGTTCCCAGGAATCCTGACCATGGATCATGGGAATTGAAGTCCAACACGTTTGGAGGAGCAAGTGAAAAAAGTTTGGGAAGCGCTGGTCTCAAAGAACCTCACCTGATATAGTCGGACAGCTCCTTGATCTTGGAAGTCCTTGTTTTCACTACCTGGCCGTGGGAAAAAAGGAAAGTACATAGATTAGGGGTTGCTCAAAGTAAGAGGGCGATGCCTTGAAGAGTAACTGTGACTTGCAAAGGAGAGGGAAGCGGGATGGAAATAATGAGGGATTCTGAAGCCAGGTAAAATTTCAGAATTAAATTTCATTTTCAAAAAAGCAGTGTAGTGCGGAAAGGCCCTAAGTTCCTGGAAGGTAGGTTTCGACTGAATACAACAAGGAGCCCTGGTGGCGCAGTGGTTAAATGCCAGCACTGCAAGCCACAAGGTTGTGAGTTTGATCCTGCCCGGCTCCAAGGTTGACTCAGCCTTCCATCCTTTCGCAGGTCGGTAAAATGAGTACCCAGCTTGTTGGGGGCATGTACAGAAATGTTTCGAAATACATGCTATTTGTAAGTTGTTTGCCGCCTCGATCCATATGGAGAGGCAGGATACAAATAAATAATTAAATAAAAAATAAAATAAAACATCTTGTTGGTAAGAGAAGTTTGGCAATGAACCAGTGACTTGGAGAGGTGTTGAAGTCTTTTTCTCTGGACTTCTTTAAAAAAAAAAAAGAGGCTGAACAATTACCTGCTGGGGATTCTCTATCTGGAGTTGGACTCCATGACCTATGGGCCCCTTTCAGTTCTATGATCTATTTTTCAGATTGGCTCCAGAAATCAAAAGCTTTCTTTCAACCAGTCCGGGGATCAATACGAGGTTCCCACCAGCTTACCAGGAGTATTTCTGTAGACTCTTCGATTTCCCCTTTCCAAATATACCTACACCAAAAGCCAAGAAGAAAGGCATCTTAAACACAAGGAAGGGCAGAGCATCCAAGAGGGGCTGGCAATCACACACCGTTCTTCAGGTGAGGTCAGATGGGTTTGATTCTTGACTCACATGGTTGAGGATCTTGGAAGGATGTCCACACTAGCAGCCAATTTTTTCTCCATAATCGCCCTAGGGGGAAAAACAACCAGGGTTCGTCAGCAGGATGTGTCTCTTTTTGCCTTGTGTTTCAGCAATGCAATTGGTGTTGGTGCTTACCGAGCTTAATTTCAACTAATTTCACCAGCTTTCTTGAAAAAATCAGTTTTCTGATATGCCATATGAAAAACAGATCATAGGATGCTTGGCCATATGATTGAATAAAGCAGATCAAGTTCGGTAGAAGAACAGAATGGATATTTTAAAGCACTGTTTGTTTTGGGGGTTTTTTTTTGCAAAATAAATTCTCTTGGGAAGTCTGGAGGTTCAGGCTGACTACAGACCTTTCCACACTGTACTGTTATAGTGCTATTATTCCACTTTCAACATCCTTGGGGGAATTCTGGGGTTTGTAGTTTCCTGAGACCCAAGAGCTCTCTGGCTGAGAATTCTCAATGCTCCTCCTTGAACTGCAAAACCCAGGATTCCATAGGATGTTGAAAGCGGAGTAAAAGCGCTATAACCGTGTTGTGTGGAAAGGCCCAACATTATGTGCGAAGGTGTCGCAGCCTAGTTGGCTGAAGCATTTGTTGCATGAAGGCTCATTGTGTAATAAGTGATAGGTCCAGGGAACAATTTTCTTCCTTCCGGGGACCTTCTGCGGATCACACAAATTGCCAAAAATCTGACTTTTCCCCCAGTATGCTGTCCTTTCCAAGATGGGCTTCCCTATCTGGGGTACGGTGAATTTGCTCAGGGTTCCATTCCAGAATTTATCGGAGCTACCTAGGGTGGTAACCCTATGTTGTGGGGGGATAGGGTTTGTGGGGAGAAATTTTTATAATTGGGATTTTGGATAGACTATTCAAAACAATATTTAGAAATAGAGTTGGCTCTCCACATTTGCTAGGGTTGCGGGGGGCAGCACAGGACCCTTGCAAAAGTGAATGGCAAAAGGTGGATCTTGAAAGAGCTGCATGGCCTGATCGGAACCACCAAGTTCCCCCAAATAAAAAAATGCCCAAGGGTGGATGGCAGGGGTTGGAGAAATTCACAAATAATCAAACCCATGGATGTCAAACCTGCAAATGTGGAGAGCTGGCTGTATTTGGAAAATGTTAGAAAAACATGTTTTTTTGAGTGTTGAGAAGCCCTGTGATTCCAATACCACACCCAATATATTGTGAATGCAGCAGGGACATGGATTTTTATAATAGCATTAGAGATACTGGCGGTCTTATTCACAATCTTTCTTTGAGTAATCGCTAGCTTGGAATTTTCCTTTCTTCCATCCCACTGTGGCTGTACACTGAGATAGGATTTTGGTACCTATTTATAGATCTCAGGCATTTTATCAGCTATAGCTACTACTTATAGTCAGCTGACCAAAAGAGTAATTTTATTATTGCTTCTGGATTTAACTCCACCACTGTGCTATAATATAGAAAGATATGTGCTTATCACAATGGCCATTGGCGCGGGTAGCTCCCATATCGGGGGTACGGCGAATCCGTTCAAGGTTCCATTCCAGACTTATACGATCTATTTCAGGTGCTAACCCTATGTGGAGGGGATAAGATTTGTAGGGAGAATTTTTTATCATTAGGAGACAGTTGTGATCCAAAAAAGTAATCTTTGGAGATTCCAGTTTCAGTGACTCGAGACAACTGCCAGCGCCTGTATTTGTTTTTCTTTTTTTATGGGGAAATAGTTCTTTTTCTTTCCTTCTAGCCCATAGAACTTCTGCATACATTGAGTGTGTGTTTGGGGAGAGGAACTAGCTCTGTTTGCAAAGAGAAGCCCAGGAGAACTCAGTGTTCCTCGGCAAACATTTATTCGGCTCACAAAGATGCAGTGTTTGTAACAAGACCGGCCATTCAGGCTCAGAACTGGAAGCCATCGTCCTAAACTTTGGGCTTGAACAACCTCCCTCTGGTTCTGAGTCGCCCCTTCCCTTCCCCAACCTCTACAGGTCTCAATAAATCAGATTTATGTGGTGTGACAGTTAAAAGCCAGATTAAGTTATTGCACTGCACAAATGCCCAGTTCAGCATCCAGAGAATTAAGGCTTCCCTTTCCTTTTTGCAAGTTATCTGGGTCAGCTCCAGGCTGTCTGAAAACCTTTATTTCTCCAACGTGAACCTGCCTGAGTTTTGTGATGCCCTGGGGAAGGCTTTCTCTTGGTCTTAGGACCATCACAAGCAAATTTGGTGAGCACCTTCTCAATGAGTGCTCCCAAACTGTGGAACTCCCTGCCACAGGAAAGCGAGGTTGGCCCATTCTGTCTCTTACCTCTGGAAGCCAAGACCATTCCGTTTACCCAAGCCTTAGAGTGCGAATTGTGCATTGCAGAAGGCTTTTTAATTGGGTTGGGTTGTATTGTGTTTTATCATCATCAGTACAGTCGAACCACCTTTTCAAAACTGTTTAAATTAATGTTTTTAATATGATTTTAATGTAATCATTTTAAAACTTCTGTATTATCTATTGCTTTAACTGTGTTTGCTTTTAACTCATATCATGAGCTGTGTTGGCTCCCGTGCTTTCACTATATAACATACACGTGTCTAATTTTGCCCTGCTCAGTTTTCCAAATGCCAAACATACCAGCTTTCCAACTGCACATTTTTTCCCCCAACTGCACATTCTCCCCTATGCGCTAACCTAGAGGTTCCTGTGTAAATATCCCCTGCAACCAAAGTGACCAACAGGCTGGGGTTTTTCCCCTCTCAGGTTTGGAATAATCCTGGACACCTTGTGAAGCAGAGACCAGAATTATGTGCCCCTAGATTTTGTACAGCTGCAACTCCCATCATTCCTCTCCATTAGACACGCCAGTTGGAGCATAATGTGCACGGGCCTAATTTTGCCCTCCCCAGTTTCCTGAACCTATCAGCTTTCCAGCTGCACATTTTTTCCCAACTGCACATTTTTCCCCTCCAACTGCACATTTTTTCCCCAACTGTACACACACACACACACACACACCCACACACACATGAGGTAGCTCTAGATGTTTACAGCTCCAAATAACTTTCCTTCCTAGTGCTCGCCTGACCTCTCACCCTCTGGGTAAAGAGTTGAACGTTTAGAGCCGGTACATAATTACAACACGATCCAACCGTTCAAGTGCTTCAGCGAATGAGTATTTCAATTATTCATCGGCCTCTCGAGCCAAGAATGTGTCAGCCGATGTACCTTGCAATATCTCGAGCAATTTGTTCGTTGGGGCAACTGAGGAGAGCGACGGAATGGGTTCCGGAGATGTAGTTGCCGGTAATTGCAGAGTGCAGCTGTAGTCCGATCGTTCTCAGCAGGGGATACATCAGCAGAGAACAACTGATAGCCTAGAAGGAGGAGGAAGACAGAAGTCAAATATACAGAAATTAGGCCTTCCGGGACTAGTGATGTAAAAACTAGGGGTGAAAATCATCCTTGATTTAAGATGCAGTCATTTATGGTTTTCTGCTGCTCCAGAGACCAGGACAAGGAGCAATGGATTCAAGCTGCAGGAAAGGAGATTCCACCTGAACCTCAGGAAGAACTTCCTGACGGTCAGGGCTGTCCGGCAGTGGAATCTGTTGCCTTGGAGTGTAGTGGAGTCTCCTTCCTTGGAGGTTTTTAAGCAGAGGCTTGATGGCCATCTGTCGGGATTGATTTGAGGGTGTTCCTGCATGGCAGGGGGTTGGACTGGATGGCCTGTGTGGTCTCTTCCAACTCTGAATTTCTATGATTCTATGGTGATCGTCAGTATGGTGTAGTCATTGGACTTAGCGAGATCAGGGTTCGAATTCCCACCTGGATGGAGAAACCCACTGGGTAACCTTGGGCAGATGATACTGTTAGCCTCAGAAGAAAGCAAAAGCAAATCCCTCCCCGAACAATGCCTGCCAGGAAAGTTCCCTGGATAGCCATAAGTCAGGTATGCCACACTAACAATTTATGGTGGTGCAGTGTAACAGAACCATAACTCTTTGGAAATGTTGCATATTCCATGTCAGTGGGGTAGGAACTCCATTCCTGGTTTTATTCTCAACTTGAAAGGATTTATCCAAGTTGCCGATCCTATGCAAGGGATAGAATTCAGCACCTTGGATAGCACCTTTAAAGTCTGGACTAAAACCCAGAGCAGATTTGGTGTATTCGTCGACACAGATGCCCCCAGGCAAGGTGTTTTTAGATAACATCTTAGTAGCTGGAACCAGCCTCCATTGAGAAGAAATTATTTTCAAAATTACCGGCTGTTCTTTCCATTATCTGGACTTAGTCCTTCTTCATTGAAGTATTATTCCATTTTCTTCCAAAAAGGAGCAGCTGGGCTTCTGCTTTCAGAGAGGAGGTGAGCCAAGCAGCAAAGCACTAAACTAAAACTAAATTATTATTGTTTTTTTAAAGATTGACTCCGGACTTTTGGCCACTCTAAATTGAACCTATCACGGGAATTTTTTTTTTTGGCAAGCATCGTTCAGAGAGGGCTTGCTTTTGCTTTCTTCGGAGCCCTCTCTCCATCCCCACCCCATGTGCAAGGTTGCCGGGTGTCTCTTTTTAAATAAGGGGTGCCTCTTGTTTGATCGGTGAGAATCATAGAATCATAGAAATGTAGAGTTGGAAGAGACCCCAGGGGCCATCCAGTCCAACCCCCTTCTGCCATGCAGGAACGCCCTCAAAGCACTCCGGACAGATGGCCATCCAGCCTCTGTTTAAAAACCTCCAAAGAAGGAGACCCCTCCACACTCCATGGAGGCAGCAGATTCCACTGCCGGACAGCCCTGACTGTCAGGAAGTTCTTCCTGAGGTTCAGGTGGAATCTTCTTTCCTGCAGCTTGAATCCATTGCTCCTTGTCCTGGTCTCTGGAGCAGCAGAAAACAAGCCCTCTCCCTCCTCTACGTGGCATCCCTTCAAATATTTAAACATGCAAGAACTGTAGTTGTCCCTTTCGGGGCTGCAAGATATCCCTTTATTGTAAGGGATGTCTCCTATTGGAGGGGGTGGAAAAAGTTTACTTTTGTATATGCTGAACAAGATGGCAAAAAAATAAAAATAAAATATCCTGTATTTTGGGGTGTGGGGCCTTCATAAAGACAGATACAAGTGCGTCATTTGATTTATTAATAGGGTGGAGCAGTGGTCCTAACCTGGGGTCCAGGGAAGCATCACAGGGGGCCCACAAAACCCTGTTGCTGGACACCAACAATAGGGGCAGCAACAGGATGTGGCAACAGGGGTGTGTGTGTGCAGGTGCTGAAATTGCTCCTCGACAAAAGGGACACAGCACCATGCGTGTGCACACACCCAAATTGTGACGCTGGAGAGCAGAGTTTGAATTCCAACTCAGCCGTGGAAAGCCCACTGGGTGACCTCCGGTAAGTCACACTCTCTCAGCCTCAGCAAAAGGCAAAGGCGACAAATCTTGCCGAGAAAATAGGTTCACCCTTCGGGTTGCCAGAAGTCAGTTTGGAGACAGGATGGCTAGCAAGATTTTCCCCCTGCCAGCAGCACGAAGGGAACCTTACCACACTTTTTGTTTGGCAAGGTTTGTTCAGAGGGGGTTTGCCTTTGCCTTCCTCCGAGGCTGAGAGGACGTGACGTGCCCAAGGCCATGCGGTGCCTGAGCAGGGATTTGAATCCTAGTCTAGAAGATTTTCATAGAATCATAGAAGCATAGAAATGTAGAGTTGGAAGAGACCCCAGGGGCCATCCAGTCCAACCCCCTGCCATGCAGAACACCCTCAAAGCACTCCCGACAGATGGCCATCCAGCCTCTGCTTAAAAACCTCCAAGGAAGGAGACTCCACCACACTCCATGGAGGCAGCAGATTCCACTGCCGGACAGCCCTGACCGTCAGGAAGTTCTTCCTGAGGTTCAGGTGGAATCTCCTTTCCTGCAGCTTGAATCCATTGCTCCTTGTCCTGGTCTCTGCAGCAGCAGAAAACAAGCCCTCTCCCTCCTCTACGTGGCATCTCCTATGAGGATAGACTGAGAGAGCTGGGTATGTTTAGTCTGCAGAAAAGGAGGTTAAGAGGGGACATGATAGCCATGTTTAAATATTTGAAGGGATGCCACGTAGAGGAAGGAGGGGGCTTGTTTTCTGCTGCTCCAGAAACCAGGACAAGGAGCAATGGATTCAAGCTGCAGGAAAGGAGATTCCACCTGAACCTCAGGAAGAACTTCCTGACAGTCAGGGCTGTCCGGCAGTGGAATCTGCTGCCTCGGAGAGTAGTGGAGTCTCCTACCTTGGAGGTTTTTAAGCAGAGGCTTGATGGCCATCTGTCGGGAGTGCTTTGAGGGTGTTCCTGCATGACAGGGAGTTGGACTGGATGGCCCGTGTGGTCTCTTCCAACTCTACATTTCTATGATTCTATGATTCTATCTCTTCAAATATTTAAACATGGCTCTCATGTCCCCTCTCAACCTCCTCTTCTGCAGACTAAACATCCCCAGCTCTCTAAGTCTATCCCCATAGGGCTTCATGGCTTCCAGGCCTCTCACCATTTTGGTCGCCCTCCTCTGGACTTGCTCCAGCTTGTCAATATCCTTCTTGAATTGTTGATTTTAATCAACAAAATACTTGAACATTTAAATATTTAGGTCTTAAATTGACTCTTGGGGGTCCCTGCCCAGAAATTATATTTGCAGGTGATCCCCGGTAAAGAAAAGGTTAACCACCACTGTGGCGGAGCGTATGTTGATTTTTGCAGAGAAAGACACGTCCAGGTCAAACGAAAGCAATACTTTCATTTGGTGCTTTGTCCAAAGTACAAACCGCTTGCCAAGTCAGGAATTTGAGATGTCCCTTTTTGCTCTTTTGAAAAGCGGGCAACCATGTCCTTACCTCTGATCAATATCAGCAACCGCCCCCCGCAACTCCTCACCCCACCAAACTTTGCAAAAAAGCAAAAGAATACAAAACTTACTAGCAGGAAAGTCATGATGTAACCTGGACGGGAAGCCGAAGTTGGTATCACGGCCGTGAGTGCCTGGTGGCAACGGTGAATCAACCGCTCCATTTCCAGCCTCCTGCGAGCCCAAATGCCCAAAAAGGTGCCAGATCGTGAAAGCTAAGCAGGGCCAGCCTTGATTAGTCCTTGGATGGGAGACCGCCGACCGACCCTAGGTGCTGTAGGCTAGATTTCAGAGGGAGGAAACTGGCATAAATCACCTCTGAGCACTCCTTGCTTAGGAAAACCCCTCTGAAATGCATGGGTTTGCCATAAGCCGAGAAGCACCTACGCACACACCACTGCCTAACCTTTGCCCCTCATAGCCTGTGCTTGTTTTGCAAGGCTGCGCATGGCCGCTCATGCACTTGCTTCGTCTTTCTCCAGAGCAGATCACCGGCAGAGCGAACAAAATAGTCTGGATGCTTGTTGCCAGCAGGGGTTGGCATCTGGGAAACTCCTCCTTCCAAGAGGCTGCTTGACGACACCCGCCTCCCCAGTGTGTGTGTGTGTGTGTGTATAAATATATATTTAAGGTCTAAAGAGCTGAGAAAGTTCCTGCACCAGTCCTATTTTAATTCCAGGCAATAGAAGAATCCTGCTGTTATTCTTGCAATCTGCTCGATTACGTCTCTGCAACCATTTCTGACTCTTCTTTCCTTCCCTTTATCCCTCCCTCTTTTCCTAGGGCAATTTCTTTAAAAAATTGCCTTTTTTTTTTAATTAGAAATTTTTAAAAATGAACACAAGTGCATCAACCAAAAAGGACAACCCAAACAGCCAAATCAATACATAGTAAAGACAAAACAACCAAATCAACCTACATGACAATGAGGACACAATAAAGCCATTGCTCCTTGTCCCAGTCTCTGGAGCAGCAGAAAACAGACTTGCTCCATCTTAGAATCATAGAAAGGTAGAGTTGGAAGAGACCCCAGGGGCCATCCAGTCCAACCCCCTGCCATGCAGGAACACCCATCCTTTTTATTTGTGACATTGAAGCAGACATTTACAAACGATATATAAAATTTTTTTTGATTTGGGGACTTTCTTTATACCTAAAATAACACGATGAGCGACTCTAGATAGTTGACAGGAAGCCATAGTATCGTAAAAATAGTCGTTGTTATGTTTTTATATTGTTAAGAAAAGATGTATTTTGGTACAGTACTGTACATACGAACAATTGAACTAGAAATGTACAACTTTCCAATATGCATATAATAAAAAGAAATTTTTAAAAAATGCAAAAAAAAAGAAAGAAAATGATATACATATAGACCATACTTAAACTAAACTAATAATCAAATTGTACTACAACAAAAAGAGGCTACCTTTAATTAAAATTGGCTCTTGCCCTTGTTGCAAACAGCTCCAAGATAGAGGAGGGAGAGGGCTTGTTTTCTGCTGCTTCGGAGACCAGGACAAGGAGCAATGGATTCAAGCGGCAGGAAAGGAGATTCCACCTGAACCTCAGGAAGAACTTCCTGACAGTCAGGGCTGTCTGGCAGTGGAAGATGCTGCCTCCATGGAGTGTAGTGGAGTCTCCTTCTTTGGAGGTTTTTAAGCAGAGACCGGATGGCCATCTCTTGGGAGTGCTTTGAGGATGTTCCTGCACGGCAGGGGGTTGGACTGGATGGCCCCTGGGGTCTCTTCCAACTCTATGTTTCTATGATTCTAAGATGGAGCAAGTCTGTTTTCTGCTGCTCCAGAGACTGGGACAAGGAGCAATGGATTCCAACCAGAGGAAGAGAGATTCCACCTAAACATTAGGAAGAACCTCCTGATAGCCAAAGCTGTCATATTGAATGCCATGTAAAGGAGGGAGTGGGCTTGTTTTCTGCTGCTCCGGAGACTAGGACAAGGAGCAATGGATCAAAGCTGCAGGAAAGGAGATTCCACCTGAACCTCAGGAAGAACTTCCTGACAGTCAGGGCTGTCCGGCAGTGGAATCTGCTGCCTCGGAGTGTAGTGGAGGCTCCTTCCTTGGAGGATTTTAAGCAGAGGCTGGATGGCCATCTGTCCGGAGTGCTTTGAAGGTGTTCCTGCATGGCAGGGGGTTGGACTGGATGGCCCCTGGGGTCTCTCCCAACTCTACATTTCTATGATTCCATGATTCTATAGGAAAGTGCACTTAGTTTAAATCCATTACTTTCTGCTCTTTTGAATTTGTTGCTCCTACGTTTTGAAATAATTAATAATGTTGATTTTTGAAATGGAAATTCATGGAATAGAAGACATAGAGATTAAAATAATTTTTTTCCCCCTAGGGCCATTTTAAACCTACCGCCAAATGTTTTGCATACGTTTCTAGAGGGGCTGCTTGTATTTTTGCCTGTTGTTTGCATTTTTACCTGTTGCAGCAATAACCATAAAGGTCACCACATTTTAAAAAGAAGCACCTCCCCTGCCAACCTTTTTCAGTCCAGGGTCCTTCCAATCTATGGGATGCCAGTTTCTTGAAATCCCCTGAATTCCTGGCCGCCGACCAGCTTAGCTGGAGAACGATTTGGGCTCCAGTCCAAAACATCTGGATGGGCACCAGATTGGAAAAGGCTGGCAGATGCTTTTGCGAAGAGCCGGCATTACTTAGGCAATAAATCTGGGCCATGGAAACCATCGGTCAATGAGCTGACTTGGGAGAAAAACATGAAAAGAGGGACAGCAGGGTGACAGTCACTGTGCTTAGCCTGGCCTTTCATTCTGGTTAGTTTACGATTCTGTGCCCTCGTTTAATGTCTTTTGACATCACTTGAGTTGTTGTGGACATCCGTATTCTGAGTGGGGCTGCGGCGGGAGAGGAAGCAGGGATGGCACTCTGCCCATGCTCAGAGGCGCTCTTGTTTTGGCAGCACCCAAGAGATAAAAACCTAAGGAAGGCGTATGCACTTCCGGTCACCGTGCGACCACCGAAGGGTTCCCCAGGGGGGACCGGAAGCAAAACGAGGCCACCTGTGATCTATAAGTCATGCGTTCCTTGTGTATTCGCACATTCTTCAAGGTCAATGGATCTCTTGGGCCTTTTCGGACTCGTTTTACGCTTCCCCCCATAGCTTCTCTTATGGAAATAGGATCCCTTCCGCCCCTCATTGGGGAACCCGGAAGTGTTGTGTGAAAAACTCCCTCACTCAACTCTCTAAAGCCGAGCTCGGGCGCCCCGCCCACTCTGCTCCGGCAGCCAATCACAGCCGCGCGACGCGCAACAAAGGGGGCGGCCCTCTGAGAGACGGCGTAGTTGCGCTCCGGTCGCGGCGGGCGGGACTCTCGCGAGACTTACCTCCTTTCCGCTCCTTCCTCGCCTTTCCTCCCAAGATGGCGGCGCCGGGCGTGGAGGCGGCTCTGGAGCTGCTGGGGCGGGTCTCGCGGCTGGAGGAGCCCTTCGAAGAGCTCCGGGCTCTGAAGGTGGCCGTGCAGGCCCTGCCGCCCGCCGCCCTCCGGGAACGGGGGCCCGAGTTCCCCCTGGCCGGGTTGTTCGCCCTCATGGGCCGGGGGGACAGGTGAGGGGCCGGCGGAGAGAGGGCTGGAAATGGCCGCCGGGGGGCTGGAGTCGCCGGGCCCCCCTCCTCCTTTCAGGGCCCCGGTTGGGGTCAGAGGATCCTGGGGCTGGAAGAGACCCCAGGGGCCATCTAGTCCGACCCCCTTCTGCCAGGCATTCCCCACAGAGGGCCATCCGGCCTCTGCTTAGAAACCTCCAAGGAAGGAGGCTCCACCACACGCCATGGAGGCAGCAGCAGCAGATTCCACTGCTGGACAGGGACGTTCTTCCTAATGTTTAGGTGGAATCTCTTTTCCTCTAGTTGGAATCCATTGCTCCTTGTCCCAGTCTCTGGAGCAGCAGAAAACAGACTTGCTCCATCTTAGAATCGTAGAAATGTAGAGTTGGAAGAGACCCCAGGGGCCATCCAGTCCAACCCCCTGCCATGCTGGAACACCCTCAAAGCACTCCCGACAGATGGCCATCAAGCCTCTGCTTAAAAACCTCCAAGGAAGGAGACTCCACCACACTCTATGGAGGCACAAAATTCCACTGCCGGAGAGTCCTGACCGTCAGGCAGTTCTTCCTGATGTTTGGGTGGAATCTCTTTTCCTCTGGTTGGAATCCATTGCTCCTTGTTCCAGTCTCTGGAGCAGCAGAAAACAGACTTGCTCCATCTTAGAATCATAGAAACATAGAGTTGGAAGAGACCCCAGGGGCCATCCAGTCCTACCCCCTGCCATGCAGAAAACAGACTTGCTCCATCTTAGAATCACAGAAATGTAGAGTTGGAAGAAACCCCAGAGGCCCATCCAGTCCAACCCCCGCCATGCAGGAACACCCTCAAATCACTCCCAAGAGATGGCCATCCAGCCTCTGCTTAAAAACCTCCAAAGAAGGAGACTCCACCACACTCCATGGAGGCAGCAGATTCCACTGCCGGACAGCTCTGACCGTCAGGAAGTTCTTCCTGAGGCTCAAGTGGAATCTCCTTTCCTGCAGCTTGAATCCATTGCTCCTTGTCCTAGTCTCTGGAGCAGCAGAAAACAAGCCCACTCCCTCCTCTACATGGCATTCAATATGACAGCCCGTCCCATCTTTAAACACAGCTGTCATGTCACCTCTTAACCTTCTTTTCAGCAGGCTAAACATGCCCAGCTCCCTACGCCACTCCTCATGGGGCCTTGTGGTGAACTGTGGTGCCCAGAACTGGACATAATGTTCCATAATGTTCTGACCAAAGCAGAATAGAGTTCTCATTGAGGAGTTAAAATTGAAGATAAATGGGGCAAACCTTGAACAAGGATTTTGCATGGTCCCTGATTGTGTTCTTTATGTGTTTTTATAGAGTCTGGACACCACCACAGAATAAATCCTTAGTGTTATGTTCTCCTGCTTGATTCCAAGGCTAGGAATTCTTGGATCATAAAGATCTTAGCTTCAAGAATTTTGCACATATTCAAACTTACATGGGAACAGATTGCCTGGTCGCAGGTTATTTAGGACTGTAATGGTTAGAAGCTGCCTTTTGAGGGAGCAGATTGCTGATTGTTCTGTCTGTCTTCTTTGCAAAACAGTGAACAGATCTCTTTATGTGTCTCCATTCTCGAGCGCTTTCTCCAAGTCATGGATCCCTTGTACGTCATCCAACATTTTGGGGAAGAACTTCAGAAAGGGCTCTTCCATCCTGATGATTCAGTCAAAATTCTCACAATATCTCAGGTATGCATGATATTGTTTGTTTATAAGCTGACACAGATGTACTCGTTGTGGACCAGGAGTTGAGCACCAGAGTAGCAAGACCTGTAATTGAGTGTGGAGAGGAGATGTTAATGAAATGAGCTAGCCAGCTAGATAACTTTATTTGCACCCACCCACTGCAATAGAAACATAGTATTGTAGTAAAATTAAAAGTTACAATTTTACCATGTTCATAAACTATTATAGTTGAATGAATTTCAGATAATATACAAAGCAAAACATTCTGAAAGTTAAATAAAAGCAGGACTTAGAAACCCATGTTCAATCTTGTTTAGACAGCAGCACCCACTATGAATTTGGCAGACTCTGTTGCCACCCTGTTGTCTTGGTCTGCTAAAAGAAAGGGTACATAAAAATCAGAGGAATGCCCTGACATAGCTGTCAAGAGGCAGGAGAGCACTTCCCTCTTCAGAGCCCCGTAAATAGGGCAACCTAGCAGCGCATGAACTGCTGATTTGGTGTTGTCCCTATCATAAGGACAAACCTGATCTTGCAACTGGATTTTTAAAAAATGTTTCTCAAGCTTAGCAGATGGTGGTATGGTCAATCTGGCTTGAGTGAAAACTTTTGTATTTAGGAATTACTAAATGAAATCTGGTGTGGTATAGTTTTGAGTGTTGGACTATGACTCAGGAGACCAGAGTTGAAATCCCCACTTGGCCATGGAAGCTCATTGGGCACATCACACGCTCACAGCCTCAGAACAAAGCAAACCCCTCTGAACAAATCTTGCCAAGAAAACCTGTAATAGGTTCACATTGGCGTTGCTATAATATAAAGGTTACTGATGTTAAAGTGACTGTGGTACTCTCCTCCCTCTTCCTTAAGATGCTACAACTGTATATGCTTTTTAAAAAAACACAACTAATAATAATGAAAGACTGCAAGAGAGAAGCAGATGTGCTTTATTTCACCATATATGTTTGTGCTGCAAGCAGCTGCTGGAGACTGCCTAATCACATCTTACAGTGTCACACTGAATTTCTAGGTTGGAAGGATAGTTGAAGACCCAGACGCCATTAGAGAAATCCTTAATACTCCTGAGTTGCTGAGGCAGGTCATCTACTGTATCGCTGCAGAGAAAATAGCAGTGGCCAAAGAGGTAAGAATCTGCCATACTGAAGGCAGCTGGATTCTAGCTGGTTATCTGTGGCTGTTGACTGTAACACGAGCAAGGATACAGTCATTCACCTGATTGATTTTGGCAAGTAAGAAGGGCCTTTGTGTGACCAGCCAGAAGAAGATATTGTGAATAGAAAGGCAGTCACGTGTTTTAAAGCCTTCAGTGTGTCATCAGGTGCTAAAATAAGTATATGTGTTCTTTGCCTGAAGAGGGGATCCAGGGAGAGACAGTAGGATGGGGAAGTGGGGCTAGTAAGATACAAGGGTGGTGTAGTAGAAACCTATTTGACAACATAATGTATAAGAAATACTTCTGTGCTGAGTGCATTCCTGGTTGTGCTTGCTTTATATGTTCTTGTATGGCAACAGGGTCGAATGTATTATAACACTGGATTGCAACTTCTGTCAGCCCTAGGCAGCATAGTCAGTGATGAGGGATCATGGGTGTTGATATCCAGCAGTGCACGGAGAGCCACATGTTCCCCTTTTCTGTTATATAACATAACAGGCCTTTCTTATTCTAAGAAATTGATTTGGTCTTGTTTTAAATTCAGTCATCTGTCTCTTCTGTTGCTCATATAGCCATTCTTCTTTCTTTTCTAGGCCATCAAGTCACTATCAAGGGTAGCAGAAACACCTGAAGGCTTAGAAGCTCTGCTTGCCGGAAACTTGCTTATTGACTTGAAAAAAGTTATGGCCAAGAGTGACATCATACGCTATCGTGTATATGAGGCAAGATTGCTTATGATCCTTGGTAGTCTGGAGGCTTGCTGACTCAGATGTGGGATTAAGCATGGTGTTGTTTGAACTTTCGGGTAAAGAAAGGGTGAATGAGTACATAGCAGTCTTTTTGATTTTAAAAAAAATTGGTGTCCATGGGGTAGCAGCATGGAAATGGGGATGTGCTCCTTGCTTTCCTGAATTAGAGCAGCTTAGCACAACCTGGTGGTTGCACAGTTGTGCTGCAATGCAGACCTCATCATCCCCTGTCAGAATGGCCAATGGGTAGAGGTAAGGAGCTATACCTTTCTTGTCAAAGATCCTGTTATTTGCCTGGCAAAGCAGCTTAAGATACTAGCAAGAACTGGGCATATCCATAAGGAAAAGGTTGTAGGGTCTACTCTTTCTGAATCCTCTTAAGTCAAGAGTGGGTTGCTCTGAACTACAAATCCTAGGGTTTGATAGGATGGAACTGGAACAATTGTAAATGGAATCACAATGCTATAATTGTGAAATGTGAAAGGGCCCCTGAGTGTAGATTGCCCTCTTTGGGGGACCTGCTTGGTGCAGACATTGACTTCATTTTAGTGCTAAGTAAAAATAAGACTTTTTCTGAAGACCTTCAGGGTTTAAAAAGTTGTGGCTTAAATCTGATATGGTTTTAAGCTGTTTTTATGTTTTTTATGTTTTAGACTGCTTTAAATTTTAAATGGTTTTATATTCTGTCTGCTGCCCTAGGATCTAATGAATCAGGGTAGGAGGTAAATAGTTAAATTAAGCTTTAAAAGTTTCTCATTTTTCCCTTCTTTGTGCTTTTGTGTCAGTTAGTCGTTGGTATTTCTTCGGTGTCTGCAGATTCTCTGAACTATTGCGTCAACAGTGGTTTAATATCAGAGTTGATCGGAGAGCTGACCGGGAATGATGTGCTTGTCAGGTAATTGCATTGTTACACATTTTGCCTTGATGTAGCCTTGGGCCTAATCCTGTTCCTTTAGTTATGAGCAGTTTGATCTATTTGTTTGCCAGTCAGAGTTGGAGACTGGATTATCACCCCTTGCTGTCTTTCCACAAACTAGTAAAACCCTTTCTTATTACAGCAGGCCTTTCACAGTTGATTTTTTAGGGGGAACAGGCTTTGCATAATATGCTAGGCTAGTTGTTGTTGGTTTAGTTTGTTTTAACTGGTTTCAAATGTTATCATTGCCTTTTAATTTCTGTTAATTTTTATTTATGTATGTTTTAACTGTAGTAAGCCACCTTGAGTCCCAAACAGGGAAGAAGGTAGGATATAAACTACTATTACTACCACTACTACAGGTGGCCCTCTAAGTTTGCAGGTTTGACTTTCACGGATTTGATTACTTGCAAGTTTTTTTGACCACTCCCCCCCACCTCAGTGCTTCCTTTCCAGGGGAACCTTCCCTCTTGGCAGCTCTGATCAGGCTGTGCAGTCCTTTAAAAACTCATCTCTGGTCCTCCTCCACCACTACCAGCTAAGGAAGGATCACAGCCCAGTTTCTTAACACCACAAACCCTCTCCTGGTGTTCTCCACACACCCAAGGAAGGAGATGGATGTGAGAGAGAGGAAGTATAGGGACACCACAATAACCCAACCACTTTCCGTCTCCTTTTCCTGACCAGGTTTGGACTGTGGGGTACTTGCTCTCCCCACCATGCCTTAGCTTCTTTCACACACACACACACACACACATTTTGATATTGTGTTTTTTCCACTTTTGCGGGATTCTTCTGCCCCTGACCCTAGTGAATGTGGAGGGACAACTGTACTGCTACTAGTAATGATGATGTCAGAACTCTGTACATTATTGCTGTCTATTATTTGCTATATTGTCTTCAAGGATCTGAGGTGATCCTCCCTTATTCCATCCTCACAGCAGATCTATGGAGTAGCTTAGGCTGAGTGATAGCGACTTTCTTAGGGTCACAAAGTGAGCTTTGTGTCCGAGCGGCATATTGAAATGAAAGCAAAAAGTGCTTCTTTGCATGATTGCAAATAATAATATGAAATTGTTGTTGTGTGCCTTCAAGTCATTTCTGATTTATGGCAACTGTCTTTCTTGGCTAGATGTGTCGAGAGGAGGTTTGCTGTTGCCTTCCTCTGAGGCTGAGAGATTGTAATTTGTCCAGGATCACCCAGTAGGTTTCTGTGGCTGAGTGGGGATTCAAACTCAGGTCTTTAGAATTGTAGTCCCGCACTCTCAAGTTGCTATACCACATTGGCTCTCTTTTCAACACACATATTATTATTTGCTCTTCCATGCTTTTGCTTCTGTGTTTTGACTGCTGCTCCTCTATTATTCGATCAAGTGGGGAATTGAGCCTGAGTCTCTCTTGTTCCAGCAATGACCTGTGTTAAATTGTTAGAGGAATCTTAAATGAATGTTTTATATGTGTACATACATATACATATTGCAGGGCTACCTGTATAGAGACGGTGACATCGCTTGCTCACACTCACCATGGACGTCAGTATTTGGCTCAGCAAGGGGTCATCGATAAGATTTCCAATATAATAATTGGGGCTGATGAGGATCCCTTCTCAGGCTTCTACTTGCCAGGTGATTCATATCTTCCTTGTTGGCTTCATCTTCCTTCTTTCTGCTTTGATTTTTTTTTTAAAAAATTAATAGATTAATATCACCTCTCTCTTCCATCATGAAACTCAGAGGTTTCCAGGTGGTCTCCCATTCAGGCATTGGCCAGACTTAGCCTTATTTAGCTTTAGTGGGGTGTCTGCTCCATGTGCCTTTACACTGTATTCGGGGGGTGGGGGGTGGAGTGGTATCTGTTCTGCAGTGCTGTTTGGTATAGAGCAGTGGTTTCCAGACTTTAGTCCTCTAGATGTTTTGAACTTCAGCTTCCAGAACTTCTAACTGTTGATCAAGCTGGCTGGGGTTTCTGGCACCGGAAAACACCCTGCAGGGCCAAAGTTTGGAAGCCACTGATATAGAAGATGTGCTTTGTTTTTAAATATTTCTGTTCCTGTCCCTGAATAAATGCCAGCATTGTTGTATTTGTGAAGGTCATCCTAGGATTTGGACAGCAAGCTGTCAGGCTGGTGAAAAGGGCCGAGCTCTCAGACCAAGAATTGTTTAACCTTGAGCCTGAACTGCAAGGTTGAGCTGGCAGGCGGCAACAAACTTTGTGTATGATACAAGCTTTGCATAGGAAAGAAAATGCACTTCCAGCTTTGACTAGCTAGGAATTATTGCTTTGGTATAAGTTGAGGTGGCTTAAGTGTAACTGTGAAGGGAGCGATTTCCATCTCACAATTGCTGTTTGGCTGTAATGTCACATTTCAGTGCACTGGAAGTGAGGTCATATCGCTTCTGGCCTTGCCGTTGGATGATTTTTGGCTGAGGGTTTTTTGTGTGTTTGGAAAAAAGTTTTGGAAGGTTGGACTCTGAAAGGCTGGGGAAAGTAAATCACAACAGTTACAGCTGCTTTGGGGTGAATCTAGCCATTTTTTATGTGAAAATTGCTGTAAAATGTTTACACTGTTTTTTAAAAATAAAATGTTTGGGGGTCATCAGGGGACACACTTTGGTGTCCCAAGGATCACATCCAGCCCATGAGCCACAGTTTGCCCACTTCTTGGTATAAGTTGACCCTCCGGCTGGGGAAGATGGGATTTGCCATCTGTCACATCCAGAGGGCTGTTAGCTGAGTAGGTTGGTGTAGGTTCTTTCTCCTCACCATTGTCTGAGAGGCATATAGAGTATGTCCTTGGATGCTTATTTTTCTAGGCACTGTATCTGGATAGTGTGAATAACTCCTAGACTCTCCCTCAACCACGACCCTTTTCTCTTTTTGGCAGGCTTTGTGAAATTTTTCGGCAACCTGGTCGTGGTGGACAGCCCCCAGCAGATCTGCGAGCGATACCCTGCCTTTGTGGAGAAAGTCTTCAGCATGGCAGAAGGCCAAGACCCAACCATGTTTGGTGTGGGTGTGGACACCCTTGGGATCTTGGGGTCGAACGTGGAGGGGAAGCTGGTGTTGCAAAAGAAAGGTCTGTACTGTGTATAAAGATAAGAAGTGCTGTTACAGGAGAAGAGGAAGAGCACTGTAACTTTGCTGCATGTAAAGTGGAATTCCATTTTAGGACGAGGCCTGGCTGGATGTGGGTGGTAGTTTTAGGATTTTCAGTGTTCTTGTTGTTGAATGGATATAGCTGCATCCCTTCCTGCAGATGTCAGGTCTGGCTACATGACCCATGCCTTGATTTTATCCCATTTGGACTGATGTAATACGCTCTACCTGAGACTGCCTTTGGAAATGGTTTGGAGCCTTCAGTGGATCCAAAACACCGCAACCAGAGTGCTGACTGAGATCATTTACAGGGAACCTAAAATTCTTTTGTTGAAACAGCTTCACTTTCCAGCAGTTTATTTCCTAGCACAGTTCAAAGGACTAGTCCTAACCTATAAAGTCCTATGTGGCTTAGCTCTAAATTATCTTTAAGCTGTGTCTCCCCATATGAGGCTACCCAAGTCTTGATGATCTTTGGGGGAGGGCTTTCTCTTAGACCGACCAGTTTCACAGGCCCATCTGGTAAGGACATCTGAGAAGGCCTTCTTGGTGGCTGCTCCCAGGCCCTAGAATTTCCTTCCATCTGGCCTGCAGTCAGAACCGGTAATCAGAGGCTATTTAAGGCCTGGGAAGTTTTTGCATGGACTTAAGTTGTGCTTTGCTGCCTGGAAAGCTGTTGTATTTGGGTTTGCTCTGGAGCAGATATGTGTAGGACTGAGCTGTATCAAGAGAAGGGGTGTCAGAAATAGATGTAATCCTCACTATTCCTCCCACCCACACCCCTCTTCTCAGACTGTCTCCAGAAAATTGGATAGATTTGAGGGTGCACAGTGGTTAGTAAGGGGGAAATGAGCAGCAGGAACACCAGTTGTATGAACACAGCTCCACTTGTGTGACATTGGGTCTAACCCTGAAATGGGGAAACTGTGTTACCAGTTGTAGAACAAGCCAGGATTTTAAACCCACTTGTTTCAGGTTCTTAAATCAACTTGGTTAAAGATCCTGGCTTGTCCTCAAAGATTTCTTTTTTTTTAGCTGAGCAGGAAGCCATGGTTAATTAAGAGACCTGATGGCTTAATTTTGGCTCAGACAAAATGACAGAATGCTTGTTTTGATTGCCAGAAGTACAACTGCATAAGTAATACTGTGCAAGCAGGAGAAAGATTTGGATCTTGTAGAAAACAACTTTCTTTATAATGAAAAATCTCTTCTTTGCCTCCAGGAACTAGGTTCCACAGTGTGCTAAACAGAATAGGGCATCAGGCAAAGAATGCCCCAACAGAGATGAGAATTCGATGTCTGGATGCCATTTCATCTCTTTTGTATCTGCCGGTAAGTTACTGCAACCCCTTTTCCTTATGAATGGGAGCATTACAGGTCTAAATTTGTCCTTATGAGAAAATGAGTTGGATGGTCTTTAACATTGCAACATCCACTCTAAAAGATTTATAACAAGCAGTTCCTCTGAGAGGATAGTTTCCTTTCAGGCTTGCTGAAAATATAAATGTGTATATTTCCACCCATCTTCCAGATACCAGAATGGAGGGTAAACCTGAAACCTGCATTAAGTGGTCACTTCTCAAATGGAATGTAATACAGTCAATGTTGTATTACATAATAATAATGTAATTATTATTATTTTATTTGTTGCTCGCTTCTCCCTAAGACTCAAGGTGGGTATATTCCAAAGTTAGTGCTCTGTATTCTCTAGGTTTTTAGGTGAATTCTCCTACTGGGTAATTTTCCCAGTAGGTTTCAATGAGTGCAGAGAGCAAATTATTTAAGACAGCAGCTTATTTTAACAACTTCAGCCCCCTACTGTCTCCTCATTGAAACCTATAGGGGATTTTCCCTATTACTGTTCCTAGACATCTCTTCTCCATTTTCTAGCCCTACAGGGAACAGAAGGTTAAGAGGTTCAAAAGGCGATGCCGTAAAAATAAATATTTTCTAAGTTTTCAAGAAAACAGTCAGGTGCCTTTGCTTAAGCCACTCGTCTGCCTTTTGTGTACAGCTGGATCAGCAGACAGAAGATCTTCTGGGGATGACGGAGTCCTGGTTCTCCTCTCTGGCCAGTCAGCCCTTGGAGCTTTTCAGGAGCATCAGCACACAGCCGTTTCCTGACCTCCACTGTGGTGCTTTGAGGGTCTTCACTGTAAGTGCCCTTTTCAATAGATATGTGTGTGACTTTATTTCAAAAAATCTACCCTAGGGCAGTGCCTTTCTTCAGATGGATCAGAGGTGCTCAGTATTTACAGGTGAGCTTTTGAAGCCTCCAAAAGGCAAGATATTACAAAAGTGTGACTTTATGGGGAGGCTGACACAGTGTTGAAGCCTGCAGTCTTAGGCATGTGACCCAGCATGGGGAGTCATTTGAGCGTTAGACTAGGATTTGACCAGGGTTCAAATCCCTGTTTAGCTGTAGAATCCACAGGGTGGCCTTGGGAAGCCACACTATCTCAGCCTAAAAGCAAGGCTTTGAATAAATCCTGCTAAGAGCACCCTAGGAGAGACTCACCAGAGATTACAGTCAACTTGAAAGTGTAACGATGACAAGATGAAGGCACCAAGGTTTCAGGTTACACTTAAGACTTCTGGGACATACAAAACATAACAAAGGTTATTTCTGGTCTTGGAAAGTCTAAAAATCTGTGATTACACAGGTTTGCCTCTATGCTCAGTTGAAGCATGTGGGTTCTTGAGTAAGTAAAGGGTGAATGTGGTCAAACACAGTGGTATTTTGTTTTAGCAAAGTTGGAAGTCAATTTTGCATGCTGCATTAAGGTTTTAAAAACAATACTGGTCAGGTTGACTAAATGAGCCCTGCCACAGGCTGAAATGACTGCAGCTTTCCTCGTTCTGGTGCTGGACTATATTGCCTAGCAAAACAACGTGGCAGTTGCTAGATGTCAATCTTATAACAAAATCTTTCTCTCTTTTTTTGTTTTAAAACACCATAGGCTATCGCTAATCAACCTTGGGCCCAGAGGCTGATGATAACCAGCCCCGGCTTTGTGGAATACGTCGTGGACCGCTCAGTGGAGCCAGACAAAGCCTCAAAGGAGGCAAAATACGAACTAGTGAAGGCTTTAGCCAGTTCAAAGACCATCGCTGAAATCTTTGGGAACCAGCATTACTTGAGGCTTCGAGCTTACCTGCATGAAGGGCCTTATTACGTCAAGGCAGTTTCAACCACAGCCGTGGAAGGAGCTGAATAATGTTCAAAAGACCAGCTTTAAATTGCTCTCTGGTAAACCCAGGGGTGACCAGACCATCTTGGCCCTTCTTGAGGGTGTTTGACTTTGGTGGGCATGGAGGGGAAAGGAAAAAAAAAAATCTGAGGAAGGAATTGGCTTTGGTAGTGTGACTTTTTGAAATGACAGATAAATGGGTACAAATGATGGGAAGGAATGGACAAACAGATATTCTGTCTTCCATTGTCCAGTTAAAACACTATGTTTACCTGTAAAACTGACCAAACTTCTAAGTGCAGCTTACTTCAGAGCAAGCTGGGTAGGAATTTGGTTCCCAATTAGATGATCATGATCCAGCACCCCAATGTGTGTGTGTGTGTGTTCCCAATTTTGGCCCATGTTTTTAGGTGCGGAGCACTCTGAGCTATTAAACTTGGGAGTTACTTTACTGTGTTGGAAAGTAGCTCTGCTAAAAGCTCATTCTTTTAGTAGGTTGGAGCCTCATTCTCCATTTCACCCTGCTTTGAATTACTTTGTCAGGCTTGTCTTGAGACGTGAGTGTGTACACTTGATACCCCATGTTGCAAATGCAGTGTTTGACCCCGTGGTTTGTTCACACTTCAGTTTCAAGTGTGTGCTTAGCTGTCCCTGTGGGTGCCTGCTTAAAACAGCCTTGCGTCACACTGACCTTTTGGACCAGAATAAAAGTTGCCAAACAAGGTAAATAGAGAATATTGATGCCTTTCTGTAATTTGGAATGGATGAGATTGCTACCGTCTAATATTCCAAGCTTGTAGTTTTTGACACAAGTCAAAAGATTTTTGGGGCTTCAGGTCGCAGAAGACTCACACCTGCATGGGTAGTGGTTACAGATTCTGAGAACTGGATATGGAGGACCAGAGATTGAGAGCCTTTGACTTAAAAGATGTCCACATAGTGTCTTACAGTCACTTCACTACATCTGTGCACTGTGTTACAGATGGGCACATTTGTTGGCTCTGATGCTCAGTTTTTCCTGTTTTGTCCTCAAGTTCTTTCCATCCTGTTTATGAAGATATTTGTGATTTTTGCTCAACTCTTAATGAAAAAGCCACTGATGCACCAAAGAAAATCTTCCCCATCTGCACTTGTCAAATTCAGTAGGTACAGCTTGTCCCAGCATGGAGAGGACCCTGCTGTATTTGCCTACCATAAAGTTGAGGCGCCTCTCAGAGAAAAGAGCTGGCAACCCTGCTGGAATACACAAGGATTTCAAGGTAGACTTCAGGGAGCTAAAATTTCAAGAGCCCTGGTCTGGAAAAAAAGCACTTCTCAGTTGGGTTTCCTCTCAATTCTATTAATCTTGGGGGGTTTTTTTTGGTCCTTATTTGTAAAGAACTTGGTGAATTCTTTTAGGTTGACCTGAAACTCTCCAAATGAAGCAAAATTCTCACTCATCTAGTTGCAAGGTATGATCCCTCCATGGTTTTGCTACCAGTTCAAATGTGTCCCCTTACTTATAATTGGTAGCACTCAAAATGAGCATTAGCTCTCTCTTACTTCATGAGCTGTACGTAATGAAAGGGTTAGACAAAAAGAAAGAGAGAAGGGCTCTGCCTTTCAATTTTGAAATGAACTACTGTAGAATTCATCTGTCAGCCTGGAACACTTCCTTGGAATCATTAAGCTAGTAGCAAGACTTTCAGTCTTTTTCTAAGACTTGGAATTTACTTTGCTTTGTATATACAAAACAAGATACCCAGCTCTTAGAACAACTAACAACTCTTAAAATAAGCCATAAAATACAAGACTGTTAAAACAGTGACAATAAATTTAAAAGACCGAATTAAGAGGCTTCAGATGAAAACATGTATCTGATAAAATGAATGATAGTTATTCCTGTGCATCTAATAATCATGTGTTCATTGAATGTGGATGTTTGAAACCTCCTATTTGGAATAAAGCAGGAAATAAAGGTTGTTGAAAAAGCAGTGCTACACACAATACATAACCAGTTTAGGGAAATCCTTGCAAATCAGCTGCTGTGATGGCCATTAGCACAACCTGTTCTAACGCATTGGGTTAAATCCAGGTTAAAACAACCTCCTTCAGTTGGTTCTCTAATCAGAAAAACCGAGGGCTTCTTTCGGAAGGGCATCGATGCTCAGGTGTTTAAATCCATCCAGGTATGTCATGACTCTGCAAGAAACCAGCCCATAATAGGTCTCCAATAGTGTGCAGTCTTTGCCATTGCTGATCTCTTCCCATTCTTGGAGTAGCTGGCTCTCTCTCGCTACAGGGGAAGTGAAAATGAACTTGTAGCAACACCGGTTGTACCGGATATGCCTTTTCCCAGAAAACCGTGAGCTGTGAACAGGTGCCATGCCAGCTTTCTTAGCACACATTCCCACAAAAACCCCGGGAGGCAGGGAAAGCGGAACGTCTCTAGATGTCACATAAATCTTCCGGGCCACATCCTGAGAGATGACAAATGCTGTTGCGCTGCAGTAGTCTGGATAATATTTTTCCGGATATATGTGTGCTGGGACGAAGCCAGGACTTTGAACATCTCTGTTGGGCATCTCTTGGTGAACCAGCCTACCAAGGTAAATGTCTTCAGGGCGGGCTCTTAAGTCCAGTAAATACTCGACCAGAGTTGGGAGGTTGATGAACATTTCCTCATCTGTTTTAAGAATGAACCTGGCCCGAGAGCAGAAGGTTATGGTCCATTCCATGGCCACCAAAGTCTTCAGTGTCTGGTTCTCTGGAGGGTCAGGAAAAATGCTTTGAATGAGGTCTTGATGATGGTCCATCTCCTGAAGGATCTTCAACTGGATGGATTCTTCAGGAGGTTTCCCTAACAGAAACAACACAAGAGTGTCATAACCTCTGACGTGGGTCAGGTTAGCCCACGTTCCTCTAATTGCGTTGCGTCTTGACGAGTTTCCCGGGCTGCTGAAAACCAGGGCAAGTAGGAAGATCTCTTTGGCAGAGCAGGCCTCTGAGTTGCTGACCACAAATGCCTTGGAGATGTTAGCCTTCATGGAGGACATGTCCAACTTCCGAGCCTTCTCCCTGGCTTCCAGGACCTTCACGTCAGTGTAAGTGGTGGGCAGAGCTCGCAAGAAGTACTCCTCCACGAGGTCTGCTCCGAAGAGCAAAATGTGGAAAAGCACAATGTTGAAGAGAATGAAACACCACTGGTGAGTACGAAGTCTGCAGAAAGTCAGCTGTGGACGAAGAAAGGAGGGGTAATTAAAACTGTGGTAGTCCAGTGGTGCTTGTCCTCTCATTCCCCCTTTTATCGTGGCAAGGGAAATGTTTCCCTTTATTATGATCCTATATGGTACGTCTGTGCCTTAAAGCCTGTGAACTTAAGGTAACCCCATAAATTTCATAGGGTTTTCTTGGGCAAGAACTCTCAGATGGTTTTGCCAGTTCCTCCCTCTGAAATACAGCTTACAGCACCTGGGATTTGTTGATGGCCTCCCATCCAAGTATTAACCCAGGCTGGCACTACTTAGCTTCCAAGATCAGATGGGATCTGGTGCCTTTAGGGTTTTTAGGCCTTGTTACCATGTTTTGAAAAAGAAGGGGATGCATTTACACTTCGTGTGCTTTATGTATTCACAGGTATACCAGATAAGTGGATGTAGATTGCAGCTGAAATGGATTTTAATTTCCTGAGTTCCTCCTATTCAAGTTTGCCATCCTAGTAATGTCATTTCTGTAATCGTGTTTCACCTGCCCAAGCAAACAAAAACAGGACCCAGAAACAAATTTAAAAAACAATACAAAAAAAATAGGGCCACCTTAGAAGCATGCCAACATTCATAGGAGAGGTCAGCTACTACGGTTCACTGTTGTATATCAGTGAATGCTCTGGTCTGAAATATACTGTCATGGAAATAAGGTTGATGTACACCCTGCTTTGTGGAGGACAATTTCCTGTTCTGAATGGCTGTGTTGAACAGACAAGAGCACAGTTTTGAGGAGAAGAGGACATCTGGATGTCCAAGTATTGGTGAACCTTATCCCATCCTTGGCTAGACTGTGGTGACTGGTTTGAAGATAAAGAAGCATGAGAAAAGAGAGTTGGGATCTTGAGATTGCTTGTAACAATTAATAAAATGTACTCTAAACAAGAGATGCATGCGCTGGTCGAGATCCTACATCAGAGTCTAAGTTGCATTAATCTGTAATTATTGATCGTTTCTGAAAGGCAGCTCTGCTAGTGAGTTGCAACAATGCGCATCCAGGAACTGGCAAGAGCACTGTGTTGGGTGCTTCTAATGTTCCTCAGGTGCTCTTGCCTTTTAGCAGTGTCAGGATGTGCCCTGAGCAGTGCCCCGAAATGCATGGTGCCCATTGTTCACTGGGCCATGGCACATCAGTAACTCTACTTCACTGTGTAACTGATGCCCATTTGGTATAATGTGACCGATGCACCAAAGTAAACATGCACGCTGCAAAACTACTCCGTTCAATTTTGCACACAGCTAAGGCTGTTTATGAAAAGGCAAGTCGTACCCAAGCAGTAAGCCAGCCATTGTCTGTGGTAGAGAATATGCGCAGTTCACTTATTACTATCAAAATTAGACCATCTAAAAATAATACTGTATAGGATAACAACAGCTGGTGTTGAATACGCAAAGCTTTGGAAAACTCAGCAAATACCCACAATGGTGGGGAACATTCATTGATAATAGAAATGCTGATATGGTCTCTCAGAGGCTAAAAGGGAAATCAGACGATGAGATTCAAAAGGAATGGCAAATTGTAGTGGGTAATTGCTGGGTATTGTCAGATGAAAATGAGTAGTTCGTTATTAAGATAATCAATGAGGGGGCAACTGGATATATACCATGGAGCTGGAATGTGGAGATGGAAATGCAAGAACTAACATGTAATATTATCCTTATAATGTGGTACATTAAGATAAACATGTTAAGAGATACAGAAAATGAAATCTAGATCCGTGTGGAAGATCAAAAATAATTCATGTAAAGCTACAGTTAAAATTGTTTGTTTTATATGTGAATTTGAATAAAATGATTTAAAAAAAAAATTAGACCATCTAAAATGGTAGAAAAGAAACCCGGCTACCTTTGCACCACTGTGCAAGAATTATGCATGTGTTGTTGAGCACATGCTTTCCTCGCTGAAAGTTCAGTCCCTGGAATCTGTCCAGGGTAGGGTTAGGAAAATATTTTTTCCCCTGAATTCTTGGAAAAGCCATTGTAAGAAAATACTGAGCTACATGGATCAATGGTCTGTTTCGCTGCATTCCCTTTTAGCTCAGCTCCAAGAAAGCCAATGCAATTCTCGGCTGCATCAATAGGAGTCTGGTGTCTAGATCGAGGGAGGTACTGGTACCACTCTACTCTGCTTTGGTGAGACCTAATCTTGAATACTGTGTCCAGTTCTGGGCACCCCAATTCAAGAAGGACATGGTCAAGCTGGAGCAAGTCCAGAGGAGGGCGACCAAAATGGTGAGAGGCCTGGAAGCCATGCCCTATGAGGATAGACTTAGAGAGCTGGGTATGTTTAGTCTGCAGAACAGAAGGTTAAGAGGGGATATGATAGCCATGTTTAAATATTTGAAGGGATGCCATGTAGAGGAAGGAGAGGGCTTGTTTTCTGCCGCTCCAGAGACCAGGACAAGGAGCAATGGATTCAAGCTGCAGGAAAGGAGATTCCACCTGAACCTCAGGAAGAACTTCCTGACAGTCAGGGCTGTCTGGCAGTGGAATCTGCTGACTTGGAGTATAGTGGAGTCTCCTTCTTTGGAGGTTTTTAAGCAGAGGTTGGATGGCCGTCTGTCAGGAGTGCTTTGAGGGTGTTCCTGCATGGCAGGGGGTTGGACTGGATGGCCCCTGGGGTCTCTTCCAACTCTACGTTTCTATGATTCTATGATTCACACCATGAGGACTGGAATCTCACTTGATTTGCGGGTGAATATCTCAATGGTAGAGAACACACTTTGCATGCAAAAGGGGTCAGTTTTGGTTGCTGATGTCTTGAGGAAGGTTTGAGAAAGATCACTTTGAGGTCCCTCACCAGCCAGGGTACATAAAACTGAGTTAGATGAGATTATCTGGTGTAGATCTAGGGCTGCTTCCTAAATGTTAAATGTCTTAAACCATTTAAGGGATAAGTTTCAGCACCTTGGAGAGTGCCTTTAAAGCTGCCCTAAAACCTGGAGTGGATTTTTAATTTTTTAAAAACTTTATCCAATATGCATCGAACAGCAAGAAGAAAAAGAACAAATCTTAAGTCGGAAAGGACTTGGAGACATTTCGGTGATCAAAAAGACACAAGGAACATAGAATGGATCCACCGCCCTACTGATCATGGGAACCACTAGCTGGCAAAGATAGAGAAGAGAAATAATAAAGAATGAAAAGTAGACCATGAACTTAATTTTGCATGCATTTCAATAATAAAACAAGGTTCAAGATATGCGATAATGAGTTCATATTTAGGTGTTAGTTCCAATTGCTGGGGGAAGCAACCTCCTGTCTTACCTGCATGGTGTTGATGTGGCTATATTGGAATTTTCTTTTGCAGATCAAGTGCGTCGTTTGAGAAGTAGTTCTGCATTCAAAGCAATGTTAAGTACGTGGGACTGTCTGGATAAAATTACCTCCTTGTCAACATCAAGTTCATTTTTTTTTTTTTCCATTCAGCCCAGGCTCTGAGCGAAACAAATGTAATTCCAGAGGAGAGCGATCCGGTTACAGCGGCCTCGAAGGGCGATCGTTAGCCTTTTGTGTTTTCTCAATTTCTGAGATTAAAAAAAAAACACGAGACGGGGCTGAGAAAAGGAGATCACGTTTTATGCAAGTTGCTTTTTCACAGAGCAACCCAACACCATTTAAGATCTTGTTTGAAAAATAAACTTGCTGCCCATGCCAATTAAAAATCCTATCTCTTCTAACAAAGGGGTGTTTCCGATCCGTTTTTAGTCTCAAAATGATTTTGTTAATGGAATTTCTTGGACACGTCGCGCTTGAAAGAGCCTCAGCGTGTCTCCCGAAATGCGATCCCATACTGAAATATTTACACTACTAGGAATCTTGTGGCTAAAACAATGTGAATTAGCAGTTAGCAATTTTCGCCTAGGATGAGGTGGATAAAATGGATTCCTCCAGATGGTGAAGGACTGCAACTTCCAGCATTCGTTCCATTGGTTATGCTGGCGAGGCCTGCTGGGAGTTGCAGTCCAACAACATTTGGAAGGCGGCATGATTTCCCCCTGCTAGAATGTGGGTGGTATGAGTTCAGATCCCTACATAGAGGCTCTGAAACTTCCATAAGCTGAATTAAATAAGAAATTTGACTTCCCATAACACAAGGTGCTACCAGCTTGGTTGTTAGAATAAAAACGTGCCCGAAATATTTTGGGTGGTTTCAAGGAGAAAGGAAACAGAGTCTAATGGAGAAGTGCCCAAGGATGCTCTGTCCCATTGAGCCCAAATTTGCAAACTGAGATTTTGCCAAGCCTGCTGGCTTTTTCCTCTTGTGCACAGGCAGTGTCATTTTGGTGCCTTCGGCAATGGGATTCAGCACCAGAACCATAGAAAGAGAGAGGATAATAAGGCAGCAGTGAAGCAAAAGAAACAGAGGATTTTTGATATGTCCAGCAGAGAGCAGCCTTTCATTGCAAAGCACACGTCTGCATGAGTCGTGACCTCAACTCCGCTTTGTATGAACCTCAGCACCTTCTCTCTCCCCCAATCTGTAACATGTTTAGATCCAAACTCCATCCGATTTGCTATTTGACATGGGGTCACCATCCACTATTTGAGTGAATTTTGTGGAGTGTGCGTTATCCAGTACATGAAAACCATGTTTAAATATTTGAGAGGATGTCATCTTGAAGATGGAGCAAGCTTGTTTTCTGCTGCTCCAGAGACTCGGACATGGAGCAATGGAGGCAAACGGTAGGAAAAGAGGTTCCATCTAAACATTAGGAAGAACTTCTTGATGGTAAGAGCGGCTCAACAGTGAACTATGTCGCCTGGGAGTGTGGTGGAGTCTCCTTCTTTGGAGGTTTTTAAACAGACATGTTCCAGCTTGTGGTGCCCAGAACTGGACACAAGTACTCCACATGAAGTCTGACCAAAGCAGAATATAGTGGTACTGTTGCATTCCTTGATCTAGCCATTATACTCCATTGATTTAGCTTAGATTGCACTGGCTTTTTCAGATGCCGCATTGAACAGAGGGTTGAATTATATTGTCTCCAGGGTCACCTCCAACTCTAGGGCTTTTTCTGGGTATAAGGAGAGAGACAGAATTGGAAAAATATGGGGACCATCTTAGGTTATCCAAGAAGCTGAATGAGGAGGCAGAATGTGTTGTACCATTGGAACTGTGGGGCAAATATCGAATCCTTTTTAAACAAAAGTCCTGACAAGGAGAAAATGAGTGTACCAGGTAAGGGAGCGTCATTAGAAATTTTCTCCGAGTGAGATTTGTTTTAGTTCAGGGATTTTTATTTAACTTGGGAGAATTCCAAACCGATATCCCCCCTCTTCTCACTTTGGGGTGCTATGGCCCTCTGCGATTCCCTTGGGAATAGATCGGACACCTATCGCCAAGCCCCTGAGAAGTCTTTTCCAGAAGAAAGAGTGACAGCTTTGGAGACAAATCGGAACGCGTGCAGCCAAGTTCCTCGATGAGGGCTCGGAGGATTTTGCTGTCCTGCCAAGAATCCGACATGCGCGGGGAATATGGGAAGGATCCTCTTTCCGCACAGGTGCAAAAGCTCAACCTTGGGCAGACGCCTTGATGAGTTAAACTCGCCAACAGCTGCTCTTGGGGTCCCTCGGGCGGCTCAGCCGACCTCCCGGTTACATCAGCTCGCGACTGGCGCTGCCAAATGGAGACTGAAGGGCTGGTGCGCCATCCGTGTTGAAATACCTTCAATGCGCAGAACAGGTGCGCTAAGAGGAGGGCGTCGGAAGGATCACTTGCTTGGTTCTGCCTCTTCTGATGGGGCACTGATGCCTTTTTCTGGCACAGAGGTGTCCCATGCTGCTCTTGCTGCTAATAATAATAGCAATATAATAATAATAGCAATATAACAACAACAACAACAACAACAACAATAATTGCAATTATTATTATTATTAAATTTTTATTATTATTATTATTATTATTATTATTATTATTATTATTATTATTATTATTAGCAAGAGCAGCATGGGACACCTCCGTGCCAGAAAATATAATGTGCTGCTGCTGCTATTATTGTTATTGTTATTTTCCAGTTCAGGACTCAAATAAAACAGATACCGCTTTAAAGTTCATATCGTATGAAATTTAGAAATACAATATTTTTGGTTTATTTATCCGTTTTTACACAGAATTGCATACACTCCAACATACCTTTCCATTAATGCTAACATTAATGCTAACACATTAAATAAAATTAAATACGACACAAATTAAAAACAAGTCACTAAAACATTGTCTAACTAAGCTAAGCAACTAAACACTGGCATATTATGCAATTACTAATAGTATATTTTTAAAAATGTGAACTACAGGAATAAATAACAATAATGGGTATAGTGAGAATGAGATTTAGATATAGAGAACCAAAATATATAATCAGTATGATTTATAATATGTTGAATAAGTAATATTATGTAAATGGATTTAGAGAAAAATAGAAATGTAAGCATTTTTTCTTTCACTTTTATGCTTATCATCTTATGTATTTTTTTTGTGTGTGTTTTCTTATAACTAAATAAAACAAAAATTTAAAAAACCCACTAGCATGCTAATACTCAGAAGGGCTCTGAACCTCCTCCAAACTATAAATCCCAGGACTGGGTATGTTTGAACTGGGTACGTTTAGCCTGGAGAAGACGGTTAAGAGGTGACATGATAGCTATGTTTAAATATTTCAAGGGATGTCATACGGAAGGTAGAGCAAGCTTATTTTCTGCTGCTCCAGAGACAAGGACACGGAGCAGTGGTTCCAAACTTCAGGAAAGGAGATTCCATCGAAACATTAGGGAAACTTCCCAACAGTAGGAGCAATTCAGCAGGGGAATGCGTTGCCTCTGAACGTGGTGGAGTCTCCTCCTTTGGAGTTTTTTAAATAGAGGCTGGATGGCCATCTGTTGAAAATGCTTAATGGAGGTTGGACTGGATGACCCTTGGAGGTCTCTTTCCTGCATAATGGGGGTTGGACTGGATGACCCTTGGGGGTCTCTTTTGGCTCTGTAATCCTACGATACAGGTGGGTGGCTGTGAAAGAGATGAAGTCCAGCCACTGCTCCTCTTCGGGAGTCCGGAAGGTCACTTTTACCTCCCTCTTCCAAACATGAGAACCGAAACCTCACGGGAGATGTGTTTCAGTTGCCATGGCAAAGGGATTATGGCCTCATCATCTCCCCATGTACCATGGAGATTCTCTCCAAATTCAATTAAGGGATTTCAAAGGCCTTGCAGCTCCTTCGCCCTTCCAGGTATTAATTCAAGGTCTTAATGGGGTTGACTGCAAAGTCACTCTCGGTGGAAGACCTGCTTGCAACTCTCGCTCATCCGTCGTGCTTTTATTTTTTTGCTTTTGCAATGTTAGCATTGGCGATATGTGACTTTGTGAAATATCCCTTAACCCTAAGCAATTTTGGTTTTCCCTACAGTGGACAGAAGGGGAAGGAAGAAGAGTTGGGGAGGAATGAATAAAGCAATACATCAATAGTTTAATAAATATTTTTAGTGGCGGAATGTATAATATCTTGCTGGGAAGCTGGTCTAGATCCAGGCAGGTCCAGAAGCTACTGAAACTGTCTGGTCCTATAGAACTGGGACCCAATAGGTCTCATTCTGGGAGAAAAGGCAGCATATAAATGCAATCCATCAATCAATAAAATTATACCATGTTCTGCTAGGGAATCTTGAATTGGACTGAAAAATAAATGACCAGGGTACAAGTGTGATTAAATAAACCAGGGGAACTTGACGTTCCCTTCTGGACGGAGCATAAAGTTTTGCGTTGGAAAGAAAACTCTCGCCGGGCTATCGAGTGTCTTGTTTTGCTGAGCACGGCTTGCGGTTTGCGGTGGGAACAATGGCTTGAATGGAATTTCACCGACACATGGTCTGGTGGCCCCCCAGCCTCTTGCTATGCTCGACATTCCTATTTTTGGCTCCCGAGTTTGCATATAAGCCAGCGGCTTTGCACCCAAATTAGATAGGCAAACCTCTCTCCGCTGGGCCAGGAGCACTGCTGGGGTGTGAGGATGGGTATCTATGAAGAAAGAGGGTGAGTAAATAGATTAACCCAGTGGTTCTTAACCTTTTCTTACCCTCTGTGTATATAATTTGTTGCTGGGGACCCCCAAGACTTAACTCAAATTTAAACTCAAATATTCATTTATTAAAGGCTTCTGGAGACTAGCATTCAAATCTCTGCTTTGGACACTGGGTGACCTGGGGCAAGTCACATTCTCTCAGCCTCGGAGGAGGGCAATGGCAAACCCCTTCTGAACAAATCTTGCCAAAAAAAACCCCCCTGTGATAGATTCACCTTAGGGGTGCCATGGGTCCGAAGTAACTTGAAGGCCCACGGCAACAAAATGCTGCTGATGGGGAGGTTCTTCCTAGCCGTCATTTCTCTCCCCTTTGAAAACGGGCTTGGGGTGATCCCTATCATGGGGGTTTTCCTAGCAAGGTTTGTTGTGTTTGCTTTTCTCTGAGGCTGAGAGAATGTGACTTGTCTGAGGTCACCCAGTGGGTTTCCATGGCCAAGCAGGGATCCAAACCCTGGTCTCCAGAGTTACCGTTGGGGTCTGTGCATATGCCTGCTGCTGTTAGAGATGCAATGCAGGGAGTGTGGATGCATTTAAAATATCCTTGTTAGGGATGCAATGCAGGGAGTGTGGATGCATTTAAAATATCCTTGTTAGGGATGCAAAGCAGGGAGTGTGGATGCCTTTGAAATATCCTTGCCTCTTTCTTGGGATGGATGAAGCAGTTACTTTTTTAAAAGCCTTCTTGGAAGGACAGAACTCTGGCATGGCATTCGTTTTACAAGCAGTGATGCTTTTCTAAGTCAGCGGCATCTTAAATACTCTCTGGGGTAAAATAGCAGCTTGCGGAGACGGTCTCGATGATGAAATTAATAATAATAATAATTTGGGAAGTGATGATGGCAGTGATGATGATGATAGAGGAATCTTGGGTTGCTGCAGGGAACGGATCGAACCGAAGAGGAAGCCAATTAGCTGGAGAGCCAAATACGCCGCTTTCAAAAGGAGACGTCCGGTTGAACTTCTTTACGCTAGTAAGTGCAATGTGTTCTTTCTGGTATCGGGAAACAGGTGTTTCTTTATGGCATTAGAAATAAGAGACAACACAAGTAAGCAATGGTTGTCCCTAATGCAACGTTACACTCTCAAAGCATAACAAAATGCCTTTGAGGACTTTCAAGGCTGCTGGGCAGCCAGACGTAACACTTAAGCATCCATCTCCTTCTCTAGCCAGGTGACCAAGTACCTTATCGGCACATTTTTGGATCAGGGTTGCCAGGTAAGGTACAAGACAGAACTCCTGTACCTTCCCTTGTTGCATCAACTAGGTGATTTTTAGCAAGTGTTACTAGCCACACAAGCAATACCTATTGAGATGCCCTCTTCTGCATGACCATTAAAGGTACAGCTGCCCTGTCCTGGATTTTATCTGGCAACCTCATTTTGGAATGAATTACCCAGGAAGAGTATAGGTCTCTCCCAGCAGGCAGGTATCTCTTAAAAATATTTTAAAAAGATCAAAATCATATTTCTTAAGTGCTGGAAAAGTCTGATGAGGAGAAACTTGGGCTGATGACCATCTTTCTCTTGCTCGGTGCGGAGAATTTACAAGTGGAAACGCACTATCAGGTCCTGAGCTCCGGCAACCCAAAATTCAATGGCCAATCCACTTAATTTCTCTACATGGGATGGAGGTATCTGCCATCTATTGCAAAATGTCTTGAGCTGGTCTTGTCCATCAGTCAAGCTACAGGAAAGGTTGGATCTTTATTTTATTTGTTGCTCTGTGTTATAATTACAAAAAAGAAAATTACTAGGATGTTCATGTGCTGTTGCATAAGGAGAGCCCCTCTCTTTGTACCATACATGCTTCGTAAAAATAGGTCTACAGACCGGGCAGTAAGTTTCAACATCTCTTGTCAATTGCTTATGTATTTGTACTTGCTGTAAGAGATCTTTTGCCACGCCAAACTTTTCTCAGTGCCTCCTGATGTCTGGCTGCTTAGTCAGAAAAGGGAAGGGGTTGTGTTCCTCCCGAAACGGTAGATGATTGAGTGGAAACCAAAGAGGAGCCGTGATTCATCCGTGCCCATCTGTAGATGCCAGTTAAAATGGAAGCCTTCTTATTGCAACATCTGTGAGCCGCTGGAGCGGGGTCTGTCTGAAAACATCGGAAATGTCTTTATACAAGATTTCACCGGTTGTCTGTCTAGTCCAGTGCGCTCTGGTATCAGCTCTCCAGAGTCAAAGAGAAAAGAGAAGGTTTTCCCATCCCTTGCTACCCAATCCTTTTCACTGGTGATGATACCCAAAGAAGGAACTGTGTTCTCTTCCCAGGATGAGGAGTGGCAGATTCCTAAATGTGGAATAAACATGTGTAGACACACATCTTTGTTGCTGTTACGTGCCTTTATGCTTAAAGTCCAACTTATCGCAAGACTCTCATGGGATTTTCGTGGCAAGCTTTATTCAAAGTTTGCCCTTGCTTTCCTCTATGGCTGAGAGAGTGTGACTTGCTCACGGTCACCCGGTAGATTTTTGTGGTTGGATGGGGATTTCAGCCCCGGTCTCCTAGGGTCTTAATACAACACTCAAACCATTACACTGAACTGGCTTTCATAGTTATATTTGTATGCCGGCTTTCTTCCAAGGAGTGCACAATGGTGTATACTGGCGTTTTTCAACCTATCCAATATCGGCAATTGTTATTCCTCAGTCTATCTGGGATTGGTACCATACTTGTGCCACAGTATTTGCAGAGTGTCCTGGAAGCTTGTGTAGACAGGCAGCTGATGGTTTGCAGTCCTGTGGTCTATGGATGTACGTGGCTCTCCTGCACGAGTCTCACGACAACCCTATGAGGTAGACCAGGCTGGGAGCGAATGACTGGCGGAGAGAGAATGACTCACCTGGTGAGTTTTATGGCTGAAGGGATGAATATTCAACAAGTCTCAGTTTAATACTAACCACTGCATTACTTCCATCGTTCCTGATCGTTGACCGTCCTGCCTGGAGCTGATGGGAGATGAAGTCCAAATCATAGGGAAAAACAAACCTGGTCTATTTGCAGTTTCTTTTTTCTCTGTGCATAAACTTTCCCTCCTCCAGGGACTCTCTTGGTACTGATCTGTGTCAGCTGCTCGGGGAGCCTTTCTGGCTAAGGAGCAGCCTTAAAAATGCTTTAAATAAATAAGTGGAGACATAAATAAATAACATTTCTCTTTGCCACCTACAAGACTCATATGATGAGGTCCAGCCAGGGCAGCTGCTCTGATAAGTGTCCTAGGAATGTTGTTTTCAGTGCGGATTCATAGCTGATGGATACCCTAACACATTTAGCCGCCTGAGACAAAAATTCCAACCTGTGGCCAAGCAATGTCAGAGTGTGGCAAAATGTATTAATGAGAAAACATGAGCTTGGAGAGGCTGCAATGGTTTGCTTTTGGCTGAGCCTCCTGGAAAGGGCGAGATTCCACCCCATCCGCTCCTCTCCCCCTGCCGAGTGAACGGAGTACAGTTGGATCTCCGCGTTTGTGGGTTTAACTTTCAGTGATTTGATTATTTGTGAGTTTCTCCAACAGTGGTGTGTCTAGTGCAAGCACCACTTAGGGCAAGCATGGAAGTTGTGCCGCTACCTCTACACGCACTGCTTTTTTGTGCACCCCTGGTATTGGTGCCTGGGGCACAAACTGTACTTCCCACATCTTAGGTACACCTCTGTTCTCCAACCTCTCACTCCTTTGCCTTGGGGGCTTCTTTTTCGGAGGAATTTTCCCTCTCAGCAGCTCCCTTCAGCCTTCCCAGTCCTTTAAAAAAAACACATTTGGATATCCCCCTTTTCTGCCAGCTAACAAGATTTCAGCCCGATTTCTCAGCACCACAAACCCTCTCCCAATGTTCCCCCCACACCCAGGGAAGTAGGCAAGGGAGAGAGGAAGTATAGGGCCACCATATATATATACTATACTATACTATACTATACTATACTATACTATACTATACTATACTATACTATACTATACTATATACTATCCACTTCTCTTCCATCCCTTTCCCCTGACTTGGACCCTGGACGCCTCTTCTCCCCACCATGGCTTGGCCTCCTGCCCCCAGACAGACACACACATTTTTATATTTGTGATTTCCCACTTTTGTGGAGTCCTGCATCCCCTAACCCTTGACAAAATGGAGAGCCAACTGGGAAAATGTCTGTGTTCAGTTTGCTGCAACTAAAGTCAGCTGAGGATGAAGGTGGAGAGTGGGAGGCGGAGAAAGAAAATGGGACATTTGAAAAGTAGCTGAAAAAGTGGGATGACAGAGGATTAATCAGTCCCTTCCAAACTGAGGGTATGAAAAACAAGATGATGACTTCCCCCATTCCATGTACACAAGCAACTAGATTGGCTGTTAAATCTTAATTTAGCCCTAGTGATGGAATAGAATACTCCATTACAACAGAGAGTAGCAATGTAGTAGTCCATATGGCACCCCCAGCTTCAAAAGAGGCGAGTGGTTTGGAGACTGATGGCCTTTCCACACTATACTGTTATAGTGCTATGATTCCACTTTCAGCCTCCAGTGGAATTCTGGGGTTTGTAGTTCGCTGAGGCCAAAGAGCTCTTGGGCTGAGAATTCTAAAGGCCCCTCCCTAAACTGCAAACTCCAGGATTCCATAGGAGGTTGAAAGTGGAATAATAGCAGTATAAGAGTGTAGTACGGAAAGAGACAGATTAGTCAGTACCGTGCTCAGCATCTGCCACCTCCACAGCGTCTGCCACCTGAGGCTGTGGCCTCACTTTGCCTAATGGTAGGACCGGCCCTTCTTAACCGCAAAACAACCCTGCAATGATCCTTTATTCTTTGGGTGGATTATGATGGTGACGGAGTGAAAAGTGAAGAGCAGATTTATGACTCCTTCCCCACCCACCAGGACGGTTGCTTCCCCCTCCCCAATTAAATGGCTGATTTTTTTCCCTCCGGGTAGCTGTGCCAAAGTCCTGTTAATGACTTCAGCTCCGCGAGCCCCCCGCTTGCTTGTTTGCCGGGGAAGGTGATGCTTGGCAGGTTGGCAAGCTGTCAATCACCAGAGGGGAAAGTTGACACCTGTCTCTGGAAATAGAGCTGTTAACAAGGAAAATCTATTGCTGTCTTGGAGAGAGAGAGGGGAGCGTGTAGGACTTTTTCTGCAATTTTCCCTCTAATTTCCCCCAAGAGCTACTGCATGAGTCGATGACGGGAAAACCTGAAAGGCTTGCATTTCTTTCCGTGAGCTGGGTGCCTGCGAGAGGCCATGTCTTCGCCGGAGGCCTGTGTCTTGCTGCCGTCTCGGAGCAAGAAGTGAGGAGGAGTGATGTAGGCGTGCGGCATCCTTTGGGATTTGGCTGGCTCGGGCCCAGAGGGGGAAGAAGACAAATGCGCAAGTGAGGAGGAGGAGGCAAGGGCACGGACAGGTTCTTGTCCAGCTAGGGTTGTCGGATTCCATAGCATCAGCCGAAGTCTCAAGGAGTTGGCATGCTTCTCCAGGACCATTTCCGCACTAGACTGTTATAGTGCTATTATTCCACTTGCAACATCCTATGGAATCCGGCTGGCCCCTCCCGAATCTGCAAATCCCAGGAATCCTGCAACATCCTATGGAATCCGGCCGGCCCCTCCCGAAACTGCAAATCCCAGGAATCCTGCAACATCCTATGGAATCCGGCCGGCCCCTCCCGAAACGGCAAACCCCAGGAATCCTGCAACATCCTATGGAATCTGGCTGGCCCCTCCCGAATCTGCAAATCCCAGGAATCCTGCAACATCCTATGGAATCCGGCTGGCCCCTCCCGAATCTGCAAATCCCAGGAATCCTGCAACATCCTATGGAATCCGGCTGGCCCCTCCCAAATCTGCAAATCCCAGGAATCCTGCAACATCCTATGGAATCCGGCCGGCCCCTCCCGAAACGGCAAACCCCAGGAATCCTGCAACATCCTATGGAATCCGGTTGGCCCCTCCCGAAACGGCAAACCCCAGGAATCCTGCAACATCCTATGGAATCCGGCTGGCCCCTCCCGAATCTGCAAATCCCAGGAATCCTGCAACATCCTATGGAATCCGGCTGGCCCCTCCCGAAACGGCAAACCCCAGGAATCCTGCAACATCCTATGGAATCCGGCTGGCCCCTCCCGAAACGGCAAATGCCAGGAATCCCACAACATCCTATGGAATCCGGCTGGCCCCTCCCGAAACAGCAAACCCCAGGAATCCCACAACATCCTATGGAATCCGATTGGCCCCTCCCGAATCTGCAAATCCCAGGAATCCCGCAACATCCTATGGAATCCAGCTGGCCCCTCCCAAAACGGCAAACCCCAGGAATCCTGCAACATCCTATGGAATCCGGCTGGCCCCTCCCGAAATGGCAAATCCCAGGAATCCTGCAACATCCTATGGAATCCGGCTGGCCCCTCCCGAAACTGCAAACCCCAGGATTCCATAGGATGTTGCAAATGGAATAATAGCACTATAACAGTCTAGTGCGGAAATGGCCCAGGTCTCCAAGTGGGAAAGAAATTTCAGGGTGAGGTGCACCAACAGAAAACAGAATCTACCTTTTTTTTACCGAAACCTGTCAACCAATCTATTCCTATGCTATGGGCCTTTCCGCACTACCCTGTTACAGTGCTATTATTCCACTTTCAACATCCTATGGAATCCTGGGGATTGCAGTTTAGGGAGAGGCATTGAAAATTCCCAGTCAGAGAGCTCTTTGGTCTCAGCAAACTACAAACCCCAGAATTCCACCGGAGGTTGAGAGTGGAATGATAGCACAATAGCAGGGTAGTGCGGAAAGGCCCTAAGTCTGTGTCTTCAAGTTGTTTGTTGACTTGTGGCAACCCCCTGAATTTCGTAGGGTCTTCTTAGACGAGGAATACTCAGAGGTGGTTTTGCCAGTTCCTTCCTCTGAAACATATCCTTCAGTACCTGGTTTTCTGTGGTGGTCTCCCATCCAAGTACTAACCAGGACTGACCCTGCTTAGCTTGCAAAATCAGACCGGATCTGGTGCCTTTAGAGTGTTTTCAGAACCCATATAAATATGGATCAATGCAGGAGTGTTTTGTGATCGATCACAGCCAGCCCTATCATTAGATGATGATGATGATGATGATGATAATAATAATAATAATGAAAATAACTATTTAGTCCCGAGTTGATGACTTTCCCAGATCTAAAATACCGCTCCACCCCTCTTGATTTTCCTTTTGCAGTTGGGGGACTGAGCCCCAGCGGCAATGTGAGTGGCGTGGAGTGTTACAACCCCCTGGAGCATGAATGGAAAGTCCTGGGATCCGTCTCGAGACATCGGAGCGGCGTCGGAGTGGCTTCTCTGGATGGCTCCATCTATGCCGTGGGAGGCTACGACGGCATGGTGTGTCTGAGCAGTGTGGACAGGTAAGAGGCAGTGTTGCACAACCTATTGGTGCCACCATGATCACGAATGGCAACTTGGCTTGGGAATAGGGCTCCCAGATCCCAGGGACCCCCAGCTTGAGCCGCGGGACCCAGACCCTCTTCCCTGGTTCCCAGGGTGAGGAAGACGACTCTCTTTTTAGAATCAATTTTTTTTAATTAAACATGAGCATAATAAAAAAAGCAAGAAAAAGAACCTACCAATGCACGCATACAATCTACACAAACTTAAAACACAAATTAAAAGAACATGCTAACAATAAACGATACCAGCAGTGCTAACGGTCCCAACAATCTACAAAATGAAACATAAATAACTAAAAAGGGCTGGTCCCTGCCCCATTGCATGCATATAATACAAAATAATACCATCCTATATCTTTATATAATCCATTGTATGCAGCAAGTCTAAATGTTTTATTGAACGTATGGGTTTTAATAAAAATATTTTTAAAAAACATGGGGGAAAAAGCTCTCCAGTACAACAAAAATAACAAAGAGAAAGTCCAGCGCATTGGTTGGGTGAGGCAAGCTTCCAAGGAAGGAGACTCAACCACACTCCACGGAGGCAGCAGATTCCACTGCCGGACAGCTCTGACTGTCAGGAAGTTCTTCTTGAGGTTCAAATGGAATCTCCTTTCCTGCAGCTTGAATCCATTGCTCCTTGTCCTGGTCTCTGGAGCAGCAGAAAACAAGCTTGCTCCATCTTCAACATGACATCCCTTCAAATATTTAAAGATGGCTATCATGTCCCCTTTTAACCTTCTCTTCCGCAGACTAAACATCCCCAGCTCCCTAAGCCGCTCCTCATAGGGCTTCATGGCTCCCAGACCCTTCACCATTTTGGTGGCCCTCCTCTGGACATGCTCCAGTTTGTCAATATCCTTCTTGAAATAAGATGCCCAGAACTGGACACAGTATTCCGAATGAGGCCTAACCAATGCAGTGGTACCATTACCTCCCTCCATTTAGACACCATACTCCTATTGATGCAACCAAGAATCGCATTGGCTTTCTTGGCTGCCGCATCACACTGCTGACTCATGTTCAACTTGTGATCTACCAAGACTCCTAGATCCCTTTCACACGTAAATGACTATATATGTATAAGTATATACAGTCCTTCCAACAACCTGGATCTGAGTCATGTTGGGTTTTATAGATCAAAATGCCCCTGGAAATAGACTGACCGCTAGTGGTGTGTTTCTCCTTTAACTATTTACTTTAAGTGTGCAATCCGAACAGTTGGTGTATGTGCCGTGGCTAGCGCCACCAGCCAGCAATGCTCATTTGAGAAAGCCATGTGCCCCTGAAGGGAAAAATAAAAATATTGGCAGCTAATGAGCTGAGCAACAAGAGTGAGAACTGATTGCTCTGAATTTCCCCGGCAGTAAATACGTCCCAGTCATTTGAAAGAGGCCTTTGGGAACCCCGGTTGTATCCACCGTGGAAGTGCTGAGTTCTTAGAATGTGACGGATCTCAACTATCTTGCTTCGGCTCCTCAATCAGAAACCCGAGAAGGTCCCGAAGTAGCGGATGAAAGATTGCAAAAGTGCTCCAGCCCCCGACGGGATGAGTCAGATGGGCTTGGGTTTCCCGAAGCAGGTTGCCGGGACGGAAATATCTAGTCCAGGAAGGGTCCAGGTGGTTATAGCATTAGTGACGCTCCCACTTGGGTGTATTTTGTTTTTTGCCTTTTTAAAAATAGAGTTTACGGGTGCTGGATTTAGACCGGGAAGATCTGAGTTCGTAACCCCGGCCCGGGCATGAAACTTACTGGACATGCCTGGACCCGCTGAGCCATTTGAGAGTTTGTCGGAAGGATGAATTGGGAAGAGCTCCATGAAGAAGCCTGGGAATAGAAGGAGGGAGCAATAGCTGGAACAGGATTTTAGGTGATTTCTAGTAGATCTGCAAGACCTGCTGACCCTCAGTTGTTTTAACAAAAACAGCAACAATTAGGCAGAAAATTTAAGGGCAAAAGAAATTTTTTTCATGGAAGGGTTGAGATCTCAGTACTGAAACCCCCCCCCTTAGTCTCAGCCCAGAGGTACTCCCTCCCTCCCTCCCTCCCTCCCTTCTTTCCTTCCAGAATATTTTAATCCCACTTTCATTTCTGTTTTTAAATGGGGCAAGCTTGTTTTCTGCTGCTCCAGAGACTAGGACACGGAGCAATGGATTCAAACTACAGGAAAAGAAATTTTGCTTAAACATTAGGAAGAACTCCCTGACACTAAGAGCTTCATTTAAATGTCAAAGAATCAAGGATCATACAGTTAGAAGAGACGATAGGGGTCATCGAGTCCAATCCCATTCTCACATGCAGGAACCACACACTCAAAGCACTCTTAGCCAATGGCCATCCCGCTTCTGTTTAAAACCTCCAAAGAAGGTGATTCCACTACACTCCAAGGCAACAGATTCCACTGTCAAATGGCTCTTACCATCAGAAAGTTCTTCCTGATGTTTAGGTGAAATCTCTTTTCCTGTAGTTCGAATTTATTGCTCCGTGTCCTAGTCTCCGGAGCAGCAGAAAACAAGCTTGCCCCGTCTTCCAGCATGACATCCTTTCAACCACGACGATCATGTCACCTCTTAACCTTCTTTTCATCAGGCTAAACATACCTAGCCTTATTTTTGTTGTTTAAATCTGCTTAAACTGATTTTACTTATGCCCTGCCTTGAGATCTCCTGATACAGGGTGGGATATAAATAGTTTAATAAATGAATTTAAAAACTTGCTCCCTCCTCTAGGCACTGTTGGATCCCTCCAGCACGCTGCAAGGCCAAACATTTTACCAGCCCGGTTGCGTAATAACAATCCTTACGGGTGCGCATCTTGCCTTCCCTCGTGTCTCTTTAGCGGGCACGAAGCGATCGCCTTCCCCTCCGACGGATCGCTTTGACAGCCCGGTTACTGCTATATTTTCTCATTAACGACAAACTCAGTGCCTCCCGGCTCATTCCGCCAGGGTTGCCGCGCCAGAGGGTTGAAATCCTTTGGCTAAATATATGCTTAATTGAGCGACCAGGAGCATGTGTGTCAGAGATGCGTCATGCTGCATTTCGGGTGTCTCCTTGGCTCCCCGGGGACAGACTCTCGACTACCGGAGTGAGGTTGCTTTGCACATAGACTACCTCGGTGATGTAAGCCAAAGGGCTGGCCTATTTTTAAAAAATTCTGGCAGTGAGGTCAGCTTGCTAACTGTGAAGAAGTCTGCATTTACAAATCAGTTATTTCCTGGTGTGTGAAGTCTCAGAACTTCATATCCTCCCATTTTTTTTAGATGAATAAATGCATCCATGCCACTGTGAGCCTTTCTGCACTACACTATTATAGTGCTATTATTCCACTTTCAACCTCCTGTGGAATTCTGGGATTTCTAGTTTCCTGAGGCCAAGGAGCTCTCTGGCTGAGAGCTCTCAATGCCCCTAAACTGCAAATCCCAGGTTTCCATAGGAGGTTGAAAGTGGAATAATAGCACTATAACAGTGTAGTGCAGAAAGGTCCATTTATGCATGCTTTCGAGTAGTCTGTTGAGTTATGGCTACCCAATTTTTTTTTTTTTAAGGAGCCATAAGAAAACATAGTTTTCTTTAAAACAAGCCGCTAGTGTGCACAAGCAACATTAGGATTTTGTTATCACCGTCATGCTTCCTCTTAATTTTATGTTCATTTTCTGAATTTCTGGAACTGCTTAAGACAAATGGTAAAATAATGAAATATACACAGTAAGAAAGACTGGGATTTAAAAAAAAACCATTTAGGCAAGACAGGCGTTTTATCCTTAAATGTGATATTGTAAAAATATATCGAGCACAAGCCAAGGAAAGTTAATGATTATGTCCCCAAGATTTTCAATGTGACAATTAAGTTTGGGTTTTACTCTTTCCAGTTGGACCGCCTTTTCCACATGACCTTCCAACTATCTTGATTCAAGCCATTTCCACACTAGACTGTTATAGCGCTATTATTCCACTTGCAGCATCCTATGGAATCTGGGGTTTGCAGTTTCTGCAACTGCAAACCCCAGGATTCCATAGGATGTTGCAAGTGGAATCATAGCGCTATAACAGTCTCGTGCGGAAATGGCCTTAGCAAGGACAGGACAGCATCTCTTCTCCATGCTGGGGATCACCGTATGACCGGTTGGGTTTGGCTGGAGCGGAGGGCGGAGAATTTATTTTCAGGTCATTTTTGAAGAATTGACCAAAATGTGCTCACGTTCCTATTTGAGAAGAGGGAAAAACCACGAGGTTAAAAAAAAATTCGGATGCAGGAGAAGATGGACTGACACATTTTCCTTTCCCTGCTTCCGCTGCTATAGGTACGAGCCGGAAAACAATGAATGGAAAAGGGACGTGGCGTCGCTTAGTGAACCCAAGCAAGATGTGGCCGTGGCTGAGTTGGGGGGCTACCTGTACTGTGTTGGGGGCTATGATGGCCTGCTGTGTGTTGATACGGTGGAAAGGTAAGCTGTGCCAACCATTATTTTGGTGTGTGTTGATTGTACTGCAGTACCCATCATCCTTAAACAATAGAAAGTCCTAATGGAAGTGGCATTCCAGCAATACGCAGAGGACCATAGAAATGAACAGTTGGAAGAGACCCCAGGGGCCATCCAGTCCAACCCCCTGCCATGCAGGAACACCCTCAAAGCATTCCCAACAGATGGCCATCCGGCCTCTGCTTAAAAACCTCCAAGGAAGGAAGCTCCACCACACTCCATGGAGGCAGCAGCAGATTCCACTGCTGAACAGCTTTGGCCATCAGGAAGTTCTTCCTGATGTTTAGGTGGAATCTCTTTTCCTATAGTGGGAATCCATTGCTCCTTGTCCCAGTCTCTGGAGCAGCAGAAAATAGACTTGCTCCATCTTAGAATCATAGAATCATAGAAACGTAGAGTTGGAAGAGACCCCAGGGGCCAGAGTCACCTACTTTAGATAAGTAGCAACTGAAGCATTTGATTGGCATTTGTAATTAATAATTTGCAATTTGTAATTGTAAGTTTTGCTTATATAGAATAATGTCTCATCTGTATTAGGAAAGCTGGAAACCACATTTTTTTAAAATTGTCTTTAATTAGTCTTTATCATTTAGTAAGTAATTGTATTTAATATTATTTTTTGTCTATTCTTTTCTTTTTTCTTAATTCCCTGTATTTATTTATTGTTGCAATTTGTTTTTTCCCCCTTTTTTCTTTGTCTTGTTAGGATATACTCTGAAAACTACTCTAACACTAAGAATATCTGGAATCCCCCGCCAACCTCCTTCCCTTAAAAACAGGATTCCTTGCCTTTAATATTTGTGTACTTTGTCACCGTTGTACGTTTGTCTCCAGGTATGACCCCTCGCTTAACCAATGGCGCAAGATGGTACCCATGAACCGTCGCCGGAGGGGCCTGGGCTTGGCGGTGCTGGATGGTTACCTGTATGCCGTTGGTGGATCTGACGGCCAGTCCCCTTTGTATTCAGGTAACGGGCAGGTCTAGGTACAGTTCGTGACGTGGGTCTGGCCAGAGAAACTCCAGGGAAAATGGAATCCCTCCCTCTCCGCTGGAATCTTATGGCTGCAAATTTATTTACTTAATATTTAGAACGGATAGGCTGCTCTGCCACCAAAAACTGGCTCTCCAAGCTAAAGTTCCTCTTTTGGTTTAGAGTCATAGAATCCTAGAGTTGGAAGAGACCCCAGGGGCCATCCAGTCCAACCCCCTGCCATGCAGGAACACCCATCAAAGCATCCCCAACAGATGGCCATCCAGCCTCTGCTTAAAAACCTCCAAAGAAGGAGGCTCCACCGCACTCCATTGGGGCAGCAGATTCCACTGCCAGACAGCTCTGACCATCAGGCAGTTTTTCCCTGAGGTTCAGGTGGAATCTCTTTTCCTATAGTTTGTATCCATTGCTCCTTGTCCTGGTCTCTGGAGCAGCAGAAAACAAGCCTGCTCCCTCCTCAATGTGACATCCCTTCAAATATTTAAACACGGCTATCATGTCCCCTCTTAACCTTCTCTTCTGCAGACTAAAGATCCCCAGCTCCCTAAGTTGCTCCTCATAGGGCTTCATGGCTTCCAGACCCTCCACCATTTTGGTCGCCCTCCTCTGGATACAGTCCAGCTTGTCAATATCCTTCTTGAATTGAGGTGCCCAGAACTGGACGCAGTATTCCAAATGAGGCCTAACCAGTGCAGAATAGAGTGGCATCATTACCTCCCTTGATCTAGACACCATACTCCTATTGATACAACCAAGAATCGTGTTGGCTTTCTTGGCTGCCGCATCACACTGCTGACTCATGTTCAGCTTGTGGTCCACCAAGACTCCTAGATCCCTTTCACACATACTGCTATCCAGCCACGTGTCCCCCATCCTATATTTGTGTATTCCATTTTTTTTTTTTGCAGAGGTGCATAATTTTAAATAATTTCAATTAATCAATCAATTAATTTTATTTATTTAGATGTATCCATGTGATTTAATTTGATTAGTTGAAATTATATTTACTGGTTTTTAAACCCTCTTATTTTTTAATTTTTTAAACTCTATTATTTTTAACTCTTCGGCTTATTTCATTGGCTTTTGACTTTCCCACTTGTTTCATCGGCTTTTGAGTGTCTTAAATTGTTCTGAATGTGCTTTTATTGTACGCTGCCCTGAGGTTCTACCATAAAGGGAAGGATGTAAATATTTAAATGAGATAAAATAGGACGGGAGCTCATGCCGTTCTGATTTTCTTGCCCGTCCCAGTGGAGCGTTACAACCCCATGGAAGACAGATGGACCCCCTGCCCTCCGTTGCGGACCTGCCGGGAGAACCTGGGATGCGCTACGTTCCAAGGGAAGATCTATGCTGTTGGTGGGCGGGATGACCTCACAGAGCTGTGCAGTGTGGAGCGATTCGATCCTCTTACCAACGAATGGTCTGCTGTTCCGTCCATGAGGTCAAAAAGGAGCAAGGTAGGTTAAGAGAACTGACCAAGACCGATTAGTACAAATGCAGTCGGTAGACGGTAAGACTGGGATCCTGTGGGTGTCTCACTTGGGGTGGGTATTTTTGTCAAATGTGCAATGTTTGCATTCAATGCAACATCACAGAGATAGGGGTGCACATGTGGCTTTGCATTTCCAGTGGCTTCTCCATATTTGTGAGGGTTCAGGGTGCAGAGCTCTTGCAAAAGTGGAAAAACCATGAATAGCTCCCCCTGTGATCCCCTCCATTCCCCTCTGGAGCTCCCCCTTCCCATTTGTTTGCCCCTGACCCCAGCGTTGCGGGCACGGGGTAGAAAAAAAAGACAAAGTAGAGGGCTTGCCAGTACTTTCCCCTCAAAGAAGAGTGGAGTGCTGGCATTCTAGCTACTTCTGGTTGCCATCTTGAGAAAGGAGGGGGAGGCGCATACCAGTCTCTGGGAAACCCTTACAATACATGTCACGGTGAACTTTGGTTAGACCTCACCTGGAATCCTGTGTCCAGTTCTGGGCACCACAGTTCAGGAAGGATATGGACAAGTTGGAATGTGTCCAGCGGAGGGCAACCAAATGGTGAAGGGTCTGGAAGCCATGAAGCCCTATGAGGAGCGGCTTAGGGATCTGGGTATGTTTAGTCTGCACAAGAGAAGGTTAAGAGGGGACATGATAGCCATGTTTAAATATGTTGAAGATGGAGCAAGCTTGTTTTCTGCTGCTTCAGAAACTAGGACATGGAGCAACCGATTCAAACTGCAGCAAAAGAGATTCCACCTAAACCTCAGGAAGAACTTCCTGACGATCAGAGCTGTTCGGCAGTGGAATCTGCTGCCTCGATGGAGTGTGGTGGAGTGTGTCTGGATGGCCATTTGCGGGAGGTGCTCTGAGTGTGTGTTCCCACATGGCAGGGGGTTGAACTCGTTGGCCATTGTGGCCTCTTCCAATTCTATGTTTCTCTGAACTTTACTACCTGTGCTCCGGTGAACTTAAGAATGCCCATATGCATACAGGTGAGCCTCGCTGTGGCAAACGGTTGCCTCTTAGCCGTCGGGGGCTATGACGGCATCGTCCACGTGACCACCGTGGAAGCGTTTGACTGGGAACTGAATAAATGGAGGTAAGTTACCGAATTCTTACAATGACATTTTACTTCCTGATTAATCATCTCAGTTTCTGTGCTTACCCAAAGCACACTCACTAGCAAGACCTCTTTTTAATCCTGAACTTAGAATGGAAAATATAGCGTTGTTCGTATTCTAAAACAGAACATTTTGGGGTGTAAGAAAAAGTCAAGAGTTGCAACCAAATATTGCAGTATGTTCACTCCATTCCTTTCCCCTTCCTCACAAGTTTTAACTCTCCCTCCCCAAGAGTTCACAGCTTCCTTATAGATTCCTAGTTTTTTCCCCCATAATTTTTTTTTTAAGCATACCTTTTCAAAATTTGGGTTTTCCTCCAATCTGACTGACAGCTTTGATCCTGCACATGAGTGCGCCAATTGAGTTCCAAAAGCAACATGGCTCGCAGCTTGAACCCTGGAAGCAGAGGGAATGATGACAACGTACTTTCAGAGATCTAGTGTGGTGCAGTGATTTGTCTCCGGAGACCAGAGTTCGAATTCCCACTCAGCCAATGAAACCCATTGGGTTGACCTTGGGCAGCTCACAGCTTCAGAGGAAGGCAAAATCAACCCCCCTCTGAATAAATCTTGCCATGAAATCCCTATGATAGGTTTGCTTTGGGGTTGCCATAAGTCTGAAATGACTTAAAGGCACACAACAACAAACCTTCAGAGGAGCCCTGCTTTGCCTCTGCGTGAGTTACTAATTTTTTTAATATATTTGTTTCTTCGTCATTAACACAGAAGAGCATAAACAGAAACTGACATTTTAAACATACACTACAATTGAAACCCATAGTGCTAAACACCAACTTGCACTAATTTACTAAAGCACTAGCTTATTAAAACTCAAAAGGGATCTTATGCCCCCATAGCAAACTGTAATGAAAGAGAGAAGGCAAAATAAGAAAAAAAATGTTATTCTACCATTATGGATCCAATAAAACAATATTACTAGTAACCATATTGACAATTTTGCTGTGTTAAATTTCTTATTGCTCAGAAATGGTTTCCAATCTTTGCAAAGATCTTCAGTCGACTTATCCTTTAAGACCACATATTACTTTGGCTGCATGCGTTACTAATCTGAGGCCATTTCCGCACTAGGCTGTTGTAGTGGTATTGTTCCACTTTCAACATGCTATGGCATCCTGGGGTTTGCAGTTTAGGGAGGGGCCTCAATGGTTTGTAAACTGCAAACCTGTCAAAGGCTTCTCCCTAAACTGCAAACCCCAGGATTCCACAGGGTGTTGAAAGTGGAATAATAGCACTATAACAGGCTAGTGCGGAAATGGTCTGAGTGTGCCCACTGATCGGAAGGAAGTAAGCCTTTTTCCTTTGTCTGCCTTTTCTTCTTTTCTCACAGGCGCTTTGGCAACACGCAAACCCGTCATCCCGGCGGGGGCGTTACGGCAATCAAAACGACCCCTTACGATCTGGATTTTCCTGACTCTCCATGGAGCAGATAGAAGAAGAAAAAATAAAAATCAGTTTTTGGATTCTGGTTTGATGGGTTGATTCATTTAGTTAGGATAGGGCTGTGGAAGGGAATATTCTCTCCTCCCCACACTAAGTCTTCACTTAGGAAATGGGTACATTCGATTCTATGATTCCTGGTTTAAAGCCATGATTGGAGCGTATGGGGTAGAGTTGAACTGAGTTAGAGAAGAGTAGATATTAATATGATAATGGTGTAGATGCACAAATGCAAGGCCTCCCTTATCCCTTGGAACCAGGAGTGTCCTCTATTTCTGATTTTTAAAATTTATTTTGGAATACAGTACCTTTTTGGAATAGCAGTGATGTATTTAAGTCTTTTACTGCAAGTTGCAAATCTCTGCCTTCAAGTCTCAATTCAAGTCTCAAGTCCTTGAAGATCCTTTCAAGTCTGGGAGCCAGCTTTATACCCCAACCTGTATTCCAGAATTTCTGGACAGAGTCCAATAAAGTCAGTTTTAACAATTTAAGAGCTGGGCCTCCACGTTTGTGATCTTTCCGTCTGCAGCTTCGGAAGTGGGAAATGGGATCCCATCTTACTCCCCCTTCCCAAAGCTGGAGGCTTTTGTGCCATTGGGCGTAAAAGAGCCTGCAGCTTCGGAAGTGGGGAATGGGATCCTTTTCCCTCCCCATTATCAAAGTTTTAAAAGCTTTAGAAGGAAGGTTCCTTCCTCGTCAAGCCCGTTGCCTAATACATTTGCTGTTCGCCTCCGAGAAATGCACCTTCCACTCCGAGGGTCAGTCTTGTCTTCTGCTCTTAGGAAACATTTTAGAAGATCCACCCATATGCAGTGGGGGTCTGCCTCAAGCCCATTGCCTGATCCATTTCTGAGAAATGCATCCACACTTTGGGCTTGAGACAGATTTTCATATGACCAGGAGACAAAACGAGATGGACGTATTGTTCCAAGTTGTCAGCTTTTTGCACGAATGTGTTATGTTACTGAACCAAGGGCAGCAAGTCAGGCACTAAAAATATACCGAGTCAAGTTGAGTCAGTGCCTCATTTATTGCCGAGTCAAGTCACTGAACCAATTTAAGTCTGACTTGAGTCCGAGTCCGTCGACTCGAGTCTACATCACGGTGGAACAGCCTTGCGTCTTGTTCCTCCACTGCTGTGTTGTGTATGAAATGCAAGGCTGGGGAGAGACTGAGGATCTGTGAAACGGTGGGAATCCAAGCATAGCAGGTCCATGCCGGCCACCTTAGTCTCTTTCCCTTTTTGCTGCCAGCTGCCCGCTTCTGCCTTCAAGGCAGCGGCGGCTGCTTTCCTCAGACCTGAAAGAAGGAGCAGAGGATCCGAGCCACTGCCTCGAAGGCAGAAGAGGGCAGCTGGTGGCAAAAAAGAGAAAGTGACTGAGAATCTGAGAAATGAACAAACCGGAGCACCACAATCACTGCCTCGAAGGCTGGCAGGTGGCAAAGTTTTGGAGACTTTTGGAGATTTTGGAGAAATCTTTTGGGAGAAAGCTTTTTGGAGGATTTTGGAGATAAGGGAAGATCAGCCTGTACAAACAGGCCTTCCCGGACTAGTGCTCCACCGCCTCCCATCAAGTGTCCTCTTGTTTTTAATAGTTAATGTGTTTTAGGGGGTTTTAGAAGGGTTGGTGGGTGGCGAGGATGGGTTATATTTTAATGTTTTTAATGTATTTGATATGCTATTATAATGCCACCTCGATCCATTGGGAGAGGTGGGATATAAATATTATTATTATTATCATCATCATCATCATCATCATCGTCATCATCATCGTCATCATCATCGTCATCATTATGTGACTGCAGGTATTCCAAGATATAACCATGTTAGCCTGTATCAAAGATATCAAGGAGTCCTGTTAACTTCTTTTGAGAGTAACTGAGAAAAAGAATTTCCTCGCATAAGCTTTCATGGACTCCAGTCCCCTTCATCAGATGGCAACGTAGAGGACATAGTTTTGCCACTGGCTTCCTGGCTTTTTCAAATCAACTCAGGTGATCTGTAATCTGGTGGAATATGCCTCAAAATAAATCAGATGTTAGGAAGCTGGTAATGATTTGTTTTTCGGATTTGTTTTTAAAGCCCACATAATTTTTGTAAGGGGAAAGACCTTAAGGTATAACCTTCCTGTGCTTTTGAAAATATAACTTACAGACCTTGTGTCCAGGCTCATTGTCTAAGGGTTAGTCTTTGTTTCTTTAAGATCTGGTTCTACCCAGGAAACTGGGACTCCCAGCTGAATGTGTGTGGCAGCAACATTTATTCATGTGAACAACCAAAAGATAAGAAACACAGAAACTGCAAAAAAAATCCAATATACAGATGCTTCCCACCCATTACTACATCTAGATGAATGAAGGGAAGTAGTTTTTCTTACACAAAAGGAGTGTTGCATCCAATACATCCTGGGTTTGCATGTGTGTTTCCCAAAGTGTTGTGGAATGAAAACATTGAAATGAAAACGTTGCAATAGATCTAGCTGCAGCAGCCGTTGAAGCGCATTGCAATAAAAATTCCAGCCAGCAGATGGCAGCAGTAGGCTTAGGTGGAAAGTTTGAAAGGTGCACTGCAGTCAGGACTCCAACCAGCAGGTGGCAGCAATGAGGACTTCTGGAACTCCCTTTTTGGTTTCTGCTGTTCCCCAAAATAGGAATTGCTAAGACATGAAACTATACCTTCAGTAACTATGAAAATACTAAAACAGTCACTGTGACAAGGCGTGATGTTTTCCCTCACTATGCTACAATGGCCATGTCTTGGGTAATTGCAATTACTTTAGTTACTGGGAAGAAAAGGAACTGGTTGCAAGTAACACATTATTTTGAGAGTAGTGCTTTGGACTATGGCCCTGGAGACCAGAGTTTGACTCTCTGCTCAGCCATGGAAATCTACTGGATGATCTGGGACATATTACACACATTCAACCCCAGAAAACCTTATAGGTTCACCTTAGATTTGCCATAAGTTGGAAATGACATGAAGGTACACAACAACAGCACAACACATTATTTGTAACTGATTTTTTTTTTTTAAATCCACCTTCAGCTGAGAGCAATGCACCAGAGACAGGAACATAATGGCTTTATCTGGAGCAGCATTAATTAGCTCCTCGAAGCCAAAAATTAACACTTGCTCCTTTTCACTCCCACACATATTTTATTTGCAGCCTCTTCCCCCCTCTCCAAACCCCAGGAACTTTTGGAAAAAACTACACTCAAACTTTCAACTCTAGTCATTCAGCCTATTGAGTATATCTCTTTAGCAAGGCAGATGGGAGAGCTTCAATTCCTCTCCGGACTTTTCTTTGACTTTGGATTATTCTTTGCTCTAAGATCCCTTGGCTGCTCTTCAAAAACAAATAAATTTGCAGAGTAATCTGTTTGTGAGCCACTTTGGGGGTAGGAAAGGGGAGAAGGGAAATTCAGAAGGCTTCTGGAATAGCCCTGGCATTCACATTTTGAAAAGCAGACATTCATCACACACTGAACTACCAGGAGATCCAGATTTATAGTCCGTTCAACTGCTGGCTAAAGAATCAATATTCAGAATTTTATTCTCCCCCCTGCCCCCTGTCAGTGAGACACAGTTCAGCCAAGTAATGGGAGGTATGTGCCATTCTCTTGTTCACCTCCCAGGATGGGCACATTGTGGACAAGGCTGATCTTCTGCAGCCTGAGGCAGAATAGCAAAGGGCAACTCCACCCCAAGTCACAGAATAAAATAGCACCGAGCCAAGTTATTTTGGCACCTGCGGCAGAAAATCACAGAAGTACTCTCTTGCTGTTTCTTTTGTGCCTAAATACCCGAAAGCCACAAGATCCTGTCTGATCTTGGAAGCTAAGCATTTGGATGGGGGACCTCCAATGAAAACCAAGAGGAAGGAACTGGAAAAACCATATCTGAGCATTCCTTGACTAAGAAAACCCTAAAATTCATGGGAATGCTGTATGTCGAGAGGCAAATGGAAGGCATGTGTGACAAGACAACATCAATAAATTAAACTGACCAAATTTAACCAGAGCGGAAAGAAAAAGATGGGGAGACTACTCTGGCATATGGTCCCTGCGGTCAGGATAGTCCTTGCAAGATATTGGTTATTGGACGGGGTGTTCTACATGGCTGGAATCGGCGAGAGGCCAGCCTATGACGGATGACTCAACGCTTCTGCCTTTTGCAAGCATCTTGCTTGCTCCTCTCCGTGACATTTCCTGCCTTTGGCTCGCTCCCTTCTGGAGAGCGCTTGACAGAAGATCTCCCCGCAGGGACTGTCCCAACTTTAGAGTGAAAGCTTGGAAGCCAGGAGAACAAAGTGTTGATCGCCCCAGATAGCATGTGTGCATGTGTCGGAGCACGCAGACAGGTAGAAAAGGGCAGACAAGTGCCGAAAAAAGATCAGTGGACAATGGGAATGGTAGGAACCAGTTCAGAGATGGGAGTCAGCCAACTGAGACTGCTAGCTTTGATGCCGGTGGCCAATCTGCTCCAGGTTTTACTCCGAACTTGTAAGATGCTATCCAAGGTGCTGAATATATTTTTGGAATTGGATGCAGCAACTTGAATAGATCACAATACCAGTGGTTCTTCGCCTTTTCTTCACTGGGGACCCCATGTAAATAAAATTTGATGCCGGGTACCCCCCCCCAGACTTAACTCAGGATTTAAATATTTAAATTAAACACTTATTTATTTGTTTAAATCTTGCCAGAAAAACTCTGTGATAGGTTCACCGGAAGACACATGACAACAACGTGATGCTGACAGGAGATGGTTCTTTCTAGCCATCATCTCTCTCCCCTTTGAAAAGTGACTTGTGATCCTAAGGCGAATCTCTCATGGGGATTTTCTTGGCAAGGTTGATTATCTTTGCCTTGCTTGAAGCCACATTAACCAATGGAAACTCTCTCATTTGTCTGTCTGTCTGTCTCTCCCTCTCTCTCTCGTCTTCCTTATCTGACTACCTAGCTTTAGTCTTGCCAGGTTTTCAAAACAGCAATAAGGAACAGGCAGGGTTAACCATCGGGAAGCGGCCGTTAACAAGTTTGCATTCTCCCTAAATGCCACATGAAAGTATTGGTTCCAATTAACCTCGCCGTGTGTTTCTCGGTAAAATGAACATATTGTCCACATTCGTACATTACACAATGGACACGCTTCTGTCTTTGCGAAGGGCCTGTGCCCCAAAATAGGGGGCTTTGCAACCCTCACACGGGGGACACCCTGTATAATAAGGGACACCTGCCTGCCCTATAAGGGACAAGTTTCTGGCCTTCAAATAGAGGACACCCACTAAAATAAAAGACACCTGGCAACCTTGTCTGTCTGTCTGTCTGTCTATAAATCTGTCTATCTATCTATCTATCTATCTATCTATCTATCTATCTATCTATCAGCTATCTATAAATCTGTCTATCTATCTGTCTCTATCCGTTTGTCTGTCTGTCTCTCCGTGTCTGTCAGTCAGTCAGCCTGTCTGTCTGTCCGTCCGTCCGTCCATCCATCCATCTCTCTCCCTCTCTCCCCCCCTTCTCTCTCATCTTTCTCTCCATCCATCCATCCATCCATCTCTCTCCATCTCTCTCCATCTCTCTCTCTTGCTCTCTCATCTTTCTCTCTCTCTCTCCATCCATCCATCCATCCATCTTGGCTGCTTTGGAGCCCACTTCCCATATCAGTGATCCAAAAGACTGTGCATACTTTTGTAATCTTTGGAGATTCCACCGAGCCCGCTGCTCTTCGATGTGGATGGTGCCGTTTCAGCTACAGAAGCAATGATATGCCCCTCTGAGAGCCAGAAACTGATGGAGAGGTAATGCCAGTGTTCTGGAAGTGGAAATTGGGGGAAAGAGGGAGGAGGAGTGGCTATACTAGCCAAACTAAAGCAAAATCTGGGCTCCGTTCCCTCTCCTCCAGATTGCCAACCCATCTGCGATGTAACTTGTTCAAGAAGCAAAAGGACACGAACAGGAAACGGAGAAGATCCAAAAAGGAGAAAAAAGAGAGCCTTTTAAAAATCTGTTCTAAATGAAGTTTCTAAAGCTGTGCTCCTCTGTATGTTGCATACCTGGGAAGAAGCCCCACTGAACACAACACGTGCCCAAGCAGACATGCATGCAGATTGCACCGTAGGTGATGATTCTGGGATTTAGGGAATTGGGTGTGCATGGGTTGGACCTCGATGTGTGGTGTGGCATGGTTACGCTCAGTTCGAAGTTGCGCCAGCCGAGTTGCGAATGCAGTGCCATAGTGTTTGAAGGAGCATTCCCATGGAGCTTGTGAACCGATGTGCATTGCAAGGAGGCACAATGCACATTTTGTCTGGACGCACCTGTGCATCGGGTCCCACATCCTTGTTCAGCACAAGGGTTGTGGTGCAGAGGCAAGGTGTCTCTCCACATGGGGAAATTTATGCTATACAACTCTAACAGATGATCTCTGATATGCTGTAAGCTTTTGCCATTGCAATGCAAAATATTTCATGATCCACCTGGGATCAGACTAAATCTAGCATTCTGTTCCCACAACGACTGACAAGATATATCTGGGAAGCCCATGTGCAGGACATGAGTACAATTGCACCCTCCTGTTCCCTGCAACTGATAAATGGGCCCACATCACCTCTGAAACTGGAGGTGATATTTTGTCATCTTGAAAAGTAGCCATGGTTGACTCTCTCTGCCATGAATCGGTCTAATGCCCCTTTTCAAGCCATCCAAGTAGGTCACCATAGCTCCATCTTGTGGCAGTGAGTTCCACAGTTTAAATATTTGCTGTGTGACAACATCCTTCCTTGAATCTGTCCAGAAACATTCCTGGGTTGCTCTTTGGTGTTCTAAGATTTTAGATGTAGAAAAGCTCCTGTCTATGTCCTCCGCACCTTGGATACTTTTGTGCACTTTGATCACACACTTCTCCTTTCTCATCCTTTTTCCTAAGCTCTGAATGTCCTGACTTTTCCTTGTGGGGGAACTATCAGAAGGGATGACAGGTAGAAGAATGAGAAAAATTGTTTTCTGTTGCTCCGGAGACTAGAACAGGAACCAAGAGATGTAAATTACAAGCAAAGAGATGCCACCTAAAAATAAGGAAGAACTTTTTTTTTTTCCTGTAAGGGCTGTCTGATGGTGGAAGGTGGTGGTCTCTCTTTTAGTGGTCTTTATAGAGAGAACATTAAGGAAACAAAAAGAATGAGCACATATGAGGCATGTAACCTTAAAACAGGAGATGGAGACTTTGAAACAGTTGAAGATTTTTTCCATTCCTGGGCTCGGTCATTTATCGGAATGGAGACTGCAGTCAAGAAATCAGAAGAAGACAAGGACTTGGAAAGGCATCTTATAGAATCATAGAATCATAGAAATGTAGAGTTGGAAGAGACCCCAGGGGCCATCCAGTCCAACCCCCTACCATGCAGGAACACCCTCAAAGCACTCCCGACAGATGGCCATCCAGACTTTGCTGAAAAACCTCCAAGGAAGGAGCCTCCACCACACTCCATGGAGGCAGCAGATTCCACTGCCGGACAGCCCTGACTGTCAGGAAGTTCTTCCTGAGGTTCAGGTGGGATCTCCTTTCCTCCAGCTTGAATCCATTGCTCCTTGTCCTGGTCTCTTGGAAAGGCATCTTGGACGAGGACTTGGAAAGGCATGAAGGAACTAGATAAGATTGTCAAGTGTAGAGATAGATCAATGAATTCCAAAGTTAGGAGTCTCCATGCCGTCATATTTCCAATTTCTGTCTCCAGTTGTGAAAGCAAATGGGAAGAAAATCAACCCCTTTGAAACGTGGTGGTGGAGAAAAGTTCTACAGATACCCAGGCCGGCGAAAAAGACAAACAAATGAGTCCTAGAGCAAATCAACCGCCAACCCTTCCCAGAAGCCAAGATATCTAAATTGAGGCTGTCATACTTTGGACATATCCTGAAGACTCTGTAGCAAAGGCAACAATTTGTTTTTAATAATGTGTTTTAGGGGGTTAGAAGGGTTGGTGGGTGGGGAGGATGGGTTACATTTTAATATTTTTAATGTATTTTATATACTGCCGTAATGCCACCTCGATCCATTGGGAGAGGTGGGATACAAAATAATAATAATAATAATAATAATAATAATAATAATAATAATAATAATAATAATAATTGGTAAGGTGGAAGGCAGTAGGAATAGAGGAAGACCCCATTACAGATGGACAGACTCAAGGAAGCCGCGGCCTGCAAGATCTGAGCAGGCGGCTGATGACGGTAAACGACCAACGCCAGAATTCCAGGGGATGTTGAAAGTGGAATAATCGCACTATAACAATGTGGTGCAGAAACGCCCTAAGACAGTGGTTCTCAACCTGTGGGTCGGGACCCCTTTGGGGGTTGAATGACCCTTTCACAGGGGTCGCCTAAGACCCCTGGAAAATACATATTTCTGATGGTCTTAGGCTCCAATTCCTCCTCGGTGGTGGTGCGCAAGCGCGAGCCACATGCTCGCGTCCTCCTACCCCCTGTTCAGAAGGGACTGAAATCGCTCTCCTTCTCCACTACTGGGAGAACCTCCCGTCTGACGGGCCGGCTTGGGGGGGGGGCGGCAGCACGGGGGGCAGGCCCGCTCCTTGCCACGGCCCCCTCCTCGCCACGGCCCCTGCCCCACTTGCCACGGCCCCTGCCCCACTCGCCATGAAGGGGGGCGCTGTGGAAGGGCCGGGGGGCCGCAAGGCGGTGCTTTTCTGGGGGAGTGAGCTGTGCCCGGCGCAAAAGACAAAGGCGCTGGGATTCCTCCCCCCCCCGCCAGGTTTGACACTCTGGAAACTTTTCCCACACTGCCCCCCCAGCGGAAACGAGAGCGAAGCAGAAGCAGAGCCCGGGGGGGGGTCTCAGAGTTTTTTCCCGGGGGAGACGCGCGGCTCCTCTTTCCCTCCCTGCCTGACCAGCGAGGCGGCCTTTGCTGGGGAGGAGGCATTGTAAATAATAAATAAATAATTTTATGGTTGGGGGTCACCACAACATGAGGAACTGTATTAAAGGGTCGCGGCATTAGGAAGGTGGAGAACCACTGCCCTAAGAGAAGGTAGACCCTGATTTGCTTGGAGCCTCTCTCTCTCTCTCTCTGGGTGGTCCTCCTGTCTCCCCACCGGTGGCCCCTAGATGGCGCCAGAGGGCAAGGAAAGGACCCTTTCCCGGGAAAGGCGAAGCGAAAGGCAAGTCCAAAAGGATGCGTGCAATTCGGGGTGCCAACCACTGACATCTTTGCGCAGACGCTTCTGGATGCCGGACCTGCCGGCGATGGGCTCCTTCCTCTTCTCTCCAGCCAGGGGGATGCTCAGAGCCCCCCAGGGGTCCAGCCCAGCGTCTCCTCCGCCCTTCAGCGGCTCCCCCAGGAGGAAATTCCCACGGTTTTGCTGAAAAAAAGGTCTCCATCCACCCGGATGACTTGTTGATTCTCTTGCGCGCCCCTAAAAGAGGCGAGATCTCCAGATTAGGCGGCGTGGAAGAGGCGGATTCGGCTGCTTTGGCCATGCCCGGGATGGGCCCCCCGCCGCTCGGCTTCTTGCCGGATGCTCTTGGCTACCGAGGAGGCGCAGTTGGCTAGGGATTTTTTTCCCTCTTGGCCACCGGCGAGGCTGCTTCTGCCTCGGGGAGCCCCGATGGGGGGCGGCCCGGGGCGCTCTCGGTGAGCCGGGAGCGCAGGGAGGGCTGAGCGAGCCTCGAACGCGCAGGGCGGGCGCGCGATCCTATGCGTTGGCTGGCCGCGCAGCGGAGGCGCAGCGATGCCTTCCCCCGAGGAAGGTCGGGGGGCGTCCGGAGGGGTCTGCAAGCCCAGCCCGGGGCAGCATCGACGGGTGGAAAGGACTGGATCCGAATGCTACACCAACCAGACCTTTGTCTTTGACGATGGAAGCTCACGCAGGTAAAAATAATAATAAATAATAAGGAATAATACAGAATAATAATTATATCATAGTCGGTGCTGGGGTTGGCAGCCCTGAAGATGAGGAAAGTGGGTTGGCTCCAGAGGTAGTTAAAGGAGATCCCACGGATCCAACAGTATTTAGAGCTGATCCTATAGATCCAGCCTGATTACTGCCATTAGGAACAGACCCAAGAAATCCAACAGGCTAAAATATAGAGGCAAGCCAAGAGATCCATTACCTTGGGAGTAGGTCTCACAGGGATACCACTCAGAACAGATCCAGTAGCTCCATCCTGTTGATTATTGAAAGGGGATCCTGTAGATCCGCCCTGATAATGATGTGTTGATCCCACCAATCCCCCCCCTGTGTGCGATCGATCCGATGTGTCCTGGTCATAATATCTGGAGTGGATCCAGCCTGATGATAATATTTTGAGCCGATCCACTGGATCCAAGCTTGGTAAAAGTTGATCCCATGGATCCTGCCTGGCCGAAGTGTTAAGAGGAGCCCCCCCCCAGATCCAAGCCGATAACGATGGCTTGAAATGTATTGGTTAGTCCTCCAACTGGAGGAAACCCATTGATTCAAAGGGATTTACTTGTGGGTTGAGTTAACCATTCTGTGGGTCTGCCCTAGTGGGGACTGACACATAGGTTTCAAGTTAATATTCCATCGTATCAGCCATCTGCGTTGGATGGGGACCTTGGGATCCTCCTGGAATGACGACGACGACATGGTGCGTCTTTGAGTTGTTTTGGATGACCTTCAGGTGACTCCATGATGGGGTTTTCTTGGCACGATCTGTTCAGAGAGGGTTTGCTGGTGCCCCCCTCTGAGGCTGAGAGAGCGTGACTTCCCCAAGGTCCATGAGGAGGGTGACCAAAATGGTGAGAAGGTTAAGAGGGGACATGATAGCCATGTTTAAATATTTGAAGGGATGCCACATAGAGGAGGGAGAGGGCTTGTTTTCTGCTGCTCCAGAGACCAGGACAAGGAGCAATGGATTCAAGCTGCAGGAAAGGAGATTCCACCTGAACCTCAGGAAGAACTTCCTGACAGTCAGGGCCGTCCGGCAATGGAATCTGCTGCCTCAATGGAGTGTAGTGGAGTCTCCTTCCTTGGAGGTTTTTAAGCAGAGGCTGGATGGCCATCTGTCGGGATTGCTTTGAGGGTGTTCCTGCATGGCAGGGGGTTGGACTGGATGGCCCCTGGGGTCTCTTCCAACTCTACATTTCTATGATTCTATGATTCTATGATTCATGGCTGAGTGGGGATTCAGACCCTGGATTTCAGGGTTGTAGTCCAACCACGACACCCCGTTGGCTCTGGTTTTGGGTGTAGGATAGCTAAGTTGCTGCCTTTTATTGAGTTATGTTGCTGACTAGACTTCTGGAGTTGCACAGGGCTCTTCAACACATTAGATCTGGAGAACCTTCCCGATGTGAGAAAGTGCCCTTCCCTGCTGCTATCACCCAAAGGAGAAGTTTTAATATCTAGCTACAATTCAATATACTCTAAACACCAATGTTAAGTGTAGGCCAGTGAATTTCAAAAACCTGATGGCGGAAGCACAGCTTTTGTTCTTCAGAAAACCAGTTTTCTGAAGCCTTTTGCAGTGTGGGAAGGAAATACACCTTGAATAGCCTGAACGAGTCCTTGAGGCATGCTTTGTTCTTACCCCACAAAGGATGTGTCCACAGAAAAAAGAAATGCAGATTTTTTCCACTTTCCACATGGGAAAAAATCTGCATTTCTTTTTTGCCATGCATTTCTTTTTGGCCATGGAAACCCACGGGATGACCTTGGGCAAGCCATGCTCTCAGCCTCGAAGGCAAAGACAAACCCTGCTAAGAAAACCCTACGATGGGTTCATCATAGGGTCATCGTAAGTCAGAAATGGGGACAAGATGCTTGCCTGCCAAATTTAGGGGACAGAGGGAGAAAATAACATGGGGACATGGGACAAGACGCCAAGAGCCCTGGTCATCCAGATCTTACATATTCAGAGCTGTGGCTGTTGCAACCGAATCGTGAAAGCCTGAGTTTCTCCTGCCTCTCTTTACCATCTACTCAATGCTGATGCTGCTAAAGAATCCCGGCTAGACAGAGGATGAGAAGGAAAAAATATGCGTTGGGGTTGGGTGGACATCAAAAGGCTTTGTGAAAAGGAGCTTCATCCTCAGAGGTGTTATGAATGGATATATGCCTTTTCTGGGGAAGATGAATGAGAAGTTCCTTTTTTGCCTATGTCCAGGCATCTGGTTGGTCATTGTGGGAACAAAATGGTCGACTGGTATTTTGTATGACCCTTTTGTCGGAGTGGCCACGTTTTTATTTTCTCCCTCTGTCCCCTAAATTTGGCAGGCAAGCAAAAAATCGGCATCGTGATGCCCAAATAGGACTTGTCGCGTGCGACTGATGTCCATCCAAGCATGGCACAGAGCACCCAAATTTCATGCGAGGCACCAAAGCTGTCCATTTCCTCGGCGGCAATAGCTTAAACTAACCAGCCCCTGTCTTTAGAGGAGACCAAACAAGGTCAAAGTATGGATATGGGAATAAAACAAACATTTCTGTCCCACTGGGGGCTCAGCTGTGGGCCTGGGACTCTATTCAACACGTCATAAAACATCGCTTTATGGGAATATTGGATCTTGATGAAATTTTGTAATACAAGGGAAAAAAAATTGGCTCACAGCAGTACCCTGGGAGGCTGGATTATGGGAATGTTTGGGGAGCAACGTGGAGCTTTTTATAGCACTGGATGATGAATAATATTATTATAGCACCCATGTTTGGGTAGGGCAAGTTTTCCCAAACTCTAGGCATCGGATCAACCCGCTTGCTTCCTCAACTGCGGGGCTTAGAAAAGTTACTGCAGGTCCCAGCATCCTCCAGCCAGCATGGCTCTTAGGAAAGGACTCCCCCCCCCCGAACTCTACTCATTTGTCACGTTCATTTGGAGAGATGAGAGTTTTAATTTCAGCAAACGTCCCCCGGAATCTGAAGGTTTGGGTGTGTTGTTTTAAGACTGCTGTAATGAGATGATATAGAAACAGAGCGCTAGCCTGGAAAACAAGCCATATGAAGGAATGGCTTCGGAAGCTGGGTATGTTTAGCCCAGAGAAGAGAAGGTTTAAGAGATGACATGAGAGCCATGTTTAAATATTTGAAAGGATGTCATATGGAGGATGGAGCAAGCCTTTTTTCTGCTGGTCCAGAGACTAGGACATGGAGCAATGGCTTCAAACTTCCAAAGAAATTCCAGCTAAACACCTCCTGATGGTAAGAGAATTTCGACAGTGGAATATGCTGCCTCAGAGTATGATAAATCTCCTTCTTTGGAAGTTTTTAAACAGTGGCTGGATGGCCACCTGCCTTGGGGAATGCTTTGATGGCATATTCCTCCATTGCAGAATGGGGTTGGACTCGATGGCCCTTGTGGTCTCTCCCAGGTCTATGATTCTATGTGTGCTTAAAATCATGGTGTTTGTGACAATAGACTCAACTGTCTACTGGGGGAGTACTAGGCAAGTTCCTAGACCTCAGTGAGGACACATTATGTTTTCTTTCTTTCTGCTGTTGCTTGCATTTCTCTGCTGTCACCACCGGGAGGATAAAGGAACTATCCAGTAAGTTCTCCAAGCAGTTTGCTCTTCCTTCTTTCCTTCCTTGCTTTCTGCCCAAAGGGCTATTTTGTCTCCATTATATATTTATTTCATCATATCGTTCTAGGGAGTTTCTGAACCGGAGTGGAAAATGCAGCAGAGAAATGCAAGAGGAGACAGCTGTGAAAAACACCATAAAAGCAATTCTAAAGGTAGACAGGAAGGGGAAGGTTAAAGGAAGGAATATATAGCAGCACCTTTAAGACTAGCTATTTTTCATTTCTGCCTAGCTTTTGCAGATATAAACCCACTTCTTTGGACCCTGGAGTGCATCAAAAAAATGGGTTTATAGCCGCAAAAACTCATGCAAAAATAAAAACCGGTTAGTCTTTTTTTCCCCCAACACAGGAAGGAAGTTCAATTTTTGTACCCCAATTTATACTATGAAAATTCTTATTATATTGAATATATATTTAACTTTATGTTATTGAGGAAACACTTGTGATATGGGGTCTATATACTTCGCTCGGGAAGACACTGATATTCCATTTTTGCTGCACTGAGACTATATAGGGAATAATGTTTTTCTCTCCTTTTTTTAAATCAAAAAATTATATATTAAAAAATACAGTCTTAAGGGCTGAGCCCTTATATAATATATATAATTTAATATATAATTAATATATGATTCTTATGCTGCAAGAGAGTAATACATTTACTTCGTCAAAAGTAATCATAGGATAAAGCATTTTTATTGTATAATGTGTAATACTTATGGATTATGTAATACAACAGATTGGAAATTTAACTTTTTTAATAAAAATATTTTTTTAAAAAATGAAAATTAGTTAAAAGGTAGATTTTTTTATTTTTTTTTTAAAGAAAGCCAAAAGGATCTATGTGATTTTTGGTAGGCAAGCAATAAAAAAAATCCAGCTGCCAAAGGCCAGAGGTCTTCCCCCTTGAAGAAATAAAGGTTTTAACACCATGGAAGGAGGTTAGAAAAGCGGGACGAGAAGCAAATCTCTGCAGATAAGTTGTTCCAAAGTCTCGCTGGGGCAGGAGAGAAAAGCAACGGCTGAGTACAGAAGGTGGGGGTCCTGTTTAAACACTCCAACTGAGAGACAGAGTCCAGTGCCTTTGCATCAGATCTTTGCAGAAAACAGATGATCTGAGACCCCCCCTACAAAAAACTCCGCTTTTTTTGCATCTCGGAAGACTGCGGTCCAACCCTCTCCCTTGTTTTCCTTTCTCTGGAACTGGAAAAAAGCGGAGAGATAAGAGTGAGGCCTCTTCTCCAAGAACCTCCTCGTGTTTTTAGGGGGAGTCAGTCGGAGAGTGCGTCCGTTCTGGGTTTCAGTCCGAAATGTCAAGGTTTTGTGCGTGTGCGTACCTTCCAGCTGTCTGTTGACTTACGGCCACCCCGTGAATTTCCTAGGGTTTTCTCAGGCAAGGAATACTCGGTGATGGTTTTGCCAGTTCCTTCCTCTGAAATATAGCTTACCGCACCTGGTATTTGTTGGCAGTCTCCCATCCAAGTACTAACCAGGCCTGTCTCTGCTTAGTAAAACGGAATAGAGTGGTATTAATCTATTGATGCTGCCCAGAATCACATTGGCCATTTTAGCTGCCACATCACAGAATAGAATGGTATTATTCTATTGATGCCGCCCGGAATCACATTGGCCTTTTTAGCTGCCACATCACACTGCTGACTCATGTTCAGCTTGTGCTCAACTAGATCCTTTTCACATGTTCTGTGGTCAAGCCAGGTGGTCATTATATCCGTGCATTTCATTCTTTCTGCTCAAGTGTAGTACCTTACACTTCTAGTTTTGGCCCGGCTCTCTAATCTGTTCAGATAATTATGAATTCTGATCTTATCCCCAGGAGTATTAGCTGCCCCTCCTCATAAAACCCGAGACCTTTTGCATACAAAGGAGTCGTGTTCTGTGGGCTGGACGTACCATTGCATACCCGGTCAGAAAGCTTTTACAATCAATCATTCTGCTAGGATTTGGGATCCGGAAAAGAAACGAGTCAGTCAGCCAGAGAAGTAATCCTGGCTTCATCTGTAGGTGTTGCACCACAACACTGCTGGGGGAAGGGATGATGGATGTTGTATTCCAGCACTTCCAAAGAGAGCCAGATCTAGCGTGTTTGCATGTGTGCAGTGACTGCTGCAAGATCCCACAGGTTAATTGGCAGAGATCTTTTTTTGCACCGTGCCAACAAGATTTGGCATTTGCATGTATTATTCATGGCAGTGTCCTTCCTCTTTCTTTTCTCTCTCTCTCCCCTCCTCTCTTTTTGTCCTCTATTTCTTTCACTCCTGCTCCTTTCTCACGGAGACCTTCTGTTGATGTTTGTATATAGGGCATAGAGACCACTTTGCTGGGAACCGTCAAATCCCTTCTCTTGACCATGTAAGGGAACCCAGGACGGCCTGGCCTTCCCGTGCGAAGCGACAGCCGTACGAAAGACAGGGAATCCCTTTCCAAAATCATCTGGGCTGGAAGAGGGAGGGAGAGGGCGGTGAGAGGAAAGAAGACGTGAATCGGATTTCAGAAGCCTCGGTGCTTCCGTCCACGTCCCAGTATTTAGGATCCGCTTGCAGGATTCAAAGCGCCAGGAAGAGCGGGAAGACCTGAAGCCGGAATTTTGGTAGGAAAGTCCAACTTTTTTTTTGGCTCCGGGGCAGGTGGAGGGATTGGACCTAGCAGCTGCTTTGGGGGTGTACCCACGGGTACGGTTTGGCCGTGTCCCCAGAAAAGGGAAAGGGAAAGCAGTTATTTATAACCTGCTATTTATAACTGATGCAAAATACAAATAATGTCCCAATCATTGCTGCAAACAAGATCCCTGGAAGGAGATGGGTTTTGCTAGCTGCGACGTTTGACCGGCAAGAGACATCTCACCCTCGAAGGAGCACAACCACCTTTGGAGGTACTTGGAGCGCATAGAAGGGCCTTCTTCGTAGCAGCTCCCAAGAGGTTTGGGACTTTGGAACGTACCTTTCCTTCAAGGAGAGGCTAGGCTGGGTCCTTTCCTTTCTCCTTCTCCCTTTTGGTAACAGATCAGCTGGTAAGAAAGTGGCTTTTCGCTTTTGGTGGGTGCTCTTCTCTTTTTAAAGCTGATGTGTTTTAAAGATTGCTGGCATTTTAGTGTTGCTTCCCTATGATGCCGGCCGAAATTCTATTTCTTAGTCCCGGCTGGGGTAGACTTATTGGATGGCAAGTCAATACATGGGTAGAATCCCATTAATTCAATAGCTGGGAATAACCAATAAGATTCAGACCAATTCTTTTAATTGCCTTAAAATATATATATAACTCCCTGTATTCTATTTGCATCTTTTAAAAAGGCTGTTGATGCCTTGAGTCTGGTGGAAAGGGACGTTGTATTGCCTGGGGGCTGCCATGTCCATGGGTTGGTGACTCCACTGTGGGTTCTGGGCTTGGCTTTATAGATGCTGTTCAAAGCCTGAGAATATAGGCCCTTTAAAGTTCGGACTCAGGCCCCGAGCAAATTCTCTGTCCAGTTGGCATAAAGACCACTTGTTACCACTGAAAGGCAGAGGTGAGATGACCACCTTTGGAGTGCTTTAGTGGTGGAGTCCTGCATTGGCGGAGGGTTGGACTAGATGGCCCTTGGGGGTCTCTTCTAACTGTATGCTTTTATGATCCTTTTAAATAAAATAAAATAGTTCCTTTCTCACATTGCATGGGACGCCCAATAGTGTAAAAGCTTTGCAGGGTTTGTTTTTGGGCTCTGTCTCAGTTAAAGGGGAACTCAGTTATTTTTTTTCTTGAGGATGACTGCAGTCCTGGAGAAAGCCCTGAAGCTGAGTTAAGGATGCCAGAGAACTGGCTGAGAAAGAATTCCTGAGGCGGGGAGTTCCATAGGGAAGGCACTGTCACAGAAAATGGGGAAGTTTAGGAGTGAAGCAAGAGGAAAAGACTAAACTTTGCAGTTGTCGTTATGTGCCTTCGGGTTGATCTTGACTTACCAGGTTTTCTTGGCAAGGTTGATTCAGAGGAGGTTTTGCATGGGTCTGCTCTGAGGCTGAGAGAGTGTGACTTGCCCAAGGCCACCCAGTGGATTTTCATGGCTGAGTGGGATTTGAACTCTGGTCTTTCAGAGCCCTGCTCCAATGCTCAAGCCACTACAATATGTTGGCTGGCTGAGTTACATTATATGCATGTGCGTGTGTGTGTGTGTGTATGTATAAACACACACACACACACATATGTTTCCCTTCGAACTCTTTTGATTCTAGGGTAGCAAAGGGCTTTGTTGTTGCTCTGTGCCTTCTAATCAACTCCAAGCCCTCTCCTAGGGTTTTCTGGACAAGATTTATTCAGGTTTGCCATTGCTTTCCTTTGAGGCTGAGAGATTGAGCCTATGATAGGAAAGGGCTTTGTAGTAGTTCCATTCCTTCCGGTCAACTCCAAACCCTAAGGTTTTCTAGGCAAGATTTATTCAGGGGAGGTTTGCCATTGCTTTCCTCTGAGGCTGAGAAATTGTGACTTGCCCAAGGCCACCCTTTGTGTTTCCCTTTCCTAGTCGAACGCTCAGGTTCCGGCACCGTGCTGATGCTTAAATCCTGAAGGTGTCTCTTGTCTCCCTTCCTTCCTGAGTGAATAATCAAAGCTGATCTTTGGCCGCCCCATGTCAACATCCCGAAGCGGATTAGTTTGGGAAACATTGGTCCCACGGGCAAAGATCTACAAATACTGGGCTTAGTGGGGAGGTTTCCACACCTGTTTGTCATCCGGAAAGAGGACGAGGATGCTGATTCCGGAGGCCGCGCTCCATGCCCAAAGGCAAAATGTCGGCAACACGTAAGAGACCCAGCTACTTGCTTCCCTTGGTACTTAGAACAAGGCTTGGCAACAGCTAGCCTTCCAGGTTTTGTTGAACTACAACTCCCAAAATTCCTGGTTCATGCTTGATAGGAGATGGAGTCCAACATCTGGAGGTTTGCACCATTCCCAACCGGAGTTCAGAATTTAGAATTGGGGATGGGTGAGAATTTCCTTTCTGTTAGCAAATATTTGAGAAAGAACTAAAGATTTCTTTAAAAAAATTCTGAACATAGGCGAAACCAAGATTAATATATTTGTCTATCCAGGCGTAAGACATCAAGCATCTAATTTTTAAAGTATGGCTTTGCAACTGCATGTATTCCGCCTTATTAGGGCTGGATTAGAGTTGCCACCTCTTTTTTTCTGAGAAGCTCCTCACCTGCAAAATGGTCTGGTCTGTGAGGGGAATCATAAGTAAGGGGTGTGTGTGGCATGAGAAAAATATATAATATTTTATAATATATATAATATATAATATATAATATATGCATGGTGTGGAGGAAGTAGATAGGAGAAAGTTCACCTCTGCTATCTCTCCAAACTGCTCCATTTGTGGGTTGCTATGGGCTGGTTGTTGGGGGAATCGCCCAAAAATTGGCCCAAGGAAAATTAAAATTTGAGGGTTCTGAGGGCTTTGGAGATGTTCAAGGGCCGACTTAGATCTCCCAAGAGCTACCTGGGACTCTGGGCCACATTTTGCCCAACATTGCTATGCACAATGGATAATTCCTTCTGACTTTTAGTTCAAAAGGCTTTTCTCTAAATATTTGTCGGGTTGCACGTTTTACCCAAGTCCGTCCTTTTGCGAGGAACGTTCCAGGGCATTGCTTCTTCCGCACATTTATATTTGGAAAACATTGGAGAGGTTCTGCTTGCCGGGCATGGTGACCTTGGTCAAAAAAAGACCAAGGGGTGACATGATTGTACTCTTTAAATATTCCAAGCATTGTCACAGAGAGGTGGGACCAGGTCTGTTCTCTGCTGCCCCAGAGGAAAGGACCAGGTTTGAAGTTTCAGAAGAACTTTTTGCCAGTAAGAGTAGTTGGATAATGGAACCACTTGCCTGGAGAAGTGGCAGGGTCTCCTTCTCTGGATATCTTCAAAAAGAAGCTGGACAGCTATGTACTGGAGATGTTTTAGCTGGAGATCCTGCATCAAACAGGCGGCTGTATTCAGTGTGTCCCCTTCCCACTCTATGAATCCATGACTGTACGGATCTGTGACTCTATCCACGCCGTTCATTTTCGGCGCGGATCGGATTGAAATTAAGGCCACATTTCACGCAGTCTTTGAATGCACTAACTGGATTGTTGGAGTTTGGGTTTTGCATGGAAAAAGACGATTAAAGCCATGCAAATATGGCTGGGGGAAATGCCAATTTAATGGTTTAAATGGTGGCTTTAGGTGTAACGACGTTACTCTATTTTTAATGGATTCCTAATGCATTAGTTCTGGCTCAGAAGCAAGAGGAAGGCTTCCGAAAAGTCTAGAAATGGAGAAGAAATTCCAGAAGCATCTCTTGTTCCTGGGAAATGTGTTTCTAGAGAAACTCTTTATTCTGTTGAATAAAGAGAAACTCCTTATTCCTTATTCTGTTAATGCTGAGTTGTGCTGAACAGAGCAGGTATTTTGAACTGGGTGTGAGAGCCAGTATGTCGGAGCGGTTTGAGTTTTGTACTGTGACCCTAGAGACTTGAGTTCGATTCCTCGCTTGGCCTCGGGGGCCTCACACACTCTCCGCTGCACAAAACCTCATGATAGAGTTCCTTTAGAATTACCGTAAGTCAGAAACAACTTGAAGACACTCAAAAACAACAACAACAACTTTAAAAAAAAATGTTCTAGGGTGGTGTCATTTCCAAAGTGGCACCTGCAGACCGGCTAGACTGCACCATCTAGCCTCCCCAACCACAAGCTGGTGGGGGATAATGGGTATTGTACTCATTTTGATGTAAGGATTTAAACTTTGGGCCTAATTGTATCCATCTTGGTCTATGAGATACTACTCTACTTGGAGCCCTAATGTGTGAAGGTGTCCTACTCGGTAACACAATGAGCTCCAAATTCAGAATTGGAGAAGAAATTCTACATGCATTTGTAGCTGTTGGGAAGGATTTGTGTTTCTGTGGCAAAATAGCAAATATTCTAGTCGCCCATTTGATATTTCGTTAGCATGGCACTGTGTTGAATTTTGCAGGTGTTTTGAGCTGGATATGCATTTCTAAAAAAATAGATACAGGGTGGCTTTTCTCAACCTGCCTCTCTGCGGACATTTTAGACTGCAACGCCCATCTTCCCCAGCAGTGAGGTGTCAAGGGATGATGGGCATTGTGCTCCAACATACCTGCAGGGAATTAGGTGCGGGAAAGCTGCCGTAGAAGGACTGATTGTGGTTTATAGCCAGCCAATGCCAGAGCAAGACCATTTGTCTGAGATGGTAAGTATACATCCATATGCCTATAATAAATGATGCCTAAAGAGAATCTTTTAATATTCGGTCCAGAATAAATGCACAGGCTGCTGAGACTAATAAAACAGACTCCCAATTATTTTCAGCCGTGAGTGAGTTGGGCCTCCGGGTTGAACATGACTAACTGGAACCACGGTCTGGGAAATCCCAGGACGCCCTATAATTATTTACTAAGAGAGATTGGTTGGTTCCTTGAGCCAAACGGACATCTCCGACTTCCTGAAAGTGGCTTACTCGTGGGATCCGCAAAGCTCAGGGGGGAAGATGGAGCTCGTTCGGAGTAATCTATCCGGTGGGCAAAGGTCACTGGAGTTCAAGTTTCCAAGCATCCAAAACACACAGTCAGAAGTTTTCTCCCTTCTCAAATAACGCTGGGCGTTTGGCAAGAAATCCGGGGATCGGCTGCTAAACAGACAGGAAGGATGAAATGTGACTGGTGGTGGCCTTTTCAACTTGCTAGCTTTTCTGTTGCAGAATCCTTATGTTTGAGGCTTCCAGCATCTTCTGTTTTTCTTTACAGTTCAGTTGTTGAAAGAAAGGAGCCCAGCAAAGGTGAAGGGTCTGGAAGCCTTGCCCTATGAGGAGCGGCTTAGGGAGCTGGGGATGTTTAGTCTGCAGAAGAGAAGGTTAAGAGGCGACATGATAGCCATGTTTAAATGTTTGAAGGGATGTCATGTTGAAGATGGAGCAAGCTTGTTTTCTCCTGCTCCAGAGACTAGGACAAGGAGCAATGGATTCAAGCTGCAGGAAGGGCGATTCCGCTTGAACCTGAGGAAGAACGTCCTGACGGTCAGAGCTGTCCAGCAGTGGAATCTGCTGCCTCCATGGAGTGTGGTGGAGTCTCCTTCTTTGGAGATTTTTAAGCAGAGGCTGGATGGCCATCTGTTGGGAATGCTTTGGTGGGTGTTTCTGCATAGCAGGGGGTTGGACTGGATGGCCCTGGGGTCTCTTCCAACTCTATGATTCTATGAAATGGGACAAACGTGGTTGATTTCTTTGTGATTCTTTAAAAATATTCCTTGAAAAGAATTCTGCATTCTCAAAATGGCTTGGTGTTTTCTTTCGAGTGAAAGGCACATCTTAACATTTCTCTGGCAGCCTCAGATATTCTCTAACCTTCTTGTGGCGATCAGCTCTTCGCTGGAAGTCTCACTTAAGGCTTGCTCTAAGTGATATTTATGGCTTTTAAACTAAGCCACAATTACAGTTCCTTAAATAATTCCCAGCCTCCTCCATCGGAGAGCTTGCCTCCCGAAAAACCAGCAAGCCTGTCTTCGGTGACCTTTCCATTCAAAGATTCGGGGCTCCCAGTGGCATGCCTCTGCCTTTCCATTTTTGGCTTAATGCTAAATTTGCTTTGGGTTAAAAGGGGCGCACTCTCGTCTCTCCCCGTAAAAGGTTTCAAAGATGAGGAAATGCCAGTTGGGAAATGAGTTGGCAGCTGCTTCTCCCACTTACCTCCACTTTTCCATCTGCTTTGTGAAAGCCCCCCACGCCTGTATTCACTGAGACGCTTCACTAATAATGGGCAAATGGAGCTATTTCTTGAGGATATTTTATAAAGTATTAAAGTATGGAAGTTTTCATATTCATTTTCATATACTTGGCTTTCATCAAGGCTTAGTCCTATAGCAAATGTTGGTGTATAATATATTCTTTATGGTTTAAGATCCGGGCCAACATGGGGTAGCGGTTTGAACATTAGACTACGGGCCTTTCCGCACTACAATGTTATAATGCTATTATTCCACTTTCAACATTGCTATGGAATCCTGGGGTTTGCAGTTTAAGGAGGGGTCTTTAGAAGTTTGCAGTTTAAGGAGGGGTCGTTGGCCTCAGTAAACTACAAACCCCAGAATCCCACAGGAGGTTGAAAGTGGAATCATAGCACTATAACAGTGTAGTGCAGAAGTGCCCCATGACTTTGGATATCAGGATTCAGATTCCTGCTCACCCGTGGAAAACCACTGGGTGACCTTGGGCAAGTCACACTCTCTCCACCTCAAAGAAGGCCATGGCAAACTGCCCCTAACAAACCTTGCTAAGAAAACCTTGCGACAGGTTTGCCTTAGGGTCCCCAAAAGTCACAACAACAACATATCAGGGCCACCCCTATCATTCGGTTGAGTGAAGCATATGCTTCAGGCGGCAGATTTGGGGTGGGAGGGCACCTAGCTGCACCCCCTGAACTTGCTAGCCAGGAGGACAGTGGTGTGTATGTGATGAAAACATATCCCGGGTCTCCAAACCTAGTTTGCTTCCTTGAGTGTGGTAGTGGAGTATATGGGAGAAAGCAAAATCTGTGGTTGCTGATGGCTTGCATGTCACCGGGGTGATGAATCCATGCCAGGTTTTAGTCTGAGCTTTTGAGGAGCAGTCCAAGGCAGCGTCTCTATTTTGATGATACAGTTCAGCACCTAGGAGAGCTCCTTTAACTTGGGATATATAGTTTGTGAGACGCTAAAACGCTCCGGCTGAGAATTTTAAAACTCCCTCCCTAAACTGCAGGTCGAGCCAGTGTGGCGTCGTGATTTGAAAGCTGAACTATGGGAGACCAGAATTCAAATCCCTGCTCGGGGATGGAAACCCCACTGGGTGACCTTGGCCAAGTCACACTCTCTCAGCCTCAGAGGAAGCCCGTTTTCCTCTGAAGAAATCCTGCCAAAAAACCCCAATGATAGGTTTGCCTTGAGGGTCGCCATAAGTCTCAGAGGACTCAAAGGTGCACAGAAGCAGCAAGCCACGAACCCCAGAATTCCCTAAGGTATTGGTATGGCGGTTAAAGTGGAATCATAGTGCTGTAATTGTGCAGTGTGAACAAAGCCTAAAACACACCAGCTCAGAGCAGCCTGTTCCTCCTTGGTCACTCCACCCTGTGCCACCCTGTGCCACTCCACCCTGTGCCTTTTCCCTCCACCGAAATCTGAATTTGCTCTATCATCCATAAAGGATCCCTTTGCATCACCAAAGAGTGCTGTGGCACGGCCCTTTCTTCTCCTCTGTTGTAACCTATGAATAATAACAAGTCTGCATGTGGAGAAGAGATAACTGGGGTATACTTTGAGCAAATGGAGGATGCTTGGCTCCCGTCCAAAGAACTGGGTTATTTTCTTGCATCATCAGCTGGCCGCACGTGGCTCCAGGGCGTCTCGTAGCCACAGAGACGGATGTGGCTCGGACAACCCTGTCGGCATCGGAGCTGCCTGGCTTGTCGCCTTTTTTTCCTTTTCCCCACAAAGGCCTGTCATCCAGGATGAGCGTCTTTGTCCTTGGGACTTGAAATTGCTGATCCGGGGAGAGAGAGAGAATCTATCCAAGAGGCAAACTCAGAGGTCTGGGAAGAAAGGGAAAAATAAAATCCTTTCCCCTCCTCTTCTGAGCAAGATGAACACAGGCATGGCTGCAGCTGTTTCAAACAGATTTTCTCCCTGACTGCAAACCTGGAGGTGTTTCTTTGCATTTGATCGGGAAAGGTGTGTTCTTGGGGAGTCCGAGGCTTGGTTTTGGTTCCGGCATCCTCGTGCCCACGATGACGGTGAGATTTTATTCCAGGCGGGAGGATCTTGCTCAAAAGCTGATGAGGTTAGTGTCTGCTAGAAGCGGCTGAGACACACCGGCTGGCTCCAGGGATCGTGTTAGGGAGCCGATATTGGGCAGGTCTGGCTTATTTGGCCCTTTTTGGGGGGTAAGAGTAAAAGTGGGATGGAAGACCGCCAGTATTCACGAGTGCCATTGGCTATATTTTGGAGGAAGGGACTTGTAAAACCACCCCGAATACGCCTTGCCTAAGAAAGTTCTGTGAAATTCATGCATCAATGGGCAACTTGAATACAATATTTTAGAAGAAGAGCTCTTGTAGGTTCTTGGTCAGTCATTTCATAGCTGACATCCAGAGATTTCTTTCCCCAAACTTTCAGAAAACTATAGAGGCCTAATTCTCATGTCTCTGAACGATTCCCTGGCCCGACCGAGACGCCTTCCCTTAATCCTCTGCTGCAGGAGGCTCATAGACAGTCGGTGTAGCTGTTTGAATGTTGCGCTATGACTCTGGAGACCCGAGTTCGAATCTCCCCTCAGTCATGGAAACCCTTTGGGTGGCCTTGGTCTAAAGGACAGGAGCAGAGTTGAGAACGATCTGAACAGATTAGAGAGCTGGGCCAAAACTAACAAAATGAATTTCAACAGGGAGAAGTATTAGGCCCTATACTTGGGCCGAAAAAAATGACACGCAGAAAGATAAGATGGGTGACACCTGGCTTGGTCACAATACTTGTGAAAGGGACCTAGGAGTCTCAGTAGAGTACAAGCTGAACATGAGTCAGCAGTGTGATGCGGCAGCTAAAAAAGCCAATGTGATTCTGGGCTGCATCAATAGGAGTGTAGTGTCTAGATCAAGGGAGGTGATAGTACCACTCTATTCTGCTTTAGTCAGAGCCCACTTGGAATATTGTGTCCAGTTTTGGGTACCATACCACAGTTCAGGAAGGGTATTGACAAGCTGGAATGTGTCCAGAGGAGGGCAACCAAAATGGCAGAAGGCCTGGAAACCATGTTCTAGGAGGAGAGGCTTAGGGAGCTGGGTTTGGTGGACCTGCAGAAGAGAAGGTTAAGAGGCAACATGATAGGTATGTTTAAATATCTGAAGGGATGTCATGTGGAGGATGGAGCAAGCCTGTTTTTTGCTGCTCCAGAGACTAGGACATGGAGCAATGACTTCAAACTATAAGAAAAGGATTTCACCTAAATATTAGGAAGAACTTCCTGATGGTAAGAGAAGTTTGATAGTGGAATACACTGCTGCCTGGGAGTGTGGTGGAGTCTCCTCCTTTGGAGGTTTTTAAACAGAGGTTGGGCGGGCATCTGTTGGGAATGCTTTGATGGCGTATTCCTGCGTGACAGAATGGGGTTGGACATGACGGGCCTTGTGGTCCCTTCCCACATTAGGATTCTATGATGGAAGGGAATCCAACCATAATCTAGTCCAGTCTCTCCTGACATTTCATCCTCCAGAAGTTTTGTCCTACAGCTCCCAGAAGTCTCAGATACCCTTCCCAAAGCTCAGCCATTCAGCCCAATATATCTGGATGACCGAAGGCTGAAAACCACTGATTCTTTACCACTGCAGAAAATTTGATTTATGGCACCCGGAGAGATACAGTCCAGCATCTTTTTGAAGCCTCAAAGGAAGGAGTGAAATTCAGAAGGAGCTGCAGTGCAGTCCAGAATGACTTATTTTTGTTATTTTAACATTATCCAGGGTTGTGTGCAACTGTGTTTTCTAGCAACCAAATATTTTGTGATCTCCTTCGAAGAATGCTGTTTACATCTTTGCTGTCCTTCTCTGTGCTAATTTAGGACTTTTTCTATGCTACTTTGAGCACGCATGGAGATGTCGACAGAGTTAGTTAACAATCTTCAGAAATGTTAGCAAGAAGGTCAAATTGCGTGTTGATTTTAAATGCTTGCAAGGTGCACGGATGGAGTTCAGCTGGCACTGAATCTGACTCACAGCCTGACTCAGAGAAGGAAAAAGGAATCCACGGTTCTTGCTCAAGGGGGAATAGAATTAAGCGAAGGCACTCAAGCTGGCAAACAACGGGCAGAAAGTTGAACTCGGAAAGCGCTGAGGAGCAGCTTCCTTTGGCTCATCCGTGCAGCAATTCAGCAGAAATATCAGATGCCCTTTGCTTCCCCATCACCCGGAGGGAATGCACTCATTGACTTTTTGGAACTTGTCAGATTATCTTGGGCGACGCCTGGGCTGCCAAAACTGGCAAAGTGCATCTTCAAACCCTTTTTCGGGAGCCCGTGCTTCTAAAACAGGAAAAGTGCATATTTAAAACCCTTTCCAATAGCCTCATTGCCTTTCCCTCCTTCTTCCCTCCTTTGGTGAACATCTGCTGGGACATTGATGTTTGGTTTGGTTCAGTAGAGCTGTTAGGTTGGACCCCAGGGCCAGAATCTAGAGTTTCTGGAACATGTGCTCACCTTACCTGGCAGGTGATGGAGGCCGAGGGATACAGGCTCAGCATCAAGAACTGGACTGGCATGTCCGTCTCTACTGAGACCAGTGCTGCTCACTGCAGGCTTTATGTATTGGCTGGCATGCTGTGGTTTTTTACTTATATGCAAGTTCCCCTGCAGAGGCAGGTGGGCATTTTTGTCCTATGTGGAATGGCTGCATTCAGATCAAGGTTGTGAAAGCCATCCATCTACTTTTCCTTCCTTCCTTCCTTCCTTCCTTCCTTCCTTCCTTCCTTCCTTCCTTCCTTCCTTCCTTCTTCCAACTGCCCATACTTTCAATCATCCATCCATCCATCCATCCATCCATCCATCCATCCATCCAATTATTCTTTGAGGGTGTTTCTGCATGGCAGGGGGTTGGATTGGATGGCCCCTGTGGTCTCTTCCAACTCTACATTTCTATGATTCTATGATCCATCTATCTGTCATCATCCATCCATCCATCCATCCATCCATCCATCCATCCAATCATCCATCCGTTCATCAAAATACCCATCCACCCATCCATCCATTCATCCAAATATCCATCCGTCCATCCTTCCATCCACCCATCCATCCATCCATCCAATCATCCATCCATCAATCCATCAACCCATCCATCCATCCATCCATCCATCCATCCATCCATCCAATCATCTCATCTGTACATCCAATCATTGATCTATCCAATAATCCATCCCTCCATCTACCCACCTATCCATCCAATCACTGATCACTTTAGTTGTATCCCACCTTTCTCCCACACTGGGAATCAAGGTAGCTCACAATAAGGGAGAAAATGATACCAATAGCATCTAGTTTAAAAAATTCAAATACTCTGGGCTATATAAGGCTTTATAGGTTATAGCCAGCACTTTGAAAGCTGACTCCTGCATGTGTTGCCACTTCAACTCAGGTGCATGTTGTGCATGGATGTGCCTTTATGTTTAGCTTCAAGAAGAAAAGATTAAGAGGTGACATGAAAGGTACATTTAAATAGTTGAAAAGTTGTCATGTAGAAGATGGAGCAAGCTTGTTTTCTGCTTCTGCAGAGAGTCGGACATGGAGCAATGGCTTCAAGGTTCAGGAAGAGAGATTCCATCTAAACATTAGGAAGAACTTCCTGATGGTAAGAACAAGGCAGGAATTCTCTGCCTCGGAGCGTGGTGGAGTCTCCTTCTTTGGAGGTGGGATGGCCATCTGTCGGGAATGCTTTGATTGTGTATTCCTTTATGGCAAAGGGTTGGACTGGATGGTCCTTGGGGGTCTCTTCCAACTCTATAAATCTGTGATTCTACATGTGCACGTGCGCACATGTAGAATTGCAATTCACTAACAGGGTGGTTTTGTGTAACACCCTCAATGTGGGATCCTGGCCACACTTTTTCTAATTTATATCCCACCTTATATCCCGGATGTCTCATAGCATAGGCTGAAGCACCCTACAGTTAGAAAAATGTAGAGTATAAAAGTGTAAAAAAAAAAATTAAATTAAAAACAACTATTAAAAGCACTAATTGAAAACAGCTTGAAAACACATGCAAAATGTATTGAGGAAAACAAAACTACACCATCACTATTTAAAGATCCATCTGGTGCAATCAGTTACCATAGGCCTCTCTATATATTAAGAAATACCTCTTTTTTCTTATTTTTTTAAAAAATGGTGTTATATAAGAAGGGCAGCTGGTGCAGTGTGCACATGGCCCCAGATGTTCATGTCATTATTTTTGCTTTAAAACACATGCATTGTTTTGTAGAACAAGAAAAGGTGTTTATTCCCACATGGAAGTATGTACTTAGAAGCAGAAACAGATTTGATTTGGGTTCCTGCTTTCCTGATGGTGCTGTGATGTAAAGGAGTGTAAAATATCAAACTGTACATGCTCAGAGTCTCTCTCTCTCTCTCTCTTTTTTTTTTTTTTGCCTTCTGATAGTTTTTTTTTTTACTCTAACAGATCAGGAATATAGAAGCAGTTGTGAAGCCATGGAAGGGCAGTGGAGTGGGGAGGAAAGCAGAAAAATATTCAGTTGTGTCATTCACGATGGCAGTTATACTCATGGCCATATCATTAAGGTCCTTATCACACTACATTGTTATAGTGCTATAATTCCGGCTGCCAGGGCAACATCCTATGGAGTCCTGGGATTTACAGTTTAGGGAGGGGCATTTAGACTTCTCAGTCAGAGAGCTCTTGGGCCTCAGGAAACTACAAACCCCAGAATTCCACAGGAAGTTGAAAGTAGGATAATAGCACTATAACAGTGCTATTATCTGACAGGTTAGGGACCGGGGCACTGTCAGAAAATGGAATTGGTTGAAAAGCGGAATGCATGTACTGTACTGTAGGGAGCATGAAGGACTGATGGAGATGATTGCATGCTGCTTGCAAAGTCTCTCCCCTGGCTTAGTGCCTTTCCCCTCCTCTCAGCTTGCTTTTCAAGCAGTTTGCAAGTGCAAGCCATTCCAAGGGAGCCTCTATAGCAGTGGTTCTCAACCTGGGGGTTGGGACCCCTTTGGGGGTCGAACGACCATTTCACAGGGGTTGCCACTCCTCAATCCTTCCCCCCTTTTAAAAGAAGGTTGCCTCCCAGCCAATGGGAGCAGTGCTTCTGAGACCCCTGCGCTGGGAGGAGGGGAGAGGAGGCATGCTGGGCGTTTCCCCGTCTTTCCCTGGCTGGTGGGAAAGCATTGGAGGAGCCAAAACACATCTGCTTATGCCGCCACCGTCTTTCCTCTCTCCCTGTTCTTTCCTCCCTGCACCTCGTGTAAAATGTGGGCTGTTTCGGCATTGCTTTTGGGAGTGACTGGCTTTTTGAACCGTGGAAACCCAACATTCAGAACTAGAACTACTGCCTTAATTCTGGCATTGATGGACGCTTTCTGTGCTTAAAAAAAGGGGGGAGGGTTACCAGTTTTTAGGCATTAGAAGTCTATCCAGAGCAGTGATTTAGGGCAGTGTTTCCAATCTATTTGGAATAATAAATAAATAAATAATAACAAAAATGATTTTATGGTTGGGGGTCACCACAACATGAGGAACTGTATTAAGGGGTCGCGGCATTAGGAGGGTTGAGAACCACTGCTCTATAGGCTGAAAGAATTGATGAAAGAGCAGAAGAATTAGCAGAACTTGTCCTTTAATTTGGAAGCAACCAAAGACAGAGTTGTGAGATAACCGGGCACCAAAATGTGGGGGCTTCCTGTAGTGAGATGAGGACTTTCTAGGCTGGAGAATCTTATTTTCCACCACTTGTGATCCAGATTCAAGTTTGGGAAGGCTCTCTGGGGCTACATTCCAGCAGTGGGTTGGAGCACAGGTAGGACAAAGCCAAAGTAGGCAGGACTAATGTGCAAAGCATGAGTCAGCTCTGTTCATATGGATTCTGGAATTACCGTTGGCCAAAGCAGAGCGCCATTCTCTGCTGTTGCCCACACTGGAAGCTGAGCTCAGTTCTGTGCCTCCTCCACTGCCCTGATAGCAAAGCAGGGCACCCATGCAACGGCTGCTCAGGCTGCAAAGCAGAGCTCAGATTCATGCAACCTATGGCCCGGCTGCAAAGCAGAGAGCACAGTTTTGTGTGACAGCTTCCCATGTTGCTCCCCGAAGTTGCAAAGCAGAACGCAGTCCCTTGCAAAGGGGGCCCACTGATAAACCAGAGTTCAGGTCTCTGCAGCAGCTGCAAAACAAAGCTCAATTCCTTGCAACAGTTTCCTGGCCTGAAGGGCAGAATTCAGCTCATTGCATCAACCTTTGGAGCTTTAAATAACTTTATCTCTTATGTCAAGTCCCTGATAGAGGATAGCTAGATAAGAAGATGTGTGCTGGACTGGAAACTTCTGTGGGCCAGATCTAGTTCATGACCAGGAACTTTGCCTTTGCTAGTCTAGGGTCTAAAATGACTTACCATCACCCTTCCTGGGATGTTTTTCCGTCCCATTCCACCCAATATTGCTGGGACCTTGTGCAAGTTAAGATGCTCAGATCTTGATTCAAAACTACAGAAGAATGTTCAAGGTTGCCACATGTAGATTCTGGGTTAAACTCATAGATTCTGGGTTAAACTCTGTCTCTTTTAAATGAATTTGGAAATTCATGCTGAACATCTGTTGGATGCCCATTAAGAGAGTTTTCCAGCACTGCAGCTCTGAGAATCCCTTAAATTGGTACATTCACACATCAAGTCAGGTGTGGCTGAGAGTGCCTCTCTGGATACCTGGATGGATTGCACTTCTCAGTATTCCTTACTGAGGCTAATGGGATCTGCAGTCCAACATTTGGAGAGCTACACACGCCCACCTTTGTCTTATGTGGAGAACTGCTTTATGCACTTTCGATTAGTTCCACCATACTCTCTTTTTACAGGAAATTCCATTTGGAACTGGAAGACTAAAGATTAGGCCCTGTGCATTTTGTCCCTAAACATTTGTACCCAGGGGTGGCTGATGGTTTCCACATCCGTGGGAGGGTTGAAATATCAAGGGAGTTGTGAAAGGTGCAAGTAGGAAGCTCCAGTCCTTTAAAATTCCTGTAAAACATGGAGTGGATTTGCTGCCCCTCTGACATGGAAGTCACTGTTTGCACCTCACTTTGAGGTGAGAAAAAAGGTTGCTGCACATGAGATATCAGTGATTCATATTTGTAGTAAGTGCTAGAATCCTGAACAGTGCAAATTTTTGCAATCTCCTTAGAGATTGGTCCTTCTATGCTTGTTCTTATTTGCTTGTTCTCATGAGACTTCAGATCAACTCTGATTTACAGAGCTGAGGGCAACTCTGACCTCTCCTAGCATTTTCTTTATGTTGCCTTCCTCTGAAGCTGAGAGAATGTGACTTATCCAAGGTCACCCAGTGGGTTTTAATGGCTGAGCGGGAATTTGAACTTTGGTCTCCCAGAGCTCTAGCCGAACTGAGTCTTACAAACTTTGAGCTACCCCATAATAATAACAGACACCCTTTCTCTTGTTACCCCATTGTAACCCTCTTCTTTCTCTTGCTTACCTGAAGAAAAGCTCTTAAGTGCTTACTCGCTAATTTGCATCATTTTCCTGAGTCCCAGTAATGCAATTACCTTCTTGTTTTTACTTGGGTTAACTGGTGTGTTGTGAGTGTATGAAATAAAGCGAAGTAATTACCTTTCAGGAAATTGATTTTGGAAGTGGGAAATCGCTGGTGAGTGTGTGAAGAAGTTCTGATTGTTAGCAGTGTGGTGTAATGGTTAGAGGGAACCCTGGAAACCGTTGAGCCGCAATATTTACTGAGGCAGCTTGTCTTTATCTCTACCTGACCTACCTTGCAGGGTTGTTGTGAGAGCACGGGGGGGAGAGAACCATGGATGCAACTCTGAGCTCATTGGGGAGGGTGAAATGAAGGATAAATATTGACTAAAGTGAATGCATTCACAAAGTGTCCACAGCAGGGGAAGATGGCTCTTCTTAGCTTTTGCTGATTTTTTAAAAAGTATTTTCTTCACAGACCTCCCTTGGCTTGTTTTTCCTCTCTTCTTGCCCTATCTTCACTGACCCTGGCATGGACAGTTGTGTACAGAGCATAATAAAGTTATTTTGGGGGGGGGACTACAACTCCCCAAATCCCCTACCCAGTGTGGCTAGTAAATTCAAGGAAGTGTAATTCCCAAAGGGTCATTTATCTAAATCTTCTGTCTCTCTTCCCAAAATCCCCCACGAAGTGTGGCCAGTACATTCAAGGAAGTCTAGTTCCCAAAGGGCCAGTTCTCTAAACCCTCTGTTTCTGTGGGTTTGCTATACCAGTGATGTGTGAACCCGCCGGAGAGAAAACGGAGCCACACCGATTCTCTTTCCAAGACTTCTTTCTCTCCTTATAAATGTGTGTGTGTGTCAAAGTCCGGTAGTACCCCTTAGCTAGTATTCCTCCCCATCCCCTTCCCACATCCCTTCTTTTTTCCTTGCCAACCCAGAGAGACCAGAAGATTTTTGGACAAGGAAGGGTCCATCTCTCAGCTCTAAGAGGGCGGAAATATGTTGTGCGTTTTGATGCTTTGTGTGTGTGTGTGTGTAGCTACCCACAAGAGGGAAGGAGAGACTGATGGATGTAGGATAGGGCGTGTGTGAGGTTTGCTTTATCTTTGAAGCAGGAGATATCCCCATTATTACGTGTGGGGTCTCGCAGATTCCTTGCCACGCGTTCCCAGGGGATTTTTTAATTTTATCCACCCCAAGGGGAACTTAAGCGGAGTCAGAGCGGGGAGCAGAAAGGAGGAGCTGGCTGTGGTCTCCCTCCTCCTCCACCGACGCTTTCGTCCAGCTTGCAGGGCGAGGAGAGGGCAGAGCCTCTCTCTCTCTCTCTCCATCTCTTTCTCAGCCTGGCTCCCACCACTCATCTCCCTGGCCCCTCTCTCCTTCCTCGCAGGCTCAAGTCGTCCCCGGGCGGCTTCGGAGGAGGCGGCGGCGGCGGCAGCAACAACAGCAAAAGCGGGGTCATCTTGGACATCTCCTCCTTGACGATGAACGACGTGGAGTCCGAGGTGCTCCCCCTGCCGCCTCGCTACCGGTTCCGGGACTTACTCCTGGGGGATCAGAGCTTCCAGAACGACGACAGGTAAGGAGAGAGCCCTGGGAAGGGGAAGGGAGAGGAGGAGGACGCACAAGGGCAGGGGCAACCGGCGGGAAAGGCGCGCGCCCGGGGCGCAGGAGGAGGAATTGCGCGCGTGCTGGAGCCGAGATCCTGGGCACGGTCGGGTTCTGACGTGCTGGAGTTGCGGGCTGGCGTCCTGGGGAGCTCTCCAGGGTCCTGAGCGCCGCGTCTCGCCTTTACGCGCCGCGTTCCGGGCTGTGTCTGTGCCTTCGCCTTTACGCACTGCGCTCTCCAAGGTGCTGAAGGGACCCTTCGGAGAAAAGCGCATTCCAGATCCTGAATCGAGTTTCCCCATTGCTTGGATGCGGAGTTTTAAATCGGGTGGAGAGGATGCGCTGGGACAGCCCCCAGCCTTTCTTTGTTGAGGTTCTCACCTCGGACGTTTCTGCTTTCTAAAAGCAATTTTGCTCTAAGTGCAGGCTGGAAGCTTCTGCCTCTGTGTGTCCAAAACGTCCCTCCAGCGTGCTCCATTTTTCTTTGAAATAAGGCTTTCCAACACGGTGCCACGGTGCTTTCCGGCACATTTGGGTACCATTTCTGCACCCGCTGTGTCCGCTTGGCTTTAGGAAGTGGCGAAGGGAAGAAATCCGTTGAAAATGTGAAAGAGATTTTACTGGAGATCGTCAAATGTTTTAACAATAACTTTTGGTACAGCTTTACTTATAGCATCCCCTTGTCTCTTGTTTTAACTCCTCAAGACTCAGTTCTGGGAAAATATATATAAATTAAAATGAACACGACATAAACAAATGATGATAATGTCACCTACGTAGGCATTAGTGGCTGGGTCTCAAATTTCAGCCTCGTGCACACTTACTTGGTAGTAAGACTCGGCGAGACTAAGTACTCGTAGCAGCCTCGTGTTTCTGTCTGAAATGTGAAAATTGCCTTCGTTCTGCACTTGGAATGCCTCTTAGTTGTTTATTTTGGAGGGGGAAAAAAGTAACCATCCCACTTAACAGTTTCAACTGCTTTGGGGAACATCAGAGTGGTGTTGGGGTTAGGTTTTTGAACTGTGAGTTTGAGATCTAAGGTTAAGTTTCTTTATTAGTCTGCTTTTCTCTGGACATGGGATTCAAGGTTCCCATTCAGTCATGAAACTCACTGGGAAAATCACACTAAATCAGGGCTGGCCCATGACGTAGGGATGATGATGGCAGGCAAGCCATGCTCAGCTTCAGCGGTAGGCAAAGGCAGACCCTTTCTGAACAAACCTTGCCAAGAAAATCCCAGGAGAGGGATGCCGTAAGTTGGAGTCAAGGTAAGAACCACAAAACTGACAGATTTAAACCGGCATATTTTTATGTAGATCCCCAGCTGTCTTGAAGCAGGCCAGGCCCTGATAGATCTATCAAATAAATCAAATCAAGCTGGATGAGATATTCTCCAGACTTTCTTTCCACTGCTTCCTGTATTATTAAATATCCCTTGGCTGCCTTGGGATGAGCCCAGGGCGGTTGGCAGTTTTCCCTCTGGTTTGCTCTCCTGTCCTTTCTGCTAGCTTTGGGAGGCCTCCCTCACCCCATCCCAATTGCCCTGACTCCTTTCATCTAGTTGGCCAACCCCGTCCCCAAGACTCTCCACTTGGGAAGTTGTCTTCAGCAGGTCTTGAGTTCCCAAATGAAAATGGGTGAGCATTTCTGTCCAGCACAGAACCTTTCCATTCCATTCAGAACCGAAGAAACAAAGTTGCACAGGTGATGCCTTTGCACCTGGATACACACTGAACATGGAACATCACGCTTGGTGTATTGGTTCATTGGTCCTTTCAGCACAAGGGCCCCATTGCACAATTCTTGCATGCATGCAGAGTTTTATGTGGCACAACCCCCCAATCTTGGTCCAGATTTCCAAAGCTTTAAAAAAACCCTGATTTCCCTTCCTGTGCATTCTTTTACTTCCACCTCTCTGTATGAGCCTACCTAGATCCTAAGGTTCCCTGGAGAGGTTTGACTATCTTGGAGACAAAAAATAAGGCCTTCTCAGTGGTTGCCCCTAAACTCTTGAACCCCCTTCCTACTGAGAACTATAAAAATAGTTGAAGCTAAAGATGTTGCTAAAATTGGGGAAGGACTGGGGGCTTTTGAGGACCAGTATGGGAGCCTCTGTGGCTGCAGAAATGGATCTGGGAGGTCACCCCTGTACTAGGGAAATTGAGAGCAAAAGATAGATGTTTCCCCCTTGCTTTCCTTCTCTTTGGTCATTCTGATGGGCTTTCAGAATTGAAGGTTTATGAAGAAAGGGCATTTGATGCCCAATCTGGAATAAAGAGACCAGACACATGACATTGGGAAAATGGGAGACCACTTTATTTGAACCAAAACTATTTAAGGTGCACTGGCCTGGCTTTGTAGCAAGAGAGGGGGAAAAACCCTGATGCGGGTCCAGCTGAAGCCAGGCGTGGCTTCCTCCACTACCTTCTCAGCCCACCCCTGGGCAACACCGCTGGGTCGCAAGTGTAATCCTAGATTGTTTCACGGCTGCCTGTAGTTGGAAGGTAAAGCCAGTGGGTTCCCACGAAGTCCCAGGACCCTGCAGGTGAGAACCCCAAACCCAGGTTTTCCTCAAGGGCAGCCTCCTTCCCCACTCCCAGAGTCTCAAACGTGGCCAGGTGTAGGGCTGATAAATATATAACTTGGAGGCAAAGAAGAGATAGGAGTATGCCCAGAATTTCATAGAATCATAGAATCATAGAGTGGAAAGAGACCCCTGGGAACCTCCAGACAAACCCCCTGCCATGCAGGAACACCCATCAAATCATTCCCAACAGATGGCCATCCAGCCTCTGCTTAAAAACCTCCAGAAGGAGAATCCATAACACTCCACTGAGGCAGTAGATACCACTGCCGGACAGCTCTGACCGTCAGGAAGTTCTTCTTGAGGTTCAGATGGAATCTCCTTTCCTGCAGCTAGAATTCAATGCTCCTTGTCCTAGTTTCTGGAGCAGTGGAAAACAAGCCCGCTCCCTTGTCGATATGACATCCCTTCAAATATTTAAACATGGTTATCATATCCCCTCTCAGCCTTCTCTTCTGCAGACTAAACATCCCCAGCTCCCTCAGCTGCTCCTCATAGGGCTTCATGGGTTCCAGACCCTCCACCATTTCGGTCGCCCTCCTCTGGACTTGCTCCAGCTTGTCCATATCCTTCTTCAATTGAGGTGCCCAAAACTGGACACAATATTCCAGATCAGGTCTAACCAAGGCAAAATAGAGTGGCACCATTACCTCCCTCGATTTAGACACCATACTCCTATTGATGCAACCAAGAATTGCATTGGCTTTCTTGGCTGCCGCATCACACTGCTGACTCATGTTCAGCTTGTGGTCCACCAAGACTCCTAGATCCCTTTCATACATACTGTTGTCCAGCCACATGTCCCCCATCCTATATTTGTGCATTCCATTTTTTCTGCCTAAGTGCAGGACCTTACATTTCTCTCTGTTGAAACTCATTTTGATTGCTCACTCTTGTCCTGTATCTCCTTCCTGCAGTGGAGTTGGTTTTATCAAAAGGTTCCTAAAGCCAAGTGGTGATCAGTTCGTGGCAATTTTACCATTATATACAGCCAGAGAATCACGTGTACCTGATGTTTCCTTTCGGTGCTTTGGGCCACTCATTTTGTGTCCATTTAAGACATGTACGCTTGGCTGCGTATAAACAGGAAAGCTTCATTTCTCATGGCTGATGACACTTACATCTGAGTGACTGTAAACAAACCTTTGACTGAGATTCTCTCTCTCTGTGTGTGTGTATGTGGGAGGTAAACACTCATTATCTTAATTTGCAAATGGTTTTGTGGTGCTCACAGTGTGCATTGTTTTCTTTTTCCCTTCTTTCTCTCCTCCCTTCCTCCCAGTTTGCTATCATTTATTAAAGCGCCTACAAAATTATCACCAAACGGAGAGCATAAAACAGTTGCTTAGCTGCAAATGAGTTCCAGAAAAAAAATAAAAAAATAAAAAAAAGGGGAGTCAAGTTAAAGCAAACAGCAATAACGAAATGATTGCACTCTGGTGAAATGTGTGCTTGTCGTAATGGTTGGATTAGCAATAATCTCCTTCCAAAGGGGGCCACTCGGCAATATGGTACATTTTTATTTTCCCCCCACAGAAAGATATTCTATCCCAGAAGAAATAGCTCTGTGTGGATCCATGGGTGGCAGCTGGCTTTTGTTACAGAAGATCAAACGGGTTGTTCCGTAGGCGGAGAACTGTTCAGGTTGCTACTTCTCCCTGGCAGAGCGGGAAGGGAAGGATTTGCCAGCAAGGTGGGGAGGAGGAGAGGATAAAAGGGCCTAGATTTTCTCCTGCCTGCCCTCTTCTCCCCCTCTCTGTCTGCTTTATTGTTCGCGGAGCCTGGGAAAGTTGTCTGGCAGTCTGCCTGGGACTTATGTCTTCCTAGAAGGTCTTCTCTGTGTGCAAAATTGAACTGAGTCATTTCACAACATCTATATTCACTTAGGGGTTGCTGCGAGGTTGCAACGTGCAGGCATCTGTTGTACGATGGCGGAAAGAGGATGCGAAAGGCCCCTTCCCTAAATTGCAAACCTTAGGATTCCATAGGAAGTTGAAAGTGGAATAGTAGTGCTGTAACAGTCTAGTGCGGAAAGGCACTAAGAGAAGGGCCCCTCTCCTAATTCTCCAAGTCGGAATAGGATTGCATGGGAGAACGTGACAGCGTGGTTCCATGTAGGGTTCAGTAGGTCGTAACCAGCTCTTTGAGTTGTGCCCAGAAACAGACAAATAGCCAATGGAGCTCTTGTAACAGGGGGATCATGTGCTCCCTGGAACCAGTCCCAGTCTACAGTCTGGTGCTTTGGCCGGCTGAAATTTTGGAGACCTTTAGGGAGCCTCACGGACAGCATTTTGCATCCATCCCAATGGAAGGTTACAAAGGTATGCGTTGCCGTGCGAGGATGCAATTATTTACATCTTTGTATATTTTCAACTTATTTGGTTTATGCTGGACTGTTCAATACGTAGCGAAACAGAAGCAAAGAGGGGAGGGAGAAAGGTAGGCAGGTCAGCATACAAAGTATATGAATGTCAAATAAATTCTTGGTACTGATCGCAGCCTTAAAGAAACCGACGTGTGGAGTTGTTTCTTAGCAAAATTCCGACCCATTCATGGAGGCTAAGACACAGCTTGGCTGGATGTCGTCCTCGTCCCGCTGTGCCTTCCGACTCCCAACTTACAATATTGGGGTCTTGGCAACAGAAAATGGGTGCTTGTGGATAGCCTTCAGTCTCCCCTTTTTGGCACGATCTTGAAGTGATTCACCAGCTAAATGCCTTATCATAGAATCATAGAATCATAGAAATGTAGAGTTGGAAGAGACCCCAGGGGCCATCCAGTCCAACCCCCTGCCATGCAGGAACACCCTCAAAGCACTCCCGACAGATGGCCATCAAGCCTCTGCTTAAAAACCTCCAAGGAAGGAGACTCCACTACACTCCGAGGCAGCAGATTCCACTGCTGGACAGCCCTGACTGTCAGGAAGTTCTTCCTGAGGTTCAGGTGGAATCCTCTTTCCTGCAGCTTGAATCCATTGCTCCTTGTCCTGGTCTCTGGAGCAGCAGAAAACAAGCCCTCTCCCTCCTCCACGTGGCATCCCTTCAAATATTTAAACATGGCTATCATGTCCCCTCTTAACCTTCTCTTCTGTAGACTAAACATACCCAGCTCTCTAAGTCTGTCCTCATAGGGCATGACACGGAGCTTTAGCAAGGGTGACTTTACTTTGCCCTGACAGCCACCCGAAGTCCAGAAACTATGTAGTTTTTGAAAACATCTTGCAGGGGCGAAATCTCCAGAGACAATGAAAAGCCAACTCTGAGTATTCCTTGCCTAAGAAAACCCTATGAAATTCATAGGATCACCATACATCAACAAGTGACTGGAAAGCACTCACACACATAGCCTAAAGGCACCAGATCCTGTCTGATCTTGGAAGCTAAGCAGGGTCAGCCTTGGTTAGTACTTGGATGGGAGACTGCCAACGAGCATTGGGCGCTGTAGGCTATATTTCAGAGGAAGGAACTGGCAAAACCACCTCTGAGTATTCCTTGCGGAAGAAAACTCTGTGAAATCCATGCGCTCACCATACATCCACAGGTGACCTTAAGGCATGTGAGTGCACACATGCACACACACACACGTGTGCACAGGTACCCTAAAGGCACCAGATCCTGTCTGATCTTGGAAGCTAAGCAGGGTCATCCCTGGTTAGTACTCGGATGGGAGACCGTCGACAAATATCAGGCTCTGCAGCTCTATTTCAGAGGAAGGAATTGGCAACTCTGTCCTCCTCTTCTTTCTTCTCTCCTTCCTCTTTACTTACCCCCTCCTCTTCCTTTTTTCTTTGGAGAGCATACAGACACTAGAAAAACTCTCCTTGCATTTATAGCAACCCAGCTGTGGCCCAATCAGACTGCACACAATAGCTGTAAATGTCTAATCCTTTTAGAAAGCCAGTCTAAGTGGTGTACATGTGTGTGCATGAAATAATAACGTGACCGTTTTCTTTCTCCTTTTTTCCTGAATGCACTCCCAGGGTGAGAGGTTTCTCCGATGCATTTTGCTCTTCTTTCGGAGAAGTCAAGCTGCAGCATCTCCCCAAAGTGATGCTCGCTTTGGAAACAGAGAATTGGTGATTAGCTCGGAGCATAATAATTAAAACTGTTTGCCTGAGTTACGGTGCCAGGGTGACAGCTGAGGGTGTGGTGGGGGAGATTTTCTTTCTTTTTTTCTGTTATTCTGATGGCTCTCCAAGCAGAAAAAAATTGCATTATGCCCTTGCGTTGTGCAAGAACAAGGCAGAGGAAAATAGTGATTCCTTAAACAGTTGGACAGGTTAGTTTTGTTTAATGGGAGGTAGGAAATTTTGGTTATTGGCAAATGGAAGGTATTGCCGAGTCACAGGGAAAATTTAGTTGGCTGAAAATGCTCGTTTGGTGCTAGGAGTGTTCCAAGAGATTTTTACTGCCCAAAGCAAAGCAGCAAATATCTCCCCCAAGTCAAAGTACAGAGTCCAGAGTCCTGCAGGCTTTTTCCACTGGTTTAAATGCAGCCTTCCTCTTCAATTCACCGTCTTAAGCCCCTGAGCTGTGTTTAAGATGCTGAGAAGGGGTAGCGACTGGTGGGATGTTGGCGATTTCATTCCATGTGTTGCTATAGGTGGACCACATCCAGAGGAGGGCAACCAAAATAGTGAAGGGTCTGGAAACCATGTCCTATGAGGAGCAGCTTAAGGAGCTGGGAATGTTTAGCCTGTTGAAAAGAAGGTTAAGAGATGACACAATAGCCATGTTGAACTATTTCGAGAGATGCCGCATTGAAGATGGAGCAAGCTTGTTTTCTGCTGCTCCAGAGATTAGGACATGAAGCAATGGCTTCAAACTTCAGGAAAAGAGATTCCATCGAAACGTTAGGAAGAAACTTCCTGATGGTAAGAGAAGTTTGACAGTGGAATATGCTGCCTCAACATGTGGTGGAGTCTCCTTCTTTGGAGATTTTTAAGCAGAGGCTGGATGTCCATTTGCTGGGGGTGTTCCCGCATGGCAGGGGGTTGGACTCTACAGCTGATGTGGTCTCTTTATAGAACCATAGAATCATAGAGTTGGAAGAGACCCCAGGGGCCATCCAGTCCAACCCCATTCTGCCATGCAGGAACACCCATCAAAGCATTCCCAACAGATGGCCATCCAGCCTCTGCTTAAAAACCTCCAAAGAAGGAGACTCCACTACACTCCATTGAGGCAGCAGATTCCACTGCCGGACAGCTCTGACTGTCAGGAAGTTCTTCCTGAGGCTCAAGTGGAATCTCCTTTCCTGCAGCTTGAATCCATTGCTCCTTGTCCTAGTCTCTGGAGCAGCAGAAAACAAGCTTGCTCCATCTTCAACATGACATCCCTACAGATATTTAGATGGCTATCACGTCCCCTCTTAACCTTCTCTTCTGCAGACTCAACAGACCCAACTCTGTCTTCCAACTCTATGATTCTGTGATTTTATGACTCTTTGAAGGAAAGGCTATTGTAAATGTTATTATTCTTCATGGTAATCCAAATGGCAAATTAGTGCCCAGCTCTCTTTCTGCTCCATCGTGTTTGCTGGAAGGCGTCACTTCTACGAATGGCAATGATGGATAAGTGTAGCATTCCAAGGCTGGAGAGAGATTTGTCCACCATCAAGAAAATGTTTCTAGGCTGTCATTAGCTCCCATTGATGAAATATCATCTTGGGGTATAAATCAGGCATCTACTTAACAACAACAACAAAATTGTTCCAGAAATTGGAACAGCGTGTTTATCCCTTAGCTTTTCATGAGGGATATACTAGAATAATGCATCTTTGGAATGGCCCAGTTGTTTAAATGTTGTTCCTGGTTCATTCTCAGGGGTGAAATGGGGACAGTTCAATATTTTATATTTTTAATGAATACGTGGGTTAACATTTACATACGCCTCGAGGAACCAATGGAATGAAATTCAATTCAGTAATGCGCTTTCTTTAAAAAAAAATACTTTGCATGCTATGATTGTTCGGTGGGATGAAGGCATGCTGCTTCTTAACTTAATATTTAATACACAAAATCTAATTTATACAGGGGAAAATAAAATGGCATGTCTCCTGGTATGCCTAACTGCGATCCCTGGTGGGAGACCGAAAATGGCGTGTGATAAAGACACCAAAAGCTCATGAATAAGCTACCCACCTCCTCTTCCATTTGTGAGAGATTATGGCTGAAACTGTGTATATGGTTGGCTCTCTATATTCAGTCGGTTTGGGGTGCAGGACCCCCTGCAAAAAGTGGAAAAATTGCAAATTTCAAAATGTGTGTGTGTGTGTGTGTGTGTGTGTTTTTCTTAACTCTGCCAAGTTGGGGGCAGGAAACCTGAACCCCCCCTTCTGTACTACACAGTTATGGTGCTATTATTCCACTTTCAACATCCTGTGGAATTCTGGGGTTTGTAGTTTACTGAGGCCAAAGAGCTCCCTGGCTGAGAATTCTCAATACTCCTCCCTAAACTGCAAATCCCAGGATTCCATAGGATGTTAAAAGTGGAATAATGGCATTATAACAACGTAGTGTGAAAAGGCTCCTAATCTCTTATATGGCAGAAAACAAGCTTGTTCCATCCTTTACATGATATCCTTTCCAGTAAGAGCTTCACAAAAGTCCCTTTTGGTGAACTGCAACCTCCCCAAACCCCAGGTAGCATGATTAAATGACTGGGGAATGCTGGGAGTTATAGTCTTAAAAAGGGATGCTTTCGGACTCTGGGTAAGCGTTTATCTCACCAGAGTAGACTCAGTGAATTATTGCTGTTGTGTGTCTTTGAGTAATTTCTGGCTTATGGCAAACCTATCCATGGATTTTCTGGGGCTGAGAGTCTGCGATCCACTCAGGGTCAGTAGATTTCTATTTACTCCAGGGCTGTAGTCCAATGCTCTAACCACTATGCAACGCTGGCTGTCATGAAGTTTGCATAGAATAAGGCCTGAACGGTAAAGATTCCCACGAGTCCAGGATTCATTTCCTTAGGCTCTCTTGACACTTGGGACCCTTCAACCCATTTTCAGAGTATTTTTGAATATTCCCATCGCTACATCACATTCGAACTCTCCAGGGATTTCGTTCCAAGGGCGAAAACATCGATACACTATATTTGTAAGCCCCTTAGAAAGACAGCTGCTTCCTATCATTCCCAGAAGCTGTGATTAAAAAAAAGTTGCATATGGTTTATTTGACTGGCTTGAGTCTCTTTCAGGACAGTGTTGGAAGGGCTGTTTTGTTTTTTAAAAGCCAAGAGCACCCGTGGACTGTCTGGGCCAACTTTATCAAGCCAGTAAATTACATCTTTTGTCACTTATTCTGTCTGTGGGAGCCTGGCTTGGCTTGGAACGTGGCGATCCCGATAAAAAACAGTCAAATGGGGACCCTTTAGATGCCCCGTTCTTCTGAGAACCCATGGCTGGGAACCAGCAGGGTCATTGCACAGTGGCAACGAGTCCCCGATTAAATATAGTTTTCCAGAATCTAATGTTTTTCAGTCCCAGGGGAAGAGAGGAGCATGCACAGAAGGAAGGCGAGGGACTTTGGTCCAAAGCGTCCATCATTCCTTCTTTTCAAGCGAGGATTCTGCTGATATTTCATAACCGATGCCTCGGGGGATTTAAGCAAAAGTTGGGAGGGTGGGAATAAAGAGGGAGAGCCAGCTCCTCCTTTCCTACTGATCTTTCTCCGCTAAACAGCTGAGGCATCTTTTTTTCCTCCTATTATCCACGCTCTAGATTTTGCTGTCAGGCGGCTGGGGAGAAGTCTTTTTTTTCCCTCCCCGATTATTTATTATTTTTCTTGCATTTCCAGCTCACACTTCCTCCAAGTCGTTTGGGGTGGCATGGATGCTTTGTGGCTAAGAAAAAAGGAGAACAGGGTCAATGCTTGGAAAGGTTGCTGTGGGATGGCCAGAATGGGGAACATTGAGATTTGCAGTCCAAAAGACACTGTTTCCAAGCTGTGCTGAAGAGTAGTGGCTGCTGATGGTTCTAGTAGAAAAAAGCAAGGTGTGTATTGGAAGTTTTTGGCATATGTGATTCTCTCTGCCCCGTGGTAGCCTCACAACAACCCTGTTGGGTAGGCTAGGTGGAGAAAAAGAGAGATTTATCCAGTTATTTCGGTACATTTCTTTGCGCAACATGTAAGATGTAAGATCTTCTTCATGGGCTCCTTAATGAACGTCGGTTGATGATTTGTACTCCTTGGAGCTTCCTAGAGAAAAGATGAGTCGCTTGTAAAAGGCAGCCTGAGTTATGTGACCTTTTGAAATGGAGCACAAGTAGGAAACTGTGGCCATTTCCGCACGAGCTTGTTATAGCACTATGATTCCACTTGCAACATCCTAGGGAACCACTTGCAACATCCTATGGAACCAAGTGGCCCCTCCCGAAACTGCAAACCCCAGGATTCCATAGGATGTTGCAAGTGGAATCATAGCACTATAACAGGCTCGTGCGGAAATGGCCAAAGTCTCTGCAGATGTTGCCGGATTGCAGCTCTCAGCATCCTGAAGCCCAGCAATGATGTCTAGAGTTACTGGGAATTCCAGTCCTACACAATTTGGAGAGCTGTATGTTGCCACCTTTGAACTAGAAGAACCCTTATCTGTGTTAAAAAGAATAATCTTCTTCACATTACACAATTGGAGCACCTTAATGTCACTTTAGCTTCCATGACGTCACCCTATGGAATTCTGGAATTTCTAGTCTCAAGGAAGTATTGAGGATTCTCTGGTAGACAGCTCTGATGCCTGTCCAAATTGCAAATCCCAGGATTCCATAGCATGGTGCCCTGTCGCTTAAAGTGGCATCAAAGTGCTATAATTTGGTGGTGTGAAAGAGACCCAGGGCTGTCATTCCTCTTATCCCATCACTAGATAAAAATTTCTCAAAACCTGTTTTGCTATTGCTGTTTACCATCTTGGCATTTTGGCATGACGAACGGACATAAAACAGAAAAGCAACAGCCCGAAGATCAGCAAGTTAGATTTCGCCGGAGTTGATCTTTAAAGTGGAGCTTCCATCATTTTCCAAACCGTCAACCCAGCAAAACTTGTCAAACGCCACTTGCACCTCCTAGGGGGGCAAAGAAAGCCTGACCTTTCAATTTCCACCAGTATCAGATTCGTGATTCCTCCCCCGACCCTGGCGTCCCAATTTAAGATAATAGGCAGGTCATTTTAAATGTGGGAGAAACTGAAGGTCACTTTGCCTTTTGGCTTCCCCGAGGGGAGACGGACTGGCAGGGGAGCAACCCACGTTGCAAAACTGCCTGCTTTAATCACGGCACGGCTTGGGTTTTGTGTGGCTCATCTACCCGCTGTTGTCAGGCTAGGTGGGGAGAAAATAACCTTTTGAATATTTGGTAGGAGTGAAAAATGCAGGAAATGATCTGTGGGAAATGAGGGGATGGATGGATGGATGGATGGATGGATGGTAACATAGACAGATGGACGGACCGTTTGACTGGCATCCAGTTAGGAACAAATGCATGTGCAAGTCATGCTGCAAAAAGAGCCAGCATAGTGTAGTGGTTTGAGCATTGAACTATGACCAGGGTTTGATTCCCTGCTTGGCCATGGAGACCCATGGGGGGACCTTGGGTGTGTCACACACTCTCAGCCCCAGGGGACCCCATGATAGGTTCACCAAAAAGTCACAAAGGACTTGAAGGCCCACAACAAAGGGGCAGGGCCAAAAATTCATCCTTGCACGACGGACGATAGCAGCAGAAACAGATTTCCGCACAGCACTCTTATGGCGTGATCATTCCACTTTCAACATCCCATGGAATCCTGGGGTTTGCAGCTTAGGCCCCTCCCTAAACTGCAAACCCCAGGATTCCATGGGATGTTGAAAGTGGAATGATCGTGCTATAAGAGTGTAGTGCGGAAATCAAGAGAGTTGCACAGACAGCCTGTTCCTTTGTGCCTTTTCTTCGCATGTTGCGATGTTGGCTTAAAATATACACGAAGGATGTTAGAAGATGCTCAATTGTCCTCTCATTAGTATGATTAACAGGAATATTGATTAACTGCTTCTATTGACCAATTAAATGAATAGCCTCTGTTTTGTTAACTTCTGGAGGTTGGGAGACTTTGAGGGACCAGCAAGGGTCTTTGGGGCCCCCAAAAGTAGAGTTTGGGGTCCCACGTGGCCCACTGCCCACCTTGCCCCTTACTCATATCATCCCCAACTATACTGCTGGAAGCTGCCAAGAGCTTTCTGCCTCCTGGAGCCTCAAATCATCCATGAATGCCACTGAAGGCAGAAGTGGAGACGGTGGGCGTGATCCTCGTCCCCAGACCCCTTCTGCACGTTGGCTGCCTGTCTGAAAAGGCCCTTTATTGTGGGTTCCTTTCGCTGTTCGAAATCTCTCGCAGAGACAGCCCTGACAAGCGGCAATTGTTGTTCAGACCAAATAAATATAGAACCCATTAAAGAATTTTTTTTTTTTTAAGCACAGGCGAGTTGTGGGGTGGCAGTTCTTTCCTTCCCTTTCTCTCTGAAAGAAAACCATGAGTCAGTCCCAACTCTCCATGCTGCGAGTGCCGGAATCAAAGCCTCCTCTTTCTCGACATGTATTTATTCTGCCTACGTATCTAATTGGGTTTTGTGGCTGACAAGCATGCAGTAATTCTCCTCCAAAGTAGATGTCAGAGAAGGGGTTTTTTTCCCCTTGAGGCTGGGGACACGGAGCCAGAAAACTGTTTGTGTGAATGTGTGCAAAGTGATATATCATTCTTAAAACATGGGCATATGAACCATAGCCAAGATTCTGCAATGCAGCCTGTTTCATAACTTTATGAATCCACAGATATGTTGCAGAAATGCCAAGAAACCCTGTTAGTAAATGGTAAAGATGCGCACTGGGCCATGGGCAACAGTGCTCCAATGCGGGTTAGGGGCTTCTGATGCACTTTGGGCACATTGGATGGGCACTGAGTCGTTCTGTTGTGCGTCGGGCACTTCTGATGTGCTGTGGTGCTCCAACGCTTTCAAGCTGGTGTCCGGACATGCATTGGCGTTGAGTGCACCTTGGGCCTTGGCGCATCAATCACTCCACTGACTGTCACTGCCTGGATATTACAATGTCATAGCAGCCCCTGGGTCCACCTAGACCTTGTGATTCTTATTAAGTTAATTTTTTTTGCATATGTAAGGCCGTTTATGAAGGTGTGATTCCCCAGTAGAGAGCCAGCATGGTTTAATGGTTTGAGCATTGAACTATAACCCTGGATACGTAGGTTTGATTCCCCAATTGGCCATGGAAACCCACTGGGTGACTTTGGGCACGTCACACACTCTCAGCCCCAGAAAACCCCATGATAGATTTGCCTTAGGGTTGTCAGAAGTCAGAAACAAAATGGCGCAGTGGTTAAATGCCAGTACTGCAAGTCACAAGGTTGTGAGTTCGATCCTGCTGGGCTCCAAGGTTGACTCAGACTTCCATCCTTCCGTAGGTCAGTAAAATGAGTACCCAGCTTGTTGGGGGCATGTATAGAAACATGTATAGAAATACATGCTATTTGTAAGTTGTTCGCCGCCTCGATCCATATGGAGAGGCGGGATACAAATAAATAATAATAAATAAATAAATAAATAAATAAATAAATAAATAAATAAATAAAGTAATACGCTGCAAAATATGACCAGTTGCAACATCCTTGGTGCTGCTTATATTTTTGAATAAAGGTTTGTTTTAAATATGCAGAATGCTTTCTCCCTTTTTTTGCAGCCGTAAATTGCTTTAACTCCAATTTCCCTCGTATGTAAATTGAGGTGTATAAAACGTATCTTAAACTTTTAGATACATTTGAGAGTTGAGCAAACGATAAAAAATAAATAAAAACATTTTTTTGCATACATAAGGCCATATATGAAGGCGTCATTCCCAAGCAGAGAGCCAGCTTGGTGGAATGGTTTGAGTGTTAGACGATGACCCTGGAGAGCAGAGTTTGAAGGTGCAAAACAACAGTTCCCAGCCAGTGTGCAAATGGACACTTTATTGAAATTCCTTTTCCAAAATGTCCAACCCAGAGAGCTCCAGAAAAGCACAGCATCCTAATAATCCCCATCTTCTTCTTAATCATCATCACATCCATCACCGTCATCATAATCATCCAAAACAAAATAGCAAATTGGTCCCTTCTGAGCTAATGTTCTCCTCCTCCCCACCTTCATTTTGGTGTGGGAAATGACAAGATCCCCCATTGAGAGTAAGAACGGGAGCCTGGCTGTAATCAGGTGGGAAGAGAGGCTCTTGAAATGTATAAAATGGATGGCCTGGGGAAGGAATAAGCTATTGTTCGTGTAATTTTGCTTAATTTTCCACCGGTGAATTGCTTAGGCCTGCGTTGCCTTGGCTTTCTGTTGGCTGGCAGGGGTCAGCACAAAGAGGCCGGAGAACCTCGGAGTGGGGGGACAGCTCTTGTTCAAAGCAGCAGGAACCAGGGTGAACAAAGAACACAAAGAGAGTTGGCTTATTTCAGCCATCCTTCCCCTCTTGCCCCTGCCGATGCAATGCCAATCCATCCAATTCTCCTTCCTGCCAACTTGATATTGTGGGCAGACGGCTTGCCTTATGTTTTTGGGGTGGGCAAAACCTCTCTCCAGGCCAGGCAGATGGGAAAGGCCCGAGGGGTGTGCAACGCCTTTCAGACTCACCGAATTTATTTTTGCAAGAGCCTTGAAAGAGACGTGTGTTTCGGTAAATAAATAAATAAAAATTGGCTGGAATTCAGCATGGACTCTATGGCTTTGTAAGTGGCCCTTCATGGCAGGAAGTGGAATTGAGTCATTTTGCAATCCTAGGATCTTAGCGCTGGAAGGGATCCCAAGGGCCATCCAGTCCAACCCCATTCTGCCATGCAGGAATACACCATCAAAACATTCCCGGTAGATGGCCATCCAGATTCTCTTTAAAAACCTCCAAAGAAGGAGACTCCACCACGCATCAAGGCAGCGCATTCTACTGCTGAAATGTTCTTACTGTCAAGAAGTTCTTCCTAATGTTAAACGGAATCTCTTTTTTCTCTTTTTCCATCTAAACATGGAGGAGGTTCCATGTCCATATTCTCCAAGGGGCTCTTATGAAGTTACAATGTACAGATGTTCATTGTGCCGTGGTAGCTAGTGGAGTGACTGATGTGCCATGGCCCTGATGTGCCGTGGGCACCAGTGCACATCGGAGCACTCTCAAGGAACCAGCTAGGGAGTGCTGAGGTGCAACAGGAGAGCCTAACGCGCATCAGAAGTGCCCAATGTGCATTAGAAGTGCTTTGTCATTGTCTTCAGGAACACCTGATGTGCATCAAAGATACCCAATGTGCACTGAACGCTCTCGCTGGCACTTGAATGTTCATCTTTGCCATTCCCCGGCAGGATTTCATTGCATTTCTCCAATGTAGCTATGGATTCGTAAAGTTACAAATGTATTGCATGATATAATATTAGGAACTACTATGCGCTGGAACTTATGAGTTGTCTGAGTACTTAAAAAAAAAAAGCAGGGGTCTCTCGGAGGCCTTGAGGGGCCAGAGAATACAGTTCCAAGGGCCACATATGATCCATGGGACAAACTTTTCCCACCCAGATGTTGCATAATAGGCAGAGAAACAGAGAGGAAAACAACATTTCAAACTACACTTTTGACACATCTAATACTTCATAATGTGTCCAGTTTACTACAAGGCAATTTCCCGTTTTTGAAAGGCATCCTTTTTGCAACACCCCACCCCTAGTACCTTGCAGAAGTAATTAACTCCGTGTTTGAATTCCTAGCTAGCCAAGAAAAAGCATTATCGAGGTAAAAAAATCCATTTTCAATTTATACAGTGTCAAGTGCCACTGGTAATGAATTTTTAATGTGTTCTCTTTTGTGTTTCCAGTTCTAAAATCACTAGAAACATCGCCTCCCACCCCATGTTGCATATCTGTGGCTAAGCATTTCGTGGAACTGGAGTTCCCCATTTCCCTTGTTGCTACAAGAGTTGAATGGAGGCACAGTCTCATCTCTCTTTATCAGCAGAGTCTGGAAACGGTACCTTTTGGGACTACACGTCCCATACTCCCCAACTCGGTGCCAGGGATTCTGGAAGCTGTAGTCCAAAGGAACCAGTTCAAAGTTTGGGTCATTGGCTGGGAGATCAGGAAGGAAGCTGCTATGGATGGGCAAATCCATCAGTCTCTTTTCCTGCCTGCCTCCACATTGTTTCAACCTCAAGTTCTTTCCTTAGAGTCATAGAGTCATAGAAATGTAGAGTTGGAAGAGACCCCAGGGGCCATCCAGTCCAACCCCCTGCCATGCAGGAACACCCTCAAAGCACTCCCAACAGATGGCCATCCAGCCTCTTCTTAAAAACCTCCAAGGAAGGAGACTCCACTACACTCCATTGAGGCAGCATCTTCCACTTCCGGACAGCCCTGACTGTCAGGAAGTTCTTCCTGAGGTTGAGGTGGTATCTCCTTTCCTGCAGCTTGAATCCATTGCTCCTTGTCCTGGTCTCTGGAGCAGCAGAAAACAAGCCCACTCCCTCCTCGACATTACATCCCTTCCAATATTTAAACATAAGTATGAAGACGTTTGTAAATTTTTGCAAATACTTCAGTAATAACCAGAAACTAAATTCACTCCTCTTAGAACAGTCCAAATCTTCCTTTAAAAAATAAAATCCAAAAACTATGGCTGTCATTCTGTTGGGAACTTAACATCTTTGTAAGTAGCCTTGCATTTGTATGCCTATGCATGTCGACTTATGGCAACCCTGTGAATTTCATAGGTAGGGTAGATCTGAATAAATGCCAGCTTACCATCTCTACCATCATCTGGTTTAGCCATCAAAGAAGATAAGTCATTGATAAAGATGTTAGATAGCACTGGGCCCGGGACAGAACCTGTCTTCTTCCTATCTTGGTGGAGACAGTTCCGCACTAGACTGTTATAGTGCTATTATTCTGCTTTCAACCTCCTATGGAATCCTGGGGTTTGCAGTTTAGATGTTGAAAGTGGAATAACAGTGCTATAACAATCTAGTGTGGAAACGGCCTTTGGAGGCAAGCAAAATATGGTCCACTGTTTTTTTAAAAACTTCATCCATTTGAAGGGATGCCATGTAGAGGGCTTGTTTTCTGCTGCTCCAGAGACCAGGACAAGGAGCAATGGACTCAAGCTGCAGAAAAGGAGATCCCACCTGAACCTCCTGACAGTCAGGGCTGTCCGGCAGTGGAAGATGCTGCCTCGGAGTGTAGTGGAGGCTCCTTCCTTGGAGGTTTTTAAGCAGAGGCTGGATGGCCATCTGTCGGGAGTGCTTTGAGGGTGTCGTGCATGGCAGGGGGTTGGACTAGATGGCCCCTGGGGTCTCTTCCAACTCTACATTTCTATGAATCTATGATTCTATGATTGCCTTCTTTGATTTTGAAAGGTAGAAACGCACCACAAGGGGTCACTATTGTACAGGCAGAAGAGGTCATTCTGTCTCATCCTAACTGGGGATAGTATTGTCTTCTGGCCATCCTCTTGGATCATCTTGGCCGTACTTTGCCTATATAAACCCTCCAGATGGAGGAGACTCTGAGGGTCTTGCAACCTCCTGTGAATGGAGGAAATCCAGATTTAAAGCATCCCAACTGGCAACTGTCCACGTTCTGTTAGATATGGGGACAATACTGGGAAATATTCGAAAATTGGTTGAAAAGCATGTTGAGAAACTCTTGACAAGAAGAATTCTGCACCGATGAGAATCTTTACAGCTTGATGCTTGACTCTTATGCAAAATTTGCCCAGGGTTGCTTTATGTCAGAAAACCCCACACATTTTTCCATGCAGAAAAATAAGATTTCTGTGCAGAATGTTGTAGTATGCACAGAGAAGAGCGTTTTCCTGTTCATATTGGGCAGAATATGCAGCCTGTTGCTACATAGAAGAAAAAAATACTGTTTTCTGCACAAAAAAGCCTCGTGAGATTATTTAGCGCTGTGCCAGTCTTGAACTGGGAATAGTATTGAGAACGTGTGCAGTTTTCAAAGACTTTCTTGGTGCAGGAAGAAAATTGCTGTCGAGAGGAAAATTAGCCAGAATTACACCCCTAAATCCTATTTAAAAATCTCCAATAAGAACGGCTTCCCTGCGCTCTGAAGTATTCAGTTCCAGGATTATAATAGCTCTTAAAAGGGAGGCAAATTTTTTTCTTTCTTTCTTTCTTTCTTTCTTTCTTTCTTTCTTTCTTTCTTTGAGGCTTCTGGAGACTAGAATTCAAATCCATCCTCTGACCACTGGGTGAACCAGGGCAAGTCACATTCTCTCAGCCTCAGCAGAAGAAAGAAACAAACCTTCTGAATAAAACACACAACAATTATGTATTTTTTTTTTATATCATGCATGCTCTTTCCCATGCTGAAAAAAGAGAAAAACCTGAAATGGGAAAAATCACATAGGGGTTGACCATATACTTGGTCAGGTATCTCTAGGTGCCGTCATGCCCTTCCCCAACTTTTTGGTCAAAGACCAAAATTTCCAGTTTTTCCTAATGGGAAGTTGAGATTCCATTTGAATCTGGCGGTTCTGGGCCTCTTGTCCAGAACAGGAAAAAAAACAAGGTTGTTCAATCTTTGACATGGCAGTGCTTCCAACAATAGAAGGTGATTATCACATGGACTGATAACCTCTCCATTATCAAGTCTGTTTAGGGGGAAACTGGCAGCTTCCATGTCAGTGGAGCGGGAAATCCATCCCAGGTTTTAGTCCAAACACTATAGGAACTATCCAAAGTGTTGAAATCTAGTCTTTATAGCTCTTGGAAAGTTTGGACTGAAAATCAGAGCGGAAATCCATCCCAGGTTTTAGTCCAAACACTATAGGAACTATCCAAAGTGCTGAAATCTAGTCTTTATAGCTCTTGGAAAGTTTGGACTGAAAATCAGAGTGGATCCATTGCCCCAGCGACATGAAAGCCTCCAATCGTCCACTTGCTGGTGGGAACCGAATCCAGTGATATTGGGAAGGAGGTGCGTCCCCCAGCCCTGTTGTATGCTGTTGAGCGAGGTGGCTGGCCAGACCAGTAACGATAATAGCATGGCTGTTTAATCTGGCAGCTGGAGAGCCCGAGGTAGTTGACCGTCCTCTGGCCACTGAATCTATCCAAATTGAAACTGACAGCAGCGGCCATCTCGGAGACAGATGTCCACTCTCCCCGTAGTTGAATGGCGCATATAATTATATTTCGCCAAATGCCACTCTTCGGTGATTAGCCTCTTATCGGGTTTGTTCTGTTCCGTGGAAGGTGTTCCCGTCGGTTCCAAAGCGGTTGGGCTTTCGCCCAAGTGGGGAACGTGAGCCTTATGCGAAAACGGGTGGGTGGTCTCCCTCCTCCCTGCCACCTTGAGCCGGGTGGCCAAATGATTGGCAGCAAGAGGCGAAGAACGGCACAGGGTCACGCGAAGCAGGCAGATGCAAGGAGGCAGCGGATAAGGTCACAGTGGCCGGGGACATCGTGACAGTGGTGGAACAAACCGAAAAATGAAACCAAGAATAACCACAGACATACAGGCTAAATCCAGACAGATTTGGACATATTGGTATTAGAAATTCGACCTCGCCTCCTCTGCTTCTTGCTTGGGGATCCTCCAGGACCTAGACCAGGAGAGGAAAAAAGTGCAGCCCATGTGGCCTTTGGGGGCATTTTCTGGCCCTCGAAGCCCCCCAAAGACCCCTCTTCTTATTACGTGCCTTCCAGTTGACTCAGGGTTGCCATAAGTCTTAGGGTTTCCTTGGCAGGATTTATTCAGAGGAAATTTACCATGGCTCTAAGGCTGAGAGGGTGGGTCTGGGACTGAGCCGTGATTGGAACCCTGGGCTCTCCAGAGTCCTAGTCGAACAGTCAAATCGCTACATCACACTGCCCCTCCTCTTCGACCGGCCTCTGACTGTGGGTAACCCTCTCTCCTTGAGTTTTCTTGTCCAAATAAAGAGTTTTTGCCATCACTTTCCTCCGAGGCTGAGAAAGTGTGACTCTCCCAAGATCACCTCGCAGTAATCCAGTCACTCAGAGTCCTGGTCTCATACTCAAACCGCACCGGTTCATCACTTTAATTATGCCTCATTTCCCCCCAAGACGGGGTCTCAAGTAGCTTGCATGACAAAAAGAACTAAAAACAAAACTGCACGTTGAAACATTAAAAAGTTAAGATTAAAAGTAGCACGAACCCGTCTATGGAACTGAAACAATCTAAAACAGGAATTGAAAAGGGTAGAAGAAAAGGCTAACCAAGCCCCCAGCCCCATGTATTGAGTGCCTCCAAGTTGTTTCCAGCTTATGGCCACTTTAAGGCAACCCTATCATGGGGTTTACTTGGCAAGCTTTTTTTTCAGAGGGGGTTTGCTTTTGCCGTCCTCTGAGGCTGACAGACGCAAGCCTCCTGGCCGATCAACGGGGGATCTTTTGAATTAATTCCTATACCAAGCAAATGTTGCAATCCATAAGAATATTGGCATGCTACTGCTGTGAACGGGGTGTCTTCCCTTATCCTCGATTTCTGGTTGCATTTCAGCCAATGTCCTTAGCTTTGAGTTTCCCCCTTCCAGGCAGATTCTGTACAATCTCCATTTGCTTTCATGTACTTTCTGTTTTGTACTCTGATGGTGCCCTCTTGAGTTCGGAAGCATCATAGCGCTCCTCGTCTGGGGCACCAAAAAAAATCTGTCAGCAATCCTTGACCCTCAGTCTTATTTTCTAATATTCTAGATATAAGTCCCTGAGTTTTGCTGGTGTTAAATAAAATGTGCAAGAAAGCATCGAATAACATTTTGGTGCCATATTTGATGTTGCAGTGGTGGGATGGAAGGAGGTCCCCACATTTGGTGGGAGGAATGAGACAGCCAGTAGACAACCCTCCTAGGTGGTAAATCTCTTTTTGGCATCACTAAGCAAAGGTGAGGAATCTGTGCCAACCCAGATGATGACAAACGACTCCCTTCACTCCTAGCTGTGCTAGCAGGGGCTGATGGGAACTGAAGTCCAGCGAGAAGTTCCTCACTCCCATTGTTGAAATTCCTTATTTTCCCACCAGGTTTCTCGTTCTATCTTCATCCCACCTGAGATTGCAAACTTCTCCCTCTCTCACACAGAAAGAAATAGGTGTGTATTTTAAGCACTCCATTTTTTAAAAAGAAAAATAATGCATTTTCCACTTTATGCATTTTCCCACTGAATGAAGCATGCCAGTGCGTATTTCTGAAACATGCACATTTTTAGGGGTGAACATTCTGGGTATGTGTGCCTAGTTTGACACACAGCAGTCGAACTGCAGTTCTGGAAGGAAATCAAAGCAACCACACGGAGGTATATGAGGCACCCTCTTCTGAAGATAAGTCACTTCGGAGCATCGCGGAGAGATTGCACGTTCTAGTGCCGGATGCCAAGATAACCTCCCGATCCCAGCAGAGGATAATCGCAAGCTACCAATTTGTGTCAAGATGCAACCAAGGCAACCTCGTCGGCGGATGGGTGATCGGGGCCTTGAAGCGTTTCACGGTGAATCATCTTGCCAAAAAAAGATTAGCCTCCCAACTCATCCAGCAGCTTTTAATTTTCTTAAGCTGCGCTCTATCATTCCATGGCTTTCTGATGGTCACGCTGGGAGGGCCCCTGCTTATGTAACTGAGACAGCACCAGCCATGTGTAACAGAAAGACGGCAGCAATTGGATTGGAAAAGCCCCATGCAACAAATCTTTACACAGGGAGAGATGGCAAGTGGAGCGGGGTAGAGAGACAAACAGCCCAATGAAGAGTGAGTCTGCTCAGTGCCTACAGAATGCTGACTGGCTGTTGTGGAAGGGAAATGGAACATGCCATGGACTCTTCCTACAGAGTCTCCAACTGGCTAACGAAAACTTTGAACAGGAAGCCCTTCATGCTGCAACACTGCGTTGCAGCCCTATCCATTCCCCCCCCCTTATCTTGGTGGATGGTTGTTCCCCTGTCTGTGGAGCAGTGAATCCATTCTGGGTTTCCCACTGCACTTTGAAGGAGTGATTCAATGCGCTGGACTGGTTTGGAGAGGACGGTCCCACGTCTTGGGGAGGGCCTTCGCAGTTCAGGTTCCAAACCAGACTGGTTTTGCTGCCCAACTGACATGGGAGCCACAAGGGGGTCCCTTCCTTCCACCAAACGGTGGTCAAGGTAGCTAACAGCAACCAGGGAGAAAGTCAATGCAATGCAAAGGCAAATCATTAAAAAAAAATAATTAATTGTGGATCAACAAAAACCACAAAACCAACAGCAAATGTAGCTAGAGCTATGGAATCCTGGGATCTGAAGTTTAGGGGGAGACCTTTAGAATCCTCAGCCAGAGAGCTCTTGGGCCTCAGCAAACTATAAACCCCAGAATTCCACAGGAGGTTGAAAGTGGAATGATAGCACTATAACAGTGTAGTGCGGAAAGGTCCAGTGTAGTGCCGAAATGACCGTAGATAACCACACTGTCCTTTAATTTATCTAATAAATGCCAACTTTTTTCTTTTTCTTTTTTGCAAAAATCTGTGACAACAACAACCCTTCCCTAAGTTTATCGCAGTGTACTGTAGTGGCCTACTTGGGACAGAAAAAACAGCTTCCGATTCTCTCTTTTGTATAATTTAATTCCCCCTTTGCACAAAGAGCAGAAACAGTCAACCTAATCCAGACAGCTGGAGTTTCTCCTATGCCAAATTACCATGTAAGCGGAAGGTTCTCAACCTCTCCGGTTTTGTGGAGAGAAGTGGATTTGAGGGGAAACTCGCTGCTCTCTAATGCTGTGACTTTACTTTAGGAGTCTGTACAGTAGCAGTTTGTGTGTCCCGAAGCTAAAAATAATGTCATCGTTTCCCTTGGAGCTGAGCTCTTAATGCATCTGCTGCAATTGCTGGTGACACTTTTGTGCCTCGTCTACCTACAGCCCTGGAAACGAGCTCAGATTGTTTGTGCCCAAAGCTGGGCTCTATACTTGGGCCATTTCCACACTACACTGTTATAGTGCTATTATTCCACTTTCAACCTCCTCTGGAATTCTGGGGTTTGTAGTTTCCTGAGGTCCAAGAGCTCTCTGGCTGAGAATCCTAAAGGTCCCTCCCTAAACTGCAAACCTCAGGATTCCACAGGATGTTGAGAGTGGAATAATAGCACTATAACAGTGTTGTGCAGAAATGGCCATGGTTGCCTGTGTTCCTTATGTGGGGAAAATCAGTATCTTTTTCTTCATGGGTTTAAATTTGCCCCTGCTCCAATCCCTTATTTCCTCCTTATCTCTTTTATCCAGCAAACTGGTTACTAATCCTCATGGATTCTAGGTTGAGAAATGGGATGGAATGGCTTGTATCCAAAGCCAGACTCTAGACAGGATTGTCTGTGTTCTGATGGTTTTAAGTTACAGGAAGATAGATTTCAGTTGAACATGAGAAGGAAATTCTTCACGGTAAGAACAGTTCAGCGATGCGTCTCCTTCCAACTCTATGGCCATTTCCACACTACACTGTTATAGTGCTATTATTCCACTTTCAACATCCTGTGGAATGCTGGGGTTTGCAGTTTAGGGAGGGGCATTGAGAATTCGCAGCCAGATTGCTCTTTGGCCTCAGGAAACTACAAACCCCAGAATTCCACAGGATGTTGGAAATGGAATAATAGCGCTATAACAGTCTAGTGCGGACATGGCCCATGTTGCTTGAAAGCTTGGTTACTTTGGATTAGTGAAAACTGCTGGGGTGTTTGTGATGTTGAACGAGGGATGTTTCTCTACTGCATTCCCCAAGTAGCTGGAAGCGATTAAAAACAAAGGCAAGGAAGTCAAATTATCATCACAACATTATATGCTTCTGTGGAAGGGAGAAGATACTGGGGAAAAATTGCTGTTTACAAGAGGAGGTTGCAGAAGCTGAGAAAGGATGGGTAATATTGGCAAGATTGCACTCCAGGGTCTTGAACCAGCCTTGGTTTTCAGCACAGCTCCAGGGAAACACTTCTCAGATACACTGGACAGAGCGGCATCTGAAGCGCAAAGCTTGGTACATCATGCATAGGCTTCTTGCAAATCTTCACAGCTTGGGAAGGATGCTCTGGAGATCCATAATGGGAGAGTGCCATGTTTCAGTTGTAGTGAAATGAGGATTCTTTGTGCATCGTGTCCTTGTATTTCGATTACAAGCATCCCTGGGAGGATGTGCCCAAACCATTCTTTACGGTTCTCTTTGCAACATCCAGATGTAATTGCAATGCTCAGTCAAGGCCCATAAATCTGGCCTGTGTAGGTCTAAAAAGTCTTGTTGAACAGGCCTAAAATGAGGGTTAAGAGCCACTCTCCGACATTTAACACTCTCAAGAGGTTTGGGGTTGCTACTGTCCCTTGTGGGATAGAAAATGCCCCCAATGGACAGCTGCGGAGGAACATTGGTGGGCAACAAAAATGACTTCCATGGGGCACATTTTACTGACCTCTGGCCCATGCTTCAATGTGCTTAGCTTTGACACAAATCCATCACTGCGCTTGAGCTGGCCTTTTGTAAGGTTTAATGCCCAATGAAAGAGAATGCCTTTAGCTAGAAACTGCACAAAAGCTTCGGCTAAGAGCTAATTTCCTCACTCGGCTGGGCTGTAAAATGTATTTTTCATATCTGATGGAGGGGAAAGAGAGGAAGTTTAACCCCCGTCGGCTGAATAAAGCTTTCTCAAGGAGCGAGTGGAGAACCGAAACATTCAAACTCTCCAAGCTTGGTGCTTTGAAATGAGTCAGCAGCTCTCTCTCCTGTATTTCTAACAAACTCCATGGTGGATAGATTCAGGGAGAGAGGCGGAAGAGAGGCGGCTGAGTATTGGAACTAGAATTTGGATGCAAGAGAAGTGAGCGGATGTGGGAAGAAATTCATCTGAAAGGAGTACATAATAGACCTGGCTAGGCCACATGGACAGGCAAAGCTGCATTTTTTTAAAAAATACATTTTTCATTGGGTAAAAAAGCTCAGAGAGGGGCTTAGAGAGATCAGCAATTCCTTTGCTTTTGCTTTGGAACAGATGCATGTATTATTTATGTGTTAGGTTTATCGAATCATGGAGCTGGAAGAGATCACAAGGGCCATGGAATCCAAACCCATTCTTATGCCGTGCAAGAATACACTGTCAAAGCATTCCCAACAGATGGCCATCCAGCCTCTGTTTAAAAGCCTCCAAAGAAGGAGACTCCACTACACTCCGAGGCAGCAGATTCCACTGCCGAACAGCCCTGACCGTCAGGAAGTTCTTCTTGAGGTTCAAGTGGAATCTCCTTTCCTGCAGTTTGAATCCATTGCTCCTTGACCTGGTCTCTGGAGCAGCAGAAAACAAACCCGCTCCCTCCTCAACATGACATCCCTTCAAATACTTAAATATGGCTATCATGCCCCCTCTTCACCTTCTCTTCTGCATGCTAAACATCCCCAGCTCCCTATGCTCCTCCTCATAGGGCTTCATGGCTTCCAGACCCTTCACCATTTTGGGTGCCCTCCTCTGGACACACTCCAGCTTGTCCATATCCTTCTTGAACTGAGGTGCCCAGAACTGGACACAGTATTCCAGATGAGGTCGAACCAAAGCAGAATAGAGTGGTACCAATTACCTCCCTTGATCTAGACGCCAGCTGCCCTTGCTGCCCTTTAATCGGGTGGTGGAGAAACCAGCAAGAGCTCAGGCCCGTCACCACAAAATCCGAACCCAGGTTGAAAAACAGCCCTGTGCCAGAAGCAGTCATTAGGCTGATTGCCAGCCTGACGGTGAGTGCTGAGGTTGCTTTTGTTTGCTTCTCTAATTTTCAGAAAGTCTTTAATAACATTACGTGGAGAGTTCCACTGGCGGCGTGCCATCCCTTCCTACAGCAGTCTGGATTTGTATGCCAGGCTGTGTGACTGTGGATCACCTGACAGGTCTTCTACTGATTTTTAAAAAGCTGTTATGTAACGTCAGGCTGAAAGGAAGGAGACGTTTTCATGTATACTTATGCCAGCCTTGAAGCACACCATCGTTTAGAGCTTGTTGAGGCTTTATGTTGTGTAATTGCCAGATTGGCCAGCCGTTGGATAGCTTTCACCAGCTTGAATAAGGAGATCTGTAAGACCTCCTTATGCAAGTATTCTCCCTGGCAATAGTTGGGGGTCTGCGGAGCCGTTGCCGGGGGACAAAAATGCCCTGCTGCTGGATATGGCATTGGGAAGGGGGTAGCGGATGCAAACATTGGGATATGGCATTGGAAAGGGGGCAGCGGATGCAAACATTGGGATATGGTATTGGGAAGGGGGTAGCGGATGCAAACATTGGGATATGGCATTGGGAAGGGGGTAGCGGATGCAAACATTGGGATATGGCATTGGAAAGGGGGCAGCGGATGCAAACATTGGGATATGGTATTGGGAAGGGGGTAGCAGATGCAAACATTGGGTATATGGCATTGGGAAGGGGCAGCGGATGCAAACATTGGGATATGGTATTGGGAAGGGGGTAGCAGATGCAAACATTGGGTATATGGCATTGGGAAGGGGGTAGCGGATTCAAACATTGGGATATGGCATTGGGAAGGGGGTAGCGGATGCAAACATTGGGATATGGCATTGGGAAGGGGGCAGTGGATGCAAACATTGGGATATGGCATTGGGAAGGGAGTAGCGGATGCAAACATTGGGATATGGCATTGGGAAGGGGGTAGCGGATGCAAACATTGGGATATGGCATTGGAAAGGGGGCAGCGGATGCAAACATTGGGATATGGTATTGGGAAGGGGGTAGCAGATGCAAACATTGGGTATATGGCATTGGGAAGGGGGTAGCGGATGCAAACATTGGGATATGGCATTGGGAAGGGGGTAGCGGATGCAAACATTGGGATATGGCATTGGGAAGGGGGCAGTGGATGCAAACATTGGGATATGGCATTGGGAAGGGGGTAGCAGATGCAAACATTGGGTATATGGCATTGGGAAGGGGGTAGCGGATGCAAACATTGGGATATGGCATTGGGAAGGGGTAGCGGATGCAAACATTGGGATATGGCATTGAGAAGGGGTAGCGGATGCAAACATTGGGATATGGCATTGGGAAGGGGGTAGCGGATGCAAACATTGGGATATGGCATTGGAAAGGGGGCAGCGGATGCAAACATTGGGATATGGCATTGGAAAGGGGCAGCGGATGCAAACATTGGGATATGGCATTGGGAAGGGGGCAGTGGATGCAAACATTGGGATATGGCATTGGAAAGGGGGCAGCGGATGCAAACATTGGGATATGGCATTGGGAAGGGGGTAGCGGATGCAAACATTGGGATATGGCATTGGGAAGGGGTAGCGGATGCAAACATTGGGATATGGCATTGAGAAGGGGTAGCGGATGCAAACATTGGGATATGGCATTGGGAAGGGGGTAGCGGATGCAAACATTGGGATATGGCATTGGAAAGGGGAAGCGGATGCAAACATTGGGATATGGCATTGAGAAGGGGTAGCGGATGCAAACATTGAGATATGGCATTGGGAAGGGGGTAGCGGATGCAAACATTGGGATATGGCCTTGGGAAGGGGGTAGTGGATGCAAATATTTGCAAATGTTTGCAAGTGGCGCTTTGTTGTTGTGGGCCTCCAAGTCACTTCTGACGCATGGCAACCCTAAAGCAAAGCTATTGCAGGGAGATTTATTTATTTATTTGCCTAGATTTGTTCAGAGAGGGTTTGCCTTCGCCTTTCCCCTGAGGCTGAGAGAATGTGACTTGCCCAAGGTCACCCAGTGTCTGAGCAGAGATTTGAACCCCAGTCTCCAGAAGCCTTTAATAAATAAATAGATATTTGAAAAATTAAATAAATATTCAAATATTTAAATATAAATGTAAATGTTGAAGTCGTGAGTTGTGTCTTGGGGGTTCCTGGCAAAAAAAATTATATTTGCAGGGGGTCCCTGGTAAGGAAAAGGTTAAGAATTGGTCTACAGTAAGGCCATTTCCACACTGCAGTGTTATTGTGCTATTATTCCACTTTCAGCATCCTATGGAGTCCTGGGGTTTGCAGTTGAGAGAGGAGCCTTGAGAATTCTCGGCCAGAGAGCTCTTTGGCCTCAGGAAACTACAAACCCCAGAATTCCACAGGAGGTTGAAAGTGGAATAAGAGCACTATAACAGTCTAGTGCGGACGCAGCCTAAGTCTGGGAGTGGCTTTGTTTGGTGTAGAGGGAAAAAGGGAATATCAACTCCCTCATTGATTTAAGAAAACATGCGCAGGTATAAGGCATCTTTACACTTTCATATGCCACTAATCGGATTTCATCCCTTGTGTGTTTATTTTATAAGAACTGAATAGGGTTTCTCTTTTTCGCCAAGCAGTGAGTTTTTCCCACGGTCATAAGAAGATGGAGAAATGTATTCTGTCCAGGGGCCATTTATAAAGCAATGTGTTAATAATAAATAAACCTTGCTTTGGTGCTTCAGTGGAGGCCTTAGCCATCTGGATGACGGGCTGTCGAGGGGGCCAGCAAAATGCCATCTCTGTGTGTGCTTCTGATCACGTGGGATTCTCCAAGGCAGCCCTCTCCACAGGAGAGTGACAGGTTGTGATGAGCCCAAACTGGGTAAGATCAGATACCAGGACCTCTCTTCCAGATAATATTCTGGGACAAGGATGAGTCAGAGTTACTTTGGATGCATATTTCATCTGATGCATGAATGTGTGCATATTCCTTGGTACCTGAGGATAAAGTAATTTAATATGGGGGGATGGAATGGACAGATTTTGTTCATTTAGTCGTGAATACTTTGCATGATTAGGTGGAGAGTCTGTGGAACTCCAGTCCCCAGCAGCCCAAGCTAAATTGATGAGGCATGATGGGATTCTAGGCCACCAATATCTAAATTGCCATGGCTTTCCCATTGCATGAGAGCTTCTTAGTTTTTAGAGGTGTGGCTACCACTACAACACCCTGGACAACCCTGCTGTTTTCCGATTTTGGAAGCTAAGCAGGGTTGGACCTGGTTAATACTTGGATGAGAAACCACGAAGCTCTGCCTGTAGGGCTAGGAGAGAATCTTGCGTGAAATCCTGGAACAATGCTGCCTGCCAGAGTTGAGAGTACTGGGTTATCGGGATTGGGATTTAACTCCAGTACAAAGCAGCTTCAGATATTCCTATGGCCGTGGTTCCCTGTGAACAGAGCTATCCAAAGTACTGAATCTATTTTGAGGATACAGTTCAGTACCTTGGATAGCTCCTGGAGACCCAGAAGCCCCCAGCTGCCACTGAAAAGATTGATTGATCGATCGATCAATCGATAAGGCAAAATAATTGATCACAGGCTGAACGCTGCTGCTGCGTAAAGAACTGGGATCCCCCAACCCCATCCATTTGATATTAATCCACGATTTGGAGCTTGTGGGTTAAAATGCTTAGTAATTATACAGTAGGCATTTACGTGGTTGGCTCTGGTGCCACTATGCAATTCTCTTGCCCAGCGGGTGGGCCAGTCTTGGATGCCAAAATATGCCCGTTCCTGCAAGTCATGCTGATCTGTCGAAGGTGGCAGGGAGATGGCTTTTACAGCCGGGTAGGCTATTGGACGCTAATGGGCAAATTGGCCATTCCGGGTCCCTGGAATGAAAAGGACGGCCGACTGCCAAGCGAAAGGATGGGAATCAAATAGAGTTGGCCCCTTCTGTTGGCCAAATAGAGTTGGCTCCTTCTGTTGCGAGAACAACAGACAGCAAGAGGACATCAGCTTGCGCTGGACTGACTATAAATGTCTACGGATAGCTCATCGCTTGAGTCTGACCCGGGAGCCTGGGCTTCCTTCCCTTTGATTCCCCTCCACTCTCCTTTTGCTGTGGGTTTTGTCTTTTTTAGTTTATAAGCTTTATCGCCGGGGCTTTCGCTCTCTGTCTCCTCGTCTCTTGATGTGAGCATTCTGGGGGACATGAATTGTCTCGGAAGCAGTTCAGTCCGTCAGTCAGATTCTGGAAAGTAATGGCGGTTTGGTTTTTCACCTTGGATGGCCACAGTGTGGATCGTGGAGAGACAGAGGCCACAATTTTGCACTCTTCTACAGCTCTGAAGGGCTGGAGTACTCCATTGCGGTTGTGATTCTGGTGTGCTGGAAGTGACAATTTATCACTTTTTTGTTGTTGATTTAAGGTAAATTGAAGTTGTTCTGGGAAGTCCTGCCTCAAATGGCTTGCAGTAGTCCAATCTGCCCCCCCCCCGGCCAATGCTTTTCAGCCAAAAAATTCAAGTCACAATCCAACTGCAAATATGACAGGTCCTGAATGGTGAAAATTCTTACCAGTCTTGATAGGATTTCCCAGCACTTGAGATACATGTTTTCTGATCAGTTTTTGAGTGTCTTTGAAGATTTCTTCCCATCCACAGCATGGATGCACAGGGGTGCATGTTGCTCATTCTCATTAGGCATTGTGCATAGCACATGCTGGGGCATGCATGCCCTTGGCATTACAATGCAGGCATTGCACGTGTGTGTGTGTACATGGGCCTTCAAGTCCTCTGTCAACTTACAGTGATCCCATGAATTTCATAGAGTTGTCTTAGGTAAGGAATATTCAAAGGTGGTTTTACCAGTTCCTTTCCCTGAAATACAGCTTACAGTACCTGGTATTCGTTGGTTGTCTCCCATCCAAGTACTAACCAGGAGTGATCCAGCTTAGCGTTCAAGATCAGACAGGTTCTGGTGCCTTTAGGACATTTAAGCCCTGACCGTGTAAATTCATGACTGTAAATTTATTCTCCCTCTTCTTAATGGAGTGCCTGATGCAAAATTTACCACTTCACCCTTTCTGTAAGCAGAGGGATGATCCAGCCATCCAATGTTTCCTTAGGTTTGGTTTCTTTCTGAAAAGAGGTCACCAGAACCTTCAAATACTTTGCAAAATTTCAGCATATGTACCTGTAGCCAGGTGCAAAATGATCACAACAGTGTGGTGACCTCTAAAGGATCCTGGTGGATTTCAGCACTGATGTAATCATTTAGCATCTGCCCACAGTGACGTAGCTGGATGATTTTCCCATCCTTCCTACCCCTTGCAAGACAAAGAAAGTCTATGGGTGGGTGGGGGCTTCAGATGATATGTGGTAAATGTGGGGCAGGGGCTAGGCATGCACGTGGAACTATTGCTTGCCATGCAGGATTGCAGTCGTAAAAATGCTAACTGGAATAACTGTGTGTGTTTTTCCTTAACGATAGACTGGTCGTGGCTGTCACGCTATCTTTTTGGTAGGTAATTGTGTGATCCTACTCTCTAACTAGTGTTTGGGGTCAGGATGCTAGAGAGAGAAAGAGAAAGAAGCCGTATGCTTTATTCTTTTATACTCAGTGGGGCATACTTCCTTAGGCAATAGAAGCTCTGGTGAAAAGCCCCTTGTAGCTCTGTCGAGCTTTCCTCCCCTCCCCGAGGAAGAACGACATGCTTGCATCATCCCAGTGGCTTCTTTGAAAGATGGATCTTTCTTGTTGCCAAGTACACGGAGATTGTCTTCCAAGAAACGAGCCACCTGGAAGTGAACGGCATGTTGCACATTAGGTTGGAGATGGAAACACAAAGGCAGACTGAAGCGGCATCTGTATTTTTGAAAGAGAAAGAGATAGATGGGAAGCGGGGAGGATAGCAACAACAAAAACCAGAGATACCGAGAGATACAGAATCCTCCCCACTATTCCTTTGGGGCTGTGCGGGAGAATTGCTGTGCCGGAGAAGTGCTTGGGGTCTATATTCTAGTCATGGAAGCTCATTGCTGCTGTGTGCCTTCTGGTTATTTCTGATATGCAGCAATTCTATCTCAGGCTTTCCTTGGCAAGGTTTGTCCAAAGGGGGGTCTGCCATTGCTTTTATCTGAGGCTGAGAAAGTGCAGCTTGCCCAAGGTCGGCTGGCGGGGATTCGAACCCTACGTCATGTCGGCTGTGCTCCGTGCCATGGCTGATAAGGTGACTCATCCGTGATAATGAACGCCTGTTGATTATGCTGGTACAAAGCTGTATGCTGGTATAAATCATAGAATCATAGAATCATAGAAATGTAGAGTTGGAAGAGACCACAGGGGCCATCCAGTCCAACCCCCTGCCATGCAGGAACACCCTTCAAAGCACTCCCGACAGATGGCCATCAAGCCTCTGCTTAAAAATCTCCAAGGAAGGAGACTCCACTACACTCCGAGGCAGCAGATTCCACTGCCGGACAGCCCTGACTGTCAGGAAGTTCTTCCTGAGGTTCAGGTGGAATCTCCTTTCCTGCAGCTTGACTCCATTGCTCCTTGTCCTGGTCTCTGGAGCAGCAGAAAACAAGCCCCCTCCTTCCTCTACGTGGCATCCCTTCAAATATTTAAACATGGCTATCATGTCCCCTCTTAACCTCCTCTTCTGCAGACTAAACATACCCAGCTCTCTAAGTCTATCCTCATAGGGCTTCCAGGCCCCTCACCATTTTGGTCGCCCTCCTCTGGACCTTGTTGGAGTGAGTTATCCTCTTGGTGTAGCACAAAGCTTGGATTTGTCAGAAAAAGTTGGGATAGCGTGCTATGACAGCGCAGACAACAAGACAGCTAACCCTTACTCACTGAAACAGACAGAGCTTTCTGTGGCAGTGTATGTCAACAGGATTAACTTCAAGTATTACATATAGGGCACCCTGTGTTACATGTTAAACTTCATTGTTGGTTGTTGTCAGTGTGTGTTCAGCCATGCTGTTAAGGCATGGCTCTTTTTTCTCAGACATGATAGCAATCGACAAGTGATTGACTAAGTTTGAGCTTTAGGGTACTTTGTAATGGTAATAAAACCTAGGAGGTGTCGCTGGAACGATAAGAGGGAGGGATGTGATATACCAGGTTTGGGAAACATGTGATTTTTCACTTGGAAGAACCCCCGTGCTCCCAAGAATTGCATAGAGAAATACAATTGTTTTAGAGAAGACTTTTGTCCCCTGTGGGATTGTTATAATGAATTAAGAAGAACCCTAGGCTTTCCAGCTGTCATGGCTCGGGTTTGCCTTTGCACCAACCTTGGCAACCAAGGGTCTAGGATTCCCATGCCCAACAGGGCAAGCTTGGAGGCAAAGCTTCAGGAATACATTCAGATATACATGTTGTGCCCAACTCACTGACATGAACCATTTTTATGGACATATAGCCTGACATATAGAGGTCATTTCGGCAGATATATATATATATTTTATTTATTTATTTAATTATTTATTTGTATCCCGCCTCTCCATATGGATCGAGGCGGCAAACAACTTACAAATAGCATGTATTTTGAAACATTTCTGTACATGCCCCCGACAAGCTGGGTACTCATTTTACCGACCTGCGAAAGGATGGAAGGCTGAGTCAACCTTGGAGCCGGGCAGGATCGAACTCACAACCTTGTGGCTTGCAGTACTGGCATTTAACCACTGCGCCACCAGGGTGCCTGTTTTAACAGAGCTACAGCTGTCCATGGTGCTGAATTTCTCCTTTTTTTTTTATGAGCCATCTCCAGCATTCTAGTTCGGTGGGTCTCAGCCTTCCGCTTTCTAGATGTTTTGGACTTCAACTCCCAGAATTTGTGACCATCAGCCAAGCTGGCTGGGGCTTCTGGGAGCTGAAGTCCAAAACACCTGGAGGACCAAAGGTTGAGAACCACAAACTAATTCATTTTCCTACCATATAGGTAAAGCCTAGGGTGTTTAGTGTACTTACCTTCCCTCTTTCAGGCTGAAGAGATTTACCAAGATTTCTTGTGTCTATCCAGGGAGCAGTGTCTGTAGGTTAGGGGGTGGGAGAGCCAACATGATGTAGTGGCTTAAGAACTGGATAAAATCATAGAATCATAGAGTTGGAAAAGACCACAAGGGCCGTCGACTCTAGCCCCCTGCCGTGCAGAATACACCATCAAAGCATTCCCAATAGATGGCAATCCAAATCTCAAAATAAAGAGACTCCCTCACACTCCCTGGCAGCAGTGTATTCCACTGCCAGACTGCTTTTACCATCAGGAAGTTCTTCCTAATGTTTAGATGGAATCTCTTTTCCTGAAGTTTGAAGCCATTGCTCCGTGTCCTAGTCTCTGGAGCAGCAGAAAAGAGGCTTGCTCCATCCTCCATATATTATAGCTTCAAATATTATAGCTATCCTGTTGCCTTTTAACCTACTGGCTACCTCAGAGTGGAGCTTGTGGATTGTGAGTTATCCAGGGCATGACAATAACATCCATGTAATAATGTTATACTGAAGCAGGGCTGTATTCTATATTCTTCAGTTTTTTAAAAGGCTGAAAACTGTTCTGTGAGTGGGGCTGTTTGGAGAGGATCATTTCTCTCCTTGGAGAGAAAAAAAATTATTTACCAAAAATTGCCTTATTGCCATATGATCTCCACCCCCACTATTGACTACTTTGGCTTTCTTGTGTCTCAACTGGTCCTATGGGAGCTCTCTGCCCAGTTGGGGATTTTATCGTGAATCAGATGATGATGTCGTGATGTTTCACGCAGAGGGTTAAATAAAAGAGGGTCAATGCAAAAAGAAGCAAACACACACACACACACACACACACAATGTCCAGAAGAAGCATGGGGATCTCAAAAAACTTTTAGTTCCTCCTGGAGTACTTGAGAGCTTTAATGCACTATCTATGCTTGCTTAATATTTAATAGGAGATGGCAGTCAGTGATGGGCAGCTGAAGAGAAGATAATCAGGTGAAAAAGATGCAAATCTAGCAGCAGCTGGATGCAGAGTCAGGCTCCTTCCAATCAAACTTTGCAGAAAGAACAGTCAGCTTCTCCGATCTCTGAAGCGCTCAGGGCGTGGAATGTGCCACCCCTGGCGTAAATCCTTTTAGCTCCCAGGCATTGATGGCTCATCTTCTCCTGGTTCTGCTGCATGGCACCTGATTCATAGCAGGCAATACAGACCCAGCATTCCCTCCTCACTACCACGATAAATCTACGAGGGCAGGATCGTTCCACTGCGCGGCTGTGTGCGGGGGTGTGCGTGGTGCATGTTCTGAGAAGGAAGATGGTACATGCCTCCAGCTCTTCTCAGCCCAAACTGCATTCGGAGCAAGGGATTGCCATGAGTGAAAGAAGACCCTGGAGTTCTTGTTGGGAGGGAAAGTGAGGGGAGAACTGCCTTACTCTTCCAAAAAACCAATTCTTATCAAAGAGAGAGGATGGCCAGAGCAAAGCTGAAGAAGTCACCGTCTGACAGCAATGCCCACCAGAAAAGCATCCCACCTCTGGCTACCACGGAAGATGTCCCAGGGGTTAGCCCCCTGTTGCCTGCCCGGAGGATGGGATCCTTAGGGAGCGAAACTGGACACAGGTACCGCAGCGGCTGCATGCCATGGGATGGAGGCGATCGGCCCTGGTGCGGACTTAAACCGAGCATCAAAGGGCTGATGAAAGATTTGGAGGATTGGATTACCTCTTGGGTAGCCCCACGCCTAAGCTCTTTAGCAGCCAGTGCCCATTTTCTTAAAATGTATGGGTGTGTTTTGGGGCATTCTAAATGAAGATTTGGTCTTGTTATCCAAACACCTCCTTTGGAGAAAACCAGCCCAGTCCATGCATGCCAGTTGGTTTGAGATCCTGAGACTTTCAGCCCTCTTAAGGCTCTGTCTTTAATCTGTGCAGTAAAAACACCAAAGCTTTCATCATCCCCTGGCTTGGAGGGGAAGCTGGCTTCCCCAGCTTTTCCTTTTATGCACCATTTTTGGGGGGAATCAAGATTGGGAGAGAGGCAGCCCATGTTTGGGAAATGGGTTATCTTCATAGAAAATCTCTCCCTCCCCTCTGTCTGTCTTGTGCCTGCCAAGATCTGACTGCAAGAAAAAGAGAGGGGCTGGGGAGGGAAAACAAAGCGAAATGCTGCAGCCGTCTTTTGGATGCACACACGGCAGGGGGAGAGAGGAGATGGAGGGGAGGGGGAGAAGCATAGTCTGTTCTTCGAAATCGGCATGTGGTTTTGTGTCTTCCCCGTGAAATCATGTCTGCATGATCCCAGCAATGCAGATAACCAGAACAAGCCTTCCCCTCCTCTTCTATTTCTCTTCCTTCTCTCTGATCCTTTCTCTGTCTTTCATGGTTCCCTCTCCCATCCTTTCACCACCTTTCCATCAGCATGCTCTGTTGGTCTCCTCTCTGCAAATTGTTTCTCCCACCTCCATGAAAGATGTACTGCATATTTGCTTGGTGGTAGCAACGATGCTCCTTTTTTCCCCCTGACCAAAAGTGTTGATGTAAACACACAATTTAAAAAAAAAGGGGGGAGGAGTTGTTTAACTGAGTCAGTAGCAAGGGAGGTAGCAAGGAATCCCTGGTGTGTGTCGGGGTGGGGAGGGGGAGAGAGGGGAAATCCTATTGTATTTCATCTGATAACTTGGGAATGTGGAGAGAATACATTGTGTGCTTCTACAAAGACCAACTGCAGAAATTGCAGGGCTGTTTCACAAGTCATGGCAAAATTGCTGTCTGACTGGGAGCTTGGTTGGCTTTTCTGATGGGTGGCCTTGGGTTGGCCTGTGATCTCTTTGAATTTGATGGTAGACAGGTGGCAGAAGTGGTTTTGGGTGCTACTAAGCACCCCACTTTCTCCATTCGAAAGCCGTGCCTCATGCTTGCTAGACTTGGAAAGCTTTAGAAGGATGCCTTGAATCCTTCTCTCAAGTCCTCTTCTCGCTATTCTAGACCCCTACTGTAGATGCCTTCATGTGATCAGCTACGTGGAGAAAGGAGTTTTGGTCGGACGTTGGGTCTGAAACACTTTCACCACCAACTTTCCAATCATTACCATGCCTGTGTCGTGGAAAAGATGACATTTAGGGCTCTACTTCGGGGTCAGAGATCATCTCGTGGACCAGGCAGGACCAAAAGCCCCTGCCCACCACAGGTTCTTCCATTGGGTTCCTTCCAGCTGAGCATTTCTTCTCATGTTACAATGGGAAGGGTTATAAATGGTCTGGGAAAGGGAGCGTTGCGTGATGCACTCCTTGGACCGATTACACTGTTGGGGTGTTTTCCCCCTTGTCTAATGATGTTGAGCGTGAGTGATGTGGGAAAAATTACATAGGGAGAGGTGTTTCTCCTTCTGTCACCATCCCAGAACGTGGTGTCCTCCACTGAAGCTGAACGACGGTGTGAAGTTCATACAATCATCATATCCTAGAGTTGGAAGGACCCATAAGGGCCATCTCATCTATGGATACACAATTATGGCCATCTCATCTACGGATACACAATTTCATATACGGAACACAATTATGGCAGTCTCCAAAGATGCCCATCCAACCTCTTGTGTGCCTTCAAGTTGTTTCCAACTTAGGTTGACCCTAAGCGGAAGCTATCATGGGGTTTTCTGGGGCTGAGAGTGTGTGATGCACCCAAGGTCACCCAGTGCATTTCGACGGCTGAGCTGAGAATTAAACGTGGGTCTCTAGCACCATGGCCCAGTGCTCAAACCACTACACCACACTGGGTCTTATATGTGTGTGTGTGTGTGTGTTATCTGTATATTAAAAATGAATAGAGGAGAAAGCAAAGCCGATGACTTTGAGTTGTTAAACATTTGAGTCTCTGCACCTTTATTCATCCTTCTTGTGCTGAATTAAGGTTGCATCTCTTTTCTATGAGGCTTCTTGTTTTTAACAGGTATTTGGCAGGCATTTCCCAGCTAGGAAAAGCTCTGCCTGTTGAATCTGGCCAGTGCAGAATGGTAAGAATTTCTTGTTAAAAAGGAAAACTTACCAAAACCTTCGGATTTTCTCCCCTGTGCTCACAATGCCCCAGGTCTGAAGTTCTCTTTTTGGCTACCAGTCTCATTTTCTAAAAGGGAAAGTGAGTGTGAAGGGATTAGAAACAGAAACTATTCCAAGCAAAAAAATTGAGCAAGTCCAGAGGAGGGAGACCAAAATGGTGAGAGGCCTGGAAGCCATGAAGCCCTATGAGGATAGACTTAGAGAGCTGGGTATGTTTAGTCTGCAGAAGAGAAGGTTAAGAGGGGATATGACAGCCATGTTTAAATATTTGAAGGAATGCCATGTGGAGGAGGGAGAGGGCTTGTTTTCTGCTGTTCCAGAGACCAGGACAAGGAGCAATGGATTCAAGCTGCACGAAAGGAGATTCCACCTGAACATCAGGAAGAACTTCCTGACGGTCAGGCTGTCCGGCAGTGGAATCTGCTGCCTCCATGGAGTGTAGTGGAGTCTCCTTCCTTGGAGGTTTTTAAGCAGAGGCTGGATGGCCATCTGTCGGAGTGCTTGGAGGGTGTTCCTGTATGGCAGGGGGTTGGACTGGATGGCCCCTGGGGTCTCTTCCAACTCTACATTTCTATGATTCTATGATTCTATGATTTCTGCGTAGGTATTTCTGTACAGGAATAACATTTTCTGCTGTTTTCTCTGCTAAACAACCACTTTCAAATTTTGTGTAGATTAAGTCCTGAATTGTGAATAGACTTTGCTAACTATTGTTAAAGAGACTTTCTTGCAGCAGGAAGAAATTTGCTAAATTTACTCATTGCTGCCTTAAAAAAAGAAACTTAGTGAAGAATGAGGACCCATATCGGCACTCCTTGCTTTCCTCTGAGCCCAGCTGAAGTTTTTGCAGAAGCAATCCTTGTGGTATATTGTTGTGAGATGCTACTGTTGTAATGCAAAGTACCTTAGAAGGGCTTATGGGGTGGGAAGTGTATTCATTATTATACATTCCTAGGTTTAAAAAAAAGGGGGGTTTCCAATGGTTAGAAAACCTTTTTGAGAAGGATAATAGACCATTTGCAATTTTCTCCCCATATTGGAATGTCTTGAAATGTTGTGGAAGAAACCATATTTTGTGTGCATGTGCAAAACCTTGTTTTGGTTGCAATGTTGTGGCTGGAAAATAGTGTTTCCTGTATTTATTTATTTTTTTCTGTGCGGCAACTGAATTTCTGCACAAAACTCCCACTCTCTCCTCCCAAATAATTTCGTTGCAATACTTTCAGATCTTTGCATATGGGGAGAATACCGTGGAGTTTTCTGCCACAGCAGGAGGTGATGATAAAATGATAGACGGTTTGCTTCCCAAAAGGATTGGTCCTGAAGAGAGAATTAAGACCTATTAGCTTTACAAAAGACCTGCTCATGGCAGTGGAGATGGGTGGCAGGTTTTAGTCTGAGCGTTACAGGGCTTTTCCAATGTCATGAAACATATCCCTTAAAAAAATAGATTCAGGACCTTTTCTTGGCATTTTCTTGGAATTCCTTAAAACTCAGAATGGATTTGCTACCCTCCAGTCAAGAGGCTTTGTGTCATATGTGGCATCAGAGTATGTAATAGCAGTTGCAATAGATCCATAGGGTAAAGTTTGCTAGCAATAATATGCATTTGCTGTCAATTGAGACTTGTAACAATGCGTCTGGTTTTAACATTTAAAATACCAATAGGCTCCCAATGAGTGATTGTTGCATGTTCAATGTCATCTTGCAGCTGGTATTTGGAAGGAAAGATCACAAGGGGGAAAATAACAGAAGGACAAGGAAGTGTTATGGGAATGCTTAAGACAGGAGAGAGGAACTTGTTCTGGCTCCCATGATGAAAAGTGTGTAAATAATTGTAAGTCTGGGAAAGGGCTGGGGTGATTTGGCATGTGAGATTTTAGCCATTTTAGGTGCACTTTGTATGGAATTTCATAAACCTTGTAACTATAGCCATGTTTAAATATTTGAAGGGATGCCATGTAGAGGAAGGAGAGGGCTTGTTTTCTGCTGCTCCGGAGACCGGGACAAGGAGCAATGGATTCAAGCTGCAGGAAAGGAGATTCCACCTGAACATCAGGAAGAACTTCCTGACGGTCAGGGCTGTCCGGCAGTGGAATCTGCTGCCTCCATGGAGTATGGTGGAGTCTCCTTCCTTGGAGGTTTTTAAACAGAGGCTGGATGGCCATCTGTCCAAGGGAGTGCTTTGAGGGTGTTCCTGCATAGCAGGGGGTTGGACTGGATGGCCCCTGGGGTCTCTTCCAACTCTACATTTCTATGATTCTATGATTCTATGAATTCTGGTGCTGTAGTCTCAGCCTACATTTTGGGAATGTTGCTGTGTTGCTTGCTTTTCTGAAAGACACGCTTCTCTTTTGAAACTCTGAGCAAAATCCTTCAGAGCAAGTTAGCCAGGAGAGGAGACTTCCTGACACTGAAGCATCCGCCTCTTCTTGCTTTTGGTAGAGATGGAAATGGCCAAAACTGCTTTGTTTATAGAGAATATTTCCATTAAAAGATCAGGAGAGGGTCGATGCTCCATTGCCAGGTGGGTAGTAATTTAAAGGAACCATCCAAGGTCCTGAATCCATTTTGGGGATAGAGTTCATCACACTGAGGCCATTTCCACACTACACTTTGATACACTTTGATAGCGGTATTAGTCCACTTTCAACCTTCTATGGAATGCTGGGGTTTGTCATTTCCCGAGGCCAAAGAGCTCTCTGGCGGAGAATTTAAATGCCTGTCCTTAAACTGCAAACCTTAGGATTCCATAGGGTGTTGAAAGGGGAACAATAGCACTATAACAGTGTCGTGCGGAAGTGGCCTGAGTTTTTATTCCCAAGTTCAGGTGAAAACGTTGACATCAAAGCTGCCACCCTCCCATGCCAAGATCAGATCTTTTGTGAAGCCAGTAGGTCTTCTCAAATACAGCCACTTGCATATTTTCAATTGCTTTGTCCGTGGCTATTGTCAGAGTGACCTCCTGGGCTTCAAAACTGGCTACTAATCCATCAAGAAATAGTCCAGAACCAGCAGACGGTACTTTTTTAGCTAGTGAAGGCTATAGGGCATCGCCTTTAAAAGAAAATACTCCATGAAAAAGCAGGAAAGAAATTGTTTGCTTGTTCGTTTAGAGTTTTTATACCCCACTCTTCATCCAAATGACTCCCAGGGTGGCTTGCTAATAATTAATTTGGCTGCTCTCAGGTTTACAATCCAAATACGGCACGACACACAAGGAATAGGGAATGTCAGAGAGGGAGTGGATTGGTAAAGCAGATACTGGCTGCTCTTCTGTCCCTCAAAGGGCAGAGCAATGTCAGCGGGAACATGGAGGGAGGGCTGCTCACGGGGACAAAGGCACTATATTGCTGTGTGTGGCTGATCCTCTCTCTCTCAGAGGCCAGAGCAATTGCAGTTGGAACGTGGAGGCCTTGGCGTCATTTTATCTTCACATTCATAGAATCATAAAATCATAGAATCATAGAGTTGGAAGAGACCATCCAGTCCTGTTATGCAGGAGCACATATCAAAACGCTCCCGACAGATGGCCATCCAGCCTCTGCTTAAAAACCTCCAAAGAAGGAGACTCCACCACACTCCATGGAGGCAGCATCTTCCACTGCCAGACAGCTCTGACCATCAGAAGGTTCTTCCTGATGTTTAGGTGACATCTCTTTCCCTGTAGTTTGAATCCATTGCTCCGTGTCCTAGTCTCCGGAGCAGCAGAAAAGAGGCTTGCTCCATCCTCCATATGGCATCCCTTCAAATATTTAAACATGGCTATCGTGTCTTAACCTTCAATAGTTTATGGAGCTCCTAGTTTAAAACAAGCCCGTTCATAGACTTCTTCTGCTCTTGAATGACAAACAAATGTTTCTAGGGTTAAGCTGCTAACCTGAAGCAGGAACCCTCATACAGGAAAAGAAAAATGGTATTATATGTGTGCTTTTTTAGGCCTTCTTGATGTTGTTGGATAGCAGCTCTCAGCTTTCCCAGCCGTCGGCTCTGTTGGCTAGGGCTTCTGGATGCGGCAGTTCAACAACATTGGGAGTGCAGCATGCTTCCCATTCCAGCTGTCACAAGCAATGCTTAAACTTGAAAGCCTCGTTATTACTTCATGCATTTTTCCAGAGCTGGGAAACTTTATTCTTTACCCTGTTGCTCTAGCAGACGACACCCTGACTCCTGCCCTGAAAATAAAAACTCTTTGCTATGTCGTGGTTTACTTTCCTTGGCTCTTGCTTAAGATTTGGCCTCACATCTCGGTTGGTAGCCTACTGGTCTCTCCTATTTCCTCCTAAGGGGCCCCAATCCTGCTAGGTGGCTGGGATTCTCCCCCTCCAGGCTGGACAGTGTCATGTCCTGACTAACTTGCTTTCCAAAAAAAAAAACCTTTGCTCATTTATTTAGAAAAGCAAGCAACACAGCAACTTCCCCCAAAATTGCTGAGACTAAAGCATCTAAGGCTCTTTCCGCACTACACTGTTACAGTGCTGTTATTCCACTTTCACCATCCTATGGAGTCCTGGGATTTGCAGTTCAAGAAGGGGCATTTAGACTTCTCAGCCAAAGAGCTCTTTGGCCTCAGTAAACTACAAAGCCTAGAATCCCACAGGATGTCGAAAGTGGAATAATAGCACTATAACAGTGGAAGTGGCCTAAGTTACAGGTTTGATACCTTGTCATGCAAATTTAGGGACCCACATCAAGGACTGGATAAAAGTCATCGAAGTCAAATTGCCCCACTAGCATAAGCATTTCCCCATGTCTTCCATTCTTTACATATTTTTTCATCCTGGGAGCGAGAACAAGTTCCTAACCCCTTATCTTGGTGTGGTCCATTCTCATAACACATCCTCACTATTCCACATTTTTCACATATAATCTTGGAGGTGGTCCCTACCCAAAACTGGAGTTGGTGACAATCAGGCCTCGAAGGGGAGGGTGTTCCACAATTGGGGTGCCACCCCAAGAAGGCCCTTTCCCATGTCCTTGCACAGGGTGGGATTTTTGGCACCTTTTCCCTCTCTAAAGTTCTCTGAATGGGTTAAAGAGTGGAGCGATGTCACCCAAAATGACCTACGCTCTTCCGTGGGGCTTGTGTCAAATCCGAGCTCTCTAAGCTCTTGGAAGACTTCTGCTAGGGTTGGAAAAGCATGACTAATGCATTTTGCCCTCTAGGAAGCCTGTCCTGCGTGGAGGCAAGCACGGGAGTGTCTTGTTGGCCGGTCTCCCAAACCGAGCATCCCCTGTCCTCTCCGACTGCATCCCAAAGGCGTGTCTCAGACAGCCTGATGGCACAGCTCTCCTTAAAAAACCTCTCTTATCAGAAGGGACAGCTTGGGTTGTCTATTGATGCTCTTCCTAGGAACAAGGAAATCTATTCGTTTCATAAAATGATAGAATCGTAGAGTTCGAAAAGACCCCGGGGGCCATCCAGTCCAACCCCCTTCTGCCATGCAGGAATACACCGTCAAAGCACTCCCGTCAGATGGCTATCCAGCCTCTTTTTAAAAACCTCCAAAGAAGGAGACTCCACCACACTCCCGGGTACTGTATTCCACTGTCAAACTGCTCTTACCATCGGGAAGTTTTTCCTAATGTTTGAGATGGAATTGTTTTTCCTGAATTTTGAAGCCATTGCTCCATGTCCTAGTCTCCGGAGCAGCAGAAAACAGGCTTGCTCCATCCTCCGTATGACATCCCTTCAAATATTTAAACATGGCTATCATGTCCCCTCTTAACCTTCTCTTCTCTGGGCTAAGCATATCCAGCTCCTGAATCTGCTCGTCAGAGGGCATGGTTTCTAGGCCTTCTACTATTTTGGACACCCTCCTCTGGACACGTTCCAGCTTGTCAGTATTGTTCCTTAACTGTAGTGTCCAGAACTGGACCCAGTATTCCAAGTGTGGTCTGACCAAAGCGCTACTATCACTTCCCTTGACCTAGACACCATACTCCTATTGATGCAGCCTAGAATTGCATTGGCTTTTTTAGCTGCTGCATCACACTGCTGACTCATGCTCAGCTTGTGGTCTACTAAGACTCCTAGATCCTTTTTCACATATTCTGTGGTCAAGCCAGGTGTCACCTATCTTATATCTGTGCATTTCATTTTTTCTTCCTAAGCATAGTACCTTACACTCCTGCCTGTTGAAATTCATTTTGTTAGTTTTAGAGATTTCATGAAATCAACCTGTGGTTTTCTTTCGCTGGTTCATTTTGTGGATTCTTCAGCAAATTTACTTGGGAACAAGACCCACAGAAGTTAATGGGCTTTGCTTCTGATTTCTGATAGGTATAGGATTGCACTGGGGTAGCTCTGATTTCATCTGTCCTGCAAAGACAGTAAAGCATGAGATGAATTGAAGAGGCCCCATTTCTATCTGCAATATTTGGAATGTCTAAGTAGCCAGGATATGTTTATTTCTGGAGCCTATCATGAAAAGAGTTCGTTTGGATGCGGTTGAAGCTTCTTTGAAATGAATATTCTTGGTTTGAGCTGCATTACTTTTGCAAAAGAGCAGGATTTATTTTAGGTATAGCCCCTCTGCAAGAGGCAGCATTGTGTAGTGGTTTGAGCGTTGAGCTACAGCCCTGGAGACCAGAGTTCGATTCACTGCTCAGCCATGGAAACCCACTAGGTGACCTTGGGCGTGTCACATACTCTCAGCCCCAGAAAACCCCACGGTAGGTTCACTTTAGGGTTAAGATAAGTCAGAAACAACCTGAAGGCACACAGATAGTCCATCTGAACCATCTCGGTTCCTCTGGCTGTTCCTGATACCTGTCCCCGCTGAGAAATATGGTGACAAACAAAAGAAAAGATTGCTCCAGGGAATGCAAATTAGATTTTCTTTTTTTAAAACCGAAATCAAAAGCACAGCTTGTTTTTCATCGCTCCAGATATCATGTACTTTAATGGCTCACTTAAAAGCACGCAGCGGAAAAACAGAGGGGAATAGATGGCATAAACGGAAGGGGACGCAATATTCTTAAATAGATTTCTCACAGAACCCAAATAGCATGCAGGGGGCATCAGAGAAAAGAAACAGTGGTGCAAACAGCCACAAAAAGGAGGAAAAAGAGTTTTAATGGGAGAGGGAAGTGACGATAGCAAGGCATCCCAAATACCCCATCTCCCATACCTAGGCCATTTCCGCCCTACATTGTTATAGTGCTATTATTCCACTTTCAATCTCCCGTGGAATCCTGGGATTTGCATTTAGGGAGGGCCATTGAGAACGCTCAGCCCGAGAGCTCTTTGGCCTCAAGAAACTACAAACCCCAGAATTCCACAGGAGGTTGAAAGTGGAATATTACCACTAGTGTGGAAATGGCCCTAGACACGTCATTTATGCAAAGCACCACGGCTCTCGCTTTGCCTCCCGCAAATACCGGCTGAATGCCTGGAGATCAGATGCACGAGGCAATTAATTATGTTCTAATTGCACAACTCCGTAGAGAGAAAGCCAAGCCCTAGTAAGGCTCAAGGCTTTGCATCACGTTCTCTGCGAGGCAGTTAAGTGAAAGAACTGCACCTCTGGGGGGATTCAAGGCTAAGGGCGGAAACAAGGTTATCATTGACACAAACAGTTTCCTTCATCTCATATTTTTGTGTTCTGTTTTTCATGGCGTCGGGTTGGATTTCTATCTGCTTTGCATGCAGAGTGATTCAGTCCTTGCAACCTTCAGATAAAAGGAACAGGTATCTGGGAGAAGAAGGATCCATTTCTTTGCCCCAAACCTTGGAGAGCTATTGATGGAATGGGTATGGGCAAAAAAAATCCAAGCCAGTACGAGCCAGCTTCTTGTATTCCCATGTAGCTTCTGACTGCTGGAAAGCAATGCCAGAGCTCATAAGCCAGAGGATATCAAAGTTTCAAATTACTTTAAAAGGTAATTCTTTATGTAATTCATTAGGAACATCCCAAGGCAATTTGTTACTAGTCGTGTTGCACGTCTACTGGTAGCATTTGACAACAAGATATTGGCTGGAATTCTGCTGGTTGTCATACACAGTTATGGGTGGCTTGAAGTGTTGGACAGGGAACCTGGGAGACCAGGGTTCGAATTCTTCCTTTGTAGTTTTTTTGTTCTGACCTCAGGGCAGCGGTCCTTAAACAAGAACAACAACCCCTACAAAGGAATTCCTGAATGTCGAACCAACCCTTCAGTAAGCCTCAATGATTCAATGGGTCTACTGTAGCTGGGAGTAGGCTCTGGGCCATTATTTTCAAGTTCTGGCTTTCATGGGGATACTAGTCATAGAATTATAGAATCATAGAACTGGAAGAGATCCCAAGGGCCATCCAGTCCAACCCTATCCTGCCATGCGGGGATACACGTCAAAGCATTCCTGACAGATGGCCACCCAAACTCTGTTTAAAAATCTCCAAAGAAGGAGACTCCACCACACTCGTATTCCACTGTCACACTGCTCTTACCATCTGGAAGTTCTTCCTAATGTTTAAGTGGAATCTCTTTTTCTGAATGTTGAAGCCATTGCTCCATGTCCTAGCTTCTGGAACAGCAGAAAACAGGCTTGCTCCATCCACCATATGACATCCCTTCTAATATTATAGCTATCATGTTGCTTCTTAACCTTCTCTTCACCAGGTTAAACATACCCAGCTCCCTAAGATGCTCCTCATAGGGCTTTGTGGTTTCCAGGCCTTCTACCATTTTGGCCCCCCTCCTCTGGACACATTCCAGCTTGCTAATATCCTTCCTAAATTATGGTGCCCAGAACTGGATTCCAAGCGTGGTCTAACCAAAGCAGAATACAGTCCAAAACATCTGGAGAGAGTGTTGCTTGTCCTAACCACTGGGGACATTTCATGGCAATTCATCAGGTGGTGATAGTGAAAAATGTGTGTGTCTGTTTTTCCTTTCAGTGCACAATTTCTCTCCCTCGGCATGCAGCACAATTTTGCGTCTGCCTCAACATTGCTCAGATTTCTTCGCCCCTTGGTAATGCTGACACTTTTCTAAATCGAGCTCTGTGTGTGGGACTTGAGTCCTCCAGATGCCTCGCCGACTCGTTTCTCAGCCCCTGACGGATGAATTTCAGAGGGATGATGCTTCTCCCTGCTCGGATGTTGGAGAACACGCTTATCGGAAAAGATGGAGAGCGGTTTGCAATCTGAATCCTGGAAGCAATTCTCATCCCTTGATCCAGTTTAGTTAGGGAATGATCAGCGAGTGAGGAGATGGCCTGGGTTACACATCTGTAACCGCAATCGTGAATTCCAGCCCATCTTTCGGAAACAATAAAAGCAGGTGGGATCCAACCACGTTGGATTTGAAGGGATGCCACGTAGAGGAAGGAGAGGGCTTGTTTTCTGCTGCTCCGGAGACCAGGACAAGGAGCAATGGATTCAAGCTGCAGGAAAGGAGATTCCACCTGAACCTCAGGAAGAACTTCCTGACCGTCAGGGCTGTCCGGCAGTGGAATCTGCTGCCTCGGAGTGTGGTGGAGTCTCCTTCCTTGGAGGTTTTTAAGCAGAGTCTGGATGGCCATCTGTCGGGAGTGCTTTGAGGGTGTTCCTGCATGGCAGGGGGTTGGACTGGATGGCCCCTGGGGTCTCTTCCAACTCTATATTTCTATGATTCTATGACCAATCCCTTGCTGATTTGTTCCCGGGTTCCATGATGATGTGAAGGACAGAATGGGTTTCCTAGTTCTTCAAAGGGGAACATGTGCAATCCCTGGAATTCAAGCTGGAGGGGGAACCTACCTTCTAGAAAGTTAATACTTCTGCAAACCTCTAATAAAGTTTGTTTGTTTTGATGGGCTATGTTGCAGCGATCCGTGGCAGCGACTTAACTCCCCGCCCTGTCTTGATAACAGAACTTCAATTAGATCAATTAAAAATGTAAACAAACATTGACAATTAAATCCAGCACCCATGATTAAATGGGTAATTAAACAACTATCATTTAGAAGCGATTGGAAACGAGAAGTCAGCGGTTAAGAAAAGAGGCCAGAAAGCAATTAAAAGGAGACAACACACCCTGAAAGGCAATTTTAAAGAATGCCCACGGAAATCTGTCTCGTCCTACACATCCAAGATGGAGCACGACATTTTAATCATTTCTGAATCAGGACAAGGGAGCAAGAATGATGTCCGGTTATTGTCAGACCAGGGATCTCCAAAAGGCTTTTCTGCAGTTTTCTACAATTCTCCTGTCATTGTATTTAGCGTGCCAGTTTTAGGAGCACACATGGGTATTATTTCTTAAGCAGTTTCTTTTTTCTAGATATCACGTCTCTTCCTTTTAAAAACTGACTTATGACAACCTTAAGGCAAATATAGAAGAGAAGGTTAAGAGGGGACATCATAGCCATGTTTAAATATTTGAAGGGATGCCATGTAGAGGAAGGAGTGGGCTTGTTTTCTGCTGCTCCAGAGACTAGGACAAGGAGCAATGGATTCAAGCTGCAGGAAAGGAGATTCCACTTGAACCTCAGGAAGAACTTCCTGATGGTCAGAGCTGTTCTGCAGTGGCATCTGCTGTCTGGGAATGTGGTGGAGTCTCCTTCTTTGGAGGTTTTTAAGTGGAGGCTAGATGGCCATTTGTTGGGAATGCTTTGATGGATGTTCCTGCAAAACAGAGGGTTGGATTGGATGGCCCCTGGGGTCTCTTCCAACTCTATGATTCTATGATATCATGGGGTTTTCTCAGCAAGATTTGTTGCCTTGGCCTTTCTCTGAGGCTGAGAGAATGTGACCTGCCTCAGGTCACTCAGTGGGTTTCCATGGCTGATTGGAGAGTCTAGTCCTGGTCTCTGGAGTCATAGTTTGGGTGTGTGCACATACCTGCCACCCGTGTTCCTTTTGTCAGGGATGAGTAGCTGGAAATTGCGGAAGCTGAAACTGTTCCCTTGCTGAACCTGCTCCCTCGACATCTGCATCTCCCCATTGCTGTATCACAATTGCTGCCACTGTAGTTTGAATCCATTGCTCCATATCCTAGTTTCTGGAGCAGCAGAAAACAAGCTTCCTTAGGATGTTGAAAGTGAAATAACAGCACTAGAACAGTGTAGTGCGGAAATGACCTTAGTTTTCATTTGTGAAGTGTTGTAAAGTATGGGGGGGGCAAAAGGAGGGCATTGTATCCCACTCCAAACAAGAAGTCTCAGCTCCAAGAAATTCTCCTTCAGTCCCCACATTTCTATTACTGCGGAGAGTTAAGAAACTGGAAATCATTTGCTGCTAGTATTTTTGTATTTGTTGTGCTCACTTCTCGGTCAATCTGCTTGCTCCTTTTCTTTGGACGCTTTGGATGCTCAACTAAAGTTTTACATTTCTGAAATATGGGAGCTGAAGGAACATTGCATTTCAGAGGAGCAGGATTCTTTTTTGGAAGGGAGGCAACACCCTCATTTTGCCCCTTCCCCATTGCTACACCCCTACAGAAGGCTACCGAAAATGTTCCCTTTGGAGGCAAGATCCCGCTCACCGGCAACCCTTTGCAGACATTCCTCAGGTCTGTCTTTACATCTCCAGGTTTAATGAGCTGTTTTAAAAATAGCCGGCTCTCAAGGGTGACTGAATCTGTCCATGTTGGTTACTCATCTGGCCAGTCTTTGGCTCGTTCCAACCTATTTCTTCATCAGCACTTGCCTTTAAAAAAAAAAATGTGTCCACTGGAAAATGTGCCTTTTTGTTCCCACTTCTTCCAATATGAATATATCTGTAGGCATTTTTAATGTAACACAAGCATTTTAAACCAAAGAGTTGCCTTTTCTATAATGATTTTTAGTAATTTTTTTTCATCCATGGATATATTTTTGCATGCACTTTCTCCAGATCTACTGGCCTAGAGACTCTTGTTAGTTCCAAGCGTAGACTCATCAGGGTGGCAACTTTTAGAGGCTGGGGGCTGCATCAGGCTTCTCCTTCCCCCCCCCACATGAAGTTGCAAGTTCAGGATTGTTCCCCCCATTGGACTACAATTGAGCACTGGGCAAGGCTTCGAATCCCTGATCGGCTATGGCAACCCACCTTGGGCAGGTCACATTCTCTCAGCCTCAGAGGAAGGCAAAGGGAATCCCTCTCTGAACAAACCTTGCCAAGATAGATAGATTCACTTTAGGGTCCCCATAAGTTGGAACTAGCTCAAAGGCATACAAAAACAATAGCAATTTTATTCCAAACTCTCCCTAGAAGCCAAAATGGCTAAAGCAGTGATTCTTAACTTGGGGTCCCGGGACCCCTGGAACTCTCAGAGGGAGTGCATTTAGAATCCTGAACCAGAGAGCTCTTTGGCCTCAATAAACTACAAACCCCAGAATTCTACAGGACGTCAAAAGTAGAATAGTAGCACTAGAACAGTATAGTGTGGAAATGGCCTTAGGCACATGTGGCTAAGCAATTTCAGAGGGTGGTTAAGACGGCAAGATTTATTAGGGATGAAGAGCGGAGCACCTGGGAGAGGCTGCAGTAGTTTGCTTTTATCTGGGCATACAAGAAAAGGCAAGATTTCCTCCCAGTGCTCTGGTAACCCTCCCATTGAGTTAATTCAGGGCAAACTACTTTTGCTCTTTGAACTCAGTTTGCAGCAAGTGAAATAAGATGAGGACAAAGTGGGAACGTGGGTGGCCTGGAGAGAAACTGGGGCATTCAAAAAGCACCTGAAAAAAGTGGGACCACAGAGGTTTAGCTGGGGCTGCTCCACCAAATCAGGACAGTAGAAGAGTATGCCCCCATAGAATCACAATGTTTTCACAATTTTTGATTGTTGGACCCCATGTTTTAAGACTGCCCTGCCTTGTGATGGCTGCAACAACTTTGTTCCGCATTGTAGTTTTAACCGAGAGCTTCCAGAATCGGTTTGAAGCTGAGCGCTGTTCTCTTTCCCCTCTGGCTACATTGCTAGGTAGGCTGTTTCTGCTAATAAGCAGGCAAAATTTTAATCATAACGGAACCCCTGGACCGGTTTGGATGATGTGTCTTTTGTGATTTGCACAGCAGAATTTGCAAGCTGGTTCCGTGCTGTTCCAAAAGTGCTTGAGATGTCATTTTTGTTGTTGTCTCTCTTGCTTGGCAAGGCCAAAAGCCACTGGCACATTAATAAGCATTTTCTCTAATGGCAGGAAATATTCTGCAGCAAGGGAATACATTTTTTTTTAAAACCAGAGGTATATTAGCGAGTTCAGCAGCAATGTGGGGAAAAGGGAGACTTTGATGAGATTTCAGTGCTTTAACTCAACCCTCTCAAAGAAATTGTAGGTAAATGCTTTTCACGCTAGAAGTTTACCAGCTTGGAGGTCTGCCTTTTATTTTTCTGGTGTCCCATGGTTGTGTCATTGTTGTTGATGTCATTTTGTGCCTTCAAATCATTTCTGACTTATGGGAACCCTAAGGTGAACCTTTCATGGGATTTTCTGGGGCTGAGAGTGTGTGATAAACCCAAGATCACTCAGTGGGTTTCCATGGCAAAACAGGGAATTGAACTCTGGTCTCCAGGATTGTAATCCTGCACCCTTTTAGGGGAATCCTGTAGAGGAAGGAGAGGGCTTGTTTTCTGCTGCTCCGGAGACCAGGACAAGGAGCAATGGATTCAAGCTGCAGGAAAGGAGATTCCACCTGAACCCCAGGAAGAACTTCCTGACGGTCAGGGCTGTCCGGCAGTGGAATCTGCTGCCTCGGAGTGTAGTGGAGTCTCCTCCTTCCTTGGAGGTCTTTAAGCAGAGGCTGGATGGCCATCTGTCGGGAGTGCTTTGAGGGTGTTCCTGCATGGCAGAGGGTTGGACTGGATGGCCCCTGGGGTCTCTTCCAACTCTACATTTCTATGATTCTATAAATCCAGTTCTCAGCCCCCACACCATGCTGGCACATGCCCAATGTATCGGCATTTAAAGCCAGGGTGGTATAATGATTCTTCCGGCCCCCGGTGTGTTGGAAACCAAGCCAGTGAAATGTTGCGTGCCGTAATATGTGCCGGATTTTCATTTTGCTTTTGCAACGTTGTCTGGGTGAAAGCTAAGCGTCTTACCAAAAAGGACCTGTTCCGTCTTAAAAACCACAGAGTAAAAAGAAAAGCCTGCGCGCTACATTTTGTGGTCACTTCTTTTCAGAATAAAGGGGGAAATTGTTTATTTTACCACCGCTTTCCTTTCCACAATGCATTTGCCCATGCCCAAGGTATCTGCATTTAAAGCTAAGGTGGTGTAGTGATTCTTCTGGCCCCTGGTGTGTTGGAAACCAAGCTAGTGAAATATTGCGTGCCGTAATAAGTGCCGGATTTTCATTTTGCTTTTGCAACGTTGTTCAGGTGAAAGCTAAGCGTCTTACCAAAAAGGACCTGTTCCATCTTAAAAACCACAGAGTAAAAAGAAAAGCCTGCGCTACATTTTGTGGTCACTTCTTCTCAGAATAAAGGGGGAAATTGTTTATTTTACCACCACTTTCCTTTCCACAATGCATTTGCAGAAGTCTTTATTTGCATTGGTAAGAGAGCACCCTTTTAAGGGAAAACATTAAATATAAAGGGCTCTAAGGAATTTGAGTTCTTTGAAAGACCATACCCCTCTAGTAACCCTTTCCAAAAAATGCTTTTTTAAAAAACTTTGGCTTTTAGCTTATAGGCACAGCTACTGATGTCCGTTCATAATCACTTCAAGGCAAAGTTATCCTCATCTGCTCTTCTGTTGGCTTTCAAAAGAGATTTTCCCAAACTTTTCTGCCCGGGAAGGTTTGGTATTGATTTAATTCTTTAATAAAACTCACTGCACAATAACGTATCCTCATGTGTAATATCCCCTTTTTTTCTTTTCCTACGTAAAAGTTTTGGGGCTGTTTTGGTCATCTACTTTTTGCTGGCAGTGGTACCAATACTACCACCAGCCCTACCTCTTGTATCTGAGGGAAAAAGTTGTATAAAGCCAAATAACCTGGGGGGTATTCATTCTTTTAGTCCAAAGCAAAAAGCAAAGAGCCAGGGAGTTGGATATCTCAGTCAGCCAGAGAGTGTGACTTCCATTTCTCAGTGGAAGCCTAGTGAGAGCCAGAAGAGTAATTGAATCTTAGTAGAATTGGGCCAGAGAGTGTGACCTAAATTGGGGGTTGAGCTTTTGGTGAGAGTTTAATCAAATGACACTTGTGCTTATATGCAAGTCTAAAGATATAACTGTCTAAAAAGCACATTGAGGAAATGCATAAAACTGGACTTGCACTTGAAGTCTGAAATGCTACTTTATTCTTATTTGTTCTCTTAATAAATGTTACGGTTCATTTTTTATAAATACTGACTTGGCTGAGTTGTGTACCGTATATAAGGCAACACGGAAAACCCGCTACCGTAAAATTATTAAGGGGTTCCAAACAAACATTTAAAACCCTCACCTTTTTACGTAAAGGTGGTGTTCTTAGAAGGGGATGCAGAGCTGTCTGTTTTTCGTTCTTTCCTTTCTCCTTTTCTCTTTCTTCCGTCTCCTTTTGCTTTCCAATGCATGTTCGTCAATTCTGCCTGATTTTCTTATCAGGCTTTTGGTTATGAATTATGTAAAGTTAGTAGCTTTTTTTCCTTAGGTTGTAACTTTTTTCTTTCTTTGTGTATCTCAGATTGTGAATTTTCTTCACGTTATTGCTTGTCTGTGTTGTTGTTCCATATTTAAATATGCCCTTCTGTAAATAAAATATTTTTTTAAAAAAAAAGATAGGGCACCTTATCAAATTGGGAATCGTCGCACCAATCTGGGAGAAGTAAGGGCCCAACGCAATGCTTCTTTTTGATTCTCCGGAGATGCACTAAGACTTCATTTTTTGCCACTCTACTCAGAGAAGGAGATGGTTCTTTTTGGAGAAGCGTTGAGGTACAGTATTAATGCTTATCCAAAAAAAGGGACCATCTCCTTCCCTGAATAGAATGGAGAAAGGCGAGAGCTTTGTCCTTCCCGGGAGAACCTAAAAGAAGCAGCAACCCTTTCTACTCTCTTGGTTCTCCTTTGAGGGAAAATGCCGAAGAGTCACTGGCACGACCACCATTTTGCCAACCGGGCATTTCAAAAGGCCAGAAATGGGGCCGTGGCAGAGAGCGTAGAAGGGGTCAGTGCTTCTTGGTGATGCACTAATTTGTGGGAGAAGGTTAAGAGGGGACATGAGAGCCATGTTTAAATATTTGAAGGGATGCCACATAGAGGAAGGAGAGGGCTCGTTTTCTGCTGCTCCAGAGACCAGGACAAGGAGCAATGGATTCAAGCTGCAGGAAAGGAGATTCCACCTGAACCGCAGGAAGAACCTCCTGATGGTCAGGGCTGTCCGGCAGTGGAATGTGCTGCCTCGGAGTGTAGTGGAGTCTCCTTCCTTGGAGGTTTTTAAGCAGCGGCTTGATGGCCATCTGTCAGTAGTGCTTTGAGGGTGTTCCTGCATGGCAGGGGTTTGGACTGGATGACCCCTGGGATCTCTTCCAACTCTCCATTTCTATGATTCTATCTCGTGGGAAATCCATGACCGATTTGCCAACAATAGGAATATTCCCCTGTCATTTCACATCCTGCTGGAGTTGCCACTGACTTCAGCACTATGGATAGCTCTTTTAAAGTTTAGACTAAGAGCCAGAGTGCATTTACCAATCCGCTGACCTGCAACCCTCTGACCACTGCTGTGACATCAAAATACCTGGCTGCAGGTCGTTGCTTTGTCTCCGGTTCCGTTTTTATCAACAAGATGCCCACGGGTCTTTGTTTGATTTCCTTCCCGCTTGGCATTCTGCAAAGCTGAGGGTGGTGGGCCGCCTGCCAGACTTTAAAACGCAATCTTAGCTGGAAACAAGATTAGAGAGATGTAATAGGCAATTCTTCTTTTTTCTGTCCTACCTTTCCTCTGCATCTCTTTGGTCGTGGTAGCAATTTATAATTTGGTCATCTCTTCCCGTGAACTATTCGAATGCTCCACCATGCCTAATGCCTCTGAAGCTGTCAGCCGCTCTTTAATTTTCATTCATCTCTCTGCTCCTGGGGAATCCCCGGCGGCTGAATTAGGTTTTAATAACTCAAAACGGTGGTCGGAGTGCACCGTGTACAGAGAACTACCTAGCGGTGATCTGGCTTTGCTGGATCTTGGAGAGATCTTGGGGCCAGCTGTGCACAGTGGCTGGGAATCTACAGATATATATACCTTATGTACATATATCCTATATGCTGTTCCATCTTGGCATGAATTTACATTTTTTAAAGAAGAAAAATTATGCAAACATGTGCATTTAGATATTCATTTAAATAGGTCCTTTTCAAAAAATTACCTTCTCTTGCAATATGCATTTCTAAATCACAAAGCACACATTTCTAACATTTTATTGCCAAAATCTATGGCTGATAAGCTGTATTGCAGTCAGAGATTCATAACTTAAAGCCTTTCCACACTACATCATTATAGTGTTATTATTTCACTTTCAACGTCCTGTGGAATCCTGGGATTTGTAGTTTCCTGAGGCCAAAGAGCTCTCTGGCTGGGAATCCTAAATGCCCCTCCCTAAACTGCAAACCCCAGGATTCCATAGGAGGTTGGAAGTAGAATAACATCACTCTAACAGTGTAGTGCGGAAAGGCCCTTAGATCCATAACTGTTCTATGTAGTCTTACTGTAAGACCATGTAAATGCTCCCCCAGCCCACCTTTATAGCCAACAGCCGCATTGGGCAAAGCCGCCAATTGGGACACAAGGAAGAGGATGTTCTTAGCCCCCTCCCACCAATGTCCAAAGCTGATGACGATCAGAAGCAGGACCCCTGCCTCAATTCCTCATGGCAGGCTTGCTCACTGTGGGAGGGGGCCGGAAACATTACTCCTCCTTGTGTCCCAACCTTGCAGCTGATCCAGCGTGGCTGCTGGATGTTAAGGTTGGCTTGGGAGGGTAAGGCAGGAGGTGTTCCTTACTTATGCATACGTGACTACATAGCCAATGTTGAATATTGGTGGATGTTTTTCGGGTGAAATCATAGAATCGTAGAATCCTAGATTCGGAAGAGACCACAAGGGCCATCCAGTCCAACTTCATTCTGCCATGCAGGAATGTACCATCAAAGCATTCCCAACAGATGGCCATCCAGGCTCTGTTCAAAAACCTCCGAAGAAAGAGACTCCACCATACTCCCAGGCAGCATATTCCACTGTCAAACTTACTGTCAGGAAGTTCTTCTAGGTGGAATCTCTTTTCCTGGAGTTTGAATCCCTTGTTCCATGTCCTAGTCTCTGGAGCAGCAGAAAACGAGCTTGCTCCATCCTCCATCAGACATCCCTTCAAATTTGGGAGGTATGGATTGGTTCAGTTTGTATTGGGGACCCCCAAATTGAATTTCTCAGTCATACTGTATGACCACATTAGTCACCAGACACACCCACGTTCGACTCAGATTCCAGTTTCCATTTCTGGAACAGAGCTTCGACAGAGTGGAAGAAAAGCTAGGCGAGAAGAGCTGATTATCACATTGGGACAGCACCAGAAGCTGCCAGACTGACCATGACATTCGTGCTTCCTCTGAAAATAATGGTCCAGTGTGTCTCTGGAGAACCGTTTCTTGTGGTTGAACTTTAGACAAGGCAGTGAGCATTTAATAAACAATATATTATTTCAATCTTTTCGGTTACTGCTTTTCTCTCCGGGCTCGGCCCGACCGGCTGGTGCTCCATTTCCAAGCCCCCAGGCTGTGATGCTGAGCTATTTTCCTGGGAATAGGGATGGGTAAGAATTTCATTTGGCTCTGCCTTTTACTGGTAAGCGAGACAGGATGATTTGCGCTTCCTGGATCCGTAAACCGGTTGGAACGCAAACAAGAAATCACTTCAAATCTTAGGAGATGGAGGAAGAAGAAGCCGATGCCAAGCAATTGGAAGAGATGTATAGCGAGCGTTTCACTTGTGGAAGGTCCCCTAGGACCCATCTCCTGGCATCTTTAGTAAAAGATTTGAGATTGCACGGCTGGGAAGCAACATGGAGAGATGGGTTTAATCTTGGCCAAATCCCGGTTCAGAAAAGGTCTTTTTCTAGTTTTTTGTTTTGTCTCCTTTTTCTTTTATTTTCAGGTCATATTGATTTCTTATTGCTCATTTTCGTATTTTTAAAACCAATACAAAAATCATACCGTAGTTTATTATGATGGGAATTATGATGGGAATGAGTCTAGCTTTTTCCAGCCTTCTCCTACCTGGTGGGCCCTCAAGTTCCCTGATCTATTTTTCCTAAACCACAGCTTGTCTGAACCAACAGCTCCATTGTCTCAGGTTTGTTTGAAACAACTCACAACCACGAGCTTGGAAGCTGGCTTGTTGAAGCAAACCACAGTTTACATTAACCCCAGTTTTGCATTTGGGCAACGAACTGAAACGTGGATAAGGAATGAGAAAGGAAGAGTTTCCAAACTCCTTGCAGCTTGCTTGCTGAAGACGTGGTTGGGGAAGAATACCCAAGGGCCATTGAAGTTGGTTCCCGTCACAATAAACTATGATTTAGCACATTAGCTGAATGAGTGCGCTCATTGGGTTAATGGGTATGACCTCCCCAAAATTCTTACTACGTATCATAAGGGGGAAAAATTAGAGTATTTCTTAGGGACTGCATTCCAGTGACAGAGGTGGCACCCAAAATACCAGCATTATCTTACTTTAGAAAAGGCATTTCAACATTTTAGAATGGAGAAGAGCTGGAGAAAGGCTAGGAAACCACCAAACGATGGTATTATCGGGAAAGACATAAGGATGGCTTTCTAGGAAAGCTCAGAGAACTGGATTGAGAACCAGAGAGGCAGATTTGGCCTCAGGGTGAGAAGTTCTCCACCCTGGACTGGATAAACTATGGTCAGATGGACCAGTCATGTTTCCCAATACAAGTCAAATTATTATCTAAGGATGCTTTTATTACCTTTTAAGCTTAAATTTCTCCAAACAGTTCAAATGCAGAAAGAGAAAATTATCTGTGTGTGTGTGTGTGTGTGTGTGTGTGTGTGTAGACCTTCACGTCTCTTTTGATTTGTGGTGACCCCATGAATTACGTAGGGTTTTCTTAGGCAAGGAATGCTCAAAGATGGTTTTGCCAGTTTCTTCCTCGGAAATGTCACCTACCGCACCTGGGATTCTTTGATGGTCTCCCATCCGTGTGTTAACCAGGACTGACGCTGCTTGAGATCTGTCGCTTTCACACAATTCATTCAGCAGTTGAGAAAACGGCAGCGACAACAACAACAATGGATAGCAGCAGTTAAATTTATTACAGCAAAGTTAACCATTTGTGTCAGCATTACACCAGTTTCATTCCACTTTAACTGTTGTGGCTGCATCCTAGTGAATCCAGGGATGTGTAGTTTGGGGAGGTACTTGGAATCTTCCTCCAGGGAGATGTAGTGCACAATTCCCTGGGCTGCAACCTTTCTAGCAGAGGATTCCAAGCATCTTCCAAAAGTACCAGTTCCAGGATTATGGAAGATGAGACCACGGCAATTAAAGTGGAATGAAACTAATATAATGGTGTAATGAGGATACCTCCCAGGTTTATGAATCACGTAGAAATATGAAGATATTGAGCTAAATCCAGCTGGAATGGAACCACTTAATGTATTATGCAAACACTTATATGAGTTATGTTGATTCAATAGATCTACTTTAGTTGATTCTAACTGTTGGATCCAGCCTATTGTTAGCAATAGGGCTATGTTATTTTTCCATCAGGATCCATGACTTAATGAAGAATATTGACTGGACAAAATAACATATGCACAAGAGTTAGGCAACAAAAAGGTAATTTTATATTTTCGGTCAAGTTTTTCTGTTGCAGTCGTCTAGCGTTCTCTGCCTGTGTACCACCCGTATTGCTGGAGGCTGTTGAATCAATCAAGCAAATATATTCCCATCTGCTTCAATTCCATTTATATTTGGCTGGCAGGGCAGAACTTTCTTGGCAGAGATTTGGACGTGGCTTGATGCGTAGGAACACGGAGCTCTGGACCTAGTTGAAATCTGGACGCATATTTGATTAAATATCCAGGGGAAGGAGTATAGAGTGGGAAGGGATCTCAGAGCTCATACAGCCCAACCCATTGATGGATTTATAGTGCAGGATGGAGCGATAGCATCCCAGAGAGGCATCCATCCCTGGAAGATACCCTGATATCTTCCCAGGCCGTGTGGTCCGTGGTCCAGGTCTCACCATTTGGTCCCTAGTGTTGAGCCAAATTCTTTCCCCCTGCCATGTCCACTCATTTGCTCTAGTCTTGAACTCTGAAGCAAGAGAGAACAAAGCTACTCCATTTTGTCCATGGTGGCCCCTTAGATATTCGAAGGTGGCTATAATCTCTTCTTGAGGATAAGCACATCCAGCTTTTTGAACTGTTCCTCCAAGGGCTTCAGCTGGAATCCTGCTGGGGACTTGTGTCTTTGTAAGAGGACTTCATAAATGTAAGTCCACCACCCTCTGGGCAATCTATTCCACTGTTGAGCAGTTTTCAGAATAAACTTCTTCATTGTATTTATTTATTTAGGAGTGAATTCTTCATTTCATTGGTTGGGCTAGCACTACAGTTGGACAATTGCATCAGTTGTAATTGCTGCATACAGAGGGGTTTTTTTTTTCCTTTACATTTAAGATAACAAGCTGAACATGAGGCAACAGTGTGATGCAGCAGCTAAAAAAGCCAATGTGATTCTGGGCTACATCAACAGGAGTATAGTGTTGAGATCAAGGGAAGTAATAATACCACTTTATTCTGCTTTGAAACGCTCACTCAGGTATTGAGGCTCAGTGGGTGATCTTGGGCGAGTTACATCCTCTTGGCTTTAAAGGAAGGCGATGGTGAGCCTCCTCTTGAATAAATTGGGCCAAGAAAATGCTGTGTTGGTGTCGCCGTAAGTCAGAGTCAACTTGAAGTCACAGAACAATGGTTGGAATTCATTAAAGTGACTGAATGTAAGAAATAGATATGTTGATGGTGTCTTTTTAAGCGGACTTAAATCTGTGGGAAATAGAACTGAGCAGTTTCACACAATGTCCGTATGCAGCAAAGGAGTGGCTTGATGCTGTTCTCTAGAGGAGCCAGCAAAGTGGCTTTTGTGCATTGGGCAGTCCTGATGCGCTCTGGAACAATGGCTAGGAAATGCTAGCGTGCATCGGTCTAATCCAATGTGCCTTGGGACCCTCTTGCCAGTGCCCTGATACACATCTTTGCAATGCACTGGGAGAGTTCAGTAGGACCTCTGGTAAAGATCTGGAGCCTGCATGAAGCTCCCCAAGGTAGACCCTGACGGAATATCCTGGCCAATAAAAACACAGCACAACCTCTTTGTGCTCACAAGTGGTTTGGTAGTAGGTGAACTGGCCTTGGCAGACTTTAGGGCAGACGTCCAAGAGGCTGAGTCAGGGGTTGGCTTGCTTTTTGAAGCAAGCAGATGAAGATGCGTCACTATACAAAGAAGGCAACTTTGGTAAGGTCCTCCCCTGATAGAACCTCCATTTCAGATCTCTGGGGTTGAAGTTCTCAGGGAGAATTTCCTCCACTCCCAGTGAAAACCCAAATCTGCTTAGCTTTAGCAAGTTGCTTGTATTCAGTGCCTTTAGGCCGTGGATATCAATCGGCTATTTTAGCTGCCGCATCACACTGCTGACTCATGTTCAGCTTGTGGTCTAGTCAGACTCCCGGATCCCTTTCGCGTGTGCTGTGGTCAAGCCAAGTGTCCCCCATCTTGTATCCATGCAATTGTGCTTCTTAACCCTAGTGCTGAATGGCAACGTTGCACAACTGAATCCAAAACAGCAAATGTGGAACCGAATGCACAACCAAAGGTGCAATAAACAATGCACACGTATGTGCCACCCGTGTCTGTGCACATCTATGCCATGGAACCACATGTTCAGCTCTATTTTCACAGCCTTGAATTACAAGCAGTCATGTAATTTGTCAGGACAGGAGAGCTGCTTCAGCAGAGGAATTTACATAGGTGTAAGGCACCGACAACATTCTGGTCAGTGTATTTTCTGTGTGGCCATCGCCATTTTGAAGGGATGCCATGTAGAGGAAGCAGAGGGCTTGTTTTCTGCTGCTCCAGAGACCAGGACAAGGAGCAATGGATTCAAGCTGAAGGAAAGGAGATTCCACCTGAACCTCACGAAGAACTTCCTGACAGCCAGGGCTGTCCGGCAGTGGAATCTGCTGCCTTGGAGTGCAGTGGAGTCTCCTTCCTTGGAGGTTTTTAGGCAGAGGCTGGATGGCCATCTGTTGGGAGTGCTTTGAGGGTGTTCCTGCATGGCAGGGGGTTGGACTGGATGGCCCCTGGAGTCTCTTCCAACTCTACATTTCTATGATTCTATGATTCTATGATTTCTCCATCTGAAGACAAAGTATGCCCTCTCCCAACCCTGCCATGTCTTCTGAACTCCGGTCTTATTTGTATGCAGATTTAGACACCGTCAGTAGATATTAAACTATATAATTAATCAGCGCTGATGGCTTTTAATGAAACAACAGGGCTGGCTAATATCGCTCCAACAGTCATGGGAACACGATCATAATTAAAGTGGTGGATTTTGATTCATCTGCTCCTTTGCCACTTTTTGCACAAGCCCGAAGCTGAAGTGACTTGGATTTGGGTGCTTTTAGACCACGGACAGAATGTTTTCCAGTGTGACAGAAGGGAGTTTTATTCCTGAGAACAAAGGAAAGCAAACAGGCAGAAAATGCAGATTTTCTGATAAAGCGAATGAACTTGTGAGGGTGTACATTGCTGGTCCTATAGGTCTAGAAAGGCCTCTGGGTCCAGAGATTGCAGTTTTTACTACTGCAAGGGAAGAAAAATGATAAACTATAGGTTATGCCTGATCTATAGAGATTTTGCAGAAACATTTATTTGTATCTATTGCATTTACTGTTTGTTTCTTGTGATATGTGCTAGTCCAGCCTTCTGTTTTTTAACTTGTAATGGTTAAGCAGGTACTTCTGGGATGACTCTAAGCAGGTTATCTGAAATGATATCTTTATGCCATTGGTATTTATTCAATTTTTATACAGCTTCTCACTTACTGTGAGGCCCAAGGCAGCTTGATGATAGCTTTGAGGGAAATGAATGCTGAGCTTCCACTCTGGCAAATATGCAGTACATATAAGTGGGCTATTTTGAATGGAATATTTCCAATGATTATATGTCTCTCTCGGACATCCATTTGCCATCGATTCTGTCCCTGTCTTTGTATCCTTACTCCTTATTCATTCTTCCTTTCTCTCTCTACCTCACCCTCCTCCCCACCCTGTCAAGGCCAAGAATATAAGACTGAAGATCTCTCTTTCCCAATCTGGTGCCTCCAGCTGTGTTGGGTTGCAAGCCCCATCATCCTTAGACAGAAGGTGCATTGGGAGCTGCAATCCAACATGCCTGGAGGCAATTTGTGGGTTTTAGGGGGCAATTTAAAACTGATGCCTTTGGTGTAATAAACCAACAACACTTCTTCATTCTTCTAAAATGAAGGTTTTCATCAGCGATCTGAATGCACATTTATTATTTGATCTGCAAAGCAATTCTGTACATGTTTACTTGGAAGTAAGTCTCACTGTATTCGTTAGACCTTACTCCATACTGAATTTTGGACAGGATTGCACTCTGAAGTCAATGGGACTTACTTACGGATAGATAGGTATTGGGCTGTTTTGTTGATGTCCCAAAATTTAAATCTCATGGAGACATTTTTACTACGTATAAGATTGCATTTAGGCTAAAGACAGTGGTTTGGGGCCACACTTAGAGTAGACCCAGGAATTTCAGCAGGGTTGCTGTAAGTATGACATGGTCTAGATCTAACCCATATCCATGTATTTATTATCTGCTATTTATTTGATTACAATATTTATATTGTATTTATATTTATATTATATTTATATTATAAACCACCCTTTGTCCAACGATCTCACCATGATCTCCAAAGATCTCTAAAGACCTCTTGCAAGAGATATACTGCCAAGAAATGGGAGGAGATGGGATGCTTGTAAAATTTCTGCTCATGTGCCAAAATAACTTGACTGGTTCAGGGTTGGCTCAAGACATTTTTGGATGCCTGAGGTCTAAATCCAACTGCTAGTGTCAAGTAGAGCAGATGCCGTGAATCAATGGAAACTTGGTCAGTCAACAGTTGTGTTGGTTCCATTGATTCACTGGGATCTGCTACCAGCAATTGGATTTCACCCTCAAAGATGGTGATCCCTTGCATTCCATGAACAGAAGGTGATTGGAATGTCCACTTGAGCCTGACTTCAACATCACCGATGGGATGGGGTCCTCCATACCATCTAAGGGCAGTGGTTCAGCTTAGGTCTAGGACCGGGCTGTTTGGCTCTAATACAGCTCTGTCCTCCAAGAAAAGGGAGAAGTTGGAAGATTCAGGAGGAACTATTGGGGGGACACTGTCTAGCACTTCCTGCAGTTGTTTCACTCTTCCTAGTGGAAAGGTTGGATTGGTGGAAAGAGTTCACTAAAAGGAAAAATAGCTATGCTGGTTGAGCACATGGCATGCTTCTTCCCCAAGATAGATTTCGCCTTCCTACTGGAAGCAGAGTACAAAGGGGCCGTGCCATTTGGGCAATCCACTTGATTCTATGTTTAGACATAGTGGTGGAAGTGGACCACAAAGAAGCAGATTTTGTGTCCCTCCAGAGATGCACCACTAAGCCCTCTCTACCACTTCCAGCAGGAAGGAGGACCTTTCAGGTGCTCTCCAAAGCTCCCTGGTTTTTGTACTGTTTCTGTCCTGTCCCACCTATGGTGTCCAAGAACCTTCTCAATGTTCTGTTGATGTGTGTCTGCCTTGTTAATGCTCCTTATGCCCTGTGTCTTTAGGCCACATACTGAAGATTTCAGCATGGATTCTTCCCTCTCACAGTAAGTTAGCTTCACACTGCATGCGGGCCAAGAGGGCATCGGTGCTCCATTTTAATCAACCCATTTCTTTCTTTTGTGTCTCCCAGAGTTACTGAGAAGTTTTTAAATTTGCAGATCTGAGAAAATGGAAAAGAAAAAGCATGATCTTGTTTGTGGCGTGCCCAGCTTAAAGTGGCTTGGGCATCCATTTCCTTCCCCAAGAGGATATGGGGAGCTGTAGTTCTATAACAAGAGACATGGTCAACAATCCTTAGTGGAGAGTTCTCTTGGCAAACTACAGTTCCCAGCATTCTCTTGAGGAAGCCATGGACAATCTAGGGTAATTATGGGTAATCTGTCAGAAGTGCATGCTGGAAGAGTCCAAAATAGGAAGGACCAGCTCTTTCCATTCTGTCTCTTCTCTCTTTTGCCTCTTCCTCCCCACCCAATAGGTTGCATGAGGGGAAATCAGTCATTGTTCCTAGTGGTTTGAACTGGTGCTTGCAAAAGAGCTTTTGAACTCAATCCAAGGGTTGCCTCTGGACATAGAGGTTGACTTCCCTTACTTTAACTGTTGTATAGAAAGGAGGTTTCCACTGCTATCTCTTTCCTCTTGACACAGAACTGCTATTTTTTTTTATTTATCCATTTGTATCCCGCCTCTCCATATGGATCGAGGCGGCAAACAACTTACAAATAGCATGTATTTCGAAACATTTCTATACATGCCCCCAACAAGCTGGGTACTCATTTTACCGACCTGCGAAAGGATGGAAGGCTGAGTCAACCTTGGAGCCTGGCAGGATCGAACTCAAAACCTTATGGCTTGCAGTACTAGCATTTAACTACTGCGCCACCAGAAATGTCCCTGCTCTAAGCCACTGGATAGCTTTTCCTGCCTTTAAATCCAGTTACCTGAGACAGGTAGGAAGATGGACCCAAATACAATGACCTGAATTCTCTTGGTTAGTTCCAACTAGACAAGATCCATTGAACTGAGCATTGAATGGTGAACCAAGAGGGGAAGAAATCCCATTGGTTCGGTGGTCTGCTCTTTTTGGGACTAACAAGAGGACTGAGGCCAGTAGCAAAGTCAAAGCAGGCCCAGCATTGCTAGTTGGGAATATAATGTGGTTGCAAGGCATGAAAAGCTTGAAAGCTGTTACTGCTACAGAGAGATATTGGGTTATTGGGGAAAGCAGCTGTTTTGATGCTTCAGTCCATAAACGTTGGATGTGGTTGATAGATCTGAAGAATTATGGGTGGATAATATGCCTTGCAATTGATTGCATGAGATTTCTAGGGAAAGTTCCTGCAGATGTTTCCTTGTTCCTACTCACCAACAAGCAGGCGTTATCACTATGTGTTGTAGTGTTGAACAAAGTAGATGCTGATGTGGAGCTATTGAAAAGGTGGTCTTGGAGAGTTGGGGAAGTTGCTTTGGAAGTTAAATGAAATACTACTCAGAGAACTCATCATTTTCCAAATGCCCAGTTAATTTCCCTGTGATCTTGTCATTTCTTTCCATTTTTCCTTTATTGAGCCCACTAAGGCCAGACTTCCTTGTCAAGCAGGACCTTTGGACAGAGCTAAACATAAAAATAAAAATGTGGGTTTCTTTGTATTGCAACTCCCACAGAACTCCAGCCATCATGACTGGTGGCCAGGCTAGCTAGAGCATTCTGAGAGCTGGAGTGCAAAAGGTGCCTTTTTCTAGCTCTGCTTTTTGACTGTATTTATCCATACAAGGTCAACCTATCATTGCCCTTTCCAGGTAGCTTCCAAAGCATAGCCAATTAGTAATCATTGCATCTATATTTCATGTTTGGAAAGCAAGGGAACTGGGTGACAACCATGAGACAGGGGTAAATCCAATGAGAAGGTACCCCCAGGTCTCACTCTCTCCTCATTCGATCTATTTTTCTCAATAAAAATGGCTTCCTTGCCCAGACTGGTATTTGTTCCACAGAGTCAATACTAGGGTAAATACCAGGGGTGTATTTACTAGGGATGGAAATCCTAGACTATTTTGTGCCCACACGGTGCGAGGAGTTGAATAATTACGGTCATTTTCTCCCCACTGCAGAAGTAAACAAACATTCCTCCAGTGTATTCTCTCTGTATTTGAATGTCCTGGAGTATTGCACAGGAATTATTCTGCTTAGAAAAACACACGGCACAAAAGCCTGTTTTCTTTGAATGGGGTTATGGGTAAGAAAAACAAAAAGGTTTCTTGCACAACTCCGTGAACATTGGGTTCAATATTCGTGGGGTTGTAAGCCAGACTTTGGGTCGTGTAACAGAATATTGAGTCTCCTGTTCAGTATTCATGAGACTGTAAGTCAGAATTAGGATCTTTTGAATGTGCGCCGAGGCAAAACGCAAGGGAATGGGGAGAGGGGAAGGCTTGTTTTCTGCTGCTCCAGAGACCAGGACAAGGAGCAATGCATTCAAGCTGCAGGAAAGGAGATTCCACCTGAACCTCAGGAAGAACTTCCTGATGGTCAGAGCTATCCGACAGGGGAATCTGCTGCCTCCATGGAGTGTGGTGGAGTCTCCTTCCTTGGAGGTTTTTAAGCAGAGGCTGGATGGCCATCTGTCGGGAGTGCTTTGAGGGTGTTCCTGCATGGCAGGGGGTTGGACTGGATGGCCCCTGGGGTCTCTTCCAACTCTACATTTCTATGATTCTATGATTCTATTATTCTTTTTCCCCCTCCCATTCCCATGCATTTTGTCCTAGTGCACCCCAAACCCTTGTAATAGTGGAGGGCCCACTGTTAACGTGAATCCTGACAATTACAATGTCATAATATCTTTCAGCATCATAAATACTAAACAGGGCGCCAGTCACAGAGCCCAGTGGTCTTTGCAGGAAAACTAGGGAATTTGTTGGGAGTTAGAGATTCCCAGGGTGTTGGCCCTTTGGGGAAAATTCTATGAAAGCTAAACCTGTTAGCAATCAGCCTTCTTTTAGGAGAGCAGCATTAAAAGCATGCCCCAACCTCTGTGTGGCTTCCCTGAACTGAGACTGACTTACAAAGCAAAGCAAGGCAGGTAGTTTCAGGTGAAAAACCTTATCAAAAGATTACTAATAAATTTTACAATCACATAGGCATTAGAAAGTCTAGATCTTAACCAGCTAACAAAAAGTTTAGGTAAGAGAGTAGCTTCATTCTTCTCTCATCATATTCTTGGTGGAGAGGTAAAGCGTGGTCAGAGGGAACGAAGTAGAAGCAAAAATGGCAAAGAAAGAGAGGTCTGGGAAGTGGGGTCTTTTATGCAAGGCCAATGACCCCAGGGTCTAATCCTGTCCTGTCCTCACATGGCCTGGTCACCTGGATACCATAGCCATGCATTTAAATAACCTAAAGAGCAAGAGTGAGGCTTTAGGTGGGAAGGCAGAAGGCTTTAACATGCAAAGGAAAAAGGAGCTCTATGCTAGCCAAGCCCCCCTTGCCCTAGAACAAGAGCAGCAGGGAGAGAAAATAATGGAATTTTCCAACAGAATTTAGCAGGAACGTGACATCTTTGCATAGCTTAGACATTCAGTCTCCTGTTTTCGTAGTGGTCCCAGGGACCATCATCAAGCAACCATCCATTGGAAACTGAAACAGATTCTATTGCTTTAATTCTCTGTTGTGAATGCATATGTTTCCGCTGAGGCGAGAGGCACTGTTTCAAGAAAGTCACCGGGGAACAGCAGTGTTTCATTGCCTTGGACTCTGATAAATCTGTTGATCAAACATTGTAGAGATGCTGGTCTCTTCCTGCAGTCTTTTGGGGAGAAAGTTTAACAAAGGGAGAGAGTGATTGCCTTAGGGGTATGATGGAGTGATTCACGGGTGGGGATTTTGCTGCATACATTTCCAAAAGATGCCTCTCAACTTGGCTGAATATATTGGCAGTGTCTGGCACGGGGAGCAGTTGGCCAGTGTTGAGCCAGAGTTCCATTTGCTCAGAATGTCTGCCCTCTTTCTGCAGCCGGGTGGCTTGGAAGGACACACCAGAGACAAATAGCTGGTGTTTTAAAGGCAGCTGCCACCTTCTTCCTCCGGAATGCCCCAGAAACAGAGTAACTGGGGGCCTTTCCGTACTACACTGTTATAGTGCTATGATTCCACTTTCAACCTCCTGTGGAATTCTGGGGTTTGTAGTTTCCTGAGGCCAAAGAACTCTCTGGCTGAGAATTCCAAATGCTTCTCCATAAACTGCAAACCCCAGGATCCCATAGTGTGGAAAGGCCCAAAATACATAATAGCATTGCCAGGTTTTCAAAACATCAGTAAGGGACACTTAACAATTTATGCTGTGCAAGGTCAACGATCGGGAAGTCGCTATGAACAAGCTTGTTGTTCTAGCAAAATGTGAAAAGAAGGTATTGATTTCAGTTAAAACAGTAGACAGTCTTTTTTTCTCCAACTCCAGGAAACAATAAGTTCAAACATTTAGCCTGCACACCCGTTAATTTCTTCCCATTACTGCAGTCATTCTCAAAAGGCGTGCCAGGGCAAACTAACATCCCTTGAAAGAACTGCTAATGTGACATGAGATGTTTAAATTAATTCAAGACCGAGACAGCCCACTGGCAAGCAGATGTGATGCCACCCTACAGATTTCGCTCTTTGGGTCTTGTCGTCAAGGGACTGAGAGCTGGGGTGCAGAAGGAGAAAGTTAGCAACAGAGCTCTCGTTCACATTTCACAAATTGTGGCACGTGGGTACCACTTTAGCTTCTGTGGCCCCGTCCTGGGAAATCTTGGAATTTGTAACTTTGCAAGGGTATTGACAAGTTGGAATGAATCTAGCCAGTTAGTCTACTTTGGTTAGACCTCACCTGGAATAGCATGTCCAGTTGTGGGCACCACAATTCAAGAAGGATGTTGACAAGCTGGAACGTGTCCGGAGAAGGGTGACCAAAATGGCGAAGGGTCTGGAAACCATGCCCTGTGAGGAGTGGCTGAGGGAGCTGGGGATGTTTAGCCTGACAAAAAGAAAGTTAAGAGGAGACATGATAGCCATGTTTAAATATTTGAAGGGGTGACATGTTGAAGACGGAGCAAACGTGTTTTCTGCTGCTCCAGAGACCGGGGCCATTTCCACCCTGCACTGTTACAGTGCTATTATTCCACTTTCAACATCGTATGGAATCCTGGGATTTGCAGTTTAGGGAGTTGGAGTTTCTGCAGCAAAACCCTGAGTCTTGGAGGGGGTGAGGAGGAAACCATGGTTTATTTCTACTTGCAGAATTTTTAGCCATCATTCCATGACACAGGACTGCTGCTTACAGAAATACAGGCTACCCAGTGTTGATGTAGGACCTTGGCTGACCATTTTTAATGGATTGTTTTTATGTTTGGGATGTCCCATGTACGGTAGAAGGGATGCAATGGGAAGTTTATTGAACTGGGTGCAGTATGGACCAAGTGGAAATTGTTCTCCTGCTATCCTAATTCCAGAATGCCATAAGGTTGAATGGAACTGAATGCAAGCAGAAAATTCGGGATGTACGAAAGGAGAGGCTTACACAACACAATAAGGGTGGCAAGACTGGACTTGAGAAGGCATCACTAGACTTGCACTTCCTTTGTCTGCAAAAATGTGTTTATTTGTCCCCCTTGTCTAATGGTGTGTTTACATTTTGATTGCAACTAATGAGCCCTTCCTTGAATGTGTAGCATAAAATAGAAGCACCACTTGTTTTTAATCATCTCTTTTCTCAAAAAGCTGCCTCTAGCAAGGATAGCAATGATTTATCTTCCGAGGAGGCCAAAAGTAAACTAATAAAAGCATTGGACCAAGTCCCCACTCCTTGCAATGACTTTGTGGAAGGCTCTACCACTGCGAGGAAGCCATTTTCTCCTGGTCACAGTGGAGTTCCAGCAACCTTGGGTGCAAAATAGCGTGGAAACTTGCAAACATGGCAGCCTTAGGGGATATAATTCCTTGCTCATTTTATTCTCAAAGGAAGCAAGAAGTAATTTGAACATTTTTTTTCTTCCCCCCCCCATGAGAAAGTCTTCAAAAAGAAAGTCTGAGCTTGTTCAGCTGTGGAGGGAGAGGTTTTGGACAGGGCACAAGGGGTGAGGGAACAGCCCTCGTGCTCCATCCCAAAAGAGGCATGAGTGCATGGAAGCCACACTTATGTGAGCATAAACCACTGGCAGAATAGAGTTGACCCTCCACGTTCGCTAGCATTAGGGGCTCTTGACCCTCATAAAAGTAGAAAAATTGCAAATATCAAAATGTCCATGTGTGTGTCTATGGGAAGGGGGCTGAGGCATAGTGGAGAGAATGGGCACCCAGAATCCAAGCCAGGTCAGGGAAAGGAGAGGGGAAGGGGGTGGTCAGTAGAGTGTCCCTATACTTCCTCTCTCTGGCCCATCTCTTTCCTTGGGTATGGGGGACAGTGGGAGATGGTTTGTGGTGCTGAGAAGTTGGGCTGCGATCCATCTTTAGCTGGCCAGGTGGTGGTGGAGGAGGAGGCCCAGAAGCGGATTTTTAAAGGGCTATGTGGCCCGATTGGAGTCATTGAGAGGAAAGGTTCTCCTGGAAAAGAAGCACTGGGAGGGCAGGGGTAGAAGAAACATGCAAATAACCAAAACAATGAAAATCAAACCCGCAATTATGGAAGGCGGACTGTACTTCTCTACATGTACGAGCTGCCTACAAAAAGCTTCAGATGGCTTTAGGCGGCTGCTGAAACATCACCGGCTTATTGTTCTTGCATTCTCGAAGCTCTCCATGGTCCTCTTTTTGCAGTCTTTCCTGCAAGAGGGCTTTTGCTTTAACCTTATCCTTCCTTGCTTGTTGTATTTAGCTTGACTGGATTGTATATATCTTATACCTTCCCTGGCCTAGACTTGGTTACCTGTCCAACTTGGGCTGGACTTTTCTAGCTCGAATGTGGCTCTGTCCGATGCCGTCAGTGTTCCCTTGTGAAAGTCAGAACGGGGTCAAGATATTTCCTCAACAGAAGAGGGTCAGTCCCAGTGGTTTTCCCATAAAGCTTGTTATGGGCAGGAGGACATCTCTTTCCTGCTCTCTGTGATTTGAGGTCAAGTCAACTTTGCCTCTAAACAGAGACATCCAAGATCCCCAGTCATCGTGTCCTGCAAACTCAAAGCCATGGCTTTCTTGATTGACTCAATACACCATTGGTATGGTCTCCCCCTTTTCCTACTGCCTTCCACTTTGTTGAACATTTATATCTTTTCCAATGAGCCACCTCATCTCATGACATGTCCAAAGTACGACAGCCTCAATTTAGTCATCTTTGCTTCCAATGAGAGTTCAGGCTTGGTTTCATCTGTGACCCGTTCATTTATCTTGTAGCAGTTCATGGTATCTGTAGAACTTTTCTCCAGCACCAGATTTCACATGAACCGGTTTCCTTTCTGCCCACTTTCTTCATTGTCCATCTTCCACACCCATGCATTGGGATCTCTGCAGCAACGAGTGAAGATATTCAGTTTCTGTTCCGAGAGGAACTTTACCAACAATGTCCAATTCTTTTCCGGAATAGGAAGAAAGTGAGATTTGTTAAAGTATGACTGGGGGAGAAGGTGATCCAGTCAAAGGGCTTTGAGGGTTCGGATCTTCAGAATCTGAGCCAAGATTCCTATGCAACCATGTTTGAAATTCTGAATTAAGACTGCCACCTCTTTTATTTCGTAGAGGCTCCCCATCTTGGCTATATGGCAAGCAAGGATAACAGTCTCCTTCCATGTTGGTAACAGCTCTCCTGATCAAATTTGGCCAGTCCAGAATTTTGCTGACAAGGACTGACCCAAAATGCATGATTTCCTTCATCAGTGGGATAGAAAGAACTTAATTTTTAAAAAAAAATAGAATGAAAGATAAAGTGAAAATGGTAGAGTCGCTCATCTCCACTGCAACCCACACTATAGCTGCAATAATGTGATTGTGAGTGACTTTTGAGTAATTCTGTTTTGGTTTCCTTCCTCCGGCAGGGTCCAAGTGGAGTTTTATGTGAACGAAAATACGTTTAAGGAGCGCCTGAAGCTGTTCTTCATCAAAAACCAAAGATCAAGTAAGTGTTTGTGCTTCCAGGCTTCACATATTTCTCTCTCTCTCTCTCTCTCTCTCACACACACACACAGAGACAATTTCACTGTGGTTATTTAGAAGAAACAGACTATGCCATCCAGACAACTTCAGAGAGTGGGATGAGCAAGGGTGGAGATTTCTCCCCCAGCTTTGCAAAGTGGGGCATGCCACCCTGGAAAATGATTGAAAATTTCGGCTAGGGATTTATCGTTCCCATAACGTCCTGGATCAGGGGTGGCCAGCAGTGGAAAGGTCCTTGGAGTCCTTGGAGGGTTATGCACTCCCACCATACCTGCTCCTGAAAAAATAAATAATTAAATAATATATTTTTTGTCCCCAAATGCCCCCAAACAGCCCTTAGGGAATATGGGGTTCATTTTCACCAGGTGTTGGGGTCTTCTTTGGTCATTTTAGGCCAGAAGAGGTCTTTTTTTAAAAAAAAAATCAGGAAGTGATTGGAAGATATTTCCTGTTTATTTGCTGTTTTTTAAAAAACAAGGTCTTTCCTTGGCTTAAATTATCCCTAGGGGTCTGCAAAATTTGGTGGAAAATTTCTCCCACACCCCCTAGAGGGCATCTCAAGGCAAAAAATAATAATTGAAAAGTTTTGCAAACAAGTTTTTGACCTTTGGGAGTCTGTGAGGGGCTGGAAGTGGCTTGGGACCTTTCCGCACTACCCTTTTATGATGCTATTATTCCACTTTCAACCTCCTGTGGAATTCTGGGCTTTGTAGTTTACTGAGGTCCAAGAGCTCTCTGGCTGAGAATTCTCAATGCCCCTCCGTAAACTGCAAACCCCGGGGTTCCATAGGATGTTGAAAGTGGAATAAAAGCACTATAACAGTGGAGTGCGGAAAGGCCCGGAGTTATTACTTAAGTCCAGAGATTAGAGAGTGATGGGTGTCGAAGGACTCCAAATTTTTCTGGATTTTAAGTAAATAAAGGAATTTGTGTGAGCGGGACAGCTGAACATTTTAAAAGTACAACGGCAAAAGTTACTTTTTGTTGCTGTTGTTCCATATCTCACCACGGCCAGACACAAATTGCCAATCTGCTTGATTCTTGTTGTTGTTTTGCAACAACCGATGGATGTAATGCAACACTGAGTGTGCCGTGTGATTCATCTGCTTATGAATTTGAACCATCGGTGTTGGTTGCTAATAAAACCATATTCACAGTTCGAGTCTTGCTTTCCTGTGGCCAGTCAGGAATCTTGTCTTCCGAAGAATTCTTTCATGGCACGATACTGCCATCTGCCGAGGACAACTATTCCAACCTTGCCTTGACCAGATTGCTGATGTTTTATACACTTTCCAATTTTCCTATGGACAAGAAAATCTTGCTTCATTCCTTTGGGGAGATTTTTTGGTTTCTGAGTTTGGCAATTTTAGAGAAAGCATCTCTAATTTATCGGAAAATTGAAGGTCTTTTGCTCTTTCATAGTCAATAGTTCTTTTCCGCAGTCTCCACACATTTTTTTAATTTTTAAATATTTGGCAGTTGCAATGTTGTCTTGGCAATACATTTTTTGGACCATAGCCTTTAAGGAACTTTTGATTGGTGGGCAATTGGTTGGAGCTGTTTGTCCCAAGCACAGGATGGCATTGGAAAGAGGGGAAAGAAATTTATATAGAAATGCAAATGAACAGCAAATGGCTGCTCTTGAGCCTTGCAATGGAACAGAATACATTTTGTCTTGGGAAGGCATACATTTGCACAGCTTGCAGTGTGTTTCAGTGGAGAAGAAAGCACCAAATCATGTGTACTTTTGGAAAATGGACACAAACTTTAAAATCCATGTGAACATACTTTCGTCCGTGGAGGAGTATTTGTGCAAAAATGCATCCATTACAAAAATGCCCACTGCTTGGAATAATCAATAATTGATTTTTTAAAAAATTAGGTGTACTTCTAGTGTTGTCCTTGTGTTTGGTTAATGATAGATTAGTGTAGCATTGCTAGCTATTGTTTTGTGTTTGGTATGGGGTGTTGATATAAAAATTAAAAAAAATCCAAAGACAATCACTAGCAGGTTTGCCATTATAAGCAGCCCAAATTACTTTGTGTATTCTGAACACCCGATAAAGCCAGAGTCGGTATTTCACTGCTGTCGAAAGGAGATGAAGGTAACGTTTCTACTGAATGAGGGTGGTGTTGTTTTTTTGGAAAGGTTAGACCTCACTCTCTTTCCATCCTCGTTTAGGACAGTGCTTTGGAATCAAGAATCGTATTTATCGGAAGAATTTTTAAAATTGCCGCAGTGCCGGTTTGTTAGTTGAAACCAGAGAAAGAGAAAGAATATGGGAAAATATTAACAAAATGGTTCGTAAGTGTTGCAAAACTCTCATGGAAGAATCCTCCTCTGATAAGACCCTTCGGGGCTAATTTTATACAAAAGTTGCACGCGGTTTGGATTTTTCTTTCACTCATTTTCAGGGCAGCGAACAGCATTCTCTGTTGAGAAAATAATATTTCTGCAGAGAAATGTTGTTTTCGGTACAGAAAATGCTGTTTCCAAGCCAAAAAAATAATAATACTACATGCCAGTTTTGCACAGAATAAATCCCACATTAATAGGCTTTGAAAATTGCCCAGTCTTCAAAGATTTTCTCACAATGGGAAGAACCTTGCTCGAGTTACTCATTGCTTCCTTCGAAAGCAAAGTGAAGACTTGCATTTTTAGTTGAATTTGTACTATACTCATATTATTGTGAGCTGCCTTTTATTTGGCCCAGTTGAACCGTGGATGGTGAACCGCTGTTGTTGTCCTAGATTCCATTTTGTTGTCCTAGCGCACAAATAATTTTATGTAGGGATGAGTTTTGTTTTAGAATCATAGAATCATAGAAATGTAGAGTTGGAAGAGACCCCAGGGGCCATCCAGTCCAACCCCCTGCCATGCAGGAACACCCTCAAAGCACTCCCTTTGACAGATGGCCATCCAGCCTCTGCTTAAAAACTTCCAAGGAAGGAGACTCCACTACACTCCATTGAGGCAGCAGATTCCACTGCCGGACAGCCCTGACCGTCAGGAAGTTCTTCCTGAGGTTCAGGTGGAATCTCCTTTCCTGAAGCTTGAATGAATTGCTCCTTGTCCTGGTCTCTGGAGCAGCAGAAAACAAGCCCACTCCCCCCTCTACATGGCATCCCTTCAAATATTTAAACATGGCTCTCATGTCCCCTCTCAACCTTCTCTTCTGCAGACTAAACATACCCAGCTCTCTAAGTCTATCCTCATAGGGCTTCATGGCTTTAACCGATCAATAACGTCCATCCATCCTGTTCATTGCAGGTCTGAGGATACGTCTGTTCAACTTCTCCCTGAAGCTTCTCACCTGCCTTCTTTACATCGTCCGCGTTCTCCTCGATGACCCAGAACAGATAGGATGGTGAGAATCTGTCTCCATGCTGCAGCAAAGGTGTGGGACACATGGACCTTCCAAAGGTTGTTGGAGTTCATCTCCTAACACCCATCGTTGTTAGCATGGCTGGGAGTGGAGACTGATCCAAAAACATCTGGAGAGCCACATGTTGCCAACCTTTCTGCTACCATGTTCATCTGCCCAGCTTGCTTATGTTCAGTTGGGGAACCACAGCAGTTCTCCAATGGGTAAAGTACCTTGGAATCACACCATTCCAAAAAAGGAACCAAGATATAGTGGGATCTACCATAGATACGAACTGGCTTCTTAGACTAGCCTTCTACAACCTTGTGCAATAACATCAGATTACAATTACTATCATTCACAGCCAGGCTAGAACACTCTTTTGGGCTCAGAAGGATGGGACTTGTAGTCTAACACACAGTCCATAATTGTTTCCGATGTCTGAGTCAAAAGACAAGTTGTCTTATTTTTGAGCGGACACGGATAACTTGGCACTGTTGATCTGGATCCAGTCTCATAATTATCTCAAAATAGACGTATCACTTTGGTTTTCCATGTTCCCCATTTTTCCAAGATTATATCCATTTCAGCTTATTTCTAGATAAGTTCTTAAAAAAATTCTGCATGAAAATGTCCCCGGATTTGCGTGAGCATTTCCTCTGGGATGTGCATTTTCATATGAATATTTACTCAATATGTACATTTTGCAAGGCATTTACCTTGATGTAATTAATGCAGCCCTTCTGAAATCCCAATATGAATCTCTAGATTTCCCCTATGATACCATCATTTGAGGGTTTCTCTGCTTTTATATGGGTTTATTCCCCCATTGCCAAAGCTTAAATGCTTCTCCTAAGGTTGAGTGACTAGCAGTAAAGACTTCAAACTGAGATACATTGGCATTTTGGGTTCCTATCATATCTTTTAATTCTTCCCATCACCCCTATGAACTTTTCTGACACCGAATTTCGCCCTTGGACTTCAAGAGGTTCCTTACTGTTGATGTTAGCAAATTGGGGGGTGTCTGGTAACTCCTGTGTGTCTCACCATCTTTCGGTCTGAATCTCCCCAGTCTATAAAAGGATGCACTCCTGCTTTTTAATACCCATTTCTGCTTGACCAATGTACTTGTTGTGCCCTTGTTATGCCATTTAGGAGATCTTTGTGGATTTTTTCCCCTAAAAACACGGTGCCTGGTAGCTCCCATGTTCATGGGCTGGCGGTTCCATGACAGGTTTTAATCCAGGTTGCACAGAAACTTTCCAAGGTGCTGAACTCTATTTCTAAACAGTTTCAGGACCATGGACAGCTAGCTCTGTTAAAGCTACCAAAAACCTGGAATGGATTCACTTCCCCACTGACATGGGAGCCACTCACTGCTTGCGCATTTTGTTACTCAGCAATAGCATGTGCCATTTCCTTTTCCCTTTCCCCTGCAACCTGCTCTGACAACCGCAGCTGCGCCAAACGGCAAATGTTGCAGAAGGCATCCGATGTCTTAAAAAACAGCTGTTCTGTAATAGGTTCAGCCAGACCAATGGTGAGATTAAACGCTCCATTAAGCATCTTCAAACTTTGCCGTTACGGAACCTACTGCAGTTCTGTAGACACGGTTCCTTTGCTCTTTCCAAAACATCTTCAGTATTGATTGCCTGTGATAGCTCACTACGGACTGAATTTTATTTTTGAACTGGTCAACCTTTTCATTCTTTTTCCCTCAGTTGGGAATGCGAAAAACACAATTATTCAACTTTCAACCAGTCATCTACACAAATCAACTGGTAAGTGGTTATTATATTTGGGGGGGATTCATCCATAGCTTGGCTTGGTTATACGATTTGGTTCAGTTTATAAGACCTGTAAAATCAATCAGACACACTTTGTTCTGATGGTTGTTGTAGGGTGAGGCGGGGATGAAGGTGCAAGTTTAAATGCCACCCCAAAAAATCTGAATTTTGGGGAAAAGCCTGTGATGAAACCTTATGTGTTCATTCTTAAGTTACTCCTTCCAGTATCAGCATTAAACTGTATTTTTCTTGCAAAGGCAACTGTTGGCTTCCATGTTGCTCAAGTGGTGAGTACATTGGGTTTTACTTTGAGCTTCAAGGTGGTATCCAAGGTGCTGAACTTATTTGCGGATAGGATTCAGTACCTCGGAAAGCTCCGGAAGATTTGGAGCTGTCAGATATCTCTTGGTGGCCAAAATCCTGAACCTGTTTTGGCAACAGCATGCCTTGGAGACCTCCTTTTTTCCTTTGGATGTAAACCTGGAGTGTATTCACCATCCCACTGACATGGAAGCCCGCAACTGCCTCTGTTTAAAGGGCAAAAAAATCAGCACAAATATTAATCTAGCTATACTTGGCCTTCCACATTCGCTAGGGTTGGGGAAACAGAGTAGTTGCAAAAGGGGGGAAAAAACCACAAATATCAAAATGTGTGTTTGTTTCTGTGAGAAGGGAGTCAAGGCACGGTGGGGAGAATGGGTACCCAAGTTCCAAAACAGGTCAAGGAATGGGAAGGGAAAGGGGGTAGATTGGTATGGTGGCCCCATCGTTCCTCTCTCTTGGCAATCTCCTTCCATGGGTATGTTGAGAAATCAAGCTGTGAGCCATCCTTAGCTGGCCAAGCAGTGGCTGGTGGAAGAAGAGAAGGATCAGAACATTTTTAAGTTTTTAATTTTAAGTCTTTAAGTTTTTAAAGGGCTCTGCAGCCTGATTGGAGCTGCCAACAGCACTTGTAAAAAACTTTACAAAACTTTTTTTTGTGTCAAACCTCCAAAAAGGAAAACAAAAACCCACCCTCTAGAGGCAAAATATTTTTAAAAAATGTGAAAATCATTGCAATTAAAAAACCCCCCACCAAACACATCACCAATCTTGCTCAAAGGAAGTAAACTTTCAAAGTGTTTTTCTTCTTTTGTGAAAGAGTGAAACAGGCAAAAAGTTACATCCTTGACTGGGAAGTGTCATTTTCTCTCTTCTGATAGCTGAATTAAAACTCAAATAGCAGATTTCCAAAGTAAGGGTGTTGTTCTTTCTTCTTCAAATATTTTCCATAGGGATCCAATCATTTGGGTCGACCGAAACAAACCTTTATGGGCAATACAAGTAAGTGAGCGACAAAAGCAAGCATGTATGTGTGTCTGTTTGTCTGTCTGGGAGAAAGAGAGTCGAGAGAGATGGCGGAAATTGACAAAAGAACCCAATCACAGATTTCAGAAGGGAGGGTTTTTTAAAAAATAATCAAAATGCAGAGAGTTTGGAACACCAGGATGTTATAAATTTAGAAAGGAGAAGGAACTATCTGGGATTAATTACAGATGAGGAATGCATGGACTTCCAGATGTTCTTGGACTCCGATCTCCATCATCCCTGACTTTTGCTTTCCCAACCCCAAGCTTCATGTATGGAAATGGAGCCAGATTAAAACATGTTGTACCACAATGGGATTTGACATTAGAGGCAATTTGCTCCAGGCAAGCTCCCCATTTACTGTTTAAACATACACTCCATTGAATCGAGCTTAGCTGAAATCCACGCTTCTTATTTGCAATAGGCATTGCCATGCACAGCACTAATTGCTCAGCATCTGTGTGGCCACTAACCCACTTAAAAAAAACCTTCTGGATGATTGGGAGAAGAGAATAAATGTACACAGAATGGAATAAATATGCTAGCAGTACTTTTAAAATTAGGAGGGAGAAAAGCAGACTGCTCACCCGAAGCAGGACGACTCAGGGTTTGGTTTGCTGCCCAATGTGTCTATCAAATGCACTGCAAAAGGATGGTGAAACTCGGCCACAATAACAGGAGACAAAACAAGGTCAGGTCCGAAGTTATAAGTTATATGCGTATTTGCGTAAGGAGCCCTGGTGGCGCAGTGGTTAAATGCCAGTACTGCAAGCCACAAGGTTGTGAGTTCGATCCTGCCAGGCTCCAAGGTTGACTCAGCCTTCCGTCCTTTCGCAGGTCGGTAAAATGAGTACCCAGCTTGTTGGGGGTATGTATAGAAATACATGCTATTTGTAAGTTGTTTGCCGCCTCGATCCATATGGAGAGGCGGGATACCAATAAATAACAACAACAACAATATTTGTACTGCAGCTAAAAAAGCAACCCTATGCCAGGAGATGAGCGCAGTGCATAGTGACACACGTGCCGGGACCTGCAGACATTGGGTGTGGGAACAGAGGGGTTTTGAGTCCCAAACACCTTCAGCATCTTTCCCTTTCATTGCAATGTTGTTCTGATCCACCCATGTTTCTTGCAGTGTAGGTTTCAGCAATTTTTCCATTTTTTAAAAAACTACCTTACACTAGATCAGGAGAAACCCACTTACTCTTTCCATGGTGGATCACCAGTTTCTGGTGCTACAATGCCCAGAACTTTTGCTGCTCTTACATTATATACATCCTAAGGTGCAATGGTTTGAATGTTGAACTATGGCTTTGGAAGCTAGGGTTTGAATCCCTGTCCGGCAATGGAAACCCACTGGGTGATCTTGGGAGAGTCACACGCTCTCAGCCTCAGAGGAAGGCAAAGGCAAAACCTCCCTCTGAATACATGTTGCCAAGAAAACCTTGTGATAGGTTTGCCTTGGAGTCATCATAAGTAGGAAACGACTTGAGACATGCAACGAAAGGGAATCTCACGTGTAGGTCCACCAAGTTAACCACCACTGGGGTAGTCAGTTGCAGAATCCTCCAGCTGTGATTGTCGTTGGCAGGATGAACTTCCTCCATTTCTCTCTCTCCTTCCAGGTCAGCGTAGCCATTATTAGCTTCCTGGAGACGATGCTTCTGATCTATCTCAGCTATAAGGTGAGCAGAAGGTCTGGGAAAGAAGTTGGTGGGAAAGTAGAAGACCTTGACCTACAAGATTTAAGGGTACGTTTGGGAGCTGTAGTCCACCACCTCTGGGCAGCGTGAAGCTGGAAACGACTGGCTAATTTCATAAGAAGTGGCCAACTCTACATGCCGGTGTACAACTGATTCTCTTTTCTCCTTGCAGGGGAACATCTGGGAGCAGATTTTCCGTGTATCCTTCATCCTTGAAATGATCAACACTGTGCCCTTCATTATCACAGTGAGTTTGTGGGACTGTCTGCATCCCACTCAAGCAGTCCTGTCAATGTCTATTGATTTGCAATTGTTCCTAATTAAATAAATAACTCTGAAATAGAAATAAAAATATGTGCCATGCGTGTACCTTAGTTGCATGTATGGAAGAGGTAGGCGCATGTGATGTGTGCAGACATAACTATACATATTGAACGGAGAGAGACACAGAAAAAAATTGTGAGACTGGAGCTTATATCCTAGTTTAGTCCTGGCTAGAATTTGTCCTTGTGGTGTTGTGAACTACCATCAAGTTGGCTTCAACCTATGGTAACCCTGCAAATGAGAAAAGTCACATTACCCTCAACACATCTAGCAGACTTAGAGTTGTGGCTTTCTTGATTGAGTCTATCCATCTTTAATGCAGTCTTCCTTTTTTCCCACTTACCAAGGTTTATTGCCTTTTCTAGTGAGCCCTGTCTTCTCATGATGTGGCCAAAGTATGACAGCCTCGGTTTAGTCATCTTGGCCTCTAGGGAGAGTTCAGGCTTGATTTGCTCTGGGACCCATTCATTTGTCTTTTTAGCCACCTACAGTGTCTATAGGACTCTCCTTCAGCACATGGACGAGTCCTTTATAACTTGCCCTCCGCAAACTTCACTTCACAGCAATGTTTATTTGTAGCAATGCAAGTAAGACAGCAACCGTCTTTCGAAGTTGCCGAAACTACAGCATGCAGGATGGTTACGGGCTTTATACCCTGTCGTACAAATTTAGGCACACAAAGTTGTGATGGGAAAGATCATAAATCTCACATCATCCCACCAGTTTAGACATTTTCCCAAACTTTGAGTTATTTATGTCTCTTTCATCCTTGAAGCAGGAAGAAGTTTCTGTCTTCTTATCTTTGAGAATTGCTAGTTCCCGTAACACCTTTTCAGTACTTTTGTTTCCCTCCTCTGATCTTCTCCTCCTTGCCTAGATTTATTGTAGCAATGAACAATAAAGCAGTTAATCATCTGGCACACTGGGCTGCCTTAGCAAGCTTCAACCAGATGCATATTATGGGCCTTTCCGCGCTACACTGTTATAGTGCTATCGTTCCACTTTCAACCTCCTGTGGAATTCTGGGGTTTGTAGTTTCCTGAGGTCCAAGAGCTCTCCGGCTGAGAATTCTCAATGCCCCTCCCTAAACTACAAACCCCAGGATTCCATGGGAGGTTGAAAGCGGAATAAGAGCACTATGACAGTGTAGTGCGGAAAGGCCCATAGTTGCAATCAAAAATTGGCAATCGATGTTGGTAGCACTTTAGCAGGCTATAGCAATATCTAATTGAGCAAACCTATTCTAAAACATATTCTAATACACATCCAGCAGACACTTATGATGACACACATTTCAAATGAGTTGATTTTCTTCCTGTTAGCTTTCTTCTTTGTCCAGCTGTCACAACCATACTTAAAAACATTCCGCACTGGACTGTTCCAGCGCTATTATTCCACTTTCAACATCCTATGGACTCCTGGGGTTAGGAGGGGCCAGCCGGCACCTCCCGAAACTGCAAACCCCAGGATTCCATAGGATGTTGAAAGTGGAATAATAGCGCTAGAACAGTCCAGTGCGGAAATGGCCTTAGACCTGTTCATTTCACCAGATTTGTTTGCGTGTCAACTCACCATTCAACAATTGATCAAATCGGTGTAATCTAGACTAACCAACAGGACGCTTGCCTAGAGTTAAAGCTGCATTTGTGTTTGTGTGCATTTGGGGGAGACTCCACCCCGAAACAGACAAATAACTGGGCTTTGTTTTTCCAGATCTTTTGGCCACCTTTACGGAACCTGTTCATTCCTGTTTTCTTGAATTGCTGGCTGGCAAAGTATGCCTTGGAAAACATGATTGTAAGTCGCTGGAGAGCCACCTGGCCACGACATTAGCCATAAATATATTCATTGATCTTGTTTTTTGGGGGGGCTTGAAATTGTGATTGTCGGTATTTGCTAGTGGTAGCGGGGCATCCACACAAAATGCTGTCCCAATGCACATTGGAACTGACACCCAGATGTGGGTCTTCACAATTCACTAACAGGGCTTTGTTGCATTTCAGTGACATAGCTACAAATTCATAGGCTGTGATACAGAAACTCCGCTCTTGTTTTTTTTCCCCCCAAACACATACTTGTTCTGTCCCATTTCTGTATCTGTTTACAGCTATTTTTTAAAAAATAGAATCTGCACTCGTTTTGCGTACATTGTTATTCACACAAAGAGTTGGGTGCATTATTGCTGACTTGTCAGATAAGAGAAGCCAGTGGAGGTAAGGGATGGGTTTACAAAGGATCACAAATTCACATGGAGTTTCCATTGTTCTCCTCTAGAACTTGGAAAGATTGAGGGACTTTTTTGACTCTATTTCCCAGCCTTCATGGCCACAAGATGGGATCTGCAGTCCAGCTAGGATTCTGTATTGTGGACTATGTCACATAACTTTGGGCATACATAGGCCATTTCCACACTAGTGCTTTTATTCCACTTTCAACCTCCTATGGAATCCTGGGGTTTGCAGTTGATGTCAGAAAAGGTCGGACCAAACCTCAAGAAAATACTTTCTGATGTAAGGGTAAATGGCATGTTGCTTTAATTGCCTTGATTGTTATGTGCACCTGTGGGAAGGAATGTGACACCTAGTTTATGCTGCGTTGTGCTGATGAGCACCAGGTGCAGACAATGCAAGGGTTGGCCAGGATTGGCTAGGTGTCTGTATAAAGGTAGCACAATCCCAGCCAACAACTGCATGTGTTGCATGAGGCTTTGCTGAAAACAGCAAGCTAGATATGCTGGATTGCCATCTGGACTTTGTAAATATTGTATATATTTTGTAACAAAGAATAAAGAGCCTCCACATTGGAAGATTGCAAGCTGAGTGGGTGAGTGTTACTGGCTTAGTGCATTTGCCGCTAAAGATGTTCTCTGCTGCTTGGCATGCTTTGATAGCTGTACTGAACTATCTCTGCTTATCTATATAGAGTTTTTCTTGGCTGGGTTTGTTTTTCCCTTTGTTCTTGGGACAGTTGAGGGAGGGACATTTAGAATTTCCAGCCAGAGAGCTCTTTGACCTCACTAAACCACAAACCCCAGAATTCCACAGGGGTTTGAAAGTGGAATCATAGCACTATAACAGTGTAGTGTGGAAATGAGTTTAGCTGTGTAGCAGAGACACTAATGAACCCTGTGATTGAATTGCAAAGGTGGCTAATGAGGCTCCAGCAAGAGCATCCCAAAGGAGATTGGGCTTAACTGGTGCCTACTGGCACTCCCTAGCTAGTGTCTCATCCACATCAATCCCATTTTGAATTAGTCCCATTGTGCATCAGTCCCAGTACACACTTTGCTGGTTCCCCTAGGTAGTAACATGACAGCGGCCACTTGCTGAATACGAACCTTACCAAATTGCTCAGTTCTATTTTCTGCAGACCAAAGTCCATATATGGAGATGTAAGTCTCCAAGTAAATTCTGGCCACTTTTCCAAGTTCTGCCTTCCCAAAAGATTGAAAATGGAATTGTGACCTGGGGTCTGTATTGCTGGGCTTTCGCCTGTCCAGCTTCACATTTTTACCACCTCTGAGCCCGCTCGTGGACCTGATCCACAAACTGGATCCATGATTGACTTTCAAGAGTCTGTCACCCTGTCATGCTTTGGAACGGTGGTGATCTTGTGGTCCTCGTTTTGGAGAGCTCACCAAGCAAAACCTTGCAGTCTTAAATATGTTCCTGTAGGTTGTGGAACCATTTATGTCACAAACCAGGATTCTTTTCTTTTCATGTCTTTTTTTGCCAGAATGACTTGCACCGAGCGATACAAAGAACCCAGTCTGCCATGTTCAACCAGGTGCTCATCTTGATTTGCACTTTACTCTGCCTTGTTTTCACTGGGTAAGTTCTCCCCTTGTTGATCTTTATATTTTAAAGGGGGGAAAAAGGTGTAGAAGGAGCATGGGTTATAGGGCTGGTTGGTGGCTTATCCGTCCCAGTGGGGTGGTGAATCGATGATGTTGCAGACTTTGTTGTCGTGTTTACTAGAGAAATTACAGTATGTTTAGGTATGTAATGTGTAGTAAATATAATACGGTAAATGTTCTGTTAGAAAGGGGTTAAGAGCATGGAACATATGTGTCAAATGCAAGGCTTGTGGGCTGAATCTGGACCACCAGGCCACTTTATGTGGCCCTTGCACCTCTCCTGTGGCTGCGGTCCCCCCTTCCGGGGTGAGGTGACGTTCACCAATCATTGCTAGGTGTCTGTAACCATCCGATAGGTAGCAATCTCAGCAACTTCTCAGGAAAGTCGCCGTCTAGCTTGATTTGCTCCAAACAAGCGCTTCTGTTCTAAATCTGAGTGGAAGTTTGCAAATGAAAGTTCTCCTCGGCGTGACACGGCCTTGACTTTAGCCACCGTTGCCGACTACAAGTGGGAATGAATCACTGCGTGCTTTCAAAACACTTTCTGCAGAGGCCTGTTTAAAGCTTTTTGCGGTGGCCTTGGCATAATCCTGCCTCCCCGTTGAAGAAGGCTTGGATTTATTCCACAGCCTTTCAAGCGGGCTCCGAAGCTCTCCACCCATTTGCTGCTGGGTTTGCTAGCGGTATTGTTTGGTTCGGTGCAAAGAGCTCGTGCTGTTAAAGTGATAGCGCATTTATTGCTGCTTTGTTATAAATTCTAAATGGAAATGGTAAAGAAATGAAACTCTGCCTCGGAATGAGTGGTTTCAAGCATTTGGGGTGTGTGATTTGCATTAGAAGTGGTTCTTCAGATGTTTTAGGGTTACTGTGCCCCTGATCCTTCTGTAGAATTTGGATTCCATGGTTGCAGTTTTAAGAAAGGGTCTGCCATCCTGAACAGACATACCCCGGAGAAAGGCCATTTCCGCACTACATTCTTATAGCGCGATTATTCCACTTTCAACATCCTATGGAATCCTGGGGCTTGCAGTTTCGGGAGGGGCTGGCCAGCCCCTCCCGAAACTGCAAGCCCCAGGATTCCATAGGATGTTGAAAGTGGAATAATCACGCTATAAGAATGTAGTGCAGAAATGGGCAATCTCTCTGTAAGACTTACTCTTGAGTATACCATGATAGCAAAACCTGTTATTTGCTAGACATTTTTAGGTAAACTTTAGAACTTTATAAACATGAAGGAGGAGGCTAAAATTCTCACCAAACTCTGTAATGCAGAATTTGTATTGGGAAGAGGTGAACTGGGGATTAAAAGACTGAAATAGTTTTGTGTATTCAGTTTTAAAAAATCACTAGGGTTATTTCTGCCCTACAGTGTTATAGCGCTATTATTCCCCTTTCAACCTCCTATGGAATCCTGGGGTTTGCAGTTTAGGGAGAGGCCAGGTTACTCTTTGGCTTCAGGAAACTACAAACCCCAGAATTCCCCAGGAGGTTGAAAGTGGAATGATAGCACTATAACAGTGCAGTGTGGAAATGGCCTTGGATTCAATTTTTCCTTTGCTTGGAGATTAAAATCCTGTCTTTTCTATGCTGAGCGATTGTATCTGTTATTTGTCGCTCCAGAACCTGTGGCATCCAGCACTTAGAACGGGCCGGGGAAAACCTCTCCCTCTTCAAATCCTTTTATTTCTGCATTGTCACCTTCTCCACGGTGGGCTACGGCGACGTCACACCCAAAATCTGGCCCTCGCAGCTGTTGGTTGTGATCATGATCTGCGTTGCCCTGGTTGTGTTACCCCTCCAGGTAATGAATGACTTTTCATAGTTAATGATGGCAGGGAATGAAGCGTTTGCACAAAAGCTGTCCCATGGGGCTAAATATGGGGCTTCCATTCAGCTTCTTCTGTTCAAGCATCATCAGCAAAGGCATTCCAATGGTAACTTGTGAGTGCAACCAAGTGCTTTTCCGCACAACACTGTAATGGTGCCATTATCCCACTTTCAACCTCCTATGGGATCCTCCGGTTTGCAGTTGAGAGAGGGGCACTTGGACTTCTCAGCTAGAGAGCTCTTTGGCCTCAGGAAACTACAAACCCCAGAATTCCACAGGAGGTTGAAAGTGGAATCGTAGCACTATAACAGTGTCGTGCGGAAAGCCCCCAAGATAAAGCCCTGCGAAGTCGGCGCAACCTTGACCCATCCAAGTCGGCAGGTTGCCGGATCTCTTGATGTACTTCCCGGTATAATTCCTGAGCTGATGAGCTCCATCACAAAATGTCACCCTTGGCTGCCCAGTTGGACGACGGAGGGTTGACCTTTTCCGAAGCCGACAACCAAGCTGTCCTGCCTGGATGCTCGGGGACTGCCAGTATTTTTCACTCGGCTGTGTAAACTGTCACCGAATCATTGAGCCGTGGCCGGTTGATGCCTTGAGCCAGGAAGGGGAAAAAAGAACCAACTGATTTATTTATTTATTTTCCTCCCAGTGGGCTTTTTGTTTACAGATCTAGATAGCCTGCCTGGAGGTTGCCAGTGGCTTAATTTCTAAAGAAGCAGGAGCAAAAGAGCAAAATGTTTTTCTGCTTCCAGCTAAGGATGAGTCAGTGCCTTAACTGTTCTCTGTGCAAAAGCTCATAGGGCCAAAAATTCATTTGATTAAAAAAAAAAATCCAGTTGATTTTCGGGTAGGAAATCATTTGATAAAAAAAAAAAAATCCAATTGATGTTAGGATAGGGCCAAAATAGCATTTGATTAAAAAAAAAGTCCAATTGATTTTAGGATAGGGCCAAAACATTTATTTGATAAAAAAAAAAAAATCCAATTGATATTAGAATAGGGCCAAAAATTCATTTGGTAAAAAAACATTCAGTTGATATTAGGATAGGGCCAAAAATTCATTTGATTGGGGGAAAAAATCCCAATTGCTATTAAGATAGGGCCAAACATTCCTTTGATAAAAAAAAATTGAGTTGATATTAGGATAGGGCCAAAAATGATTTTTTGTCTGAATGGAAGTGGTTGGTTGATTGATTTCTTTAAGAAGAATGAAGGTGATCTGATGACAATAGGTTTTGACAAGTAATATTACTAAATGAGAAGTGTAAAAGCAAATTTAGAAGATGTATTTTGTTTGTTGTTTTAAAATGTTGTTTTTATATTGTTTTTAGATGATTCATCATTAGTATAATCTAGATGGAGTTAATAATCATGAACTTGAGAAATTAAGGCAGTTTCTGCACTACACTGTTATAGTGCTATCATTCCACTTTGAACACCCTATGGAATCCTGGGCCGGTGCAAATTTTTCCCCAAGCCTGGTGAGAGACCCAGACAATATTCTGAGCACTTCTCTGCTAAGTGTGTGAAGGGTACTGAAATTCCCAGCTCTGGGGCCAAGTTCTGGCATAGATGTGAAGTGCATTCCATGCCCCTCTGAGTGCATGAATGTCTTTTCCACCCATCTGATTAATTGCATTTAACTCTTCCTCCAACAGGGACTGCAGCTTCGCTACCCAATTTTTAGACTTGCTGGATTCATCTTCAGCTGTCATTTTGCTTCCATAGTTTTTGATGCAAGCTAAGTCGAAAATGTCCACCTTGGCAGGGCAGTGGGAAATTGGAAATAAACACTACAAAGATAGAGTCTGGCTTTCCCTTCCTGCTCCCAAATTTTTCTAAGATTTCCAGGGTTTTCCTCACTCAGATCTCGAGATGAGGAATAGGGGGTCTTACAAATGTTGATGGATTGCAGTTCCCATCATCCACCAAACAGCTTTACAAGGATGGTGGGAAGTATGGTGTGCAACTGAGCATCGTTACTTTTTTGTCGGCACCTCCCAGAATCCCCCAGCGAGCAATGGCTGATGCTCAAACTGCCGGGGGGGGGCGGGGTTCTGGCAGCAGTCATCTAAAAGTAACTTTTTCCAAGCTTTGGTTGTATCTGAAGCACAGCAGAGTTCCCCACCTCTTGCTCCAAAAAGGGATCACATTTGATAAAATAAACCGAAACTGGTTTGTCCGGATCCATTTTCGGGAACGTGAAAGCCCCGTTGCAGAGCTGAGTAAACAGCTTACTCCCTTGTAATGCAGTTTGAGGAACTCGTGTACCTGTGGATGGAGCGCCAGAAGTCCGGGGGGAACTACAGCCGTCACCGAGCGCAGACGGAGAAGCACGTTGTCCTTTGCGTCAGCTCCCTCAAAATCGACCTCCTGATGGACTTCCTCAATGAGTTTTACGCTCATCCTAGACTGCAGGTGAAAGCTAAGCTGTCTCTGCTCCTATTCACTGGTTAAATCTCAAATCCAACCACAGGATCAACTGAAAATTCACAAAAATGTGTAAGCTTTGGAGTTTGACAGAACTCTTTATCAGATAAAAAAACTAAAAAAGAGTAGGGAAGCGGGAAAGGAAGTTTGGAATGAAGTTTGGGTATCTAAAACATTTGGCTAGCTGTTTGAAGCCGCTGACATTTGGGAATAGCTGATAATATCTGGCCAAATTTTTGAGATTTATTTTCCCCTTTTGCAATTTCTTGTTTTTTACTGCTGAAGAGTTCTGGAGCACTTGAACACTTGCACACTTGTCTAGAACTATTGTTGATTCTGATAAAAAGCATTGCCTGCCTGTAGAGTTTGGGTGCTGTTTTGTTGTTTGGATTAATACATCCACATTAGTTTTTTTGGAGTTTATTCATTACTTCTATTTAAATGTCATCTTTATCCCAATGTGTTCAAAGTGGTGTACACAGCTGTCTACCTCCAGTCTCTCTCCTCACAATTCTCACAATTGGACCCCAATTTCCAGAATTTCCCAGCCGGCACGTAGACCCCAAGAGGCCTCCGGTTGTTTCCATACTCATTTCATTTCTGGCTTTCTCTTTCAGGATTACTACGTGGTGATCCTCTGTCCAACAGAGATGGACATTCAGGTGCGGAGAGTCTTGCAGATCCCGCTATGGTCTCAGCGGGTGATCTACCTCCAGGGATCTGCCTTGAAAGATCAGGACCTCATGAGAGCAAAGTGAGTTGGGAAACAGAGTTGGGCTCAACAGAAGCACCTTGTGGCAAAGAGCTCTGTGAAAGTCTGAAACTTGCCTCCTGCTTACCGAAAGAAGCTAGTTCAGGAAACCAGAAAGGGTTGATCAGGACCTATTGGTATATCTACGGGTGATCAGTACATCACCATAGACTTCTAGCTCCCAGTTCTTTAACAAGGGTAGCAAGGAAGGAATGTTTCCACTACACTATATACTTAGGGCTTTTCCACACTTCACTGTTGTAGTGCTGTTATTCCACTTTCACCACCCTGTGGAATCCTGGGGTTTGTAGTTTGCTGAGGCCAAAGGTTTGTAGTTTCATTGGGAATTCTACAGGCCCCTCCCTAAACTACAAACCCCAGGATTCCATAGGAGGTTGAAAGTGGAATAATAGCACTATAACAGTGTGGTGCAGAAATGGCCTTACAGTCCAAAATTTTGCCCAACATTATTGTGGTTCCGCTGCCAACCTGTCCCTACCCATTGCAATCGTGGGATATTCACTTAACAGAATAAATCGGTTGAGTGTCTGCAATCATGCAACCGTTCCGTCACTACTGGCCCCATGGAAGAGGTGGAAGCATGATGGAGGTGCTTTGTCTCCAGTGCGGCATGGGAAAGAAGCCAGCCGCACTGTGGAAGGAAGGCGCATGTTGCTCGCACGTCCTTCCACAGGAAGCCAGACGAATGCAGAAGGGAGGGATCCCATTGCTCTCCCTTCCCGGCAAAGGCATTGCCGGGATTACAATGGGAAGACAAGGGAATGAGGTACGATGCAGAAATGGCCTGTGATTTCTAAGTCCAGCCTCCGTATGCCTTTCATTATCCTACGCCATCCTGTGATAGGAAGCCCACCTCATCGCTTGACGGGAAGTGAAATCAAAGCTCACGATCCTGCATCACTGAGATGTGGCATAGAAGTTCCCCATTGGAAACTATGCCTCCCCTGAAAGTCTCAGTGGATGATGTTATTGTTTTGCATCCGATTACGGGAACATAGCCAGATACTTCTCTGGCTCTCTCTGCCCTTTGTCAATCTCTAAATGGCCCAGGAGATGCAGGGAGTCTCCTGCAGCTAAAAAGTGGGGGGAAAGCGGTATTGGTTCATTGCACGAGGTTGGTGAGAATTCCACAGTGATGAAAAAGGTGAATTACGGTGGTGAAAGTTGGACTTGCGTCATCATGATTAATTCACCGGAGGCCAGCCATCGACTGGAGAAAAGATGGATTTTTGAGCTGGGTTTTAAAAAGAAAGAGAAATGGGTTTCATCCCTTCTCTATCTCCCAAAACCTTTTTCTGGGGTTTGACTGGGTCTATCTGATGGCAAGCTTTTTAATTTCAGGATGGACAACGGGGAAGCATGTTTCATCCTGAGCAGCCGCAACGAAGTGGACCGCACAGCTGCCGTAAGTCCAAGAACAGGGGGACTGTTTTGAATCGATCGCTTTTTCCTGATTCAGAAGAGCTGACGCTTTACACGGGATTTGTTTCGTTGTATTTTGGCTTTTTTTATTATCACACTCTCAGCTCTCTTGTGTTAGCCTTTTGTAAGCCACCTTGAGCTAGCCTAGTATAGTGGTTTGAGTGTTGAATTAGGATACTGGAAGCCTGATTCGAATCCCTGCTCAGCCGTGAAAATCCACTGGGTGATCCTGGGCAGGTCACACTGTCTCAGCCTCGGAGGAAGGCAGAGGCAAACCCCCTCGGAACAAATCTCGCCGGGGGAAACCTTATGGGGTCTCCATAAGCCAGAAACAACTTTGAAGGCACACATAACAATAAGCCACCTTCAGTCCCATTTTGGAGGAAAGGTGGCATGTTGCATTATGATTGATTCCATAAATAATCTGCATGCATAAAGAAATGGAGGTAAAACACATTTATCCTCACCGTTCTCTTCCAGATTGTGGGTGGGGCATATTGAACATATCTGAACCTTTAGGTATTTGTCACAGGTTCTTCGACTGCTTCATTTTTAAGAAACTTGAAACCTGACAACATGATTTCGGTATTTAATACTTGTCAGTGTTTGACATTTGATGTAATTAATTGAATTCTTCCATCTGAATCACCCGGTCCTTCAAAAATCAGGCAAGAAAGTGCCGTATTGTAAACCTTATTCATCCCCACCCAGCAATTGGGACCTTTTTGGCTGTGACTTCGTCCTTGGGAAAGTGGAAGGGTGTTCTCTACTTCAGTCATTGTTTTTCTGTTCTATAATTCTTTCATGGTAGATCTATTTTAAGTTTCAGAAATGTTGTGATGGGCCTTCCAGTCATTTGCAACTTATGGCGCCCCTAAGGCAAACCTATCATGGGGTTTTCTGGGGCTGAGAGTGTGTGACCCACCCAAGGTCACCCCGGTGGGTTTCCATGGCCGAGCGAGGAATTGAACCCTGATTCCAAGGTTGTCATCCAGTGCTCAAATCACTATACGACATTGGTTGTATGCTTCAGAAATTCTCTCCAGCCAAATTTAATCCAAGACTCCCAAGGGATCCAGTGCTGAATTTGGAAAAGTTACCTGCTGGTGTGGGAATCTGGGAAGCTATTGTTTAGAAAAAAAAATGATTTATGCTGTTGAAGCAAAGATGGTAAATAAGGACTTGCCCGTTCTATTTTTTTAAATAGTATTTTCCAAAATGTCATCAGGAACATGTAGCATTTCGTGTCCCTTTGGGTTAATTTGTGTCTTCTCTGGTCCTCTTTATTAAGAAAGATATGCTCATGTACTGATAAAACAAAAACTGCGAAGGAAGGAACTGACTATATGTTTGCTTCAAGATCCTCTTTGTATGGTGTTTTACTGATAGAGATGAATGCAGCAATGGGAAGGGAAACTAAAATATTAATGCAGGGTTAACACAACTCACAAAAAGAGCCTCGTTGAATTCTTATGCATGATTGCAACCAGACTGCCTTTTTTTTGCAGAGCATTAGACAAAAGTGTGTGTTCAGATTAGCAACAGGAAAGCATCAAGGAAATGCCAGGGTCCTAAGAAAAGATCTTGTCATGTGTTTATAAGCTGTTTTCAGCCAAATATGCTCGACTGCAACACCCACACTCGTAAGGCTGTGGATTCTGGGAGCTGTAGTCTAGCCCGTCTAGAGGGCTACTAGGTTGGGAAAAGAGGTGTCGTTTCTACAAACAGATTTCTGAAGGTCCTTTTTTTTCCCTATAGGATCATCAAACCATTCTCAGGGCTTGGGCGGTGAAGGATTTTGCTCCGAACTGCCCCCTGTATGTTCAGATCTTGAAGCCGGAGAACAAGTTCCATGTCAAATTTGCTGGTAAAGGTGTTTTGTTTCATTCTTCGTTTCCTTCCCATCTTGTCTCTTTGGTTATTTGTTGAAACGAGGGGAGCAGATGTGCCCAGAAATCTTGCAAATGAATTGCAAAGATGGGTACTGTGCATCAATCTCCTTGTGTATTGGTGCTGCTGTGAATCCATCCCATTGCAGAATGGCCATTTTGCCAGCCCTGCTAGGTAACAACGTACCTCTACTGGATATAGACATTATGAAACTCCCCAATTCTATTTCCTGCATATGGAAGTCCACTTACAAAGATGTAACTTCTATACAGGATGCTGGATTCTTCCATCCCAAACCATGCAACATTCACCTGGAAACAGAAAGGCTCTGAAAGCATCCTTCAATTCAGAACTAGTTTGTTAAGACTGTGGTTATAAAACAGGGATGAAATTTGGGCACCATTTAAGGACCCCCTTGGGATCCTCCCCTTGATGCCCTGGTACCATCTCACTTCACTCCCTCCCCCCAAAAAAATCAGACTGGAGAAAGAGTCGCTTCTTGGTCAAAGATAAATATTCCATACTGCTATTACAATGCACTGAAAGTGCACATGCCTCCAAAGAAGGAGACTCCACCACACTCCCAGGCAGCATATTCCACTGTCAGACGGCTCTTACCGTCAGGAAGTTCTTCCTGAGGTTCAGGTGGAATCTCTTTTCCTGAAGTTTGAAGCCATTGCTCCGTGTCCTAGTCTCTGGAGCAGCAGAAAAGAGCCTTGCTCCATCCTCCATATGACACCCCAGTATTTAAACACAGTTATCATGTTACCTCTTAACCTTCTCTTCTGCAAGCTAAACATACCCAGATCCCTAAGCTGCTCCTCAGAGGGCATGGTTTCTAAGCTTTCTACCATTTTGGGCACCCTCCTCTGGACCTGTTCCAGCTTGCCAATATCCTTCCTGAACTGTGGTGCCCCAGAAATGGACACAGTATTCCAGATGGCACCTGGCCAAAGCAGAAGAGAGTGGTACCATCACTTCCCTTGACCTCGACACTGTTCTACTCTGGTACATTTCTCTCCTCCTTGCATTGCGGTTGCTTTGCCAGCTCTCATTTCTCCCTCCCGCCCAGCAGCGCCTGTGTTTATTGCATCCCATTTGAATTTGATTCCCTGCGTGGGTGTTTCTCCTTCTAAAAATTATTTTCCTATCAGCTGAAAACATGGATGGTAGGGGGATGAAAAGACACAATGCATTTTTCTTCCCTGTGTCGAATCGATCTCAGCTTGGCTGCCTCAGGAACTGGGACTTGACAATGATCCGTTTCTGGGCATCCCATGGTGGGCTCGGCTCGGCGGAGGGGCCTCTCGCTGGGCTGAATCTTCGCTCCACAGAAACGGCAAAAGAGAACACAGTTCAAAAGAGATGGCTGGGTTGGTGGGTGGGGAGGATGGGCTATGTTTTAATTGCTTTTGATGTATTTCATGTGCTGTTGTGGTGCCACCTCGATCCGTCGGGAGAGGCGGGATATAAATAATAATTATTATTTACATAAGCAACACCAGCCATGATATTCAGGCCGAATGAAGCCTCACGACTCTGCAGAACAGAATCATGTTATCTTTGAGCATTACAAGTCCCAGAATCCCCCATCCAGCATAACCAATCTGGCTGAAAATACCGGGGAGCTGTAGTCCAAAAAGTAACATCTCTGTTTCTGGTCTGGGTTGTGTTTAAGCAAAAAATTAAGATTGTCCGAGGGCTGCTCTTCCTTCAGCCCCCCCCTTCCGTTAGACCGGAGTTTGGAAAAGTTACTGTTTGGACTATGGCTCTTGGAATCCCTCCGCTGGCATAGCCACTGGGGGGATGATGGGAGTGGAAGTCGCAAAGCCCTGCAAATCAAATAGAATTCTCCTCCTCCTTTGCCTGCTGTCGTGAGCCGTGAGAAAAGGGTTTCAGGTGGGTTGCTATTGAGGACGGCAGCATGAGACTTTTGCACGATGCTTTTGACGGTCCCAGCAGGGCTTTTCTCCATTTCAGATCATGTGGTTTGCGAAGAGGAATGCAAGTATGCTATGCTGGCCCTGAACTGCGTCTGCCCGGCCACTTCCACGCTCATCACGCTCCTTGTGCACACGTCCAGAGGACAGTAAGTAGCAATAGCAATAGCATTTATTTCTATACCGCTTATCAACTGAGTGTTATCTAAGCGGTTTACAATGTGTTTTTAGCTAATTGCCCCCAACAAGCTGGGTACTCATTTTACCGACCTGCGGAAGGATGGAAGGCTGAGTCAACCTTGGAGCCCGGGAGGATCGAGCTCACAACCTTGTGGTTGCAGTACTAGCATTTAACCACTGTGCCACCAGGGCTCCTAAGTAACTCAACCATCCAGTAAAAGACTGGCAGAATGAAGACTGTGGCCATTTCCATGCTGCACTTATCACAGTGCTATTATTCCACTATGATTTCAGTGTCCTGGGGAATCCTGGGGTTTGCAGTTTAGGAAGAGGCATTTAGAAGTCTCAGCCGGAGAGCTCTTCGGCCTCTGGAAACAACAAACCCCAGAATTCCCCAGGAGGTTGAAAGTGGAATAATATAATATTAGGGAGCCCTGGTGGCGCAGTGGTTAAATGCCAGTACTGCAGCCACAAGGTTGTGAGTTCGATCCTGCCGGGCTCCAAGGTTGACTCAGCCTTCCATCCTTTCGCAGGTCGGTAAAATGAGCACCCAGCTTGTTGGGGGCATGTATAGAAATGTTTCGAAATACATGCTATTTGTAAGTTGTTCGCCGCCTCGATCCATATGGAGAGGCAGGATACAAATAAATAAATAAAAAATAAAATAAAAATAACTTATTTTACTCGTATATAATATTTATTTATCTTACCTACATAAAAAAATAAGAAAAACAAAATGACAAAAAGTAAACATCAAAGAAACAAATAAATATAATAAAAGTAAATATTTCTAATGTAAATAATAATAATATTTATTTATATCCCACCTCTCCCGATGGATCGAGGCGGCACTACGACAGTACATCAAATACATTAAAAGCAATTAAAACATAACCCATCCTCCCCACCCACCAACCCATCTAAAAACCCCTAAAACACATTAACTATTAAAAACTAGAGTTAGATTAATTTAGGAGCATAATGATAAGATGTAAGAATACAGTTCATTGACAAGAGAAATGGAATGCTGGATCAATATAGAAGAGGTAATTGATGACAAATAGAGGGTTAGCATTATAAAATGAATAATAATATTTATTCGCGCTTACCAAAAAAAAAAAGCTAGGAAGAAATATTCGTCTGTTCTATTTTTTATAGTATTTTCCAAAATAGCATAAGGAGTATGTAAGATTTTGTGTCCCTTTGTATGAATTTGGGTCTTCTCTTAAGGTGACCCAAAGGCAAACCGAACATAGAGTTTTCTGGGGCTGAGAGTGTGTGACACACCCAGGGTCAGCCTGTGGGTTTTCATGGCCGAGTGGGGAATTAAACCCTGGTTTCTGGGACTTTTGATACCTGGGACTTTGGAGCCAAAATCCCACATTCTTTACCCAAATCCAAATGAGGCTTTTTTGTTTGAAACTCCTCTGCACTAATTTAGGAATGCTCTGAATTTTGTTGGAACCTCAGCCCAAATGCAGCTAGAACTATGTTCTGGAGTTTGCTTGGGGTTTTTTCATAAAATGGTAGCTGGGATTAAAAGGATGTTCCCTAGAGGACATGCCGTCTTTCTAAATCTCTCCGAGGCAGCAGGAAAATCTGGTCTCCTTCTCTATGTTTGATTCATGCATTCCATCCTCATCTTTCCCAGTCACGCTTCGCAAAGCTGCAATAAAGTACATTTAGTGACTTGTTCCTGCCGTGGCTCAGCATCCAACATCATCCAGGAGTTTCCTCATTTTTGGAGTCTTGGCTGGATCTGTTTTGAGCAGTAAGAAAGCAAAACAAATCGTCTCCAAAGGAGCTGCTTGATGGGGTGCCTCACGGCAAGTTCGGGCTGACTGCTTGCTTTATCTCTGGGCTTTTGCTTTGCTATCAGCAGCTAGTTCAGAAAGCTTCCGTCTGCTCAGGATTCGAATCAGGATGCAAGAATATACAAAAGACCCTGCCTCGTCGAGAACCCCAATTCCTACAGCGGCCAGTCAGAAGCCTGCAACAAGGGATTTGAAGGGATGTCATGTTGAAGATGGAGCAAGTTTGTTTTCTGCTGCTTCGGAGACTAGGACACGGAGCAATGGATTCAAACTTCAGGAAAAGAGATTCCTTCTTAACATTAGAAGAACTTCCTAACAGTAAGAGCTGTTTGGAAGTGGAATATGCTGCCTGGGAGTATGATGGAGTCTCCTTCTTTGGAGTTTAGATGGAATTTCTTTTCCTGAAGTTTCAAGCCATTGCTCTGTGTCCTAGTCTCAAACACATATCTCTTTATGCAGCCTTTCAGAGACTACACGAGTATTTAAGTTGGCTCCTACTACTTTCTGTTTTCTCTTCGGGATTTCTCTCCTCTCTCCCCAGATCCTATTCTTAGTCCCAACTTTGGTTGCTGCTACTTGCTCTTTAGTCAGCTCCACCTACGGTGACCCTATGAACGAAAGTTTTCCAAGAGGCCCAGTTTGGACTCTACCTACCCAGACGCTAACAGGAATCTTTTTAATCTTCTTTCAGAGAAGGACAAGAATCACCGGAGCAATGGCAAAGGATGTACGGCCGCTGCTCGGGCAACGAGGTCTACCACATCCGCATGGGCGACAGCAAGTTCTTCATGGAGTATGAAGGGAAGAGCTTCACCTATGCATCTTTCCACGCCCACAAAAAGTGAGCTAAGAGGTTGGATGGCTTTCTGGGTTGGGAAGAAAGTGCCTAGGGCATCCACTAAGGATGGGCAGTTTGTGAGCCTCTCCTGCACTGGGGTACATGGGAAAGAGTTGTAGCCCAGGAGCATCCGGAAAGCCCTGAGTTGCATGCTCTGGCTGCAATGCTGGAAGCTGACTATAGAATCATGCTAGAGGACTCAGAGATTCCTAGAGGAATGTTCTCAGACTTTTTTTAAAAAAGGAGCTTGCAATTTTTATTTTCCACTTTCATGGAGGTCTTGCACCCCTAAATCTTGTGAAAATGGAGGGCTGGCTGTACTCTGAACTGATTTTGGAAGATAAATCAGGGTTGATACTTGGATTGGGAGGGACGGCCAGGGAATAACAGATGCTGTGGGCTCTATTTTAGAGGAAAGCAATGGGAAACCAACTCTTGAGTATTCATTGCCTAAGAAAACACTGAAATTCTTATGATCGCTATAAGTCAACAAAAGACTTGTAGACATATGCCCCCCGCAACAGGTATCAAAAACAATGCTTGTTAAAAGGTCTTAAAAGCACTTAAAATGTAACATATGAGAGGGGGAAGTAGAACAGGGCACATGCCAGTGTTGGATCGTGCCAGGGAGGGCTCTGACCAAAGAGCATCAGGGAACACATGCTCCTTGCAGGTACGGTGTCTGCTTGATGGGTGTGAGAAGGGAGGACAACAAGAGCATCCTTCTCAACCCAGGACCACGGCACATCATGACGGCCTCCGACACGTGCTTCTACATCAACATCACGAAGGAGGAGAACTCGGCCTTCATATTCAAGCAGGAAGAGAAGCAGAAGAAGAAGGGCTTTGCAGGGAGAGGGATCTACGACGGGCCGTCGCGGTTGCCCGTCCATAGCATCATTGCCAGCATGGGTGAGTTGCCTCTGGTCCTTCCCAATGACAGGTTGCAAGATAATCCTGCAGTTTTAAAACACGGGAGCAGTTCCCACCTCCTACCAAATCCATTCTCTTTTAGGTATAAATTCCCAAGATAGCTTTCTTTACAGCTTGCTTTCCATTCTTTGCTTAGGGTTCCTCTCTCCTTCTTTCAGAGATCCCAACCTATCAGGGAACACATACTGATTCTTGATATTCCAGTTAGGAATTGTGGGAACCAAAAGAAGCATGTGTTCGTTCTCAGCTGGGGTGAGCAACAGTGGCCCTATGGGCATTTTGGGACTGCAGCACCCAGCATCCCTCACCTTCATCTCTGTTGGCTCTAGGGCTTATGGGAGTTGCAGTCCAGCGACAACTGGGAGGTGATAGTTGCCTACCCCTGTTCTAACCCATGAATGTGACCCCTCATCAAGTGGCAGAGAAGGCAGAGGCATGGTAAACCTCACTGCTCAGACACAGCATCTAAACATCAAGGAAAATTTGTCCCCATTTTTGCTCCAGCTTCCTCCTTTCATGCTCTGGTTTATTCCGCACATAGAGTATACTGTACTCTCTTTGTTTGTTATGTGCCTCTGGTTCTCAGCAGGGTGTTTTGTACAAACAATGAGAGGTAGAACGATTACTTCTCCCAGAAAATGAGTCTGCATTCAGCCGGGGAGGAAAAACAAGATTGCTTTGGGCTACGCCTGATTATTCACCAAAGCACCACTGTTTGGATCGCAGCAGCGGAGACTGGGAGCTTCCGCCTCAGGAAAGGGAGAAATTTGATCTGGATTTTAGTGCAAACTCTAGGAGGTCTGTCTAAAGTGCAAAAAACCCTACTTCCCAAATTGATTCCAACTTTGAATCCATTTCACTGTTTCTTCCAGACCTTAAAGAGGTCCAGATTTTAGAAAAGGGGCTATCCGAGGTGCTGAATCTGTTTGGGAGACGAGGTTAAGCACCTTGGATAGCTCATTTCAGATCTCAGATTAAACGTTGGACACATTTGGAGGCCATTAGGGGAAATTTTTTTCCCCAAGATTGGATAAATTTCCATCATAGCTGAAACAGCTCTTTGGGCAAATCTCGAGGCTGTGTCACATTACAATAGCAAATGCAATGGCTGACATGCAACAGCGCCCCTTCTTTTAAATAAAAATTCCCACCTTTCCTGAATCATCATTCTCCCTTCCGCAGCCTTGCCTCCTTTCCACCCACGCGGCAAGCCATTGAAAAGCTCGTTCTGTTGCTGCTTCCCTCCCCCAAGTGGAGTCAAGGTTTGTTCTCAGCATCTCCTGCCTCTAACCTTCCCAGGCACACCAATTAGAAGCTGTGGCAAGCTTCTCAAGGAAGCCGGGCCAAGACGGTAACCCATAAAGCTGGGCGGGAGGAGGCCAGCTTTATGTCACAATGTGATCCCGCTCATTAACCCGCCTACGGCCACTTTGCAGAAGAAAGAGGCGGCCTCGTTTCACTTTTAAAAAGAGCTATTTAAAAACACAACATATGCGCTTTTATCCCAGGAAGTCTTCCCAGCTGGAGGCCTTCATGCTGCTAGAAATGTAAAGTGTGTGGGTCCCCACCCCTTCTAGACAAACATCCCCTCAATCATTTTTTTTTTAAAGAAAGTAATCCTAATTCATTAATTTAGGATGGGAGGGGATTTTGCAACGGCGTCTTCCATCTTTATGCAAAAATCAGAGCATGGGGAAAGGACTTGGGGACTAGAGTATGCAGAAGCCCTTAGCCATGTGGATTCTGGGATTTGTCATCTGCAAAGTCCACTCTTGCATGCTCTGCATTTACATCTCCTGAGTCTACTTTAAGAGGTGACTAAAGAAATGCATGGCCTCTCAACAGCTATCAACCATACTTATTTAAGAGAACCTGCATAAACAAGGGCAGTCTACCTTCCCACTGTGAGAAGCAGTGTCCTTTGCTCCGTGGCCTGCCTAGTGCCTCCAAGTTCAGAGATGGTGCACCTCGGGTTGGCTGTACCATCAAGAGAGAATGAGCTCACAGCTGTGGCAACCTGGTAGTTGTTGCCCCTCAGCTCCCAGACTTTTCCACCTCAGTTGGAGGACAGAGCTGTCCTTGCCCCACAGCTTGCCTTGGGCACTGAGTCTGGGATATTGCTCTCCGATGCGGCCAAGGACTTCATCCCATAGCATTCAAGTACGATTCATCTGGTGGACTGGGGACATCATGCCATCTTGTCCTAAGGCATCAAAATATTTCGAGGTAAACCAGAGCATTACTAGCTGTGGTGCCAGTTGCTGAGAAGGGCGTTTTCATGTCCTGCCTGGGGGCTTCCCAGGGGTATCTCTGACCCCTTTGGTTTGATAAGCCTATGGTTTGATCCATCGGGAATCTAACATATCAAGATAAAGTCACCATGGAGTAGATCCCATTGCTTGTACCAGCCTTATGGAAGGGACAGGAAGCAGGGGTCTAATTTTTCAAGAAAAACCCCTAACAAAGAAAGCTCAAACTCTTTCCAAATTTCTTATGGATGGGGCTGAAACTGGGGGCGGTCAGGCCAAGGTTAAAGATAGAAAGAGATTATAAAGATAGGAAGTTATGGGAGCCAAATAGGCTTGCTGATTTCCAATTCTTGGCCAGCTGTCCTGATGGAGCAGAGAGGAAAGAGCTTGTGCCAAACGCCCTGTCTCTCTTTTGTCCTAGGCACAGTAGCCATGGATCTGCAGAACACAGAATGCCGGCCCATCAACAACAGCAAACTCACCTTGCCGGCGGAGAACGGTTCCGGCAAACGGAGGCCCAGCATCGCCCCGGTCCTGGAGGTGGCCGACAGTTCTTCCCTCTTGCCGTGTGACATGCTCAGCGACCAGTCGGAAGACGAGATGACCCAGTCGGATGACGAGGGCCTCCCCGTTATAGAGTTAGTGAGCCGTCTGTACATATCTTGGGTTTCATGCCGGATTCAAACCAGAGCTTGGGGGAAATAAATTGCTCCCCAAATCCCCCCCCTCCAAAGCGATGAATGGATGCTTTTTCATCCTTTTTCAAAGCAAGATTTTAAATGGTTTGGGTCCTCTTGTCATTTAACCCTGCTTTGAGCTCAGTTTTATTAAGTGTTTTTATTGTCATTTCTGCCTTTTTGGAACTGCAGTCTGGGAGAAAGACAGAATATAAATAATATAAATGAGTCCCCAAAAAGGAACTTTGGAACACTCTGGTTCAACTAGTGAGAACAAGAGGTAGTAAAAATTGGATCAAACTGCCAGAATGACTGAATACACCTATTTTTAAAAAGTCCCTGCAAGTAGAAAATCAACATGTCAGGGACACAGCCTAAACTTCTTTGCCCTATGTTAGTTTTCTATATACAGGAAAGTGTTCCTCCTGGTGACATTACAAAGGAGGGGAGGAGAAAAAGATAATTATGGCAGCACCTTTGAGATTAACTGTTTTCGTTTTACTGCTTTTGCGGATATAAACCCATTTCTGCAGAAGCAGCATGTGTCCAGTCATGCCCCCTTTCATGCACAGTCTGAAATGTAACTCCTCTATGGGAGATGCTGTGGATGTGAATGTTAGGGAGATGTACTTCCTTCCCCTTGGTGCACAGCAAAGGATCACTGTAGTTAATTGGACAGCGTTCAAGTGTGCTGAAGTCCATGGCTGGCAGAAGTCACTCTTGCTGGGTGTATTTTCTTTTTCTGCCTTGAAGTGGGCCTGCAAAAGGAACAGTAACTGTGACTAATGGAACGTCATACGGTTAATAATGGACCTGCTTCAGCAGATCTCATCAGAAGGCATGCACTTGCCAGGTCCTTTGGGAAAATATACCCTCTTGGCATCAATCTGCAAAGATGGCACTCTGAGATGCATGAGGAAAGCAAAAAGCTTCCAGGATTGCACTCTCTAGCTGAGAAGACCCAGCAAGAATCCAACTTGCTGCTCTACAGAAGCTTGGCTGTGCAAATTTATTATTATTTCCCACAATCATGGCCTATTTGCATAAATTAACCTCCCATTAACATCTTTTTTTCTGCTCAATTTCAGCTATATAGCTGGGTAGCGTTCTTCTGGCTTTCTTCCCTGCCTGAATCCCAACAGAGCAGTTGGGAGAAGAATGGGTTTTTTTTTGTTAAGATGGTACCACAGAGCCATCTTGTGGTTGCATCTGTGTTGGCAGAGCGGTTGGTAGTGTGTTGCAAACAATTCTTTTCTTATTTATTCATTACACTTTCCTCCAGCGATCTCAAGGCTTTTCTCCCCTACTTCCAGGTTGAGAAAGCCTACCCAAATCAGGCTGAGCGGAGACTCGATTCTGGAACCTCCCAAATCCCAGTGAAAGGCTCCAACTACTATACCATACTGTCTCTCTTTAAAAGAATCTAGGGCCAAATGAAAGTGTTTTCCTTAGTTTGCATGGTTCTGAGAGCAGCCATTTTAAGTAATTAATTGTCTATTTTTCTCGCGTATGGGACCCAAAGTGGCTTGCACTGTCCGTTGAAACAAACACCAAAGGACCGCTGTAGTTAATTGGACCGCATTCAAGTGTGTTGAAGTCCATGGCAAATGCTAGAGGAGGGATGGAGCTTGTGTTGTCTTATTAGGCTGCCGGCCTCCATCTCAGATTTCCCGCAATGCCCTGTTTCCAAAGGAAATGGTGGCCGTCTCCAGGAATGGCAACCCATATTCTAACCGGTCATCTTTTTATGTTCCGTAGGTACGTCAAGGGCTACCCTCCCAATTCTCCCTACATCGGAAGCTCTCCCACCCTCTGCCACCTTCTGCCTGTGAAAGCTCCATTCTGTTGCTTACGTTTGGATAAGGTAAGCATCTCCGGGGTCTCCAAATGGGGAGGCTTCACCCTATAGTCTTTTGTGGGGTTTAAGCATTCATTTAGAAGCAGCAGCAAACTGCCCTCTACTGGCAGATAGATATTTTGTATAGAACAAAGTCAGGTTTGCCCGTGCCGTTGCATTTCCAATTTCTCTCTGTGGTCATGAAAGCTGGAAAGTGAAAAAAAAGCTAACAGGAAGAGAATTTATTCAGACTTGGAAACCATGAAGCCCTATGAGGAGAGGCTTTGGGAGCTGGGCATGTTTAGCCTGGAGAAGAGAAGGTTAAGAGGCAACATGATAGCTATGTTTCAATATTTGAAGGGATGTCATATGGAGGGTGGAGCAAGCCTCTTTTCTGCTGCTCCAGAGACTAGGACATGGTGCAATATTAACTACAGACACAAAGATTCCACCTAAGCATTAGGAAGAACTTCCTGATGGTAAAAGTAGTTTGACAGTAGAATATGTTGCCTGGGAGTGGTAGCGGCTTCTGTTTTTAAACAGAGGCTGAATGGCCATCTGTTGGGAATGCTTTGGTGGTGTATTACTGCATGGTAGAATGGGGTTGGACTGGATGGCCTTTGTGGTCTCTTCCAACTGTTCTGTGATTTGTAACATGGTGCTAGAGGAGAACTTTAGGGATACGGTAAACTGCCAAAAGTCAACTGCGTGGGTCTGAGAACAAAAAGAGTTTGCTTTTCACCTTAATGACATTCCAGTTGGATTTTTCTGCACGGAGCTGCCTTGGAAAGGGACTCAGAAATTTCTCCTGGCCCACATTTCCGCAGACAGACTGTAGGGCAGGGCTGGTTGCAGGGACCGTAGGACCCCCTTGTTGCAAACAGTCCGGGTGAGCACGTGAATGGCAGTGGTGCAATGGTCCATTTTGAAATTCTGTCACTCCGCATGGCAACCTCATAGCCGTATTTTCAAATATAGCAGGAAAAAGTGCAGGCGGCTCTGTTGAATCCATATGGACGAGGGACGTTTGTCTCCAGCCTGACCAGGTCTTTTGCAATTCACAAACAGGGTTCCGTTGCATTTCTGAAATGTTGTCACTGATTAGTAAAGTTGTGAAAATGTAGACTGTGATGTAGGAACTTGGCCGAAATTCTTTCCAACCTCTCTTACCCAGGGCTGCAAGCACAACAGCTACGAGGATGCCAAAGCCTACGGGTTTAAGAACAAACTGATCATTGTGTCGGCCGAGACGGCTGGGAACGGCTTGTACAACTTCATCGTCCCTCTCCGGGCTTACTATCGGTCGCGGAAGGAGTTGAACCCCATCGTGCTGTTGCTGGACAACAAGCAAGTGCTTCCTTTCCCCCCGGATTTAAGGAGGGTCATTGCCCGAGAGGGGTGGGCGATTTGGGAAACAAAGCATTGCACGGAGGCAACCGCCCCACGAAACGCTTAGCTCTCTCCTTCTCCCTTTGCAGGCCGGATCATCATTTTCTAGAAGCCATTTGCTGTTTCCCGATGGTCTATTACATGGAAGGTACCATTGACAAGTAAGTTTCTTTGCCACCCTACCCACGAAATAACGAGATCGCAGACAGAGCTTGGGTTGAACTAGGGCAATTTATTAATATGCCTAATTAACAAGGGGTGAACTTAAACTTGAACTTAAACTTGAACATGAACTTGAACTTGAACTTGCATTTCTGACCTGAGGGGAAAAAGGGGGGGTCCTACGGCATCTTCGGACTAGGGTCAAGAGGCCGCTCCCGACCATCTCCCCTAGCCCGTTGAACGAGATACCCGGCCCCAAAGCCAACTGCTGAAGGTGCATGATGACTTTTGGCCAGCCCTTGTCTGGAAGGCGAGCCCCAAGGCCCACCCCCCGCTGCGCAGCAAGTGGGGTGATCCTAGGGCCCTCCCCAAGGATAGGATTTATCCTCCACCCCAAAATGGGGTGCCATAAGTACACGCCGAACTTAAGCCCCCCCCCTTTGCCGGCCTGCATGATTATGCAAGCAGTGGCAACCTAATTAATACCAAATTAAGACACCACCCTGCGAGGCCAATTACCCCGCCCTAGGCGCAGTGTAGGGTAGGCGAAAAACTCCCCGTATAGGGAGGAAAAAATTCCTACCCGGCCCCGAAGCGACCGGCTGTCTTACACTGAAACCATCGGGGGGGTGGGGGGGTCGCCTGGAACCGAAGCGAATGGCCGACGGAGAGGCGAGGCGGACCCTAAATATCAGGCCCAGCCCCACCTCCTCCCGTCGGCCACCGCGACGCGATCTCGTATCGCGGGAGGGCGGCAAAGGCCGTCACCCCCCCGCCACCCGCGATGCTTGAGCGGTGTGGGACGAATTGTTGGTTGTCACAGCCCCGAGGGATAGAAACTTTGGGGGTTTTGTTTCATGCCGGTATTTGGTACTCAGTTTATATAGTTAACCGATCCAGGTCCTAATTTTCCAGCAATGTATTTAAATCTTTTACTCCCGACGTCAAATCAAGTCTCAAGAGGAAGGCTAAAGGAAAAAGGTTAAAAATCCTCCCAGGAAAAGAACATTGCAGAGGATGGACCAGAATATATTCTTTTTCCTGAAGACATTTTGGCCCAGTGCCTCAAAACTGTGGCTTTTCCTTCTCCAGAAACTGGAAATTATGTTCTAAAAGCAAACGGTTACACAGCTCATTCCAAGTGGCCCTCAGGAATGTGTTGCCGTGAACATTGCACTTTTTAATAGTTAGAATTAATTTTCAATAGTTATTTTTATGTTAGTTGCAACATGTTACTTCCTTGTTAGGAAGAAAAAATATCTAAACAGAAGAAAATAATCTAAAATGGAAGAGAAAGACTTCAAAACTCCTCCAAACGTTCAATTTCCCAAAATAAATAAACATTCCATCGAGACACTGTGCCGGCTACAATAAACGTTTTGCCATTTTCAAATAAATAAATAAATAAATAAATAAATAAATAACATTATATGTTATATTGAAGGGGGGCGCAGTACCCCAAAGCCCCTCACCTCCCCATTTTTAAAAAAGTGCAATGATTTGGGGTGCTTTTCATCTGACAACCACGAAAACTCCCTGTTTTCTGGGCTTTGAGGCTGTGTTCTATTAGTATTTTCTTCTGATGTTTCGCCTGCATCTGTGGCTGGCCTCTTCAGAGGCTCTGGTGGCATGGAAGTGAGACAGAGTATATATATTTGTGTAGTCCCTGGATGGGAGGAAGCAATTTTCATATGTTGCAGTTGGCCTGTGTGATGGCCAATATCCCCCAGGGTTGCGTTGTTAGTCAGGGTATATGCGTAACAGTGCATTAAGTACATTAGCGATCCAGAAAGCATGAAAGACACCGCAGACTGATCCAGCCAGAAAAGTCAGCAGTAGCAGAACATGTTATAAACCAACCTGGACACAGGATGCTTTTTGAAAGCACAGAAATTCTGGACCGTTCGGACAACTGTGCGTCAGACTGCACAGAGAGGCCATTGAAATCCATAAACACAATTTCAACAGGAAAGAGGAAACTCAGAAAGCAAACAAAATTTGGCAACAAGGACCAAAGAACACTGAAATCAAGACTCAAAAATATGCCAATATCCAGACTCTGGAGGTCCCTCTACAGAAAACAATGCAATGGATTGCTAATGTACTTAATGCACTGTTATGCACATCCCCTGACTAACAGCTCAGCCCTGGGGGACATCCCATTTAACAATAGGCCATCACACAGGCCAACTGTAACATATGCAAATTGCTTCTTCCCACTTGGGGACTACACAAATATATATACTCTGTCTCACTTCCATGCCACCAGATCCTCTGAAGATGCCAGCCACAGATGCAGGCGAAATGTCAAGAGCAAATACTAGTAAAACATGGCCTCAAAGCCTGGAAAACTCACAACAACCTATAGATTCTGGCCATGAAAGCCTTTGACTTTACATATTTGGGAATACTATTGGTGGAAGGTGGAGGAAGATTGGCCTCAACTCTCTGCACATTGGCCTCCCTTGTGTTGCACAGAGCAAAACTACTTGTCCTTACACTGCTTGGAAAAGGAATGCTGCTCTGTTATCACAGCAGCCCAAATGTCATGCATGAGGGAGAACACAATTCCAGGTTATGGGTTACGGCAACAGGTTAGTTCCCAACCCTGCTCAAAATGGTGCCCTGATCACCGCTTAACCATTTGGGTCGGGATTCTTCCAGCCTCGACAGTTTGCTGCAGTGCGGGATCATTTACGCCGACAATTTGGTGGTGGTGGACAAGGAGAGCACAATGAGTGCCGAAGAGGATTATATGGCAGATGCCAAGACCATCGTGAATGTCCAGACCATGTTCAGGTAAGGCCGCAAGCCTTCTTAAGGTCTCAGTGGTGCCGGCCACATCCGTTTCTCTCCTCTTTTCTTCTCTCCGGCTTTCCAAAATGGAGAGTTGCTTCTGTTATTTTTCTTCTCTTGCGGGCAGTTGAGAAAGGAATATGGCCATTTCTGCACTACAGTGTTAAACTGCTACTATTCCACTTTCAATGCCCTGTGGAATTCTGGGGTTTGTAGTTTACTGAGACCAAAGAGCTCTTTGGCTGAGAATTTGAAGTGCCCTTCCCTAAACTACAAACCCCAGAATTCAATAGGAGGTTGATAGTGGAATAGCAGCACTTTAACACTGTAGTGCGGAAATGGCCTATGTTGAAAGAATTTGCTTTAAGTTTCTGCAATATGTCTGGCCTTGGATCCCAGAGTAATCCAAATGATAAGCTTTAATGTTATTTTTTTTTTAACTAAAATAATAACTTTAGGGAGAATAAACTCACATTGCACCAAAAGATAACCTACGCAGAACAAATTCGCTAAACAATACATTACTGGAGAAAATGAAAACCATAAAGAATCAACTAGACTACACAAAAATAAACTTATCTTAAATTACACCTAACTAGAAGTGCTGAACTAAATACTGTATTTGCTGGTGCATAAGACACACAAGCATATAAGATGCACCCCATTTTCAAACAGTTTTTTTTTGGGGGGGGAAGTGAGTCTTATACGCCAGCAAATATGATACGTTGAAAGAATTTGCTTTACATTTCTGCGGTAGGTCTCGTCTTGGATCCCAGAGTCATTCAAATGGTAAGTTCTAATGCTAATGATTTTTTAAAAAAAGAAGAATAAAGGCGATCTGAGGATAATAGGTTTTCAAATTTAATATTTCACATTTATGTTACTACACGAGAAGGGTGAAAGTAGAATTAAAAGACATAGTTTGTTACTTTAAAAGATTATTATCTACTCTTTAGAAGGATGGTTATTCATTTTTGATGTTTTCTATTGTGTTTCGATCCTTGGTTATTATATTGTTACTTTGTCGATTGACTATTATTATAAGGTAATAGTATATTAGTGAAATTAATATAAAATATAGAATAAGTTGATAGTGATTTAATTTGGAAAATTAAATAATTAACATGAGGTTCATGCAGTTCCGAGCAAAGGACAGCTATTCGTTGGCTCTTTCCAAACTGGAAAATTTGGAAAATTAATTAAATTAATTTGGAAAATTAAATAAGTAGATAATTAAGTAAGAGAATTAAGTAAGTAGATAATAAGGCTTGGGGTTGCCGTAAGTCACAATTGACTTGAAGGCACATAACGATAACAAACATAGGATAGGCTCATTGCATTTATGACTGTAGAGAAGGATGATGGTTTACATAGTCCATCATGCTGGCCCTGTGGGACCCTTCTTGTGTTCATTATGAATAAAGGAACCGATTTCTCCTCTTGCGTCTCTAGGCTTTTTCCAAGCCTGAGCATCATCACCGAGCTGACACATCCGTCCAACATGAGGTTCATGCAGTTCCGAGCAAAGGACAGCTATTCGTTGGCTCTTTCCAAACTGGAAAAGGTAACTTTTTTTAAAAAAAAAGTGGTTCTGGCTGTTAGGATCCTAATAAGATGTTTTGGAAGGGTGGGGAAAACACTGTCGTTGCAACAGATTTGTGATTTTCCTACAGATTCACAATGCTGAAATGAGTACAAATATTTCTGAGTTTTAGTGGTTTCTGGGTCCTCCTTCGATTTCCACACCTAGAACTTTTCCGCACTACATTGTTATAGTGCTATTATTCCACTTTCAACCCCTTTGAAATCCTGGGATTTGCAGTTTAGGGAGGGGCCTTTAGCATTCTCAGCCAGAGAGCTCTTTGGCCTCAGGAAACTACAGATCCCAGGTTTCCATGGGATGTTGGAAGTGGAGTAATAGCACTAGAACAGTGTAGTGTTTCTCCTCATTTCTCTCTACCTTTGTTCCAAGACAGGGACTTCCAAGGCGGTTTGCACGTTAAAAAAGAAAACGATCGAAAACATACAAAAAGTCAACGTTAAAACTGAATTAAACTGTTAACCGTATTAAAAGACTACTTTTAAATGGTACAATTTACAAACAACACAGCACCAACAGCCCTTTTATTTCAAAGCTTTCAATTCAACAACCCTGTCTGAATAATAAGGATAAAAAATAAGGTCTTCGCCTGCCAACAGAAGGATAGCAAAGAGGGGCCCGTGCCAGCCCCTCAACCGTTGCCGGAGACAGGAAAACTAGGCAAAATAGGCTTTGGTTTGGTCTAACAAGATACTCATCTCTGTGTTCGCTTCTGTTTGCAGAAAGAACGAGAGAACGGCTCCAACTTGGCCTTCATGTTTCGGCTCCCATTTGCCGCTGGGCGAGTTTTCAGCATCAGCATGTTGGATACGCTACTTTACCAGGTGGGAAGGCAAGGAAGGTTAAGAGGGGACATGATAGCCGTGTTTAAATATTGGAAGGGATGCCATGTCGAGGAGGGAGTGGGCTTGTTTTCTGCTGCTCCAGAGACCAGGACAAGGAGCAATGGAGTCAAGCTGCAGGAAAGGAGATTCCACCTGGACCTCAGGGAGAACTTCCTGACGGTCAGGGCTGTCCGGCAGTGGAAGATGCTGACTCGGAGTGTGGTGGAGTCTCCTTCTTTGGAGGTTTTTAAGCAGAGGCTGGATGGCCATCTGTCAAAGGGAGTGCTTTGAGGGTGTTCCTGCATGGCAGGGGTTGGACTGGATGGCCCCTGGGGTCTCTTCCAACTCTACATTTCTATGATTCTATGAAGACGTTATAGCCGCGTCTGAGTTTGAGTCTTGGAGATTCTGATTCTTGTGGAGAAACATGGCCACCTATTCCAAATACATCTCCATATATCCATGCTATTTATTTTGCTTTTTAGAGTGTGCATTGCCAAGAAAGCCCTATTCCTTGTTCTCTTCTATCCAGGAGAAAATCCTTTTTTTTTTAAAGGTGCTTGTTGGCATCACTTTCTAGAAGTCTTTGAAATAAATGTGAACACCATCCCAATCTGTGATTTCTTTAGTGAGATATTCCCTACCCCGAGGCAGACTATAGGTATTCCACACCATTGTTGTGCTCCTAAATGATGCAGCCATTTCACAGAACTTGGAAACAATATTTGCTGGGATTGGATCTCCTAGAATTCCCTAGACAGCCATAGCAACCTGCTGTAAAATTATGGGAATCCAAAAACAAGTTTTCCAGGATCTCTGAACTCATCATCTGGTGGTTAACCTTCTAGAGACAAAACCTTCTGAACCTAGGTTGGTCCTCAGCCAGTAGACATGTGCTCTGAAACCAGTGGTGTGTTTGAAGCTGCATCAGGTTGGGACAACCTGGTAGATCTTATGTTCTGCTGGAATTGTCTTCTGGAGCCCAAGGTCACCTCCACACCATAAAGCAGAACTTTGTGGAAAACCCATGCTGCTAATAATTTCCAAAATGAGAAATAGTTGCTTCTTGGTTAAAACTGAGGAGAACCATTTAATTGATTAAAACGCTGAGGTTTATAGATTGGAATGGGCACACTCTGGAGGGGCATCTCCTTGGCTGGTGGCTCCCATGTCATGCTCAAGTTTGGATAGTAGTAGAGGAGCTACCCAAGGTACTGAAACTTATCCTCACACTAAGCTTGGTGCCTTGGACAATTCCTTCAAGCAGTCCAAAACTGGAGTGGGTTCATTGCCTCACTGCCATGGGCACTCCCAGTCACTATGAACCCCCATGCTCTGTGGCTACCAGAAAGTTTTGAGCATTTTGAGTTATTTTCAAGGGGTGGGTTGCTGTTTTGATGTTGGGAGAGCACAAAATAGCATTATGGTCCAAAATGGCATCCCTGAAATGCACTTCTGGTCAGTAGATGTTTCTGGATTTCTGGGGGTCTAAGAGAGCCAAGGTCTGCAAAAGAAACTTCTGTCCATGGATTGCCTGTGGCTTATGGACCATGTTATCTTCACCTTTGAGAGGGGTGAATCTGATCCATTAAACATTTCAGGATCATATGAAACTGCTGATGGATCCTCTTCTTTTTTTGCAGTCATTTGTGAAGGACTACATGATCACCATTACCAGATTACTGCTCGGCCTTGATACCACCCCTGGTTCTGGCTACCTCTGTGCCGTAAGTGTTGAGTCTTCCCACCCCTTTCTATGGGACCAAAGGGGCAAAGCTTGTGGTTCATCCTTGTCTGTACCTTCTGCCTATCAGTGGAATGGGTCCAACTCCTCCGAACTTCTCAGAAATTTTGTTTGGCTGGAAGAGGTTCCCCACACTTGCCCTATTGCTTATCTCCAGAAAGTATGGACCACACAGCCCATCGATGAGCGCTGTCACTAAATGTGTTTCTGTTTTGTTGAGGGCCTGAACATCTCTTTCTTCCCCTGACTGAACAGATGAAGATCACCGAGGGTGATCTGTGGATCCGGAGCTATGGCCGCCTCTTCCAGAAGCTGTGCTCCTCCAGCGCTGAGATCCCCATCGGCATCTATAGAACGGAGTCCCACATGTTTTCTACCACTGATGTAAGGATCCAGAAGAAACAGAGGCAGCTTATTTGGCTCTTCATCCAAGGCAGTAGCCTCATCTCTCCAACCTAATTCCAATATTAGCTTGCAGTTAACATGACAGTGGAGCAGTAAATTCACTCCTAGTTCTCGCCCAAAGTTTGAACAAGCTATTCAGGGGGCTGAACCTTGGAGCCTTGAAGAAGGCTGACTTAGAAGGTCTTTCCCCATTTTGCCAATTACAGAGGTGGGGCTAAAATAACAAGAGGCAGATCATAGAACCACATTGCTGGAAGGATTTTGGTGGTCATGTAGCCCAACCCCTCTGCTCAGTTCAGAATCTGTGGTGTAGAACGCAATTACTGCATCCCTTGAGAGATGATTGTTTTCAAGCTGTTGCATATTTAAGGTGAGGATTCAGAAGCACAGCTATATCCTGTTCTTCCATACTAGCTGCTTACCAAGGATGTTGCATGTTTTTACATAAAACTTTTCCCCAAATAATTCTTCCTTTCTCTCTTTTTCCTCTTTCACAGCCTCATGACCTCAGAACGCAGGTGAGTCCATATCTATATGCATGAATCTTTATGTTGTGAAAGTTAAGTATAAGGTTCAGATTTTTTGATTCATGGGTAGAAGATGGTGCCTTTGTTTTTATACATAGTCCTTGCATCTTTGGATTGAGCATACTCATGATGGCACCCTAGATTTTTAGCATCATTGATTGGGAAAAAAATACTGCACCCTAGTTCTATGCATGCAGTGAGAAGTGAAGGGGTGAGTTCATGCCTGCAGATCTGTCCTGGCCAGAAGAGATGATCTCGTCCCAGTGGGCTCTACCACTGGTTTATGGTCCCTGCCCAAAGAAAGCATTCCAGCAGTGGAGCGGTGAATCAATTCTAGGTTCTATTCTATACTATATAGAAGCTATCTACTATGTAGTTCAGCACCTTGGATAGCTCCTAGACTTTAAAGGAGATGTCCAAGGTGCTGAACTATACAGAAGATTGAAAGAATGAAACCTGGAATTGATTCACCGCTCCACTGACATGGAAACCACACGCTACCACGGCAGGCTGCCACTTCTTGACTTAATCTTCTTCCACTGGGATATTTTAGTCCTTCCTGATCACTTTTTTTTTCAGGACATGGGGAAGAGTCTGCACAGAAGTAGACGGCAATGTTAGCCTTCTATGACTTTGCCATCAGTAGAGTTGTTCTCAGTTAATTCTGTTGGTTAGTCCCAACCAGAGTGCACCAGGTGAATCAATGGGATGTGTGTGCATCTTGACTCACCATTGAAGGATTGATTCAATGGGTTTACTCCAGTTCAGACTAATCAATAGGTACAGTTTATTTTTCATTGGAACACACATGCTCACACACAGCCAGGACAAAAAAGTCTCAACAAATCCATTGCATTTTGCCACTGGCTGGGACCTTTTTTTAAAAAAAAATCCCGCCATGTGTAATTTATTCAGACACATTAATTCAGACACATTAATGTACCAGGCCACTTTTTGCCAGTCTACCATGCAGGGAAGCATACGTGTCATGCTCAGGTTGTGATTTGGGTGGTATCATTTCTGGTACATCAGTATTTCTTCCCTTGGTAGACATTGGAATTCATTGGGGTCACAAGATATCCCACAACAGTTATTGGGTTTGTGGGACTTTATGTCACTTTAATGGTACCTTTTATTTACTGGCTCTGGTTGTTTAGGTAATACTTGATTCTGTACACATAAACGCTCTCTTGTATGGAGGACATACACTATATGCATTGGAATCTTCATTGGGTTCTGGAAATATCCTCCAATTCAAAGAATATAAATGGTTTTATCCCAGTGTAAGGTCATGGCCCCAGTTCTACATCAGATGCTGGAAAACAGTTTGTTGCTTGCCCTTATGGCTACTGGTGTTCCCAGTCACAGATCTCAATCAATGTGGAAGATTGCGAGGACACCAAAGAGCTAAAGGAACATTGGAACGCCAAAACAAACCATCACCGGAACTCGTGTCCTGCCGACCCAACAGAACACCCGTTGCTTCGGCGCAAGAGCATGCAGTGGGCACGCCGGCTCAGTCGGAAAGGGACCAACAAACACACACCCAAAACAGCCGAGTGGATCAACCAACAGAGGTTGAGCCTCTACCGGCGGTCGGAGCGGCAAGAGTTGTCTGAGCTGGTGAAGAACCGAATGAAGCATCTGGGCTTGCCCACAACAGGGTACGGTAAGTGGGGGTTCCTCTTTGTCTGTGGCATCTCCAGAGGTGCTTCTTTGTTCATCTCGCACCCAGGACAGATTTTATCATTTGGGTATCCCTGGCATATCGCTGGATCTGTCTGCAAAAGTGGTGGACTAGTGGCTTCTCCACCAGGGTTGCAGTCTGTTGATACTGGGTTTTATTTGAAAACTTCCAAGGAACTGTCCAAGGTTCTGAACCTATTTTAGGAATATGATTCAGCACTTGGGATAGCTCCATTGGTAAATGAAACCCATAGTGGATTAATTGCACCCCTAATATGAGAGAGATTGGTAATAACATTACTGATTAATCTATTATAGCCAATTGGCCGATGAAGGACACAAGATAACAACCAATGCCCTGAAGTGAAGTTGATATGAACCTGGTCCACTGCTGAGAATCATATGCCTATTTCTTGAATGCCAAGGGAAGTAATATTAGCAGAATATAACTGTGCTAACTAAATTATCTTTACAAAGCTGTCTTGTGTCATGCCACAAGTAGACCGTCACATGACAATGATGATTTTCATGTGAAGACCGTACTTTGATTCTCCATCTGACTTCCTTTGGGGAAGTAGGTAGGCTAAGAAAATTATATCAAGTTCCACGTGGTAAGGATGGAAAGAATATTCAAAAATATTTGAAAATCAGTCCAAAAAAAAATGGTTTCTTGAGTGTTTGGAAAACCCTGATGAGAAGAAGATTGATGTGGAACTTCGTAGCTCAGGACTGGTCCTGTGCAGAATTCACACTTTTTGTGTGTGCAGAAAATAATGGCTGGAATCCATAGTCACGGTTGCAAAGGAGCAATCTAGAGTCACACGTTCATGAGGAGTTCATATTGAGGATCCCAACTTATTCAATAGGGTAGGAAATACGTGGGAATGTGAAAGTCCCCCAATCTGGACTTATCAGTCAGCAGCTGCCGCGAGCGACAGGGATCTGTTCTCCTGTCAATTGGGATGCAACAGACTGGCGTTCCCATCCCCTCCTGTGAGCAGTCTCCATCGAGGAGGAATTATGACAGGGATCCTGCTTCTGATTGTCATACTGGACATTGCCAGAGAGATGGAAAAGTCAATCTACAGCAGATTGGGGTGGCTGGGCTGAGAGATGCCTCCTAGCTATGTAACTAAGGTAGTTACATATCTAAGTAGCTGATCTAGAATCATAGCCAATATTTTTCTCCATGGAGAATGCTGTTTTCTGTACCAAATAAATTTTTTCACCGAATAAGTCCTGAACTATGAATAGTCTTGAAAAAGTGTGCCGTTTTCAGAGCAGGAAGAAAATTGCTAAAATTTACTTGTTGCTTCTTGCAAGAACTCATTTAGCAAAGACTTGCCTCCATACCACCTACTTCCATGCCTTTTGGGAAATGAAATTAGAAAAGGAAGTTATGAAAATATTGTGGTGGAAGGAGAAATTTTCTTCCTGTCATTTGGAAATTAAAAGAAAACAAAATGGTGGGGCGGGGGGGAATCCCTTCTGCTTTAGGTTGCAATGGAAAAACCTTTCATTCCATAGCTGTCTTGCTTTTTCCCCCATGCCCTTTTACTTTCTAGATTTCTGTTATGTCATCCTATGCTCTTGGCTCTTTCTTCTCTCGTACTTTTGATATCTTCTTTAGCTTTTGAGACCGACAAAATGGCTTCCTGCCTCCATTTGCATGCTCCGCATTTTGCCCAAATCAGAATTGGGCGTCACCAATGAAAATGCCAGTTTTAGGGGATAGTGGCCTTTGGGGACAAACATCTGGAGCAGCCAAGAAGATCATTTATTAGGTTTCCTGGATGTACAGAAGGGGGTGGGGAGGAAAGAGTCTGAAAGAAACAGAGGTGCCCATCTTGGAGACCTGAGATCCTGAAAGCTGCAGAGGTTGTCCTTCTAGATGCGATCATAAGCAAATGGGAAGATGGTTCCTTCCACACTAGAGCAAGGATCCAATGGTGAAATTAAACCAGAGTTTCAAATCAGTATTTTAGAGGCCAAAAGCATCCCAGGCCATGGGATTTTGGGGCCCAGATCTCAAACCCCCAGATGACCCCACTGATGTCACAAGGGGACATCACAGGGGACAGGCATCCTAGTGATTTCATTAACACGCACTCTTTTCAAGGCACGGGTTTCACCCTGAGATTCTTCCAGCTTGCCCTTAGGCCTGGAGGAAAAGGATTGAGGCCCCGATTATTTCCTTCACGTGTATTCTTTTCAAGGCACTGCTTTCACCCTGAGATTCCTCCACTTTGCCCTTCGGTCTGGAGAACTCAGATCCAAGTCGTGAAATCCAGGAACCTTGAAATTTAAAATTTCTGTAGCAAAAACACCTCGATGAAGTTTATGCACAAGCACGTCCTAACAAAGATTGCCAGCTGTTTTAATTAAATTCCCTGTCGTTGATTCAGTCTATTCTATTACTTTCCAATCGGTGGAGGTGTCGGATTAGTGATGAATAGGTTGCTAAGAGCTTTTTGAATCACCCCTCTGGATGGCTCCAACCTCCAGAACTCCTTGTGGGGCATGTAGGAGGTACTTGACATTTAGATCGTGCTAAAAACATGTCTGTGTGAGACACTTAAAGGGGTCCATTATACAGCCTGCCTGGGAAACTCTGCCGTTCTGTGAGGGTGCCTTCCGGACTTCAAAACACTATAATTCCCAGCATGATGGTTAAATATAGACCCAATCTAGGCTTGGCGTTCAGAAATCACCCAAGCTTTATAACAGGGCTGGGGGACCAACCTCCCGCCGACCCCTCCGCGGGTTGCATGCACACACAAACAAGCCCCAATATTTCCATTTTTCTCTCTGCGGTCCTTCTCAAAATGGTGTCAGGAAGTGAAATTCCTGTCGCCATTTTGAGAAGGGTTGCCAAGGAAAATTCAGGTATTTAAGATAGTACAGGATTCTGGGTGTTTATGGTGGTGGCTTTTTTTTTTTCCAGGCATATGCCCCCCCCCCAAATCATGCATCTAATATATAAAAGTCAAAGTTTGTCTGTGTCGGGCGAAAACCTGACTGGTTGGCTGCCTGAGAAGATTCTATGGACTCCTGGGATTTGCAGTTTAGGGAATTCTCAGCCAGGGAGCTCTTGGGCTTCAGTCAACTGTGTCTGTCTTGAATAGGCTGGCTGCTATGGAGATGAGACCTAGCAGCAAGGAGGAGGGCAGTGTATTCCCGCAGGAACCCAACCTCTGTATGTTCATAACTCTGAATACAGATTATATTGAGGAATATGGGGAAAAGTTACAGATACTGGACAAGACAGTTTGGGGAATTAGAGACACAGGATCTCAAATCTTTCTCACAAGTATTACCTATGAGACAATAAAATCCTGGGTAATGCAATGCCAGGTATATCCTCTAGTTTTTAATAAAAATGAGGTTGAGAGGGACTGGGAGGGCTTGAAGTCATAAAAGTTGGGTGAAGGGGCCCCATGGGGCTGCAGTGGGCCCCATGGGGCTGCAGGGGGCCCCATGGGGCTGCAGTGGGCCCCATGGGGCTGCAGTGGGCCCCACGGGGCTGCAGTGGGCCCACTTCTGCTTTATAGGGAGATGTTTCTGTATTAGGATTTTTTCTTTCTCTTGCTGGAAAGGAAATGTTGGAAGACAGACCAAAATCTTCTAGTTGAAGATATTTGGATAATCTCCAACATTTCACAGACAGAAACTAAGGCATGTGTGGCCAAGCGACCTCAGAGTGTGGTCAAGACAGCAGAAGTTATTAATAAGGAAGAACACACAAGCTAGGAAAAGTTGCCGCAGTTTGCTTTTGCCTGAGCCTCCTGGGAAGGGCAAGATGCGACCCTCTCCTCTCCCTTCTGCTGAGTTAGTGGAGTGCAGGCTCCTTTTGCACTTTGGACTTAGTTTGCAGCAGTTGAAATAAAGTTTGCAGCAGTTGAAATAAGCTAAGCACAAATGGGGAAAGTGGGAGAAACTGGGAGACATTAAAAGCACTGGAAAAGTGGGATGACAGATAATTAACTGGGACAGTTTCTGATATATTGGGGTATTTGAACAGAATGCATTTGGTTTGGGTGCAACGCAACATCCATGGTTCTGCCCTCATTTAGTGAGAGGCCATCGAATTTTGAGAAAAACGAAAATTTACAGCAGTTTTAAGAGAGACCCTTTAAATTAAAGCCATGTTGCAAGAAGTGGGGACTCATCTTGGACCATGCCATGGAAAGGACCATATCTAATATGAATTGAGGAGTATTTTGATCCATGCAGGAAAGAATGCTAATTGCTGCAGAAACAGGAATGAAACATGACCAAGATTACCAAGGCTTGGTGAAAGATAACACAAATAATTGGAGAGGAAAAAGATTTGGGTCCACAGCTAGGATTTGGTGGGAAGCGGATGGAGAATAGGTAAGAATGGGGTGGGCTAACTGTGGCTTCCCAGCATTTTTGGACTGCAACTCCCATCATGTCGTGAGCTATTCCCCAATTTATATCTTCATGTTCAAATGGACTTGTGTTCTATCTGTGGATTTATTAGTTCTGAAATCAGTTTATGTTTGTAAAATACAATATGTAGATGTAAGAAGAGACAAAATCATCCATGCAGTTGTAAATTGCAGATTGGAGTTGAAGATGGATGGAGAAGAGAAAAGCTTTTCCAGCTGGGAGAAGGCAAGGAAGGAGCAGGGGAACCAAGTGGAACCAAGTAAAGATCTGGGGTCCATCCACACTGTACAGTTACAGTGATATTATTCCACTTTAACTGCCGTAGTTCCATCCTATGGCAGCCTGGGGTCTGCAGTTTAGGGAGAAGCATTTAGGATTCTCAGCCAGAGAGCTCTTGGGCCTCAGGAAACTACAAACCCCAGAATTCCGCAGGATGGAACCGTGGCAATTAAAGTGGAATCATAGCGCTATAATTATGTAGTGTGAACGGGCCCCGATTAATCTCCCAGAAGAGGGGGTGAAACGGATGAATCAAGAACCAATGTCCCTGATCATCTGATAGTAATCTGTTGTATTCAACCTTATTTCATTTTCTTTAAACTTTATTTTTTTCTTTTTTGGCAGCATCTCACTTATAAATGTCCCCATTTAAACCGCACCGTGGACGGAACACCTGAGTTTGGCTTCCTTTCCATTCGTCTCTATTTTGATTTTTCTTTGCTATATATCTATATCTATGTATATATTTTGGACTACATTTTTTGCCCATATGATCGCAAAAGCTGGTTTCTGAGTAATTTTTCTGAATCGCTGCTCGCTGATCTTTCTCTTTCTTCTCTTTTCTCTCTCTTTTGTGTCTGTGCCTTTGTTTGGTTTCTGTTTCTCTCATTTTCTTTCTTTGGTTCCGTTCTGTTCCTCTCTCTCTTTTTTCTTTTTTCTTTTTTGTCTCTCTCTGTGTGTTCTGTAGAGGATGTAGCAAATTTAACAGCCTGTGATGTGATGAATCGGGTAAACCTTGGATATTTGCAAGGTAAATCTCTTCTCCTTTGGGAGTCAGGCTTGACTCATGGTGGGTCAGAGTATGGTAAAGCACATGTGCCCACTGTTTCCATGAGACACATGCCACATGGGTAGCCATTGGGGTCAGCATCACAACAATGGGGAAGTTTAGGGACTATCCTACAATCGAAGTGAAAAACTTGGTGGCCCTGTACGAGGGGAATCATAGAATCAGAAGAGACCACAATGTCCATCGAGTCCGAACCCTGTCATGCAAGAGCTCACACTCAAAGCACCCCCAGAAGCTGGCCATCTAGTCTCTGTTTTAAAAGCTCCAAAGAAGGAGACTCCACCACACTTCAAGGCAGCGTATTTCACGGTCAAACAGCTCTTACCACCAGGAAGTTCTTCCTGACGTGGAGGTGAAATCTCTTTTCCTGTAGTGTGTATCCATTGCTCCATGTCCTAGTTTCTGAAGCAGCAGAAAACAAGCTTGCTCCGTCTTCAACATGACATCCCTTCAAATCTTTAAACGTAGCTCTGTCATGACACCTCTTAACCTTCTTTTCATCGGGCTAAACATACCTACATCCCTAAGCCACTCCTCATATTTAAACATATGGTTTCTGGCATGGTTTCCGGACCCTTCACCATTTTGGTTGCTCTCCTCTGGAACATCCCAGCTTAATATCCTCCTTGAACTGGGGTGCCCAGAACTGGACACAGTATTCCAGGTGGGGTCTAACCAAAGCAGAATAGAGTGATATTGTGATGATAGGATGATAGAAAGCCTGCGTTTTAATTTTGGCCCTTCTGACTTGCCTCCCCTAACCAAAGTTGACCCATCCTAGAAGGTGCTGGGAGGGCAATTCTAAGTGTGGTGGTAGATTTTGGAAGTTCAGGAGTTCATCATGATAGGTCTTCCCACTCCAGGCATCTGATGAAGTAGAGTTAAGTCTACGAAAGCTTATGGTACCTATTTCTTTCTCTTGGTTAGTCTCGAAGCGGCTACAAGGTCCCTTTGTGTACTGATCCAGGCTAACATGGCAAGGTCTTTGAATTCTCCAGCATTTTATGTTTTCAAATTCTATGTGTACTTTTTATTCAAAGCAGTGTGGTCTCTTTTTGGGATACCTAAGTGGCCTCACTGGGACCAGTATGCCAACAAGGTGTTTTTCCCACAGTATCACTTTTGCCCTGGGTGCCTCCAAAGCAGAGGAACAGAGCAGATAAGCTCTCCGACCACACAGGTTTTGGGGGACTTCTTTATTATGCATCCATTGGTTACTACTAAATTCTACCTTCCACCTACCTAGGGCAATGTGGAATCAACACCTCAAAGCCTCACCTAAAACCAGAAAAGAACCACAGGAGCAAAACCCAACAACCCTACAATCCATGCAATAAAAGAGTGGCATTAGAATTTAGATTCCTTTTCATACAAGAAAAGTTGCGAGAAACCCAGTTCCTCATCCCGTAGTCCTAACACCTATCCTGTACCCAACAGTGGGGAACATTTAGAGCTCTAAATGGTTTGGACTGCAGTTGTCATAAGCTTTTACCATGAGCTCTCCTGGTTTAGGCTTCAGGGAATTGAAGCCCAAAACATCCATGGAGGAAACAAGATTCCCCATCCTCGTTCCAACCTCTCCAGACTCTGGGAAAGCAGAGAAATAGAACCATCGTGTGGAATCCACTGGCTTTTTGGTGGATTGGGTTTGACAATGCGAGACCCAAATTATTTTAAGAAGTGCAGGTCAGGATCCTATTGGTGGCAAGCACTGGCATCACTGAAGGCTACATCAAGATAAGTACATTTTCCAGTGTTGCACAAGGAGGTCTTAAGCACCGCTTTGTGTGATGTGTTGTCCCTGGCTGTCTACCACCATGGTCAATCTGAGGCCAAAGTGGAATAACCCTGACACTGTCCATCTGCCATTACATAGATGCAAAGAAAGGAAGAGCTGTCAAAGCATTAATATTGGTATTAGTATCATCTTTATTTACAGCCTGCTTTTCCCCCAGGCTGGGACTCAAAGCGGCTTACAGTTAAAAGGCATCGCTAAAGCCACGCAATACAAAAGTTAAAGCATAATTAAACAATAGAGAAGAATGAATATGAAAATACATGATTAAAAACTCAAATGGTCATGCATGGCTCTTAAACCGTATCCACTGGGAACACTCAGAAACATGGAAACATGCATAGACAGAAATGTCCTGTTATTGGAAGTATGGATTGAATCCAAACATTACTTATAGGGGCAGAAACTGACCAGCGTTCTTCCAAAGAGAAAATATATAATATATCGGTCCAAGCGATAATTATTCAGCTCATCTTACACTGATTGAATTTAAATGCCTCATTCATTCTAAGGTCTCTGATGTTATCCAAACCCGGCATCTTCTGCCCACCATTTGCTCTCTCTTTTATTACGCCCTCCTCCTGCTAATTCTAAGGCTAATTCTTTCAGCCCATCTTCATGTTTCCCTTTGATCCCAATCTGTATCCAACTCTTGCTGTTTTGAGCTAGATGATAAAACAACCTTCAAAGGCCAGTTGGGGCATTTAGCCCCATCTAACACCCCAATGAACAGCTCTCGGTTGATTACCTTCAGTTTTCCAACTTATCAAGCTATGAACTATCCCCATTAAACAAGATTAATATGCCTGCTCAATATGTAGTTACAATGGCAGAAGATTAATATTTCCACCTACTTTCTATGCAATCCGTAAACATGTACTATTGTATCAATAAGCAAGCATGCAATGCTCAAACATGATCAGCAGCAATTATTAATTGGACCTGCTCCCCAAATAGCAGGACAGGCAAAGGACATACAATTTCAGAGTTACGTAGTTTCATATGCGATAGGGCATTACTTAACACTACATAACAAGCTCCCAGGATCTACATTCCCTACATATCTACACAATATGATTGTGACCTACAGTATTGTAAAGACTAACATAGTTACTAAGCAATTATCCTTACAGTTCATAGAATCATAGAAATGTAGAGTTGGAAGAGACCCCAGGGGCCATCCAGTCCAACCTCCTGCCATGCAGGAACACCTTCAAAGCACTCTGGACAGATGGCCATCCAGCCTCTGCTTAAAAACCTCCAAGGAAGGAGACTCCACTACACTCCATTGAGGCAGCATATTCCACGGCCGGACAGCCCTGACCGTCAGGAAGTTCTTCCTGAGGTTCAGGTGGAATCGCCTTTCCTGCAGCTGGAATCTGTTGCTCCTTGTCCTGGTCTCTGGAGCAACAGAAAACAAGTCCCCTCCTTCCTCTACGTGGCATCCCTTCAAATATTTAAACATGGCTATCCTGTCCCCTCTTAATCTTCTCTTCTGCAGACTAAACATACCCAGCTCTCTAAGTCTATCCTCTAAGTCTATCCTTCCAGGCCCCTCACCATTTTGGTTGCTCTCCTCTGGACTTGCTCATAAGTTCATGTCATAAGGAATGCCGACATGACACAAATATTCATCAAGAGCACAATACCCAGCCCATTTTATTAGACAGGCCATGTATAATCACTTTTCAAATGCCTGCCTGAATAAAAATGTCTTTACCTGATTGCGGAAGGATAGGAGGGGAGGGTGCCGGTCTGATTTCTCCGGGAAGGGAGTTCCAGAGCCTGGGAGCGGCCACCAAGGAGCCCCTCTCCTGTGTCCCCACCAGGTGTACATGTGAAAGTGGTGGGACAGAGGCCTCCCCAGCAGATCTCAAAGCCCAGGCTGGTTCACAGGGGAAAATACGGTCCTTTAAATAACCTGCACCAGAGCTGTGTAGAACTTTAAAGGTCATCACCAGCCTACCTTCTAAGGTCCATCGGAGGTGGAGAAGAAAATGGCAGCTGCTTCTTCCCTGGTTGTGCAAGAGCAGCCAGAGTGACAGGAGGTCTCTCCGTCCCCTGCCACCGATTGGCTGTGGTGTTGCACGCCAGCACAGCACCAACGGCTATTTGCACGTTCACGGAAGCAACATTCGCATCCGTCTCCCTCCAGAACTCCAGCGTGACTGTACTAGCGGAGTGTAAATCTTCACACTCTGCCAGTGTTGTGTAGGAAATTGACCTCAGCGTCTATTTTTGTTGAGTGCCTTTTTTAACTCCCTGAAAGGTAATCATGCATGGTAAGGGTAGCTAAGTCATGGCTTGGAATGAATCAAAATGGCCCCTTGAGTCATCAGCATCCCAGCGTGAGAGCAGCAGTTAGTCATTAACATCGCCTTGGAAATGAGATGCCATTCATTACGCTCTTTGGTAGGAGAGTTTTGAGCATTTAAAGAAGGTAATAAATGAGGGGGAATGACCTTAGCCAAGGTGTGGTGCCCACAAAGCTTGAATGGTTTTAGTGTCGAAATTCCATGCAATCAGCAAAGTGAATAATTAAGAATCTTGTTCTCCCATCCCTGGAGAGAATGTACTTTTTAGGGGAGTGTGTCTCCTCCATTCCTTCTGAATACAGGAATTACTGAATCCATAAATACCTAAGAAAGCCCTGTTCGGTTGCTGTGTAAAGCATCTTGGTTCAAGATGTGAAGAGTTCTCAATCCTGTGGAGAGCCTCCACATCTCGGAGATGCTCTCCTTTTAAGACTTGTCACTCTGCCTCTATGGAGAACAACCAACATAGCTGAAAAGGAAGAGGTATGGAGTAGCATACTCCGCTTCTCACAGCTTGAACTGGTGGGCTTCAAATTGCAACCAAATAGGGATGAAGACCCATGTTCTTGCATCCGTAGCCTTGAATCAGACCAAAAGCCTACTCTCTCAAGTCCAGCAGGGCCTCAGGAGAAGTCCTCAATGACGACCATGGTGAATGTCTCAAAGAGAAGGGCTGGCAAAAGGCATCACCGAGGCTCACTCTGACTCACATGGCACAGCCATTGCTTCCAGACATCTCTCTTGCCCAAGCTCATTCATCTTCCATTGAAATGAATGGAGAAACCCTAGTTAGCTGGAGCTCATAGAAGGAGTTGTTGCCAGGTATGCCTGCAGAAGGATGTTCTTGGAAGTGCTGGACAGTTTTAGTGTGAAGGGATTGTGTGTGCTCCCCAAAGGGACCTTCTTAGAAAAGCAATGGGCCAGCATTAATTCCCAAGTGAGTGATGGAGTGATTTAAGTGCTCTGAGAGTCCAGGGTTCAACAACAGCATTCCCTTAGCAGAAAAAGTTTGTCGGATAACCATAAAAACCAGATACTCATCTTATGATTTGCAAACATTGCTGCTTGCATGTTTGTAGCTGGACACCTGTGGCCTTCTGATGCGTCACTGCCCTTCCTCCCATTAGCCCTGCCTCCTTTGTGTGTCCGTGTTGCACAACGCTGCTTCTTGTGTGGAGTGTCCGTTTCTCAGATTTGTGCCATAGAACCAATCATGACCATTCCAGCTGGGAAGGGAGGGTGTTCCATCTTGAAAGCCATGCTTGTGTGGGGGATTATATGTGGAGTTTTAAGCCCGGGATACCTGTGGACCTGCTCTTGGGCTTCCCATGGCTCCTTCCACATGCCTTGTACTTAAAGCTGATAATACAAGGGGTAGCCCTGAGGGATGCCATCGAACTCTTGTTGGGAAGCAGCGGCTGAGTTCATGCATCAAAATCACCTAGCGTGAAACTCTGCATGCACGGTTATGTGCTCAACCCTTCGGTTAAGCACACTGCCAACATTGCACAACTACATGCACAAATCCATGTGTAAGTCCGTGTTCAATGGCATCACATGTGCAGCTGCGCTTCCAGACACGCGGACTGAATGTAGACATTTCACAAGGGATAAAAAGGTCCCACTGTTACCATCAGGGAACTTCTGACTGTGGAAGACACCCAACAGAAATCTGGCCACAGGAATGATTTCACAAAGAGAGTGTTCCACGGCCCCCAAAAGGTCTGACATTCTTTAGCTAGGGTCTTTATATCATCTGGGTGCTTTACCAATCACCCGTGTCTTTCCTTGCAGATGAAATGAACGACCACCAGAACACGTTGTCCTACGTTCTCATCAACCCGCCTCCGGATACACGGCTGGAACTCAACGACATAGTGTATGTATGAAATTGGTGGAGAGTATTTCTGATGCAGCACCACATGAATAGGTCAAGGAAGGCAGAAGGGAAGGGGAAATGGTCAGCAGAATGGGAAAGGAGAATCTGTCTCAATGAAGGATGCAATTTCTCCAACATGAGTCTGCTCTATCATACTGGTAGCTTGGTAGTGCTTCTTTTTTCCTGGTTCAAATCCAAATGGGCTGGCAATAATTCCCAGGTTTTGGTCAACATTGGTGTACATAAAGAATGGGAAAGATTTGGCTCTCCATAATTCCCATCATCCTTCACCATTGACTTTATTGGCTGTGGTTGATGGGAACTGCTCCCCAGAACATTTGAAATGCTACTATTTTCCTTGTCTCTGGTGTACAAGGTGAGGAACCGCTTTCTTCTGAAGTCCAAGATTGGCTTCTCAAACAAGACAACCTTTCCCAGTGTGGAGCCCTTCAGAAGTGTACGAGTGCTTTATAGTTCATCTTCCTCACCGTTGCACATGATCAGCACATAAGCTCTGCCCCATGTGCTATTGCAGCCTTCCCCAAGCTGGTGCTTTCTGGCTGTGTTGAACTACAGCTGCCATCATTCCCAACCAACACAAAGAATTGTAGTCCAGTACACTTGGAAGACACCAAGTTGCATGAAGCTCCAGTAGGGGAGAGCAGGGCTGTGGATAGGAGCGTAAGTGCTGATATTTCTAACATGGCAGAAAACCTTAAGCGCACAAACAGTGGCATTGTGGTTGCCTGTGTCATAGTGTTTTGTCATCGTGTACCTTTGTATCATTAATATGGATGGGGGAGAATTGTGGGAAGGGCTGCATCTCTCCATGGTGAAAGCGGGTGCCAGGGCATCCTCTCTCACCAGAGAAGAATCAGGAAAAGCAAGAAGAGGAAGCAAAGGAAAAACATGGGACAATACAAGGAGAAGGAGAAATGATGGCTGGAATTCAGTATGGCACTTATGTCTTTGTAAGCAAACTTAACATGTGCAAGAATTAGTTTCACAATATCTGTATTCACCTCAAGGTTGCTGCGACGTGGCTATGCGCGAGCATCTATTGCACAATGGTAGAGTGATCAATGCAGCATGGGGAAATGAGCAATAGGCACAGATGTGCATTAGTGAGCACCCAAAGGCATGTGGGGACACCAGCTAGGAACTGCCAGAGCACAACAGGAGAGCATCAATTTGTGTCAGAAGTGCTCAATGCACATGGGAAGTGGACAGTGCGCATGAGAAGTGGCCAATGCATATCCGAAGAGCCCAATGCACATTGGAGCATTCTTCCCAGTGTCCTGATATTCATCTCTGGAAATCACTGACAGGGTTTCATTGCACCTCTGCAATGTAGCTAAGGAGTCAGAAAGTTAGGCAATAGAGACCATGACGTAGAATGTCAGCTGACATTTTGCGATGGAGTGGGAAAGTAAAAGTGGTGATTGCATATTTCTGTAATGAGTTGGGTGTCGTTTTAGTGGTGCTGCCATCCATTTCAGAGTCTCAGTAGCAAAAAGAGGCCCAGAAAATGGCGAGGAAACAACCTCAGGCCACATATTGTCCACCTGTGGCTATACGGTGTCATTAACTTGTCATCTCTGTTCCTATCCAGGTACTTAATACGGCCCGACCCTTTAGCCCACGTGGAAAATGAGACGCACAGTCGAAAGAGCAGCTGCAGTAACAAACCAGACCCTTGTAACCCTGAAACGAGAGACGAGACACAACTCTGAGCACCTCTTTCCCCTTTTTTTGCACGGAATGCCAACGCCTTCCCTTCTCGTTCATGCATGGAACTGTAACAGAATTAACAATAAACTTCTGAAAGGGAGGAGCCGTTTTCTATGGGGACATACGATGAACTCCATGTCACATATATATGTCAAAACCAGCTGGTTAAGAGAAACTGTTGGTCAGCCCCTTGACTTCTGCTTAACCCTTGTGGCTTCGAGGCCGGTCAGATTTCTAGCTTGGCTCTGCGTCTCCAGAAGAATCGCCAATGCCAGGCGATCCAAGGAGCTGGGAATGAAAGGGGCACCTGATCCATATGAAGACTGGATGATTTGTACAAGTCTTGGTTTTAAACTTTCCTTTTTTTTTTTTTTCCCATTTTGGAGGGATGGGTGGGTGGGTGTGATTAAAAATGTACCACAATTAGAGAACAATGTCTTCATTGGTGTTGAGCGAAGGGTAGAGTCCGTGAAGATGATGCTGCATTGGGAACTTTGTTCATCCGATTGAGAAGGAAAGCTACGTTCAACCAAGGCAGAACCACAGTGGCACAGGGAGCAGTTGGCATTTTGGAGGTTTCCTTGCGTACTCCGTAGCCATGCAATGCAACTGATTTGGGGTGGATGGGTGGAAAACTGTTATAATCTCTTCTCTAAGGAAATTTGTCTGGCACAAAGAGTCTTATTTCCTGTGCATATAGCTGCCAAAAGAGCTGGATGGCAAAAGTTCTAGCAGTTTGGAGACTTCCACTCAAGGGTGTCTGCGGTCCAGGTCTAGGGTTGCCGGAGTGAAAGCAAGAGAGAAAACCCTCAACTGTGTCATGGGCCATTTCTGCACTACACTGTTAAAGTGCTATTATTCTACCAGCCTGTGGAATTCTGGGGTTTGTAGTTTGCTGAGGCCAAAGCTCTCTGGCTGAGAATTCTAAATACCCCTCCCTAAACTGCAAACCCCAGGATTCCATTGGAGGTTGAAAGTGGAATCATAGCACTATAACAGTGTAGTGCAGAAATGGCCCATGATGCAGTTGAGTGTTGGACTAGGACTCTGGAAGGCCAGGGCCTGAATCCCACTCAGCCACAGAAAGCCACTGGATTATTGTAGGCAATTCACACACTCTCAGCCTCAAAGGAAGGCCATGACAATCTTCCTCTGAAGACGTCTTGCCAAGAAAACCTGTTGGGATGGTAACCCGCAGCACACAATAGCAGTAAAATGATTATGAGGTCTACTTCTCAGAAGAGCTAGGGAATCAGTCCCTTTGCTGACCCCAAGATAAGATCTAAGCCAAAACCTCTTTAAAAGAAAGGTCCAGGAGTTCCCTTTGAAGAAGGGATTTCTGTGACCTCTCCGGGAAGCTTTCTCCACATGTGGAGGAATTAGGAATTCAGCCTGGGGAAGAGAAAGTTAAAATGTGACATGATAGCCATGTTTAAATATTTGAAGGGATGTCATATGGAAGATGGAGCAAGCCTGTTTTCCGCTGCTCCAGAGACTAGGCCATGGAGCAATGTCTTCAAACTTCAGGAAGAGAGATTCCATATAAACATTAGGAAGAACATCCTGATCCTAAGAGCAGTTTGACAGTGGAATGTGCTGCCTGGGAATATGGTGGAGTCTCCTTCTTTGGAGGTTTTTAAACAGAGGCTGGATGACCATCTATCAGAAATGCTTTGTATTCCTGCATGACAGAATGGGGTTGGACTCAATGGCCCTTGAGGTCTCTTCCAGTTCTAGGATTCCATGATTCTATAAGGAAGGCCATGTGTTAGAGGAAACCTGTGCCTGTTGCAAAGAAGCGAGGCAATTTGCTTGCATTTTATAAGGACAAGTTGGCTTCCATTCACGAAAGAAAGACTCCCTAAGAAGGCTTCTGCAATTGTCAGAGGACAATATTGTAGCAGGGCCAGGACATGTGAGATTAAAGTGCTGGGAGCTTTTCATTAGGCAAGTTAATAATGTCATCTACCGTATCACAACCTGGAGTTCCCTATTCTCTAGAAGTTTAACTGCAGCCCGCAAAGCGTTCCCATCCAGGGAAGGGGATGGGGGATAGGTTTTCTTCCCCAAAACAATATAGCCCTGTGGGCTACCCTCATTTTAATGCAGATTACTTTGGGGTAGCTTAGACCTGAATGGGCAATTAAGATCTGTTAATTTTACAAAAGACCCGCGAAAAGCTTTTGAACTGGTTCATTGAGGCAGATACATGCTTTGCCCCCAGATTTTGGAATTCTTCTTGGGACAGTAGCTACAAGGACAGTGACAATGGCAAAATCCATTGAATGTTTTTTGGGTTTTTTTGCAAAATAATATATTTTGTTTTAAATTTTGAACATACAATATTACAACACATTACCTATTGCAGATTAGTAATTGCAAATTACAATTTACAATTATTATTTTTTTTGGCCAGTTCACCCTCTCCCCTCCCTCAATCTCCACCCATGGCTTTAAAGGGACATTTTAGTAACCATTACCCAAAATGTGGAATATTTGATCAGTAGTTTCTCTCATTTCTTCGTACCCCTTTTCACTTTTCAATCCAGGAGCCCCAATTATCCCACCAATTTGTTGCATTAATTTGTCCACTGAAATGACCCAAGGGGGAGGGAAGAGCAAGCATTGTTAAAATACAGGATGGTCTTGGGATCACTTCATGCATTACATTATAAGGTGCTTCTTTTGTATGGTTTTGCACGCACCCAAAAGAGCGGAAGGCGAATGTGGCAGAATGCATGCCAGCAGTAGATGGATTTTGTATCCGTGCAATGCTCAGAGAGCTGTAAGTTTGCTAATAATTCCCTGTTGAGCATCAAGAACTGGCAAACCAAGTCATTGAGATGAAAGGGCAAAGGCAGATCAAAGCAAGAACACAGAGGAAAGTAAGCTCCCCCGAAGGCAGTAAAACTTCACACTAAGCATAGCTAGGATTCTTCTGCAAATGAATTACTTGACTGTTCTTAGAAGGAGGCCTATTTTTTCCAGTTTTGACCGTATTGTATATATTTCAAGGGCTCTGCAGCTTGAACATCATCTGTCTCTGTACATACAGGTTAAGGGATCTGCTGACTGGGTCCTGAGCTGACCCAGTCCTGAGCTGGTAGCCAGGGTCATTTAGATCTCAACAACACATGGGAGGAAGCTGGATCCTCCACCAGGAAGTTTGGACCTGTAGACTTTTGGGACATCAACTTTCCTAGTCCTTTGCCATTGGCCACATTGGGTGGGCCACTGTGAATTGATGTCCGAAACTCCTAAAAGACCAAAGATTCCCCAGTGGGTTTTGAGGACCCTCGTTCTCACAAACAGATCTTGCACCGGTGCTGTGCATTCATTTAATTTTAATAAATTTATTGGCTTGGGATGCCAGTTGGGTGGTCTCAGTGCATGCTGTTGGCCTTCTGAATGGAGTTTGCTTAGAACAATGGTAAGGATTTCTTTGGCCAAAATAGGGAAGGTAGCTCACCCCATCGGGTGACTGATTCCTTAGGATTACGGTCAGTTCAAAAGTGGAAGCATCCAATAGTATCCTTAAGAATAAGAAATTGCAGGATTGCCATTTTGTTGAGGGAAGCTCAACGCTGGACACTCTTCACCATGCAAGCCACGGGCCACGTTCTGCTGGGCACGTCCTGTGACTTGAGCCAGCATAAGCTATGGTAAGTATTGAAGACTAAAGGGGTCATTATTCTGACAAAATACAGTGGGCTAGACCTGTGGGTTTATAAGTATTCAAACCAGCATATCTATTATGAGTGGCTATAAGGTATCTTATTGATTATCGGTTCCAGAAATTCACTTAAAAAGTAGAACAGGAAAGGGGAAGAAAACCTAGATTTTTGGTTACGGAAACTCCTCAAGCTGCCTTCCGTGTCTGCAAATCTGCTCCGTCACCCATTGTAAGGATTTCATGCGCTGCCTGCCACTCTCTGGTTGGAAGAAAAAGAGCAATGAGGAAGGATGGAAAGCCTAACCATAGCAATCTACACGTAGATCTGGAGAAGACAAGAAGGAGAAACCCAAAGGTTCTCTTTCTGCTTCTCCCTCTACAGCAGTGATGCTTTAACCTCCGACAGAAGGGTCTTGGCAATTATAGTCAAACAATATCTGGAAGTGCATCACTTACCTGTTTGTAGTTCTGCATTATCTTAGATCTCCTGGATAAGTGGAACTCACAGATAACTTCAGTATTCATAGAGAGATTCTTCTGGAAATAGAGTTTTCCCATTCCCCTAGACAATGGACCTATCTCTCCATGCACATCCATGTTAGATGTCTGGAGTGCCACCACCAACACAATTGGGGACAGACCCTCAATGTACAGATAATGAGGGCACCACTAGCATTTCTATAAGCTTTGCAAGAAAAGCAAAAAAGCCTGAGGGTAGGAAGTGACCTATTTCTTGCAAAATTCAGAACAAGAGGGGCAAACTTCGGTATGTTCGCTAAGATACTGTGTCCTCCAGAGACAGTGCTACAGGACAGTAGTTCTCAGCCTTTGGTCCTCCAAATTTTTAGCCTTCAGCTCCCAGAAATCCCAGCCTGGTCACCAGTGGTAAGGAATTCTGGGAGATGAAGTCCAAAATATGTAGACAGTGAGGTGAGAATTACTACTCTAGGAGATAGATTGGAGCTTGCAAAGTTATGTTTGGGGACCATGGTGGCTGGGGAATTCCAGGATCTGTTGCAAAAAAAAAAAAAAAGTTATTTTTTCAGGCTCTGCAGCAGATATGGATTCTGATGCACAAACTGAACACCATCACAAATAGTTAGACTAATAATTACATTACAAGCTTGCTTGTAGGTACATGAGCTACACATTTGGGCAGTATGAGTTGTCTGCTATAGTCATATGAAAGGCAAGAGAGAAATGGACATGAAACAATGTAATGTGGAATGTTCCATTTGTTTGCCATTTCATAATATTTGGCGCCAGAATTCAGTGGGCACTGCAAATGTCTTCCCACCTCCATGACAACATATCTCTTTATCTTTCATCCTCTGCTGCAGATAAACATCTGAACCAACACACACACACACACACACACACCATCTTCCCCTGATGTAAAACTTCTGACCCATCCATTGCAATGTTATCCACCCAAGCGGACCCAAACTATGTTTTCCTAGGTGGGTAGTGTGGCACTTCTGAATAGATACTGAATCAGAATTCTGCCATCTTAGATTGGTCCAGATTGATGTCCCAAAGTTGGCCATTTCCATCAAGGAAATCTAAGATGGTGTCTGGCTGGCTTACAGTGAACCATGATCAGCTGAGGTTCTCCAATAATGCTGCTACTTTCTAGGAAAATCTTGCCCTCATTGGGCAAAGGGATTGGCAAAGTGAGTCCTTCAGGACTTGCTTGATCCTGTTGACCTCTGATACTAGTTATTTCCATTTGGTGTGTATGGACTGCAGAAATAGAGCAGTTTGATAGCACTTTCCTGGAGTTCTGGGATTTGTAGTCCATGGGGGTACTTAACAATGATCTGCCAGAGAAGTCAAGGGAGGTCCAGTAGTTCTCAGACTTTGGTCCTCCAAGGGTTTTTTGAACTTCAGGTCCTAAAATAATTGATTGTTGACCAAGGCACCTAGGCTTTCTGGGAGCTGAAGTCCAGAACACCTGAAGGACCAAAGTTCAGGACCACCATGCTCTAGTGTACTTTCCCTGTATTGACAGCGCTGGAGCCACATCCCAAGATTTCACAGTTGAAATTGGGGCCATGTGACCAAGCAACACCAGACTGGGGACAAGATGGCAAAATTCAATCAAGGAAACTACGGCCCTGGGTTTGTAAGACCTGAGCAGGGCATGTGATGATGGGAGCTCTTGGACATCTCTCATTCAAAGGGTCATCGCAGAGTTGACTTCTTGGCAAATAATGACAAAAACAAAATCACTGATAGGAAGCCAAGTCATTCTCTCCTGATAAATATCCTCTAGACTATCTGAAATGTATGCACTGTTTGCAATTTTCTTTAATGGATGATGCCAATTTTCTTAAAAAAGCAACATTCAAATGAAATAGCTATAGACTTTAACATGATTTTCTTTTGTGAATGGAGGCCATTTTTTAAAAGCAGCAATCCTGAAATAAAAATAGCTAAAGACCTGAAGAGATACCAGGGGGTCTCTTTGGCTTCGGTGGCTTCTCACTCTCCAATCTGTTCTTTACTTTCCTTGGACTTGCTTGGTTTCTCCTCTTCAGCCAGAAAGGGAATGCTGATTTGGCACATTTTCTGCACCATGGGGCAGTAGGAGGTGATGGTCGTGGTGACCTCTTCGTAGCCATCTCCCTGAGTGTCCGAATAAGGCCTTTCACTACCACACCTGCTGGAGATGGGTGTCTCCAGCTGGGAGAGATGAGCCTCCATCTGGAACAGAAGGCCCCTCGAGACATCATAGCAGGACTCTGAAAGCATCACATTAGAAAACCCGTTGGCTGTGTCCTTCTCACCTTCCATCAAATGTTGGCCAACAATATCAAGGGGAATTGCTTCCAAAGACTCTTCTGCATCCAGGATTCCTCCTCCCAGGTCTGTATTTTTTGAAGGGTAGGTGTCCACGGAATGATCAACCACAGCCTTGGTTTCTACAGCCTCTAGGACACCCACCCTTCCGTCCCCATTTTCCAGAATCAACTGTGTTGAGGTCTTTGCAGCAAGTGGCATTGTGCTAACCGCAGAAGAAGGATATTCATAACTGGATTCAGCATCACTTTCACATGGCTTGTGCTGAGAGATTCTTACAGGAGGTGGAAGGGCTGGCAAACCCCTTGAATGCTGGCTTTCTTCTGGAAGCAACTTCTTGGGGCTCTCATCTGGGCCAAGGCAAGCAAGGGCCATTTTGCATTCTGCAAGAGACATAAAAACAAGATGCTGAGAAGGTTATTGTAGCCCTGCTCTGTTGGGGGCGGAGAACCAGCCCATTCCATTAACGCAAGGGCAGGCAAAGTGCATCCCTGGCATCATATTGGCCCTTTAAGTTGTTAAACAAAAGAACGGATACACCATTAAACAGTTTGAAGAACAATTGGGAACTTTTGACAAATTATTTGAAAAAAAGATGGGGGAAAATATCTGTATTAAGCCTATAGGAATAACTAATGAAAGAAAATATTGTCTTTATGGACAGCCAGAGTTAAATTAACAATGAGAAAATACACAAGTGTAGCATTGTTGAGGTAGGCATTCTCTTCATCCCTCTGCAGTGACCAGCCCCATCTCTGGACTCACCATTTCACTGTGATAGCTCCCACTCTGAGATCATTCAGTGGTTGGCAGAGAGTGGTGGTGGGGAAATCGGAAATGCTTCTGGCTATGTCTCTATAGCCAGATGCAAAATAATGACATTATCTGCCTCTGGAGGATTCCCAGCAGACCTTGGTGGATGGATAATGTCATCAATCTGCATCTGGCCATGGGGCCATAGCCAGATGCTTCACGCATCCTTCCCATTCTCCCCCAGCCGATGCATGGCCATGGAGAAGGATTATTGCAAAGTACAGTCAGCCCTCCACATTTGCGGGCTTCACTTTTGCGGATTTGATTATTTATGGATTATTTGCTGTCCCCTCTGCTGCCTCCCTGTGCCATTTTTAATAGGGACCGCAAGCCTCATGAGGCTGAGAAACTGTGAATGAGGCTTGCAAGTCCCTATTAGAAATGGTGTGGGGCAGCAGTGGAGGGGGCAGTCAGCCCCACCAGCCACCCACTTCTGCCTTGGGAAGGGACCCTGATGCTCCAAAGGGTTGAATATGGTGATCATACTTTCTTATGTGTTAAATGTGGGTTTGGGAGGGCCCAGAGTTATTCGTGTTTTTTCCACTTTCACAGGGGTCCTGTGCCCCTAACTCTAGCGAATGTGGAGGATGACTGTATCTCTCTATGAGGGTACAGCCGGATGCTTCACAGATCCCTCCCAGTCCCCACCAGCCCCTGAATGGCCATGGAGAAGGATTATCACAGCAACATAGTGAGTCCTGGAGGAGATGAGCTAAGAGACATAGTATAATTCTGCCAGCAGAACTTTTATGTTGTCCTCAGCAATGTAGGATCTCAGCCACTAACTGTTACCTTTAAGATGGACTGTATCAGTGGAGGACTGTTGGGTGACCACATCTAGTGAGCTTCTGGAGGTCGTGGGAGCAGTATTCCATTGAGTTTGTGTTCTCTGAGTTGTTGAATGCACACTGGAGTTTTCACAATGACAGCTTGGGCATTTCCAGTTTCTCTCTGGGACAAAAGAATCCCTTCTCAAAGCAACGGTCGAGTCTTGTTGTGAGCTCCTGGCCTTCCTATGTTCAGGATGTCTTCTCCTTGCCCAGGAGATGTCACCTAACCGTTGGGAAGCCTTCCTTCTTGTCCCACGATGGTGAGTAAGAGAAAGCATTTCAACGTAAGGTTCCTTTGGGTAGGTGAGACCATTCTCTTCTGTCTGGCTGGTTGCGCTGCCTGTGGAAGAGGTGGAGATTGTAGTGCTAGTTGGAAGGGAACAATGCGTAGGCAGTGATTTCCATTCCTGCCTCATGTTGACTTTGCTTCCTGACAAGGAAACATCAGAGTAAAGATCAGTCTTCCAAGCTGACTCTCCTCTTCTGGCTGTGTGCTTAGGATGTCTTCTCCTCACCAAGCTTTCTTGCCATACTTTCACCTGAAAAGCCTTCTTGGATCGTGGGGACACAAAGCTGGCCTGGTGACGGTGACGGCTAGGTCTCCAAAGAGATGAGGAGTTCCTCAATATCGGTGACCATCGACGGGAAGCGTGGAAGTGAAATCCACTTGGCCGAGACTCCTCCTTCTTGGAAGGGGTCTCATAAGCCCAATTTTGGTCTCTATTAATCTTCAAGGCACTTCCATTAAGAAAATCTATATGGACCAAAGCTTGTGGACACTGGAGGGGTAGAGGTTGAATCTTAGGGTGTGAAGTCTGCCTGACAACAGATTCTTCCAAGGCTGAAAGCAAAGGAACAGGAGAGGGGAGTGAGAAACAGAATCCCAAAATCATGGCTAGAGACAACCTCCTAAAATTGTTTTTGAATTTTATTCTCCGGAGCAGCAGAAAATAGACTTGTTCCATCCTCCATATGACATCCCTTTAAATATTGAAAAGTAGCTGTCGCATCCCCTCTTAACTTTCTCCTCCCCATAACCTGATCCTAAGAGATATAGGGCTCTGTAGGTGATAATAAGCACCTTGAACTGTGCTTGGAAACGAACCAGCAACCAGTGGGGCTGTTGCAACAAGGAAGTTGTGTGTTCCTTGTAGCTGGCCCTTCTTAACTATGTGCTTGGAAAGAATCTGCAGAGTGAATGTGCATGAATCTTGAGATGTTTATGTGTGCTGCGTTGCCCACTCACCGCAATTTTTTCTTTCCGTTTGGCTGGAAGCATCACGATGAAGACAGGGACCGCAGGATCCATGCTCTCTCTTAGCTGAACATTGCTGTTCACTGCCACAGCCTTTGGTACATGCAGCGACTTTGTTCCCTCTTTGTTCGCATGCAGGAACTTTGTGCATGTTATCAGTACTTTCCCCGCCCATCTGGTAACATGCGTGGTCCAAAACCGGGCTTCCTACTTCCGTTCCTGCCTCGTGAAGAGTCACAACTGTTTTTCCTGCAGAATCCATCGACAGCACAGCAACCAACGGCTTCTGGGATGTGGATCCCGTCTGCTCCACCCGGCAAGGTCTAGAGGCTTCATAAGAAGCCTCTCTGACCACACGGCCTGCCTCAAAACCCGCAGTTGCATTCTCGACAACTGGGAAGCTGCAAAGGACCCGTGGCTCTGTGCCGGAGGGCCTCTTCCCACTCAAGAGAGTTTGGGCCATCCTGTTCTGGGTGGTTTGCTTGCTCTCGCTCCTGTGTTCAAAGTGGGCGCAGTTGCAATATTGTCGAAAGCGGCAACAGCAAAAGGCAATCAGACATATCATCAAACCGATGAGGATCCCTCCTGCATCACAAAGGAAAAAAAAGAAGTGATTGTTGATCTAATCTGTTATGTTTTCGTTCTACCTTTCTTCCAAGAAGCAAGAGCCAGAATCGGTTGGGGAGGATGGGAAATTAGCTTATACTTCAGAAGTCAAGAACCTGTGTCCTCTTCCAGACACCCATTGGGTGACCTTGGATGCACCACACTCTCTCAGCCCCAAAAAACTCTGTGATAGGATTGACTTAGGGTGGCCATAAGTTGGAAATGACTTGAAGACCTACAACACCAACAACAAGAGTATTAGTAGTACTAGTATTAGTATTAACATTATTATTAGTAGTATTGGTATTAATATTAGTACTGGTATTAGCATCCGTACTGACAGTGATTGTATTTATATCCTGCCCTTTATTGTGGGATGTCAGGGTGGTGTACAGACAAAACAATGCACAGTTTAGAACCATTCCAGATGAAAGGAACCAAATAGGTCAAAACCAGGATGAAAACACATTAAAAGCAACATGTGACATTACTTGTTGGCCTGCTTGTTCATTTTTCTACGATGTTTCTTTCCATTTTTGAAAAGAAGAAAAAAATTAGGATTGATATGAAAGTAAAAATTTTTTAAATGCCTTGGAAAGAAAAGGCCCACAGAAAGTAACTTTTAAAATAACTAGAAAGGATTGCCCATTTCATCAGTATGATATAAGATGTGCTCGTGGTTTCTAGGCTGGGGCTTAGCCTCCCAGCCATGGACCACAAACGGAACCTCCTGAGAAGTTAGGGGGTTTTTCTTTGATAAACTCAAAGAACATTTCCACACGACACTCTTATAGCACGATGATTCCACTTTCAACCTCCTATGGAATCCTGGGGTTTGCAGTTCTGGGAGGGGCTGGCCAGCCCCTCCCAAAACTGCAAACCCCAGGATTCCATAGGAGGTTGAAAGTGGAATCATCACACTATAAGACTGTCGTGCGGAAATGACCAAAGAAATGTTTCGTAATTAAAGTAGCATATCGCTCAGTTTCTAAAAACATAGGCTTGCCTTCTGTTTGAGATTTGTGTCTTCATAAACAGCCTCGTGTTTGTGCAAAATTGAACTAAGCACTTTCACAACGTCCATGTTCACCAAGGAGCGGCTGTGATGTTGCAGTGCAGGTCGCCCACTGCACAATGGTGGAATGACTGATGCACTAGGACCCAATGTGCAATGGGGACCAACGAGCATCAAGGCACTCTCTGAGGCACATCTGGACACCCACTAGGAAATGGAAGAGCACAACAGTAGCGACTGGCACAAGCCAGATGTGCCTGATGTGCATCAGTAATGCCCAATGTGCTTCAGAAGCATCTAAGATGCATGAGAAGACCCAATGAACTTCAGAAGTGGAGCACCCTTGCCAGTGCCCAAAAGAACATTGGATTTTCGGATATGTGTCAGATGCTTCTCACTCACGTTGGGCACTACTTTGCAATTCACTAACAGGGCTATGTTGCATTTCTGCAAAGTAGCTATGGATTTCTACAGTTATGAAATGTAGACTGTGATCTGGACAATAGTTTTAGCAGTTATGGTACCTAGGAATCCATAAAGCAAACTGAGGTTCCCAAATACTGGCGGTGCAACATGTGTGGCTGTTAATGTTGATGATGAAGAAGAAGACGATGATGACAAAGATGAAGACAGAGGTGAAGATCGAAAGGAGCAACCTTCAGGCCTTGTGCTTCCCACCTGGAGTCCAGCAAGGCTAGGGGGTCCATCACAAGTGACCCCGTCAGGAGACTGAATTTTAGCCAGCAATGGTTCCATGGAAATGACCAGTTGACACGTGCACTCCCATGGGTTTTTGTGAAGAAACAGGTAGCTGATGGAACTTGGAAGGATGGGCAAGACAGTCAACCTATTTTGAAACAAGAGGAGATACTTCAGGGCTTGCAAAGGCTGGAAGACCTCGTGGTTGATGAAGAGAATTCTGTTGTCCGACAAGTCCAACTTGGTCAGCAAAGGCATCCCATAAAAAGTGTCCATGGGGAGATACTGGATCAGATTGGAAGACACAACCAATTCGTTCAGTTTGGTTAGGCTCTCAAACATCCTCGGAGGGAGGTAGGTAAGTCTGTTCCCGCCGAGATGAAGCTTCATGAGTATCGGCATCTCCAAGAACCACGGCTTTCTCAAGGTGTCCAAGCTGTTGTTGGTTAGAATCAACTCATGGAGGAAAAGGAGGCTGGAGAAGGCCATGGGTTCCATCATGCAGCTGAGCAGATGGTTGTTACTGAGGTTCAAAACTCTCAGGCCGTTCATATGAATGGAGGAAAAAGTGAAGTCATTCAGTGAAGACACAGGGCATCCCGTAATCGACAAGAAATGGAGGTGGGGGAATTTTGTGAAGGACAGCGGAGGTATCTCACTAAGGTTTCCGTGCTGCAGGAGTATCTTCTCTGTGTGATTTGACAAACCTACCAAGACTGAATATGGAGGAGATGGAATAGAGAAGAGAATTAGAAAAGCATATACAATAAAAGGCAATGTTTGAGCTTCTGGATGATTAATGTAGGCTGGGGTGGACGACATACAGCATGAAGACCTCAAGACAGGTTTTTGTGGCCCCCGGTTTGGATTAGATGTGCTAAATAAGGAATCTTTAACTGTATGTCAAGAGTATATTATTATGCTCTCTAATAAATTCATTTTTGTATTAGACGTTTGTGCCTCTGACACTGCATAGAATCATAGAATCGTAGAGTTGGAAGGGACCCCAAGGGCCATCCAGTCCAACCCCATTCTGCCATGCAGGAAGATACAATCAAAGCATTCCCAACAGACAGACAGACAGCCTTTCTTTAGAAACCTCCAAAGGAGGACACTCCACTATACTCCAAGGCAGCAGTGTATTCCACTCTTGAACTGCTCTGAAAATTAGCAAGTTCTTCTTAATGTTTAGGTGGAATCTCTTTTCCTGAGGTTTGAAGCCATTGCTTCATGTCCCGGTCTCTGGAGCAGCAGCAAAGAGGCTTGCTCCATCCTCCATATGACATACCTTGTTACTGGTAAGGATGAGTTCAGACACATGGTGTCTGTGGTCACAACAGTTATTCAAGGTTAGTGGTGTCCAGTGGTGGGACTGGACAAATAAAGTCTTGCGAAGGAACCCTTGAGGGCATCTAGAAGGTCCCCCACACCTGGAGCCATAGTAGTGGGAGTAGAAGTCCTCATGGTCTCCCTTTGCTGAATGGTAGGGTCAGCCCTAGAGGTGAAAGCAATGGTGGAGAAAGAACAAACTAGGACGTGCTCACCTTCTTGGAGTGAAGAGATGCCCTCACATTGCGCTACATGGATGGTACAGAAATGGCACGTGGGAGGACAGGGCCAGGCAGGTACCACGGAAAGGAGCAGCAAAGCAGCAACAAATGACACAACCTTTGACTGTGCTTGTCCCAGGCAATCCATCACACAGTTTATGCTTCTCCAATTCCAGATTCATTGTTTAGGAAGAGGCTCATTCATCCAGTTAAAATACTCATTGTAGATTCAGCTGAATAAACCAGAGAACTAGAACACTAATGTTAGATACATTGGAGATCATGAGGCTGATCCAGACTTCATCCTACTTGGAGTAAGCCCACTTATTTATTAAAAATATTTATTATCCAACCCTATGTCAAGAAGGCATACAAATAAAATCATTTTGGGTCATGATTCACTTGTCCCATTGATTCTAGAGAGTCTATCCAAAGCACAACCAGTCTTGATCCAACTCTGTATGTCCTTAACAGAAGAACAGAATATAGAAATGTATTTTCAGTTGAGATCTGCTCAATTGGAAATGCATTTCATCAGAACCAAGCGCCAGTGAGTAAGAGAGGGGCTGACTCCTCGGCCCATCAAAATGAACAGAGCGTGGCTTTACTGCCTGTAGCCAAAGGACTTTGCAAACTCTCAATTAACGTGTTATAGAAACGAGCTATCCAGCATGGGCAGAGTTATGCTGGATTGGCGGTGGAAATTCCCCTGGGCTGTGAGCCAGTATCGTGTAGTTCTCCAGACATCAACTGACCTGCTTAAATCTCTAGCCTGCTCCAAAGATGCCAGAGGTCCAGAGAGGAAAGTCCCACAATGAGGCAGACTTAAAACTCAGCTTTCCAGAAAGATGCTGAGAGATGTACATACCCCTCACCTCCTCCGACCAGAAAACACTAAACCTCTGTTTCTTTCCGGGGATCGCCGGTGCCTCCCATGTCAGTAGGGTGGCTGGATCCAGTTTGGCTTTGGATAGCCTTTCAAGAGCTGTCCGTGGTGCTGCCCCTATTTTGAACGCTGGGCTCCCTTAAAAGTATCCAAATTCCCAAAGTGGATTTGTTGCCCCACTGACCTGGAAGGCACCAGCCACGGATGGTACCTTCATTGAGGTTGCAGTAATTTCTCAATGGAATAAAGAGAGGAGGGTACCAGAGAAAAACAGTCCGGCCCACATAAGCACCAGGTCACTTTGGCATTACCTGCCACGTATCCTGGGGTCCACTTATTCTTCAAACACTGGAGCTATACCATAGGCACCAAATTTTGAACTATATGCTGCAACTCAGTGATGGGGGGGTGACTTAAATGAAAGAGCAGTTCTCGTAAGATCCTCCCTTCCTAAAGTGTATGCATTGCTTCATGTCTTGTGCTGATCCCATTTAGGATGAGACAAGTGTATTATAACTACTATTACTAATATGGTATCTGAGTCCATTAAACACACAGCCCCTTACAGACACACCCAAGACTCCACCACGAATCAAAAAGAAAAATGCAGTTTTTTCCCTGATTTTATTCATCAGAAACAGTTTGTGTCCCAGCAGATTGTCTCAAAGAGAAGTACGCTTTTCAACAGGCATGTCCTCATTAGGAAAGCACCCCAAAAGGTACAAGACCAAGGACTTTCGTTGGAAAAGGTATCCTGAACCAACACATGTTATTCCAATAGCAAAGGGATAAAGAGTTCAAAGACGTAGTTTGGATCAATATACAAAGGGATCTTGTAGCACCTCTGAGATGGAGAGAAAAAAGCTGGAAGCATGAGCTTTCATAGGCAGAAGGCCCATTCACACTATGCAATTACAGCACTTTTATTCCACCTTAAGTGCCGTGGAAACATTGTATGGATGCCTGGGATGTGCAGTTCAGGGAGGGGCATTTAGAATTCTCAGTCAGGGAGCTCTTCGGACTCAGTGAACTACAAACCCCAGAATTCCACCAGGATACTGAAAGTGGAATAATACCACTATAACATGTAGTGTGATAGAACCCTAAGTCTAATTTATCAGATGCGCTCCCTGCATAGGACAAAGTAAACTTACTCTGCAAAAGTTTATGCTACCAACTTCTTTCTCTCGGTCTCAAAGGTATTACAAGATCCCTCTCCGTAGGGATAAATAGAGCGCCTTTTTTCGAGCCCTTATGACCATAAAATGGCATGTGAGAGAAAAACTGAACGAGGAACTAAGGTTCCTGTTGCAAAAGAAGACTTGCAAAGAGGACCCTTGTTAAAGAATTCTAATGCTGTTGGTCTCTTGCAAACAACACCATTTCAGCTCTTAGAGATCATTTTTGTTGCCACGGCTGCACCTCGTGGAATCTTGGGATTTCTAGTTTCATGGGTGGGGTGTTTCACCTTCAAGAGCTTTAATGCACCACCAAACTACAAATCCCAGAAGGAGAATGTCAACACTGGAGCACTCCTTTCAGTTAATCCATGTCAAACACAACACCCCTTCCTGGTTCAAAGGGAACTTTGTGATGGCCTCTTGTCTGCTTTCCCCCAATAATAATTCCTAGTAGCTACTGCAGCTGGCAAATGGGAAAGGTAGTTATCCATCCTTCAGCAATTAACAGCAAATCCTCATATTTGGAAATTTCTGGGGAAGTGGTAGCCTGTTGCAACTATCAAAGGCCTTTGTGACATCTAAAGACTAAGATGCATGAACTTCTGCAACTTAGTTCTATCAGATGCTCTATGCATTGGAAGAAGCAGACTACAGTTCACAAAAACCTAGGTCAAATAAACATAAGGGGTATTTGGCTCTTTGGTATATATTGTTCCACATCAGCCCACCCCAAACCAACATCCTCCGGATGTGTTAAATTACAATCCAATACCCTCCAAGTGCCATTGTGCATATAGGGGAGATGGGAAGCTGTCATCTAGACTGCACCAGCTTGAACCTCATTGTTTTATATCAATGTTGGCCGAACCTCCTTGTCCATTCCGAAGGTAGTTTTGGAAGGATGAAGCGTTGAGTCTCCCGGAAGACAGAAGACCACGTCATGAGAAACATCATGAAAGGTACATTTAAGATGCTCAACACAGGACTTCTCACCTTCAGAATGTGTCTTCAGAATATGACCAAGATGTTCTAGAATGTGGCATTGTGAGGAACACTGTGTCATTTCCTGTGAAGCCACAGAAGACACCTTTCTCCTACCCATGTCCATCCGCTATCTTTCACTAATCCTGCTTTATTTAAGAGTGAAAAAAAAATGAGAACAAGATGAATATATTTTTGCGACATGAGGCATCACACTGGAGTCCAATATGATGATCTACTTGGGTTTGCCTGCGGAGTGGTGAACTGAACGCCTTTGGCGATTTTGCTTCCATCGCTCTCTGGTCCACCTCCCACGATTCTCCACAACTTCGTGCAGCAGGTTCATGTAGTTATGTTCATTATTTTCCAGGGAGATCGCCTCATCGTAGGAAGAACTTGTGGTAGCGGCACCAACTGATGAGCTGGGAGACGGGTAGATGGCATGGTGGATTCTGGATTGAGAAGATACTGGTTTGGACAATTGTGCCTTCTTGATATCGGTAGGGAACTTGGTTGGTTTGACTCCAGACTGAGAGGAATGTGCAAATCCTCTAACAACGGCTGTCCCTGATTCTTTCTGAATGAGAAACTCTGTAGGCATGGTTGGTTTCAGTTCTTTTTTTAATTCAGATACATCATGATCTATTTGACCATCCTTTTCTGGACTTTTATAATCATACTCCTTTTGTAGTGCTTCAGATACTGACTTTCCACCACCAATTGTCTCCTTCACAGCTTCGGCCTTGGATTGTGTCTCATTTGGAAACTGCGTTTCTTTAGCTAACTTGGCCTCTTGCTTGAACTCGTGTTGGCCATTGTCACACTGCTTCCTGGGGTTGATATGTAGCCATTCTTCTGCTTCCCCAGAATCTGGTTTCTCACCAAGGTGGGGAGAGAGCATGAAGAGCTGAGCTTGGAAAGATCCTCTGATGCTTAACACCTCTGACCTCTGGTCCCAAATGTGCCTTTCATAAGGCCAGGTCAAAGTTCTCCTCAAAGCGATGGAATGGTTTCCATCTGTTTTTGGAACCATGTCTTTTGGTGGGTTGACATCAACCTGTTCTTTAGCTCCCGTAGCAATGCTTAAATATAAGAAGGGCTCTGGATTTTCAGCACCATTGAAGCCTTTAATGTCATCAGCCTCAGGTCCTCCTAAAAACCTATTAGCTTGCAACGTCGGCTTTGTTGCTTCTCCATCAACTTTGATCCCAGGTGCTTCTATACATACTTCTGTCACGAACGAGTTAACATTGTAGTGGCTCTCAAACCTCTCTCTGTTGCCCTCTTCCAACTTCTCGTAGTTTTGCACTTCCATAAAGTGATGCAAGTCCTCACTTCCAAGGTACATTTTGTCATTCAGCGACACATAGGGCGTTGTTGTCAGAGGGTCCCATTTTGGGTGGGCGAATCTGGAGGTCTGTTGTCGTCTCTGGCAGAACTCCGTTCGCAGCAGAATGGCCGACGCAGATTTGGCACGGACTTTTGGCCTCATGCTTCTGGAAGCTGTACCAGTCGCTGAGGTTTTAAAATTTTTGCCAGACTGTTCGTGCTCTGCTACAGAATCAACCTGGCTCATTGATTTTGTACTGATGGCTGGATCGACAACCTCCTTGCTCGGCCGAACTTGTTTCTTGTCATGTTTCACCATCCAGATCCAAAAGAGCAACACCAGAAAGGAAATAAACACTGCCAAAAATGGAAGAGAAGAGAAGAAAAGAAAGAGAAGAGAAGAGAAGAGAAGAGAAGAGAAAGAAGAGAAGAGAAGAGAAAAGAGAAGGAAAGAAAGAAAGAAGGAAAGATGGTTAAAAAAATGCAATACATTCTTAGAAAAGCAAACATTTTCCACTAGGAGAAATTTCATGGAATACTTAATACATTTGTTGCATTATTCCAAGATGGAGTACAGGTGAACTTGGGAAAAACAAAAGAACAGGATGCTATGGCTTGTTTTCAGTCCTAACTACGGTAGATTCATTAAATCAATGGATAAACCAAATTAGACGCACTACATAGTAATAGTGCTATTATTCCACTTTCAAAATCCTGTGTAATTCTAGGGTTTCCAGTTTACTAAGGCCAAAGATCTCTCTGGCTTAGAACTATAAAGGTCCCTCACTAAACTGCAAGCCCCAGGATTCCATAGGATGTTGAAAGTGGTATAATACTGCTATAACAGTATCATGTGGAAATGGCCTTAGTCATTGAATAAAGCATTGAAATATAATGAGTATAAACATAAATGAGCAACAAATTTAATAGTAATTTTAAGTCATGACTGCAAATGAAGTATATTCATATGCTAAGAGCTATTTGCAACAAGGGCAGGAACATTTTTTAATTAGCTGTAGTTTTTTTCTTTAGCTAAGTTTTGTTATTTCAGCTTAAATAAGTTTTGATTAGTGCTTAATTGTTTTAGACCTATGTGTAATCTTTAGTATTATTGTTTTTTTTTCTTTGATGTATTGTTCTGTTTGTTTGGTGTAGGTGCTTTCGTGTTTATGTTCAAATTCTTAATAAAATATATCATATAAAAATTTTAAAAATGCAGTGGTCAATGGAGATACCTAAGAGATGCCTAGCCTCAAAATTATGGGTCCTTCAGAGATCCTGTACCGAGTACAAAATGATGTGCTCAAACATACCTAAACATGTCAGCAAAGCCGGCAATCCAACTTTGTGGAAACCGTTCCCTGAGTCTGATGAAAGAAGACCAGGTGAACAGCTGAAGTCTGAGATGTTCCAGACGGGAAGTCCTTGCAGACTCGACGGAGTCTGGCACACAACGGAAGGAGCATCTTCAAGCAAGGATGCATTGATCATCTCTGTGAAAACACCCACCCACAGTGGCCTTTGTGAGATGCTGTTTTCAATTGACTTTAAAAATTAACTCCCAGGCTCTGGGTATTTTGGAGCACAACTCCCATGGTCCCCCATGAGTGTGACAACCATGCTGGCTGAGTATGATGGAGATTGGCCATTTGGCCCACCCGTTCCACCAGCTGGGAACTAAAACTGAGACTCACCAGATTCACATACCTTGAAGAAATAATCCAAAATCCTGAAGTTCACAGGAGCAATTCCATGGATTGCTGCCAAGCTTCATGGCTGGGAGCGTTGTCAGCCCATGGAACGTGGTTCTCCTTAAAGCCCTTAAATGGTTGCCAGAGAGGTCAAGAAATTTCAGCTTGGCTAGGTCCTTAAAACTCCCCCTGGCGATGTCGCGGATCTGATTGTTTGCCAAGTTCAGCGTGGTAAGGTTGGAAAAACCAGAGAACGTGTTTGGTCCAATTTGAGCTATGAGATTCTGAGCCACGGTGAGGTTTTCTAAATGTCCAGGGTTGGAAAGCCATGAAGGTGTCACATGAGTTAAGCTGTTCTGATAGAGACTGAGTTTGGTGAGACTTTGGAAAGCGTGGAAAGCTCCAGGTTCGATTTTGGTGATGCCACTGTTGGCCAAAGCGAGACTGGTGACCGACGCCAAGCTTGGGCTGTTGAAGACGGTTGAATTGATCACCCCAAGGTTGGTCACCACAAAGAGGATGGATGTCAGCCCTTCAGGAAAACCTAGGAGAGGAAGTTAGAATATTGAACCCAACAATTTCATCCAAGGGATATCTTTAGATAAACCTGCAACTCTCATAATCCTTTGCCTTTGGCCACACTGAGTGGTTATGACCTTTAAACCTCTCCACAGCTTATGTCAAGAACATCTGAGAGATCATATCTCTGAATATATGCCTGCCTGAGCTTTGGGATCTTCAGGAGAGGGCTTGCTCTCAGTCCCACCACCTTCTCCGTGGCTGCTTCCAAGTTGTGGAACTCCCTTCTCCAGAAGGTCCAGTTGGCCCCCTCCTTGCTCTCTTTCTGCTGGCAAGTAAAGACCTTTTTATTTAAGAAGGCACTGAGGTTTTACTATAGTGCAACAGATGGAACTTTTAATGGGGGGGGTGTTGTATTTCTATTTCATTATGTTTTAATTGTGTTTCAACTTGTGTTTTTAACTTTTTTTGAAAAACAGAACTTAGGTTCAACTGTGTTTTAACCTTTGTATTAATATTTTTATGGGTTTTTTTTAAATGGCTGTAAGCCACCTTGAATCCTGTGCTAGGAAAAAGGTACAAAGATGGATGCATGGATGGATGGATGGATGGATGGATGGATGGAAACGTTAGAGACGATAGAGTGGAGCTGATGGAAGTTGAATAATAGATGGAAGGAAGGAAGGGAGGGAGGGAGGGAGGGAGGGAGGGAGGGAGGGAGGGAGGGAGGGAGGAAGGAAGGAAGGAAGGAAGGAAGGAAGGAAGGAAGGTATATAGAATGGAGCTGATGAAAGTTGTAAGCGAAAACATTTAGAGAGCCAAAGGTCCCCAGAGCTCTGCCTTAAAATACTTTAATGAGTTAATGAGTCTTTGCCTAGCCTATTCCTTGCCTAAGAAAATGCTACAAAATTCATGGAGTCATCATGTCAGCAGGCAACTTGAAGGCACATCCACACACATCCACACTTTGTGTTGTTGTTGTTGTCGTCATCATAAGGGTTTCAAGTAGGATTCTTTTCCTAGTTTTCACTTGGGGATGGTGGGGATTGAGCCTGTGACCTTCTACGAGCAAAGGATGTGGTGTTTAACAACATACAGACCTTCCCGAGTCAAGTTTTTGACACCCGAAATCCTTTGGGAGGAAACTCACCATTGGGAATGGAAGAGCAGAAATACTCCTTTTCGAGGACACACTGGGATCTAGAAAGTTGCACTGAGGTCCAAATCAAAGCAAGGCCAACGATCGCTACAACGTCAAGGAGAGATGGTGTTACTCCACCCAGAGAATGCACATCCCGCTTCTTGTACATCCATGGCATTTTCAGTTAGGGAATTTATCACACAGCTCAGAAAACTTATTTTTGGACTGCAGCCCCCAGCACTCCCTAGCCAGCTGAGTACAGGTGATCTCTGGACCATGTGTGACTTCCACACACTTCAATTCCTTGCAACGTCAGAAAGACTCCTCGTGAAGCCACAAGGAGAGCATCAGGAGGCCGTTGTCCTTCCAAATAAGAATTCTACCCTCTCTCATCAAATTTTGGGGTTCGGTGATGGAAGAATAGTGGAAGGAGGCCTTTTCTTAAATTTTGTTTGTCAGTCCTTATCCTGCTGACCCCTTCATGGCTTTCATGTCATCAGGTTTGGCTTGAGTCTGGCAGCCCACCCCCCAATTTTACCCTTCTGGTCCTGGATAGCATGAATTAACAGAAGAAAGCCTCAAGAGAGATGTGCCATCCCGCAATGGCCCTTGGGCCCCACCTTTGTGGCTCATGAAGCCCCCTATAAATCACCCCAAAGGCCCCCCAACCCCAAATTTTGTAGGAAGTACAAAAGAAACTTCATACTTTAGTGTGATGCAGTGATTAGAGTCAGTCTGGGATGGGGGAGAATCAGGTTCAGCAGCCCATTCACATGACGCAATTAAAGCACTACTATTCTGCCCTGGTTCCATCCTATGGAATCCAGGGATTTGTAGTTCAGGGAGGCACTGGAGTGATCTGGCTGAGAACTGCAAATACCCCTCCTTATACTGCTAAAACCAGGATTGCATAGGATGGAACCATGGCAGCTTAAGAGGAACAATAGCACTACAATTCTATAGTGTGAATCGGCCCCAAGTCAGGCATCACTTTCTCAGACTACCCTCCTTACCAAACGAGGGTTGGACATCTTTAGCCTGGAGAAGAAACAATTAAGAACTCACATGGAAGCCACCTTCAAATATTTGATCGTCTGTCCCATAGATATGTGTCTTCAAGCCATCTGTTGATTTATGATGACCCCATGAATTTTGTAGGGTTTTGGGGGGCAAGGAAGCATCGGAGGTGGATGTACCAGTTCCTTCCTCTGAAATATAGTCAACAGCACCTGGGATACATTGGCGGTCTCCCATCTGAGTACTAACCAGGGTTGTCCCTGCTTTGCTTCCAGGATCAGAGGGTATTTAATGCTTTCAAAGTATTTAGGCCTTGTCCCGGAGACAAAAGGAAGCAATTTTTCCCGTTACTCCATAGTGAAGGAGCAGGGGCTTAACAAAGGGGTTTTGTGAGGATACAACAAAGTGGAGCACTGGTGGCGCAGTGGTTAAATGCTAGTACTGCAACCACAAGGTTGTGAGTTTGATCCTGCCCGGCTCCAAGGTTGACTCAGCCTTCCATCCTTCCGCAGGTCGGTAAAATGAGTACCCAGCTTGTTGGGGGCAATTAGCTAAAATACATTGTAAACCGCTTAGATAACACTCAGTTGATAAGCGGTATAGAAATAAATGCTATTGCTATATTGCTATTGGCAGAGGGTAAGAAGTGGCTCTCCAAAAGTTGCTGGACTGCTGCTCCCAGCAGCCCTAGCTAATGTAAGTGGTAAGGGATGCTGGGAGTTGCACAATGATCCCATCTGGACAATTGCATTATTCCTCCAGTTTGTTAAATACTGTAGTCCCCCACCCTTATCCACAAGGGAGACATTCCAAGATTCTCAGTGGATGCCTGAGATTGGGGATAATACCGTACCCTATGCATACTATGTTTTTTTTCCTGTACATATGTATCTATGATAAAGTTTAATTTATAAATTAGGCACAGTAGGAGATTAAGAGTTTGTACCTTTCTCTCCTGCCTGGGGAAGACTCCTCCCAAAAAACCTGGAGACTTAGGTCCAGGCCCTGAGATTTGGCAATTTTAATTGGGTAGATTGCTGTAATCATAGAATTCAAAAAAGACATGGGCTACAGATAACGTTTGAGGTCCCTTCTGATCACGATCCTATGAACAGGGCTGTTAGGCTGATGCAACAAACTCTTGGGTAAATGGAGGCATTAAAAAAAGCCGCTGAGACATAGTCTGGCTAACATGCTGCTTTAGAGGGGAGTGAGATGCACGCATTAGCAGACGGACGCTTGCTTGCTCTTGCTCCAAAGAGGGAAAGAAATACTATTGCAGGCAGTTAGGCACATTTGAGTGTGAGTCCTTGTACTATTTGGCATAGAACACTATCCATGCATGGCTGGATGAGCCTTAAAGAGAAACACAACTTGTAGCAAAATGGAGTAGCACGAATTGGTTCCTGCTCAAGATGCAACCCAGCCATGTCCCAGGGTGTGCCATTTCTTTCCATCACACTTACATCCAACTGTCCGTATTCATTTGGTCCACTTTTTTGGGGGGAATCTTTCTAAAGTTTGGAGGAAATTTGTCCTTCTGCACAGCATGGGTCCCCTAGATCTGTTAGCAGCTTCCTCCTTGTGTGAGAATAGTGTCATTTTGTCTAGACAAACAATGCAAGCCAGAGAATGGAGATTGATACTAGCATCTGTGATCCATATTTGAAGCATGGCAGGTAGATTCTTTGCTGATCCTTGTAAATCCTTTCGAGATCTCACGAGCTCCCTTAGACCCCTTTCAATCCTTGCTGGGCTAACCATACGATCCAAGACGTGTTTATTTCCCAGGAACTGATACTTGAGATGCCGCTAACAAAACACAGAAGGAAATTATGGAAAATTGGGGGGGGGGTGAAATTCCCAAAAGACTTTGAGATGCCATCTAAAATTTTCAGAGGCAAAAGATAAAAGAGTGACCATAAATTTTGGCTGAAAGACCTTTTGGGGAGGGCTGTCTTCGGTGTACTGTTGGCCCTCCACATTTGCAGGTTTGACGTGCATGGGTTTGTGAGTTTCTTTTCTAGGGGAACCTTCCCTCTCAGCATCTCTGATCTGGCCATGCAGCCCTCTAAAAACCCAACTCTGGTCCTCTTCCTCCTCCACGGTCACTAAGGATGGATCACAACCTGATTTCTCAACACCCCAAACCTTCTCACGATGCCCTGCAAAACCCAAAGAAGATGTGCAAGAGAAAGGAAGTATAGGGCCACCGTGCCAACATGCTCCCTTTCCCTCCCTGTTTTTCACCTGTTTCTTAGCAAATTTGAGGTTGTCACCAAAATAATAATAATATTCTAGGCACCCCTTTTCCCCAGTGTGTTGCTAGTCTGCCATTTGTTTCTCAGCAAACGTTCACTACTTAATTTATCAGCTCTCGGCACCGCAGTTCACTATTTGGAGTTGGCTAATCCCAGAAAAGTTTCCCCAGACTTACATTTCATGTTGGGCCGGCTGGTTCCTTCTGTTAGCAATCTCCTTTGGCTCAGAGAACACTAAGAACTCGGCACGGGTGTTGGGACATCATAATGCCCCACGGTTAATATTCCAGCCTCCTTTGGGTAGACAGGCAAGTTGAAACCTGTTATCTCCACAGCGGTGGGGGGTCTTGCTCATTTTCCATTGCAGCGAGACCCCACGGTTCACAGAGCAGCATCTCCATAGTATTACCGTGGAGCCAGTCCATTAAACATAACTATGTTAACCATTTTACAAGATCGTCTCGGAAACACTGCTCTGTTTTTATCTTGGCCGCCTCTTCCTTTTAAGGATGGATGGATCTTTGAAATATATATGCAACACATAAGTAAACTTTTTTTAAAAATAAGATTTCTTTATACAGCTGACGGATTGATCAGGGCCGGCCCTACCATTACACAGGGACGCAGCTGCCTCAGCAGAAAACTTTCCAATTCCCTCCACCACAAGTATCCTTCCATGCTTGCTTTTCACCCCCAAGTATGGTAGTCAAAAAAGTCTCTGCACCACATGGAAGGCTGAACCACCATCCCAGTTGGATTCTGTACATCTCCCTTTAGCCTCAGGCAGCACAATTCTCCGGTCAGCTATTTCCAATCCTTCACCTTTGTGTGTAGACTGTGAGAGCACAAACCTGTAGTGGTTGTCTTGTTGACAAGTGCAGCCATAGGTCCTTGACAAAAGCCCAGGGCTCAGAAAGTTATTTTCAAAAATAATTAACCGTCACTACAGTGACGACGAGCAAAAGTAGTTATGTTGCTGTTATAGATGCAGTTCGTAAAAGGAATTATTTACTTTTCTCAAAAGCAACTACCACAGGTACTTCACAAAGGTAAATGATTTTAAGCAACATGCTTTTTAAAAACTGAGCAAAGCAGGCGAGGCATGTGTGGCTCTTTCTTCACCATGTATGAATGTCATACCCCTTTGGAACTAAGCTTGCAACTAATACAGTTACTGCTTAACAGCTTTTACAAAAGTGTCTGGAAATGCAGAAGTGAGTGGATGTGTTTGAAAGAAAACAAAACACGAGTGTGAGTACATCGTTCGGTTTTAAAGATGTGCTTCTACTGCAGTCAGCTTAGAAATAACAGTTAAGTAACGCAAGTAAGCAAAAGTTGACACCAAGCTGGTCAGCCACTCGTTTCTCTTCCGCACCAAAATAATTTGGGTACTAGGATGTATTAGAGATGGGCCTCGTGTGCGCAGACAGAGGAAGGAGCAGTAAAATAGTCTTTAAGATGTGTAGACTGGTAGATAAAGGGACTGTAGGATTCAGAGCTTCCTCCCAGGTGTAGTAAGAGAGATATCTAAGAGCACTAAAACTTCCTCATTGAAGAATCGGCCGCATTATCCCAGGAAATGTCAATATCCTTCAAGATCAGAAACAGAAAAGGGTGCTATTTCCCAGCTTCGTCAGCTGGAAAGAAAATAAGTGATTTCCTCCTGTAATTCACAGTAACCCTGTTGTTGTTGTGTGCCTTCGAGTCCTTTCCGACTTAACGGCAACCCTAAGGCAACTTTATTGCAAGGTTTGTTCAGAGAGGTTTGCCTTTGCCTTCCTCTGAGGCTGAGAGAGTGTGACCTGCCCAAGGTCGCCCAGGGGTTTTCCATGGCTAAGGGAGGATTCGAACCTGTGTCTCCAGAATCACAGTGCAGCACTCACACCAACACAATCACGCTGGCTCTCACAGTCACTTTGCTTTAAGGAAACGAAAGATGACCCAAAGCACATCTTTAAAACTCTGCCTCTTGTCTTCTGAATGCAAAGGATGTGTCTGATGAAACAAAAACAAACGATGCATGGAATAACAAAAAAAAAAAAAAAAAACAGCTGATGATCTTTATTAAATTTCAGTGCTTCCATAAAATAAATATGTCGTATAATATCAAACAGTGAGAAATAAAGCATGAAAAGCATGTAACAAAGAAAAACAACAAATACACTCATGACAGTGTTTAATACTTAGCACTTTTAGAAATAATAAAGCCATTTCCTTATATACACGGTAGCCAACTATCAAACAAAATGTACAGCTGACCTATTTTTTTTCTTTTTTTTTAAAAAAAAGTACTGGGAAGGGGATGGAACAGAAAAGATTGCAACAAACAGACCTTCATTCTTGCTAGTGTTAGGTACCCTATTTCTCACTCCTGCTATACAAAACTCACCTTCAGTCCAATCGTTAGTATTATTATTTTTTTAAAGTCCGTTAAATAGTTACACTGGATTGCAGTTTAGCGCTTCAAACTTCTCTCCTCTAGTGTTGCAAGAGCATCCTTTACGCGACAGGAGACATATTTCAAGTAACACTTCCAAGTAGAAGTAAACATGTGCAAACCAAGCTATAATCCTAAAAAAAGAAAATTCCCAGGCGGCAGCGTCAAAACAAGATGCCGTTGGGATCACAGACCTTTACTTATTTTCCAGGAAATGGGTGCATTTCAAAACAAGACATATGATTTCTCAAATCAAAACCATCCTTGTTACCCTACCAGATTGAACGGGAAAAATACACAGCATTAAAGGTCTTAACTCAAGGTTTAATATTTCAAGATGGGGGAGAAAAAAAAAAGAAAGAAAGAAAAACCAGAACAAAACAAAGCCATCTGACTTATTTGAGCCTTGAAAACAAATGCAGATTTGATTAAAAATTGCTAGGATACAGAAACTGGTTTGTTTTCTTATGGATTAGCATATACTTTGCCCATAAAGAAAAGGAAAAAAAATAAAAACAAAAACAACACACACTCCGTTTTAGAGCATGCTCATCCAGCCACAAGTTAAAAAAAATAAGAAAGAGAGAGAGAGAGAGAGAGAGAGAGAGAGAGAGAGAGAAGACAGGACAAAGCTGAATTACTTCCCAGGACATGATTTAAAAAGCATTAGAGAATCCGTGATCGTTAAGTGCACCATTATACAGGAGTTAACGTGCTCTGAGTGAAAAGGTTCCACTATTACTAGAATCTGTCTTTTATTTGGAAAGACCAAAATGAAAAAAAATATATATATTAGGATAGTACTTGAAACAGAAAAACCAAGTTTGACTGTACTCCATTCAGTGTGCCTCAATTTCAAATTGGGGATTTTTCCAGCTAGTAGCACCTGTTTGCCTCTTCATGATTGTTTTGCAAAAGTGGTCATCAGCCGTCGTAATTTGCATAAGTCCTCTGTTTTCGTTAAAAAAAGAGAGAGAGAGAGAGACAGGTTTGACATCTTTCAGTGCTTATAAGGAATCGATACTGTTAAGTAAACTTTTGTTCTGAGCAGCAAGGGCTGGGTTGGGTTTTCTTTCCCTCCGGAAGTCAGAGCCTGGATACAGGTTGGCAGTAGGTACAGTACCAATAGTTCTGTGTGTTATTAAGTCCCCAGAGTGGAAAAAAAAAAGAATAAAAGGATGGGACACATTTCCCTAAAGGCCATCGCCACATACAGCTCTCCCAAAGCACTGGTTGCTGGAGGAGGGGGGGTGAGGAGATAAGAAGAGAGGAAAAAACTGTCCCGATCTGTACCAAAGAACTTCAAGTAAAAGGAAATCCACTGCTTAAGATCTTGCTACATGCATCTTCCCACGTGTGAAAAGCCTCTGTAGTTAGCAATGGGTGTAACAGCCATTTTATCATTCATACAAAAAAGAAAAAAAAATCCCAGAACACTGAAGTTGCTCCTTCATTCTCTCCTTGCATCCACGTTTAAGAAGCCTCTTTCTTTTTTGTGTTTTTTTTTTTAAAAGAGGTTTATGGTTCTATTTCATCACCAAGCTAGACTGGGGGGGGGCGGCGGTGGGGAAGGATGGAGGGAATTTCTCCCCAGTGGTGAAACCTACAACAGTCTCCCACGGAAATTTAATGTCATTTGCGAGTCTGAGTCTTCTTTGGCACTGCAGGTCGCTTGGGCTGCCACAAGTGGTTGTGAATTGTGAGAGCATCTACGCTGACAGACATGGTTTTGGCCGGAATCAGATTGAACTGCTTTCTGTCCGAGCTGTACTTATAAAGCTTGTCGATCATCTTCTTGGTGATGCTCTTTGGCCCCGTTCCTGTCAGTTTGTAGATTTCCTCTGTGTCAGGATAGTAGCAGTAAAGTGCTCTGAACTGGCAGCCAGCATCGCGGAACAGGATAATGTAGTGGTTGGCATCACACTTCTCAAGCTCCTATGGGAAGAGAAAGAGAAGTCTGGGACTGAGAACCATGGAAAACAGACTAATAATAGGGATTGTCACAAGACCAAGAATATTAAGTCTCAAAAACCTAAGATGAGGACTGAAAGATGCATACTATACTTCCCCGTTGCAGTAACACAACATAATTTCAAAGTTATCTACTTACATGTTTATACACTGCTTATATCTACAAAGTTCAAGGAAGTGTACTACAACCATAAACCATACAAAGTAAAAATGGTATACAGGGGTCCAACTACCAGAGGGGCATTGCATCCCAAATAAGAATTCTATTCTGCCCAGTAATAAAATTTGTAACACTGCAGAAAGCGAGACACTGAAAATCATTCAAGCCTAGAACTCTGTTTGCTGTGTTTGCATTCTCTCTGGCTGCCCCTTCCCCTTTGGGTGCCTAAACAATATTTCTGAATGCTCAATTGAAATTTTAAGGTACTAAAACGCTACATATTTGGAGGCTGAAGAAAAATCTCAGGGGGTGGGGTAAGAAGAGCAATGTCTTTACTCTGTCTCATCCCGCCCCCCCCACAGCTACACCCCTGACAGTATACAATACCTATATTATCCATAGGAATAAAATAGGTGGTCATGTCCAAGAAAGCTTGGGAAGACACATCTTTAATGTGAGCCTAAAAATAATAGTGTAGCACATCCTATGTCTGGGGAAAGAACATTCCATGTAGCAGCTTCTGGTAAATTAATGCCTTGTAACATGCAACTGTAGACCAGAACAAGAAATGTGAGGTGGCACTACCAAGAGAGCCTTAAAAGATGGCCTTAAGGACCGAATGTGATCTGGATTATGTTCCAGCAAGCTGGCCACTCAAAAAGTTCCTAGACAAAGCCACATTGTTTTCTGAGAGCCATCCTGACTGGGATCCAATACAGGGCAAAGACAAGATAATATAAAAAGCGGCATTATTTGTCTGGCCCCAAATGACCCTTGTGTCAGCTGCAGATGTTACAAACAGCTGCCCCAACCAGTCAGATTGCATATGGCACACATACGCCATGTGTACTTAGCACTTAATATTTTCATGCTTGCTCTCAGACAAATGACATACATGGCAGGGGCATACTGAATGAGACATTGTATGCAATGATCTGACTGCTAGCAGCACTCTTGCGAGAAAGACTTGCCTCCAATATGGAATTCTTGTGCGGCTCATTCACTTTTCCAGCAAGACAGCAGTGGGAGATGGCGTTGTGGATAATTGGTTTGTTTGACTTGCTACTGGGCTCTTTAAATAGCTTCGGACCTATTAAAAGAGAATTTTAAAAAAATACAAAATAAGCAACGTGCTAATTTAGTTAAAGCTTAAGGAAATCCAAAAGAGAAAGAATGAAAGATTATGGGTCTAAATGCTGTTCAAACTGACAAGGGAAACAAGGCTGCCAAAGGAAAAAGTGGAGACTTCATTCAAGAACAGCACAACAAAACTTACACAGAGTTGGCTCCAGACTTGGTCTGGAGGTAACCACTGTTAACACAAATCCTACTGGTTTTATTTGGTCTGCTCTTAATGTGGCCAAGTCTTGTGTCACATCACAATTCACTCTGTTCACAAGACAGGAAATGGAAATGACACGTGCAATTTTTTTGAATGCATAGATCTAGGAACCAACACATTTTAGACAGCTCCTTTCTCCACTATGAACTTTTAAGGATTAGCACTATTTCAAAAACTAAGTCAGCCATTTAACTTTCTTTTGCCCTGTCCTTCAGAAGACAAAGGTACACTGTTTCTAAGACTGCAGTTCTCCAACATCCAACTCCAGTGGAGCCCTCTTTATGTTAACCAAGGGTTCACAAGCTTTACAGACTCTCTTTACAGACTCTCTTCATGTTGCTTTTGGCTTACGGTAACCCTAAAGTGGACCTATCCCAGGGATTTTCTGGCAAGAATAGCTCAGGGGGGTCTGCCAGTGCCTTCCCGCAAAGCTGAGAGAATATCATTTGACCAAGGTCACCCGGTGGGTCTTCACGCCTGAGTGGCGATTCAAATCCTGGTCTGCAGGGTCCTAGGCCAACACCCAAACCATCACAGCAGTCTTAGAGACTCACTACGCAATCAAAAGGCAAAGAATAAAGACCATTAATTTTGTCCACATCGTAAGAACCTGATTTGGATTGGGACTGATGCTGAATTGCATAGCAGGAGGAGGGGTAGCTAAAACACATCAAGTTTACCAGTATATTCTGCCACTGAAGCAATTGAAGATGCTGTTGAGGTATTTTCCCAGTCCCTCTCCATGTTTCGACTTGGATTCCTACTCAGTATGGGTAAGGATTCCATTGACTCCACTCTGCTGGGACAAACAAGAGTGACAGGTCATGAGCAGGGCCAGATATTTGGTTAAGGGGGAAAAACAACAACAGTGTACCAGGTTCCATCCCTGCCAGCAGTGTGTCTAATCTACGTCCCCATCTCCTACCAAAACCCTGTGAGATGAGCACCAAAGGAGCAATAACAGCCATAGATAATCCAAAGTATTTTCTAAGTATCTGAAAACACTAACAAATACATTTTGCCTGTTCCAGCCTGATTTGTCAAGACACAGGAACAGCTCTCTTAAGTTGTTACAGGTATGTGTGCATTTGTGCAAAAAGTGTCTGTGCAAAAAACACAGAAAAAATGTGTGAGATTTTGGATCTTGGGACTCCTGCTATATACGATGGTATGCAGGGAATAACCCAAATATTGTGGATTGCTCCTCAGTGTCACTCAGAAAATAAATGATCCCATTTAGTTAACTGTGATTCACTAGTAACCACAGACAGAAACAGTTAAATTAACATTGACCATCTGAAATGGAGTATTTCTCCTACTCGGACATCTTTTAAAGCCTGAGTAAAGTACCTCTGGCAATGACAATTTATCTGTCAAATTTATACCTGAAGTCACAATGTAGTTCCCAAGAAAACAAGCCTGTCACCAAAAAGCTAAAGTTCTTTATTTTGCAATATAAACCTTGGAATACTTCTGTAGATTTATTTGTTTACTCTGATTATTGTTTATTTTGTAACTGCAGACCTGGTCTATCAAAGCAATAAATTAACACATGTATTTTGCAGTGAGCACACGGTCACATAAAAGTTATTTTGTGACTGGACATGGAGCCCAGTGGAAGCCTAAGTGGAAGCATCAAAATTCTCAAATCCTCCCACCCCTTTCTTTGAAATAATTGTTCTCACCGCTGTGAAGGGGTGCCACCAGAATGAACACTTTCGGGCTCAGTCGTCGCTGCAGATGCCAAGGAGAGGCTGGAACCTGACTGTGCACTGCTGAGATTATCCGCTGTCAAAGAAGAAAAGAGAAGTGAGAGGCGGCGAAAGAGAGCTAAGCTGCTCTCTTCAGTCATCAGGGGGACCAAAACGGATGCTGTTGCTTACGAGTAGTAGAACACTTTGTCCCCGAGTCACTGTAGGACTCCTCTCGATGGACAGACTTTGGCCTGGGCTTCTTGGGTTTGGTTTTGGGCTTCCCGAGGCCTTGCTCTTCCAGGATCTGCTGTTGCTTTCTTCTCAAATATTCTTGTTTGATGAGCTCTCTCCGAGCTTTCTCTTCCTCCTTCCGGATTCGGTCTTCTTCAGCTTTACGGCTGCAAAAGCAAACAAGATTCTGTCATTCCCCCATTTCTCAAGAGAGAGAGAAAAGAACCCCCAAAACTATGAAGTATTCATCTTCTTACAACAGTAAATACTACTGTATTTACCGCGTCTCATCTCTCTTTTGCTCGACCTCAGCCTCCAGCTGTAGTTTCCGAAGCCGTGCTTCCTCGGCTTTGCGTTGCTGCTTTAAGAGGAAGGCTGCGCGTTTTTTTGCGAGTTCGTCTTCTGCTTTCTGCTCATCCTGCCAAACAGAAATTCAGGTAAGAAACAGTGCTCCCATGGAGGGCGGAGAAACATCAAAACACAACCTAAGGTTATTTAAAAATCGCATGACTGACATAATTTTGAACATGGTGCATGTATCTCTGAGTCTGCACACACACGTGGACGTGCTTGCATGCACTGGGGGGAGTATATCTGGCTACCATAACTATGAATTTGCTGTTTTCTTTCTCTTCAATAGCTACCTCTCATGTTAATAGTTCCTAAATGCTGGATGAGCCAGCCAATGCACAGCTACAGTCTTCAGGTGCACAATACAACTGGAGCCCAGAAGGTCTGGATAGTTGAAGGATGGGAAGCCCTCTGTGTATCTTGTTTTGAACAAAAACAGCAGGAGTTCTATATGTATATGATAAATAAAATATGTCTATTGGAACTCATGAGCATACCATTTTTCCTCACTTTTTTTTTCCAGGATGAAGCACATAAAATGATCAGACGCTGAGGTAGTTTGCCAGGGAATCACATACATGACAGAAGAAAATATGAAGCCTACTGCCTTCACAACCACCTAGAGAAGGCTACTGAAGAGAGATTTAAATCCAATAATAATCCAAGTTACACTTGCTCTAGAAAGCAATGATCTTTTATTTAATGTAAGCACGGAAATCTGACTTATACTGGCTCAGATCACTGGTCCTGCTGGACACTATTTGGTAACAAAACTTTGGGGTTTGGGGTAATTTTTCTAGTCCTAACTGGAGATACCAGAGACTGAAGCAAGAACCTTAAACATAAAAGTTTTCTGCCATTACCACCATTACCCTGCTGACTAGATACAGCAGTTCTCTCTCCTTACAGTTCACTAGTTCTTGTTGTTGAGGTTGCTACAACCCTCCTCTAACTATATTTGCTAGAATATGTACACACATTGAGAGGCAACCAGCATGAATACATACTTCATACTCATTTGTAACATATACCAGGAATTAAATTTAAAAATCCACTTGTTCATGGTCCTTCCACTCATGCCTCTAAATCCTGCATCTGTAGAAGAGGAAATATATAATTTCAAGCAGTTATCCCTGAAATGTTTCTAAATCATTCTTTCTGAGCTTGTTGTCAGCAAACCCAGTATGAAGGATGGAGACGAGGTGAAAAATGTTTACTAAATAACAAATTGTAAATAGACAGAAAAGAGCATGGAGTAGTGGTTTGGGACTGGACTGGACTGGACCTCTAGGAGCCCAGGGCTCAAATCCCTGCTGAGCCATGGAAACCTCTGGGTGACCTTGGGTACATTACACTCTCTAAAGTAGCAACTGACTTGAAGGTACATAACAACAAAACAAATAGGTAGAGCTTCAACTACCATACGCTCTTTACTCTTACCTTAAAGAAAAACCCAACTCCTGATTTCTGGTCAATTTCAGTGATTAAATCTGCAGAGCTGCCCTGGCTCTCCACCTCTCCGTCCTCAACAGGAGCTTTTAAATCGGACAGGTCTACCTCAATAAGGCTACCCTTGCTTCTTAGGGGTTCCTCTGCCAGGACATTCTCTTTTCCTGAGCCTTCAAAAGAAGCAAGGTTGAAGTCTTCCACATTACTATTCACATCTTTGACAGTTTCAGAAAGGATATTAGTGTCCTTGGCAGCAGAGAGAATAAATCCGCTCCGCTGGTTGCTCTCATCACAGAGTCTGTAGCTCTCTAGGGAAAGCTTCTCCTGGGGACTGCTACCTGGCTCCAAATTATTTTCGACTGCAGCTTCTGTCGGTGTCTTGGACATATTGTTTGAAGGAAACTGTCTTAAGTGGGGCAAGGTGTCAACGCTAGGAGTTGGGGTTTTGATGCGCGTCATGCTTTGCTGGCGGTCCTTAGCCACTTTGAGTTCGGATGGCCTTCCTGAGCGGGCACTCCGTCCTTGACCAAGTCGCGGTGGCTTACGAAGATTGCTCATTCCTGTCGGGGAGAGGGGTTCCACAAAATGAATGGGCGCTTTTATCTTTTGGTCCTGAGAGCCACCTCTTGATGAAGGCATTGTTGGTGCTTTCATCAGAAGCTCTTGCTGCTGAGAAATCTTGAGGATAGCCTGCTGGAGGGTACTGATCGTTTCATTTAGCTTTTCGATGGAGAGATCACATTCGTTGATGTCAGCAGATTCAATGTTCTCTTCCAGGAGTGCAGCAGAAATCATTTTGCTTTTCTCTATTTCATGCAAAGTAGGTTCTTTCAGATTGCTCTGCTCAACAAAAGCAACAGTTTCTTGAGCTTTTACCTTGGGCGCTTCAAGGGAATCAAAGGAATCTTCACCCCCTTCCTCTTTCATGAGAAATGCCTCAGACTTAGAGCTCAAAGAAGTGTCATCTAAACCTTCCCCATTGTGCCTGGAGAATTCTTTTGTGAAGAGTTCTGGCTTAAGTGGCTGAGATACATCAGCACCTTTCCCTTTCTTTACCACATGCAAGAATGCTGCCTTGCCCAGCTTTAGTCGCTGCCTGGCGGACAAGGCCTCCATCTTCTTCTTCTGGGCTTCTATCGCTCTTCGCTTCTCCTCCAGCTGCATGTGAAGCTGCACCAGTTCGGAAGCCAACAGGTTAACATTATCTTTGCTCTGCCGGTTGGGACTTTGCTCCCTCTTTTGCTTCCAGGTGGTTAACGGGGCCGGACAACACTCCGACCCATCTGGAGTGGTCTTCTGAGAGCTACTCGTACTGGACTTTGTTTCATAGCTGTTCAACCTGTGAAGCTTCCGCTCGGCAAAACTAGTCATCCTGGCACTCCCGCTGGTCATGGAGACGCTGCTGACCTGAGAAATCGTACTCAGGCACGGGCTCGACCGTCCGCTAGCATCATCTTTATCTTCATGTTCCTTGACCTTCATGTCCTCTTGGAGCTTCGCCGACTCCTCTTCTCCTATATACTTGGCAATTATCGGGTGATCGTCTGCCAGGAGATCCTGCTCGGCTTCGTCCATGTCTAGAATGTCTGAGTCAGAATCTTGCCTGACCATTGTCCAGGTGCTATCTGCCGTGTAAGAATCTGGACTTTTCACATAGCTCATGCTGGCACTGCTCAACGCCTCATCCTCCGCTTTGGCAGCATGAAGGAAAAATCCTCCAAAGGACTGGTCTCGCGATGAAGGCTCCAAACTACTACTTGCCTGGGGCCGAAAGGTTTCCGGTCTGAGCTCCGAGTGTGCTGTCGAGTCTTCCAGGATAGAACCTGTGGCTGCTGTTAATTCAGAACTAGACGATACATTAAAAGTCCGATTAAGGTTGTGGTCTCCATGATTGCTATTGGTTTTCTTTCGCACTAAAGCCAGGTGCCCCTCATTCAGTCTCTTTGCTCCAAAGCCTCTTATCTTCCCCTCTCCACACTCATCTTCTTTATTGATGATTTGTTTTTCTTTTGCTGGTCGCAGAACAGCAGGCATTAAAGGCTCAAGGAAAAAGCTCTCAGGTTTACTTTCGGAGGCTTCAACTTGTGGCTTCTGAGCCCAGGCGGTTGCAACTACGCCAGGTGATCGGGCTGGCACACTTTGAAGTTCAAGGTTGCCATGGTTTGGTGTTGCATCTGGGCGAATTATGGCAATCAATTCTTCGTCCTCGTCTTCTATCTCAACGTTGTTCAGCAAGCTTTTCCCACTGGTTTTCACTGGCACAGACTGAGGCTGCTGTTTTGGGGTGACGTTGACAATGTTTGAAGCGAGGCTGTCTTTGCTGATTGACCTCGCCAAGCTGATGCTATCACCAGAACTGGGATCTGCATCACTGCTTGCGGCATGATGAAGAGCAAAGGGTGTTGGTTGAGAAAGAGGCCTAGAAGAGAAAAATGGCCATTAGAACACACAGAGATCTTTATTTTTTGCTGCTTTAAGGAAAAACTATCTATTTAGCCACACCATAGTGCCACATGAAGCCAAAATTCAAGGATGAGGATCTTTATGTCAGAGTTTAGTGATTCTGAATACTCTAACACTGGCCATTTCCGCACTATACTGTTACAGCTCTATCGTTGCACTTTCAATCTCCTGTGGAATCCTGGGGTTTGTAGTTTACTGAGGCCAAAGAGCTCTCTGGCTGTGAATTCTAAAGGCCCCTCCCTAAACTGAAACCCCAGAATTCAAATACATTCCAGCACACAATACCTCTGCTTCTTCTCTGGCCATGCAAGAACTGAATCCCGTGGCTGCCCATCCACTCTAGTCAATGAATTGGAACGATTACGCTGTCCTAAAAAAAAAAAAGATGTTGCACAACTTTTAAAAACACTTGGTTTTAAATATTTTAAAGCTTTTTTTTTCCTTGCTGTGATAAAATGTGTCCTAAACAAGACTTCACCATGTGAGGGCAGTATAGTAAGTACCTATTAATGGCTGAAACTACTCCCCTTATGACAGTACAAGACTGAAGTTACCTACACTGATTTTCAGTGCCAAACTAGAAAGCACCACCTATTGATTCAAACAGAATTCAGTCTGAAGTAATTCTGTATAGGACTATAAATCCAAAGATGGGGAAAATCTGGATATAAATAGTTAAGTACAGCATGTTTCTTGCTCTAATGCATACTAAAGTTTGGCACTCGTACAAATACAGAGTTTGGAAAGACTTGTGATGTTAAGAATCATTTGCATCAGAGTCGGGGTATGTAACAGCAAAAGTGTCCACTATCTCCCCACAAAACTATTCCCTCTGGCAGTCATGCTTCCGATTAAACAAACCCACCCGTCCTTCCCAGGGTCTACCATCTCTACAAATGTAGCTAAATCCAAATAGTACTGCTTAAAGCATTTGCTGCCCCTAACAAGCATCTTATCTGGTTTGGTTGAGTGAGTAGAGTTCTAAAGATCTGGGGCTTGGAGCAGTCAGGGTGAAAGAGAAGGAACAAGTAATGTAGGACTCGATGCTTAGATCTGAACAAGGCATCACAGGCTCTGAAATAACTTGGGCAATTAGCTATACAATCAGGAGTCCATCCACAATTTACTGAGGACCATTAGCCACTGAAGAGAGGGCTATAAGCAGGAATGGGCAAAAGGCAGCCCTGAGGCCACAAGGAGCCCCCAAAAGCTGTCTTTGTGGCCTCTGACTCCCTCAGCCTGCATGTTTTCTTGGGGAAAAAAAGAGAATGAATTGTCTTGGCTGGAAGCCTTAAAGAGAGGTGATTGACATTTAAAATCCATAGTATCTGTAGACTATTTAGTACATTAAAAAACTGTTTTTCAAAGTCAGAAGGGGATCTTTCACCACTGCAAGGTATTTCTAAAAATTTGTTTGCAATCTGTGGTGGCCCAAGAAAATGCTTTCCACCCCCAGGATACAAAGGGTGTGTTAAAAAAATCAGTAGCCCTGTCTCCTAGGCTAAATCAGGATGGATTAAATACCTGAGGCCCAGGAATTAGCTACACCTTCCCTCCTGACCCCAACTTTAACTGCCATATTGAAAAAAAACCCTTCCAACTTCTAGGGGTCTCAGGGAGCATTATCACCAGTCCCACCCACCCAACCTGCAATTGTTTTAAGCCTGAGAACAGGTAGCTCCCCCCCTCAAAAACTGGAGATAGCTTCTCATTTCTTAAAGAAACACACAAAAATGAGTGAAATCCCCCCCCACAGCTTTTAGAGGGTATTAGGCTTCTACCAGGTATTTTTCTTAATTATAAAACATAATTTTTATTTTCCAGGCTGATTAAAAAGAATACAGGCATGCTGATCAAGGAAAAACAATGAAAATGCAACAGAAAACCAACACACTAAAATGTAGCAAACACATGAACAATTTTTTTAAAAAACTGGAGTGGGAGGCAGTGGGACTGTGAAGGTACAGGGAGCCTGTGGGCATCCAAGGCTAACTTAACCCTGTTGTTACCTCTGTCCAAGATTCAGCATCAGAGTCTCAGACCTTGTCCTGCAACAGCTTATTGTTCCTTTCATCAAAAAGACTGAGCATTGTTGCTTTCAAAGGGATAGGTTCCCCGCTTCCTACGCATACATGCCGGAAGAAAAGCTTTTGTTTACCTGAACTGTCCTCCCCCTGCAGTGATTTCTGCTGCTTCTGCCTCAAAGGCAACAATGGATGGGCTGGACTGAAGGCAGGGCTTCCTTTTCCACTGTTTGCGGGTAAAAAAAGACATATACAAGGCCACCCAATCAATGACAGGATTTTTTTTCCCCAGTTGGAAATAATACCATAGTAGGAAAAACACACACCAGTACGCTGCTATCTTTTTACCCTAAATTCCAAAACACAGCTATTTTAAAAACAACAACAACTAATAAATGCTGGCAAGGCTGATGCTATAACCATAACACAGCTGTAGTGGCTGTCTGAAATTATCAGGTCATGCTTAAGTTAATGAAACACGTGGTTTTAAAACGAGACAATAATTTAAAAAAACAACAGAACGACAGAGAAGAGTGAAGAATAGCACAAGTCTCAAGAGCTCTTTTTGAAAAGTAATTATCACAGTCTGACTAGGACAATCTGTGTTAGTGAAAAATGGAAACAGTCTTGAAAATGTTAACAGACAAAGCCCTCAATGAAATGCAATACCAGACAAGCTCGTGGTACAAGAGAGAAACAGAAGTCTGAATGACTAACAGTAACATATGAGTTCAGCAAACAATGGACCAGGCTTGGGTTCAGATAATGACAAGGGATGAGAATTTTACAGATGGAGACTTGCAGAAAAAAGGCACTGTTACGATTAGAAAGGTAGCTAAGCAAAAGATGGATGTTCAGATACTACTATTCAGTTCCCCCATAAAGAAAAAACTTATAGAGTTCTGCAGAAGTTTTTACTGCTACCAGGGGCTTAGAAGACTGAGATTTGTATTTCCTTATACCCTTCACTTCCTGGTCTTGGTTATGTTACTTAATTTTTTTTTTAATTTACTTCTTGTCAGCTGTGAAGATCTTAAGATTCTGCCTACAGCTCAACTAAAGCTGAGGGCTGCCTGTTCAGGCACACACTCCTAAGAATGAAATTACATTTAGTCTATCTCACCAGGGGACCACAAGACTGTGCTCTCCTGTCCATCTGATTCAATGTATTACGTGTGAGTGCACACACGTGTGCGTGCTGAAGTAATACTGTGCAAAAGAAGGTGCGCTCTGATCACCGAAGGCTCTCAACAGGGGACCAAAACGAGTCACGTTTCTCTCAGCCATGGAAGAGATTTCAATATATAAAGTAGCAGCCAGCTGAGCTTTGGCAATCAATGAGAACAGAGCTATGTCTTCCTCCACAAAGCAGGGTTTGTCAGGTGAAATAAGGAGCAAGGTGCTACACCTTTAATGGTTGTGCAGAAGAGGAAATTTCAGTAGCTGTTGCTTGCCACTACCACTGACCACTAAACCATTCAAGGGATGAGAGCCCTGTCCATTATTTCATGCAACTACTCTACCACAAAACACAACTTATCACAAAATACTCTGTACCGTTCAAGCAAGCCTGTTGACGGGAGCAGAGATGGAAGAAATCTGAGGCAGAAGAAAGGCTAGCAGCTTTCATTATACCAAAGGTCTGAGATCAATGAGAATTGAAGGAAATGGCAGGATTGCCAAGCTGGACCCAGGGCAGGATCCTGTACCTTTCGTGCTTAGCAGATTTTTGGGTAAGACAAGTTACTGTAAAATTATGTGAAGCAGGGATGAAACAGCTCTCCTCCTTCACTTTCCAAACCTCAGCAGCCACCTAATGCCTTGCTGGGGGAGAGTGGTAGAGGTGGAGGAAGAGCACCCAATTTTCACCAAATTCTCCTCCACACATGTGTACACACAAACAAATAAACAAACACACTTTCTTCCAGTGAGGCAACAGTCATGTTGGGAGGGGATGACTGCAGCTGCAAGGTGGGGTTTGGAAGACAATAGGGGATAGGTACTTTCAATCCTGCTGGACAGTGCTTTATGATATCTCACCCTGCTTGACAATTTGTGGAGTATTAAAGTTAACAGTAGTCCTGTCCCTAACTCGGTCTGTCAATCTCAACCAAAATGCCACTGTGATAAACAAGAAAGAAGTGTCTCACTAGCCCCACAAAACTGAAGAATATAAACTCATGGGCACAATGTTCATAAAGCTCCTAAACTGGAATAGACAGAAGTGGGTAGCAGATTATTTAACACCTTACTGTACACAATTAACATCATCACAACTTGAGAAAGAGGCAGAGCCCACAAGCAACTTCCATCTTCAACAGCAATTGTCCCCAACCAACCTGCCCCAGCTGATATTATCTAAAAAACCCTCCCGCAACAGGTCATTTCAACATAGCACAGAAATGCACAGACTGCTGCCCAAAACCACAGTGCAAGAAAGCGAGACCGACCATACAGAGAGAAAGAAAGACTTACAGACACTCAAATTCTTCAGGATGCAGGTAATACCTGTTGCAAGTTTCCAAAGGAAGCTGAACTGGAGGTTGCATGTCGGATGAACCAGAGGCAGCTGGACTGGCCATGAAACTCCGTTTGGTTGCATTGGAAATAGGAACAGGTGGGCGGCTGCTCTTCTGCTGCAACATTGTTTTAGCTAAATATTCATTTACACCATTAGTGTTAATTTAAAATTAACAATAAAAAACCCTAACAGGAGTTTTCAAAAGATATAACGACATGCAGTCACCTACATTTGAACAACTAGTGGCAGAATGCATGCATCAAAACACTGATTCTAAAATCTTGTAACAAGTCTACTTGGCTTCAAAAGGAGTCAGCTGTTTTAAATGGATGAAAGACAGGCTCTCCTGAGGAAACAACACTGAAATGAAATATTCTTGTACAGTTCCTATCCACTGCAGTGACAGTTCTGCAAGGTAACTTTTGAGTTCCATCTGGATTTTCTGCCTAACATATCTTGGGCTGATGTCAAGTTTTTCCATATGCTTCTTGTTTACTAATATTGGGAGAAATGTGAACAAATATCCAATAACTAGCCACGTTGCAACATGGGATTAAACAGGCTGTTTCCACTTCAAAACATCAGTGTATACACTATGGTTTTAGAGTGGGTTAGAAAGTAACTACTAACACTTTCACCATCTTCCTATGCTTGTCATAGAAGCATGAGCAATATTTCAAGATTTGTTCCTAGAGAGGCCTTGAGCGCTACACTGCCTATAGAAAAAAAAAAAATCCCAGTGTTCTGCTATAACACTTTCTGGCTATGTTCCACGAAACTGACGCAATAACAGTTGAAGTATCTCACCGTCTTTTACTTCTTGTAGGTCCCTGGGCTGTACAAAGTCTGGCTTGACAATCTCAAACCACCAAAATAACTCAGCAATGAAGACCATTACATTGGGCTGGGGGGAAAAAAAGGGAAGTTAACATTAGTAGTTCACTGGCACACAATTTAAAACTGGGCAATATATCCATGTGCTTTACCTTTAGAACTAAAGGTGCGTAGAGCATGTCCTCCAAGGTAAGGTAAAAACATTTGTTCAGATACTCATTAGCGAATTCCCGAAGCAGCTGAATGTTATAGATGCTGTCAGCAATTGATGTTACCTCTTTCAGACATATTTCTAAAGGGGGTGGGGAGAGAAGAAAATAAGCATCACCAGGCAGACCAAGAGATTAACACTCAGTTCACAGCGCTATCATTTAGGAGAAAACAATCAAGCATCCCTTTTCCCAGCTGGGCTTTGAAATAGCCAGCAGGATATGCTATGGCAGTGCTATTCATAGAAGACCTAAACTGCAGAAGGCCCAGCAGCTATAGTATTCACAAAGCTTAAGAAGCCCCTATCTCTGTTAAAATATGCCTGGGGCTGATTTGGGCCAGCAACTGATACAGGGATACCTTCAAATGAGAAAGAAGTGGCTACTACACAAGTATAAAAAAAGGAGGCATTGCCGCAGCACATTGCAGCTGTATCGTGGGCATGGAGAAGAAGCTTTGAAACTATGGTGAAAGTATAAAAACCACAGCAGTCTGAGTAAAGTGCTGAGAGCATGGGTTGATTGGGACAGCTCTGCTTTCTGTTAGAGGTCCTGATAGAGAAACGAGACTACTGCTCCTTTTTACCTGAAAGGCAAAAAGCAATCCTCCATTAATATCCTGTACTAATTTATTAGCACAGATGAAATTTCCTGGTCATTAAGATATGGAGAGTCCTGCGTGAAGGATAAACCTGGAACACACATCACAGCTCCCCAAAAACATTTAAGAAAGCAGCAACTACCTTGTTTGACAAGCCCCTTTACTTCCCTTCTATAGCTAGGTGCCAACCAAAAAACCCCCCATAATTATTAAGCAGAAAGAAATATTGACCCCAGGGTTTGATCCAACCAAATGAGACCACTTTTTTCCCATGAGCTTCTATTGGTGACGCTGTTCAATATATACTGAAACATCTATCACCACTATCAGCAGGACTGAAGCAACTGGTTTTGGTTGCATCACACTCCTGGACAAGATTGGATTATAACAGACACCACCATTAGATGCTGCTTCTAAAGCAATTTTGATACGTCCTTTGGGTTCTATTGAGATTGTTTTAAAAAGTAGGTCACTTTTTTAAAAAAAGATCTTCTCAACGTACCATCCAGTTTCATTTGTTCAGGGCAATAGTAATGTATCACGGCTAGTAAAGCAGCCCCATCACTGCAGTCTTTCATCAGATCTTCAAGCAATGGGAAAAACGGTAACTGCCTACTTGAAAGGTGATCTCGACGATAACGTACCTGATAGAGGAAGGCAGAGTTTCTTGTCACTGCAGGAAAACCATAACTATGACCCAATTCTTTACGGCATTCTGTGCTGGTTAAACTGTACTTTCAAATCTAGCTGGAATACACTTTTCAGTTAAACAAGTTTTCACTATCAGCCTGCTAATCTTGGACCAACTTTTCCAACCACAATCCATCCCACCACGCTTTACTAACAGTCCTTCGAGAAAATAGAGAAGCCTTTACTCAGAGAAACAATAGAGCAAATATAAAGTCCAGGATGCACAAAGATCCGTAATCTGGATTACAAATAAATCCAATTAGCAAACTGGAACCACTTGCTACTTTTATTATAAACCTATCTCTGTCTCCCTTTCAGTACCAACATACTCTGTGTACACACACACACTCATGTAATAAATTAGTATAATTAGGTATCTGTTCTTCGGTGCTACTATGCTCCAAATCAACAACTGCTTCAAACATACACGTAAATTAAGCATATATGGCTAGTAATTGAATCTGCAACAGTTTTACTGAGCCCTTCACTCATTTCAGTTCAGAATACCACAATACACTGCAAAATGTGCTAAGGCTACTGCACAAAATAAGACATATGCAACTGACAATCTGATCCACCTAACACAAAAAGTAGTACAACTAATAAAAGCACATCCTAGGTTTGTTTAGTTTTCAGTTTATTTTTTAAATAAAAGACTGTACTAAGACTATATTCAACTGATAAATCACATTTGACTAATACTTACCAGGAGATCTACACCACTACACTAAAAATGAACTACTATTTTATTTAATCGAAAATGTGAAAAAAAGACAAGATTGCTAGCCAGCTACGTAAGGCCACATCTAGGTATGAAATATGTATATATTTGAGGAAAGCTCAGGCTGAAGAATTAATTCTGCAAACAAACAAGCTCAGGGAAGAGTGCAATGCCACAGAATTAATTTCAAATTTGGAAGGTTGGTTTACAGTTAGCCATGCAGAAGACATGGAGCTTTGCCAAATTTTGAAATAACGTTGCAGAAAGATATAGAGGCACATATTCTATTCAGTGAGGAAGGGCATCAGAAGAAAAATGGAATGTTTGCAACATTAGACGAAGGTTGTTTATCCTCCAGCCCAAAGCTCTCCATAAATATGTAATGTAATGTGAATCATACTGTACCACACGAGCATATTCCACTGGTTCCAGCATGCAGTGTGATAGCGCATGCATCAGATCAGGCTTTTGCAAAAAAACAGCGAGATACAAGATGGCAATCAGAATCACGTTAACGAATTCAAAAGTGTTTATAACCCATCAGACCCCAAAACATGATTACTCGAATCAAGTTGATTATCACACACAGTAAGGTGATCTGATTAGTTTAAAGTGTACTCTTCACCTAGTCTTCTCTCCAATTCTTAAACTGAAGCAGCAAAATAAGAATGAAAACTTTTGAGGGGGAAAAACCCCTTTCAAAATCAAGATATTGGATTTGGCATCAAGCACTCCCTTTATTCTGGTAGCCGAACTCCATAAAATTTCAGCAAATAACAACAGTTAGAATCTTCTGCACTGTTTAGAAAACTTCCTGCACTAGTTAAGGAATGTTTAGGATAGGGTTTGCTGACCTGTGCACTAGAAGCTATGCTTCAACAAACATTATAGGAATATCTCAAAGTAATGTTTTCATGGTGTGACAGAAACACTTCCATGCCACTTGCATGACATCGGGGCATTTGGCAAAAATCCCAAACAAGCCAGTGTGCTCAGGAGAATGAATCCCTTAGGTCAATATTATTTACAATCAGGGATGTGACTTAAGAATACAGTGATTCCAACATTCTGAACTACAACTTCGATAATCATTTCCAGAACAGGTCAGAGCAACATTTTTTCTAGTTTGAATTCCATCGTCAACACTACTGAGAAATGGGCACTCCTGGGCATTTTAAGCCACGTGCAAAGCACTCTGTTATACCCGGGTGGCAAATACAGACTGTTCAATGCCTACAGAAGTAAATCACAAGGCATTGCAACAAAATACCCAATTATACATTCATATGTATTCACAATATATGTATACAAGGGGGAAAAATGGACCTCTACCTAGAAGCAAAATGTGAGCTCATCTTATCTATAAAGACATGAAAACAGAAGAATAGAGGTTGGGTTTATCTTGAGAGAGCACTAAGCATTTCCACCTCTGAGACAAAATACCCTCAACAGAAATGTAACCTCAGAAGTGGCTGTGACATGTATGATCACAAGAAGAAAACTATTCAGACAACCTCTTCAGCTTCACCTCACCTAAATCCAAAGTCTAACATCTACCAGACTGAAATATACAACCAAACCTCTTGAAATCTATCTCCAAAAAGATGCAAGCACCATTACTTTAAACTGACCAGCTTCACCTTAGCACTGCGTGAACAGTTTTCTGAACAGCTAGGTTGTTCCTAGTGTTTGACTGTGGTTTCCTTGCTCCTCCACCTCCAGATTTTGCGTATCAACAAATCAGAAAAATGCTGTGTAGTGATGATTATGCTGTATGTACAGTATGCAGAACCATGTAATGAAATCTACATTTTCTTGAGGCAAAGAGATTGTTGCAAGTTGTGAAAGCAGCATTGCAAATGGAAGCAGAAACACCAATAAAAGAACTATTAGAAGCCATGGTTTTGTGGATGACAACTGTCAGGTAGAATTAATTGACTTACAGGTACTAATTTCCAATACCATTTGGAAGGAGACTGCTCAGGAAGCAGGGAAGGGAATGTTGGAACAGGAGAGGAACATCAGCAGAGCATGTTATAAGCAATACTAAAATGCACCCAATCGACAGACACTTTCATATCATGGAATTATTGTGATACAGAAACATTAAAAAAAAAAAAAAGAACTTAAGTGACTAGTAACAAATAAAGTAATCTCATACTATTAGGAAATGAAGCAATCTCATAGACACAGCACTAGTTAGAACTTGCAGCATCTAGTTTTACCGATGCACAACTGTCCTACTGTGTTAATTTTCACAAAAGAGAAAATCGTACATGCTCCAGTAATGGAAGTGTAGCATTTCTTCACAATATTAGTGTACTGGAATAGTTATGGAGAAGGAAAGAGGGGGAGCGCTGCATACACATTCGCGACTAACCCTTCTGAATGACTAGTGCATGCTTTATTAGTATTTATAAGGAATTCCTCAGATTCCTTAAAAAGTATGTATCACAAATGTGACCCAGAAAGATGTTCAGAATTAATGCTGAAAGATGTATATCGTTCCAATACTTGCGTTGTCCCCAAAGAAACAGGATTCAAATTTTGAATAAGATATAGCACTGACATTTTAACACATCAGAAAAAGATGGACTACAGATAACAGCTCTAATCCAAAATACCAGAGCAGCCTCAAAAGGCACCAGCTTCTCCATTCACTCTGAAACAGGGCAACACGTGGCAAGAATGAACAGAGAAGCTCTTGAGCATTCGGAATAGCTAATCATACACAGGCCCACAGGGTCAGAGAAACTGAGGGGAAAGAATAAGAAACCAGGAACATCAGAGTACAGAAATATATGCAGGCAAATACAAGACAGTATTGTGAATCTTGCTGTCTTTACCATGCTTAGGTAGAAGCAAGCTCAGCAGAAAGATTCATATTGAAGCAATAACCATACAGATATATCTAATACCATATTTCCTTTAATCTGTTTTTACCTTTTGATGGCCTGGGCTTTCCAGCAACTGTTGCTTCAATTTTATCTCTTTTTCTGTTATCTCTCTCATTTTTAGGTTCACCTAAAAGCAGGGAAAAAGAGTAACAATTCCACTGATTTCCCTGAAAATTTCTATATTGCTTAAATTCAATGCCAGTTGGTTTGGTTCCACCAGTTATTCCTCTCTCCTTCTTGACTCAAACCACAGCAATGACACCCAAACAGAATGTCACCGCTGTAATGATATTCATCTACAAGTTGTGCTACACCGATATTTTTCCCTTCTCTCAGAACCACAAACCAGATAATAAAGCTAGGTGCTGAGAAATACGGATGGAAAAGCATTTCCATCTGTCACTATTACAGACACCTGAATTAATGAAATGTCTGGGATGTTCCCAGTCATTTTTTCTTGTGTCTTTTGCTTTCCTCCCCATAGTGCTGTTTTGCATGTTCCCTGGACAGTGATTTGTTGTCTTTTTTCCCTAGGCTGCTTTCTCCTCATCTTCCAGTCAGCTGCTCTATGACTTAAAGAACCCAAAATTTCTTTTACTCTGTGAACCAAATACCGGATTCTCCCCCTGTCCCCATCCCTGGCCAAGTTCTTTGAAATAACACCTTGTTTTTGTGTGTGTGTGCGCGCAGGGGGAAATACACAATGGAGACAATCCAGCAAAAGTGATGCAAGTTTAAGCAATTTCGATTATGAGATAAGCATACTTTTAGGCTTCCCCCACTGAAATCAAGGGCACTCTAAACTGCTTAAGTTTGACAGGATCATATTCTCAGAATAAAATCCTACTATAGTACAAAAAAGCAAAGAAGAAATCTGTGGCAGAGTAATAAAAGCTTGATGGGAAAAAATTAGAACTGGGTGATTTTGCTAGCACATGTTTACAACGAACTGTCAACTTACCACTTAGGTTTATTTTTAAAGATTCAGAGACATTACTAGAGAATTTTCTACCCAATGTACTACATTTGATCTGAACTGTTCAAGACCTACACACACACAAATTGCACATTACTGAAGCTCTTCAGATTAATTTTTTTTTAAATGACAATAATCTTGAAAAATCCTTTGCACAAAACACAGCTCCAAACTTAAATATAGATTTCTATTGATTCATTTTCCAACTGTGACTTCCAACCTGTTCTAGAAAATTAAGGTTAACATCGCTGGTTCTATACTCATTTCCAAAAATAACAGTATTGGACTTAAGTCTGAGAAATTGATTTTTCACACTGGGTGGACACAGCTAAGCTGATCCTGAACAATGACTGTTGAGTAGTTTTTTTTTTTTTGAAAGTAGGTCTCTTGTTAGCCAATTATTTTATTTGAAAGTTTCCCAATATCTTATCTAGAAGGAAGGAGAACTTAGTGAATGATTGTATGTGAGCAAACACTGATACTTTCCCCCTCTCCCAAAATGCTAAAGTCCAGATTCACAGAGTAAAGCAACTGATAAAAAATTCTGGACAGAAAGAATACAGTGCTATGCCACATACTTAAAACTATGGAATTCATTACACAAGATGCCATGAAGGCCACCAACTTTAAAACCGTCAGACAAATTCATGGAATAAAAATCAATAGTTACTAGCTATAATGGCAATGTATTACCTTAAGTATCAAAGGCGGCATGCCTCTAAATACCAATTCTTAAGGAAAAGAGGAGAGGGATTTTGCCCTTGTCTGCTATTCATGACCTTTCCATAGGCACGTAGTAGGTTACTCAATCAGCAGAGCTCTTTGTTATGTTCTTACAACCAAAGAAAAAACGGTACTTTTATCGCATCTTCACTGAATCTGAGCATCTCTTGTGTTTAAACACACAAAATTTCACTGGAAAAAATAATAAATCTTCCATGCATTAATGGTGCCATGATTACGGAACTCCTTTCTCTTAGCTCTATCTTTTCAACTAAATTCCAACTTTAAATAGCTCACGTCAATACATTAAGGTACTATGCTGCGCCCTTATTTTACCTTATTAATCCAGAATATCATTGCATCTTCCAGATCATAGGGCAATTCCTTTGAGGCACTAAATGTAGAAAAACATTTGACACTTGCAACCACTTTTTCTATGCTGATCATTTCCACAGTGTACGCCATCATGAGAGCATCGATCATTGCCATGTGAGGACTCTAAGGAACAAAGGACATGGATTGATTCAGACATCCTTCTGCAATTCTGGCTAATTCAAATAAAAGCCGCAGTTCAGGGGGCTCGGGGGTAAAGGGAAAAGCCGAGGGGCAGCATAAATATGAGGTAAAACAAAAGTTAAGCTCCCTTTTCTTAAGCTCACCATTTTGATAGGCGCGCAGCTGAGATCTGATTCAGACACAGGTGTATCATCGCTCTCCATGACGTAAATCCCTTTCCGAGACAGAGCCTGGATGACCGACTGGTGTCCCTGCAGAGCAGCCACCTGATCCCCTTTCAAAATGAGGCTGCAGACACGGCAGTAGAGTTCACTGGACAGTAACAGCTTGATGACAGGTGGTTTAATGTGTTCTTGTTCATACTGGTCTATATAAAATGGATCTTTCAGCTCCTCTGGGATATTGTCTGAAATAGAAGAGGAACAAACTCAAAGCAAGAGAATTCTCATCCATACAGAAACAAGACAAACACATATGCTTTCTGATGACTTAGCCAAAAACGGAGAGAGTCTGAAATAAACTGCTTTCTGGTTTGAATACTTTGGGACACAAAGGATAAGCAACTTGCTCTAACAGTAGCATAAAATCACTCCTTCTTTCATCTGTAGTGTTGAACTAATTACATCCTAAAATATTTCAGTTTGTCCTCTTGTGACACAAGTGTAATGCAGTCAAGAAACAGAAGGACTGAATGTTTAATGGACACATTTGCTTAAGTATTCTATGATACCATAATGGATGCCAGAAACATGTCAAAGAAAGGAAAAGGCTAGCCTAAATAGATTTACAGAAGAGCATATAATTGCGCTAAATGTCTAGGCTGTTTTCCGCCACCTAAACTCACTTATTTTATAGCCACAATGACTAGCTGTATCTAGAAACAACAGTAATGTGAAAATACAGCAAACAGCAGATTGATATAATACTGATACAAATAATTTTTGAAAATATAATTTGGTCATTTTAAATAAAAAAAACTTTATGCCAAATTACTAGAACATATTATTTCAATATTACACCCATATGGAACTTAGGCTGCAATTTGAAACACGCTTATCTAGATGCACTGAATTCAGCAGTGCTTAATTCCAAAGAGTCATACATGAAAAAGAAATGTTCCGCAATTAAGTCATGGATTTCAATGGGACTTAAGTGTACTTAATTAGATGACAGATTTCTTTCAACCTGATATCAATCAATTTCAATACAGAAAAACATTCACAGATAAACATAATTCCAGTAAGCTTAATTAAGGTGAATCATCAAGCCGTGTTTCTGGCAAATACAAATGAGCTTATTCACTCAATCCCTTAGCCATCAACACATTCAACCTGGTAGAAAAGATGATGCTGGAAGTAGACCTACACCACTGAGAAATAAGACACTGTGAAGACGGTCTAAATGTGCATCAGCCCTAAGAAGCCAACTGTAGCACAAATGAACTTTTTTGTACATTTTTACTTCTAAATTATGCTTGGCACTTTTGGCTCACTGAGCCAGAGGCTAATAATTAAGCAGCCTGAAGATGATGCACTGTGATACACTCAGGCCTGGAGGAATTTACTACTACCATGACAGGTTTATAGTGTGCTAGTCTCAACATTCTTAAGATTACTAGTATAAACAAGTTTACTTTGTATAGTACTGATGTAGACATGCTGTTCCACTCAAATACTAGGCCAGACAAGCTTATTATGGGGCAGAAGGTTCTGATGTCCAACTGATCTACCTCATCTTAGGAACAGTATACTTCTGGGAAAGGTACAGCAAGTGAAACCCACCAGGCTCAAGGAGTCAGATAATTTTGCTGAAGAGTAACAGCTAAGACATGATAAAGGTTTCTAAAACAATGAAAAGGACTGGGATACAATTTTTCACCTTTTCTTATAGTACTGATTACCAATGCATTTTGTGATTTAGTTCTATGAGGCTGAAAGCTACACCCACCTACCTGTATGGAAGCCCCACTGAAATCACTGAGATTTATTTCTAAGTAAGATGGGGGTGCTGTAAAATTGGCCCAAACTTTCAAAATGTGCCAAGCAATTCACTTATGAAATATATTAGAAATCCTCAGAATCCTTTTTGTATTTGTTATTAGCAATGAGACAGCAATGAGACCAAAACAAAGCAATGAGACCAAAACAAAGCCACAGAAAAACCAGAAAGTATTGGTATGCTCTGGAGAAACTCGAAAGTTTGTACTGTACAGCACACCCTCTGCAAACACAAATGCAAGGTTGCATGAACCCTTGTATTCCATTATCATCAATGGATGTGTTGGTTGCATATGTTGTGTCCGCTGATGATCATGTTTTTTGTTTTATGCAAGGCTTCCCAGAACAGAACCCATGCATATAAGGAGGATGCACTGCATACATTGTTTTCATTGTGTGCCTTCAAGTCATTTTCAATTTACGGCTACCCTGAGGCAAAGCTATTGTGGGGTCTTCTGGGATTGGGTGTGTGATGTGCCCAAGGTGAGTTTCCATTGCCAAGTGGGGAATCAAACCCTGGTCTTCAGGGTCGTAGTCTAATGCTCAAAGCACTATACCACACTGACTCTATATATCTACTATATAAAGGTCAAAGTTTGTGTGTTTGTGTCAGGCAAAAACCTGACCTGATATGATTGGCTGGAGATGAGGCCTAGCAGCAGGGAGGAGGGCAGTGTATTCCCTCAGGAACCCAACCTCTGTATGTTAATAACTCTGAATACAGATTGGATTGGGGAATATGGGGAAAAGTTACAGTTACTGGACCAGACAGTTTGGGGAATTACAGACACAGGATTTCAAATCTTTCTAAAAAGTATTACCTATGAGAAAATAAAATCCCAGGCAACGCTGGGTATATATGCTAGAAAAGTAATAATAATAAAAAAAAAGTAAGCAAAGGATAGCAACATTACAAATGGCTTAAATCAACAAAACCCACAACCCTGCATTTGCAAGACCTGAACACAACTATTGATGACTGGCTTCACTGCTTGAATCATCATAAGCTAAAGCCAACCATTTTACTACATTAGTGAAAGAAAAGTAACTTGAAGGCTAGGAAACTTCCACTTTAACGACTTTACCACTAAAAGCGTGAACAGCAACACAGGTATAAAGAAAAACACAAACTGAGTCTGTAGGCTAAATAGTAGTCAAAGGAGGGAGGCAGTCTGATTCTTCTGATGTTAAAATGACCAAAAATGATCCCACAGATGCTCTTCACCGTATGACTGCATGCATCCTTAGATATAAACAAGCCAAATATTTTCTCACATACAATCAGAGAACCTAAATGCTTTAGACACCACTCAATTACTACAGTCGGCCCTCCCCATTTGTAGGGTCTGACTTGCACAAATGTGATTATTAGTGAGTTTCTACAACCCCTCACCCCCTGCTTCAGGCACTTCTTTTCTAGGGGAACCTTCCCTCTTGGTGGCTCCAATCACACCATCCTCTCTATCAGGGTTCCAGAACAACTGGGCAAAGAAGCATTGCACTGAGGGCAAAAATCTCTCACAAAAAGGCATCAAGAGAACTTTTGAGATAAACACTGTGACATATCTATTCACTCCAAAGCTTAATGCTTTACTAGGTAATGTTTATACAGCCTATAAATCAGACTGCGTATGAAGTCTAGACCCAAGTCCCACAAATGCTGCAAGCTTACATATTTAGTTGTGAGCAATTCTACTGCAGTTAGTGGGAACGCAGAGCATATAAGCGTAAGACTGTGCCATAAGAATTATTTTAAAAAAGTATTTTTTTAAAGAAATGCAATAAATACTATATAAACAGTATCAGAGAGCCTGTGTGGCATGGTGGTTTTAGCTTTGGATTACGGTCCTACAGACCAGGTTTCGATTCCCTGCTCAGCCATGAAAACCCAATTGGTGACCTGGGGCATTTTATACACTAGAAAACCTCATGATAGAATCACCTTAGGATCGCCATAAGTTGGAAACAACTTGAAGGCACGCAACAACAAGCATATCACCAACTAAGAATAGGTATTTAAGTTCCAACAATCCCCAGGGTTTCCCTGTCTGACTTTTTTAAAAAAAGAACATACGAAGCAAACATGTCATTAGGAAGAAAAATGCAACACCTCAATTAAGAGCTATCAGGTAAGTGCTTAAGTCTTTAGTTAGGGGGAAAATGGGTTCATTACTGCATATACAGCCTGCTCATCCACCCATAATACAGTCAAACCAATGACATCTTATGATATCTTGTGGGCCCATTCAATATTATTATTTATTCTAAAAATTGTACGCTTCCCAAATACAGCTCCAAGAACGCTCTACCTATTTGCCAAACTGTTCCCAATAGTAAGAGTATGGACAGAAAAAGTTGTACTGTATCAGTTCCATGGTCCATACTCTCCAGAATAGCACACTGTGGCTTCCAATCACTGGAGATATGTTCCTACTCTCAGTAGGTATACCACCCAGAACACTGTTTTTTGTTATATGATTGCTTGAAATCTGCAAATTTGGCAGCGGAGCATACAATTCACTCAGCAACCATTTTGAATCCAAATGATATACTCTTAAATGTATGTTGGACATGCATTATCATGTTCAACTGAACTGATGGGTATCTGGAAGACACAGGTTAGATCTATTAATCTTCCCTGTTATACAGAGAAACATGCAACATAAATTATATACTCTACAGAGTCTACAGACAGGGAATTGTCTTTTTTGGCCTACTAACATAGCACTATCCCACTGTTTTACATTCAGTCCAGATCAGATGCAAGATTAAAACAAAAGTCAAAATGGGACACTGGTACATGTAAAAGGCATCAGCACATTACCACAGTCTTGCAATTATCACCCCGGGGGGCTGTCAGCAATGTATAGCTTAAACTGTCCAACCAGCTCACCTTCCCTGTGCAGTATTTCCACATTTCCTGCATAAGCACGCACAGTGCACAGCAACATTTAAATAAAAACTATGTTGGTCAGCAAAATATTATTCTAACCAATTTAAGTATTCCCGACAAAAGCTGCCACAGAGCAAATAGAATTCTTGCACGGTGACATATTACTTCTGATTTTATTCACAGAACAGGAGCTAATTTCTAAATGGAAGTGCTATTTTCCACAAACCAGTTAACACTGAGCTCTAGATTTCAGCAAGGTACTGTGTTTGCTTGCAAACAGTACAAAATAGGAGTGACTTGATGGTGTGGCAATATAGACCATCTTCTGGATTAAGAAAAAAAAAACCCTCTAAAAATGCAAAGCAAGACGAACTGTGATAGAAGACAACAGAGGCTAAAACATAACACCTTAATATAAACAACAGTGTAAGGAATATATAGCAACACCTACCTCCCAGAAGGCCAAAGTATTAAAAAAAAAGTTTTTACTGAGAGAAAGCAAGACTGCGACTACTTCGCTGAAAGATAGAATCTTTCTGACATATAGTGGAACAATAAAGTTCATGACAGGGTCCAGCCTTATTTGGTATTAGGGGCAATCTAATTACATTAAAGCCCCCTTTAGAAGATATTTATAAATTCCCTCAGCTGATTCTGTGGAACAGCCCAACAGATAATTCTGCAACACACAGACACAGCAGTGGCAGATGCATAAGTTTGCTTTACGACTGCTACCACCACACAGCAAACCCTGTAAGGCTGTGCTTAGGTTTTCCTCAGAGGTTTTCCACCATCTCTGCTCTTGTTAGCAGGCCTTTTTATTACCTGCAGCTCTCCAGAAATCCTGGTTTCTAACTCAGCTCTGTAATTGGGTCAAATGTTTGATTGTGATAGCCCTGGCCTTGGTCATCCCACTATCACTTTATAAGGACACTTGTCCCCCACCAAAATTTCAGGAAACCCTCTGGATCCACCAAAGGCTGGTCATCACAATAGGTCATCCACTGCTGCCAGGGCTATTAAGTGATCACAACTCCAAACTAAATTAGGTAACAGTCTGCCCATGACAAAGTCATTACACGCTTGCTTAAAACAAGGTCAATGTTTTATTTTTAGTATGTTTGATTAAGCAGCAGTTAGGCAATTAAGTACTATCAAAGTGTTAAATAACACTATTATAACTACAGATAGGACTGGAAACATCTTGAATTATCTGAATATGTGAAAAAGCAGTCTTCTTAACCACTGCCCTCTGGTCAGCCATGGGTAGGGAGGGATGAGACAGTGCCTGTCCAACAGCCACTGGGAAGTGTACAGTTATTCCTGCACATAACACCAAGGATACCATTGTACCACTGACGGTATAATTCCAAACAAGACGTTTTGAGGGAAGGTATGGGATAGAAGTAGCTTTGGATAGGCTAGATAAAGCCTCTTCATTTGCTAGAGAGGCCCCAGGCAGAATCCCACCATGTCTGTTTGGAGCTGGCATAACTAATCCTTCCCTTTAGAATAAGGAAGAGGTTAAAGGACAAAAGGATGTGAAGTCTCCCTGCCCCAAATCTCCCACTGTGGCTAGCATGAACTGGGCACAGCTCTGAAGGCAGTGGATGACCTCCAAACTCACAACCTCAGCCCCAAATCCAACTTCAGGCTGCAGCGACTGCTTAGAAAATGAAAAGAAAAATGCTTAGCTTTATATTAAACTGCAGTACTACACATTAGAGAGCGAACACTTTTTTTTTCTCCTGAAAACTTCAACAAAACACCCCTAAAGTGTTTTGCAGAAAAGGCCCCACTACAGAGATGGCTCAGCCTTGCTTTATTGTTATAGCACATAAAAGGGTGGTTCATAGAGCATCAGGCATTTACCAAGACCTTTAGCACTGGACAGGATCAATTTCCACCTTCACCTCCCCACTAGCAACTCTGTACAAAGTCTTTTACAAGCCTGAAAAGCAGTGAACAGAAACCATGCCTTGCGGAAAAACTAGACAAAATGAAGCACATATAAAACTGGATGGAGACGGTAGCACGGTATTGTCTAGTCAGCAGGAACTGTGAAACAGTGATCCAAGACATTTTAGGAACAAGTAGTTAATTTATGAAGTCAAACCTTTTGTCCTATCTATCTTGCCCCAAATACTGGAATGCTGTACATTTGAACTTCAGGATTCTAATAGTGATGGAATTTAAAGACTTTAACATGCTCGTGGCAGGTTTCACAGCTACAGAAAGAATGCAAAATACAAGAGTATCGTTTTGGTCTGTATTAAGTGAACTAGTAAACTTAAATATAAGAAATAAAAAAGAGAGTCTAACTCTGATCTTGAAGCCAAGTATAGGTATGTCTAGAACTTGCCATCACAAGCCACTGTACAAACTCAGTTCCCATGGCTAAAATAAACATAAACACAGGCCACACAATTAGTTTGTTCTTCACAAGGTAGAGTAATTAGTGTTTGCACATTATAAAAATATTTTATATACTACTGTTTAATAAAGCACAAAACTCTCCCAAGAGACAAACTACAATGATGGAACAAAGTCTATTTACTTGAAGCTCCTGCTATATATCTTTAAAATGCAATTACAGATTATGCTATGAGGAGAGAGATGTTTCTGCTTCATAAAATTCCTGTGTGCTTCCATGAACAGAAAAAGTGAATACCAAAGAAACTTGATTAACTACAGCTCCGATTTCATTGTAGCACATTCGAAATATTTATAAATCTAAAAACAAAAGGTAACACTTTAGCTGAAAACAAACTAAAGCCATGTGATTGAAGGAATACAGTGTATTACTTAGCACTACCACAAAGCAAGCTAATGTTAATCCATTAAGCATATTACAGTTTGGCAAATTAGAGTTAGATTAAGAGGACTATCTAATTTCCCACAACATGAGTGCATGTTATATATTGTTTCACTTAAAAGGATGTGATCACAAGTGGCCAAAAAGTGCTTATTTAAAACTCCCAAGAACTCAAAATAGACAACGAGGATGTACTAAAGAGCAAGGCACTGATTCACAACAGTGCTTTACAAAAAAGATCTACCATAAAGGTCTTAATTCAGTTTTCTAAAAAATGTGCATTTCAGACAAGGTATTTTCTAAAACTTCCATCTAGTCAAGTTACACAAAGCACACGGTGCTACACAAAAGAGATGGATGCTGCACTAAGTTCTAGAATGCAGGTGCTTTGGTGGGGAAAAAAAAAAACCAAAGGATTAAAATGTCTGCAGTCTACTATATAAAAACCATACATATCTTTTTTAACATTCCTAATCGTTTATGAGCCATTGGAAGGTAATAGCAAGGATGTACATAGTTGCCAAAATGCTTGACATTGCAAGGACCTAAGAGGCCTACAAGAGCTCAGTGTGGGTCTATAGCGTGTAGAACAACAGTAATTTAGCAGAAACAATACCAAAAACACAGCAGGATTTCATGCACTTCCAACTGCAAACCATTTACAATAAAGGGGAGGAGGGGAATACATTGACAAGCCTCCTGGCAGGCATTTATCCTTGTATTTGAAAACACAGGAACAGGCCAGCCAGCAAATCAGTTTGACACACAATTGATATTTAAAACACAGATCATTTCAATTCCACTTAACATCTGAAAGGGCAAGGCAGGGGAAAACACACACACACACAAAAGGGAAGAAAAATAAAAGCACAATCACCCCATGGGGATTCTTACCTATTCCATAGGCTTTTGCACAGATCCATTGTAGATTAGCAGCTATTTTTGCTCGGGCTGAATCATAGAGTTCCAATGGAACGATCTCAGCTGCGCTATCTGTTAGAGCATCCATTTTTCTTCTTGTGCTATCCCCACCAGCACAAACATTAACATCCACCATCTGAAACAAAACAAAACAAAAAAAAATAAGAAATCTGTCCTAGCACTCTAACACTACAATTTACAAGGCATATAGCAGGTTGATATGCACAACACTGAGCACAGATCCTTCAGCTGCGGAAACACCAGAGATTTCTTTCCCCCTTTATCTGCTAGCGTTTGGCCTAAGAGCAAAGCTCAACGTGAAGCAGTCAGGCGGCACAATGCTTTGATTACATATATTAATTAAAACTTACAGAAACAAAGGAAACTCTCTCTCTTAGAGGTACAAAGGAATATAAAGGAACGACATACACAATTCAGTCTTGCCGCACAATGAGTTACCAGCCTGACAACACAAACAGGTACCAAGCAGTTTACTGAAGGAGAAAATTCTCTCATCATCTGATTTCTCCAACAATAGAATGGGGGTAGTAAGGTAGCACAGCAGGGGAAGGCAGCAACAGAAGGCGGCAGGCCTAAGGTCCCCTTGCTCTTGCTATACCCTTGTCTCTTTCCTTCATCCTACCCCTAAGAGGGATCAAGCGGCTGGCTGAGATGAACAGAAGCACCAGACACCCTGAGGCAAGAGGATAAAGCGAGAGGGCAGAGCACAGAAGTCCTTCCACCAACGTCTCCCTTGTCCCTCTTGCCAGCGTGCTCCTACAGAGTGGCAAAAGGAAGGTGTCTCGACATACCTTTCCTGCCAGAGTCTTGCTCCCCAACAAAGACAACAAAGGACATCTCCTCAGCACCTTCCTTCTCATCTATCTCATTCTCCTTTCTGCTGTCTCATTATCCTCTGTTTTCCAAAACACCCCATCTTCTTCTGCCAGTTGTCTCCAGCCACCGTTATCACCTCCCCTAAGAATGCAGGACATCATTACAGTTGTGATTGTTATTATTATGGTAACTCCCTCCGCTTCAGAATTAGTTTCTACCAAATATATCCCCACTCCCCCTTAAAACCCCTTACGCGTGACCTACCAGCTCTGCTTCAGATCTAATCCCTACAACTGCCTGCCCCAAACACACCCCAGTTTCCTATTAGCCCTCCTTTACACCAAACCGCCCCTAACCCAAATCCTTATTATATTTGCCCCCAAATCCCTGTCCTTCAGCACTTTTCAGACAACTTGATTCAACATTTCATAAAAATAGACTATACACATAATATAATATGACACGGACAATGACTAAGATGCTAATATTACTTTTCAGCCCTCTTGCCAATCTTCTGTATAGAAAAGATCCAGCACAATCTCTTAATGGTCTCAGTCTTCCTTCCACTTCCTTCCCAACTGTTCGGGCTGCTGCCCCTCGCCTCCCCATACACACCTCAACCCTTACTTAGCCCTCTCCCACTTATACCCCTTTGACCACCTCTCCCCCAATTGCCCCATAACTCTTTTTAGCCCACTGCACACATTAATAACCTGATCCCTCGTTTGCACACTATCCTGGCCCACCCATGCCACTACCCACATCCACTGGTTGCCCCAAGAACTGACCCACAATTCTGACTGTTACAAGAAAGTTATGTACACAATCCTTTGTCCTGATGCTTACGTACCTCCGGCACTTCCCACCCCCTTAATGCCCTGTACCTCATTAGGCCACACAAACAATAAATAAAAACCTTCTCCAAATTCTGTCTGTGATATTCCATGTCTAACTTTTGCCCCTAATCTCTATCCACCACCTTATCCAATCACGATGACAGTAAAATCCTTTTATTTCTACACAGACGCACAAACTACTTTAAAAACCCGAAGCTCACGCTCCAACACGACAAACCATTCCCAAGAGGTCCCACAGTTCCAGTTAGTCCCAAATATGCACACAAGAACCCACTCCCCTCAAAATATCTTGGCCCAGCCATTATAAATCCCAGTTGGTTCCCCAATGCCATCAATCCATCACACACAACAACAACAACCCCCCCAAGAAAACCCTGGCCCACCCCCTTTACACACTCTTGCCCCCTCCCATACAATGGACCCCTGACAACAATGCTCAGACCTCCGGCTCAAACACACTGGCCCTCCCATTAAATATCCCAGGACTTGCTCCTTAATGCCTATCTGTTCCTTACACACAATGACCAACTCCCCCTCTTCCCCCCAAAATAAAATCCTGGCCCACCCATACTTACACACTACAATCTGCCACACAATGCTATGAACCCCTTGCACACAAAAGCCACCTCCTCCCCCCAAAAAAAGAATTTCCTGGCCCATCTGCACCCCCATTCACACACCCCAATTTGTCTCACAACACCATGAGCCCCTGCACACAATAACTAGAGCCCCCAAACACACACACAAAAATTGCTGGCCTATCAACACCCCCCATACAAACACACCAATTTGTCTCGCAACACCATGAGCCCCGGCACACAATAACCAGCCCTCCCCTCTCTCTATAGGGGTATACATGCATACACACACACTCTCACACACATGTATCTGTACAGACACACATCCACACAGATACATACAAAATATCATTTTAGCACACACATGTATCGAAGTGTGAGTGTATCTCTGTGGGATCTGGTTATTTTGTGTGGAAGACTGATAGCTTCATGGAGCAGAAACAGGGAGATACAATGGGTGGGCCAAGGGATTTTTTTCCCCCAGGAGAGAGGGTTATTGTGTGTATGTGTGTATCTGTACCTGTGTATGTATGTATACATGTGTGTATACATATATATAAATATAAATATATATATATATGAACGTGTATGTGTATATGTATGCACGTGTGTGTGTGTATGCGCGTGTGTGTATATATATATGTGTGTGTGTGTATATGTGTGTGTGAGTGTGTGTATATGTGTGTGTGTATATATATATATGTGTGTATATGCGTGTGTGTATATATATGTGTGTGTGTGTGAGTGTGTGTATGTGTGTGTGTGTGTATATATATATGTGTGTGTGTGTGTGTGTGTATATATATGTGTGTGTGTATATGTGTGTGTGTATATATATGTGTGTGTGTATGCATATATATATATATATCTATATCTATATTTTCATTCTTGGCCCACCCACCTCTCCTGAACCACCCCCAAACACCCCCCAGTCCCTCACACACAACAACCGCCTCCCCCCTCAGAATCACAACACTCCCCCCAGCAGCTCCCCCTCCTCGGGCCCCTCAGACCCCAAAGACTCCCCTCTTTTTTTAAAAAAAAAAGCCCCCGCCGTCCCCCTCCCCCCGGTTCTCCTCCTCCAACTGACAGAACCAGCCCTTCCTTACCCCTCCCCCCAGCCGCCCCACCGGCCCTCCCAGACCCAACTGCCGCACTCCCCCCCCGCAAGTTAAAAAGGAAAGCGCGCCCGCAGCTACCTCATCGCCGCCGGCGGCCCCGCCACCACAGCACCACCCCCGCCAGTGCCTCCGTCGCTGAGGCGTCCCCGGTGGCGGCGGCGGCGGCCGCGCCCAGGCCTGAGGCGGCGGGGGAGCGGGGGGACGGCGAGGACGGCGGGAGGGGTCCGGCGGAGGGGGGCGGGGAAGGGGGGAGGCGGGCGGCGCCGAGCCCAGCGGCTTCCTCCCTCCTCTCGGCCGCCGCAACCACCGGGCGGCCTCTGGCTCGGCTGAGGGAGAGAGGGAAGGAGGCGGGCGGGGGCGCGCATGCGCGGACGCGCTCGGTTACACTCCCACCACCTAAGCGGGCGAGCGCCTCCTCGGCGTGCGCGCGCGCGCCTCGGGAGGGGCGGAGCCTCCCGCTTTCTCAACGTTCTCTGGGCTTAGCGCGCGCCTTCCCCGCATGCGCCGGAGGAGGAAGAAGAAGGGGGGAAAAAAAACTTGACACCGGGTTGGAGGAACGTGAGCGCGCAGGCGCGCCGGCTTTCTTCTTCTTCTTTATACAGTAAAGGGGTTGACGCGCTTCCTCAAGGCGCCCTCGCGCCGGGGAGCCCGCAGGCGCATGCGCGAAAGGGAGACAAGGAAGGCAAACGGCTTTCTTATTCTTCACTCCGCCTCCTTCGCCTGCCTTGGCAACTGGTTTCCTAGGGAATGAGATGGAAACGGGGAAAGGTTGGCGGAAGGAGGAGGAGGAGGAGGGGGGGCTTAGCCCTGGCGCCAGCCAATGAGGTGGCTCGCCGGCCCGTGAGTGACTCAGCGGTGGAGCGCGGGCGCGCGCTTGAGGCGGGCCCGCCTCCCTCAGACATTTCAGCCACATGGGTTAGCTAGTTGAAGGAAGGAGGGGAGGCTGCTGGGCTTTGGAGTTGGCTCCTAGGTTGGAGTTACAGTACGGCAATGGCGCCCCTAACCACCCATTTTAGGAGAACAAGTGGACTCAGTAGTTCGCCCCCATCTGTAAAATGGGCACATTTTTTTTTAAAAAAAAATCTTCAATTGTTCAGGGGGATGAAACAAACTGGTGGGGCCATTGAGGCTTCCGGATTGAAAGGGTCAAAAGGGTGAAAAGGGGTACAAAAAAAGTGAAAGAGAAATTACTGATAAAAATAATCCACGCTTTGGGTCATAGTTAGAGATTCGACAAGCAAAATATCCTGGCCCAATTTTAAAAAAGGACTAAAGACTTCTCTCTTCTGGCAGGCCTACCCTGTCTGGTTTTAATTGTGCTTTTAATTGTATTTTTAATCGTACTTTTAACAGCATTTTAATTGTATTGTGATATGGTTCAATTATGGTATGTTTGTTTAAATTCTTCTATGTGTATTTTAACTATATATTAAAATACATGTATTTTAATATAGGTATAGAAATGTTTCGAAATACATGCTATTTGTAAGTTGTTCGCCGCCTCGATCCATATGGAGAGGCGGGATACAAATAAATAAATAAAAATAAAACTATGACTTTTAAGTCCCATCTGTTCTACAGTCTGTCTGGAGCCTTGGAGAGAGGCGGGTAATTAATAATAATAATATAATGGATGATGATGATGATATGAATGATGATAATATATCATCATCCATGGGGGCTGAGGGAGGGTAGGAGGGGGTACTGTTACAATTATAGAAAGATATTATAAGCTGTCATTTGTAATCTATTTTATATTGGTTACAATATAATCAATTGTATATTGATTTTATATTGATTACAATATAATCAATTGTTTTTTATTTTAAATATTATATTTAAAATAAAAAACATCAAAAATTTGCTCTGGCTGGTGTATTTTGCTCACACAGGAACCCCGTGAGGTAGATCAGGTGGAAGGAAGCATCCAACAGAGTCGCAAAGTTAATTTTTTAATTTAGAAGGGACGAGCAACTGGATCTCCCACATACCAATCCAACACTGACCGCCATTTTATGGAATTAATGCAATATAGGGTAAGTGAAAAGAAGTTCTTGGATGGTTGACAGGCAACAAATGATCCATCTATCCATATATATATATATACATAGAGGAAGGAGAGGGCTTGTTTTCTGCTGCTCCGGAGACCAGGACAAGGAGCAATGGATTCAAGCTGCGAGAAAGGAGATTCCACCTGAACCTCAGGAAGAACTTCCTGACAGTCAGGGCTGTCCGGCAGTGGAATCTGCTGCCTTGGAGTGTGGTGGAGTCTCCTTCCTGGGAGGTTTTTAAGCAGAGGCTGGATGGCCATCTGTCAAAGGGAGTGCTTTGAGGGTGTTCCTGCATGGCAGAAGGGGGTTGGACTGGATGGCCTCTGGGGACTCTTCCAACTCTACATTTCTATGATATTTGAAGGGATGTCATGTAGAGGAGGGAGCAGGCTCATTTTCTGCTGCTCCAGAGACCAGGACAAGGAGCAATGGATTCAAGCTGCAGGAAAGGAGATTCCACCTGAACCTCAGGAAGAATTTCCTGACGGTCAGGGCTGTCCGGCAGTGGAATCTGCTGCCTCCATGGAGTGTAGTGGAGTCTCCTTCCTTGGAGGTTTTTAAGCAGAGGCTGGATGGCCATCTGTCCGGAGTGCTTTGAGGGCGTTCCTGCATGGCAGAAGGGGGTTGGACTGGATGGCCTCTGTGGTCTCTTCTAACTCTACATTTCTATGATTCTATATACACATTCAAGTTATACTCCACTCTCCCTCCCTCTCACACATCCCAATTCATTCTTACAACAACCCTGCGAGGTTGATCACACTCAGAAATGGTGACGAGCCCATAAACAGTGTCCAATGGCCTTTATGACTACTTGCAGAATTTAATCTGGTCTTTACAGGTATAAAATCACATACAAGGCACCCAGTTATAAAAATATTACGTCCATCAGTCATCAGGCTTTTGCATTGCAATTCCACAGATGTCTGCTTGGAAGTAATAGCTGTGTCTGGTGGGGTTTACTCCCCAGTAAACGTGTTTAGCCCAGTAGTCTCAGCCAATTAATAGTCAGCGCATGAGCCGAAACAAAATTCAGCTGATGATGAAGAAAAAAATGTAGGACTTCTCTTCATTGGCATTTAAATGATGCTCACGCACCTTGCAATGGCGTACCTTTTAAAATCTTTTCCCCATTTTTCATGCATAGCATGGAACTCCTTTTAAAGAGGGCACTTGCTATCAGCTGTTTTTATAAAGTGTATTAAAAACAATATTTTTTTAAAAATAAAATCTGCTAGCTGATTAATTGGAGGGACTTTTTTTAGGCTGTTAACATGTTTTTAATTGCTTAATCTGTTTAATCTGCTTACTGCGGCATCCCTTCTATTAACAAACACCGTAGCGTTTCCGCAGGGTCCGGGCTATCCTAGAGAGAGAGTGAGGCGGCCGCCTCGGACAGCCGTGTCTGGATGGCATGAAAAGACACAGAATGTTGCTTGCTTAAATAACAACAATATAATAAAATGCCTAAAGAGAGAGATATTATTGTATGGTTAGACAATCAGGATGGGGGAAATGTGCTCGTGGGACCTTCTGACCCACGAACCGAAATATCTTTGCAGGCTTTGTTTACTATGAAGCTTGATTTGGGTGGGTTATGGGAGCGTTCTCTCCAACATTTCGTGGGTGCAGACCAGAACCCGTGGCCAAGCAACAAGGTCCTACACTTGGGTAGAAAAAATGGAATCCACAAATATAGGATGGGGGACACGTGGTTGGGTAGCAGTATGTGTGAAAGGGATCTAGGAGTCTTCATAGACCACAAGCTGAACATGAGTCAGCAGTGTGATGCGGCAGCCAAGAAAGCCAATGCAATTCTCGGCTGCATCAATAGGAGTATGGTGTCTAGATCGAGGGATGTACTGGTACCACTCTACTCTGCATTGGTTAGACCTCATCTTGAATACTGTGTCCAGTTCTGGGCACCCCAGTTAAGGAAGGACATGGTCAAGCTGGAGCAAGTCCAGAGGAGGGCAACCAAAATGGTGAGGGGCCTGGAAGCCATGAAGCCCTATGAGGACAGACTTAGAGAGCTGGGGATGTTTAGTCTGCAGAAGAGAAGGTTACGAGGGGACATGATAGCCATGTTTAAATTTTTGAAGGGATGCCACGTAGAGGAAGGAGAGGGCTTGTTTTCTGCTGCTCCAGAGACTGGGACAAGGAGCAATGGATTCAAGCTGCAGGAAAGGAGATTCCACCTGAACCTCAGGAAGAACTTCCTGACGGTCAGGACTGTCCGGCAGTGGAAGATGCTGCCTCGGAGTGTAGTGGAGTCCCCTTCCTTGGAGGTTTTTAAGCAGAGGCTTGACGGTCATCTGTCGGGAGTGCTTTGAGGGTGTTCCTGCATGGCAGGGGGTTGGACTGGATGGCCCCTGGGGTCTCTTCCAACTCTACATTTCTATGATTCTATGATTCTACTTTCAGCGTCCTGTGGAATTCTGGGATTTGTGGTTTACTGAGGCCAAAGTGCTCTCTGGCTGAAGATTCTAAATTTCCCTCCCTAAACTCCAAAGCCCAGGATTCCCTAGGATGTTGAAAGTGCAATAATAGTGCTATAACAGTGTAGTGCGGAAATGGCCTCAGTTTGCAGCAACTGTATTAAACTGGGGATGAAGGGGAAGAGGAGAGAGAAACCGGGACATTGTAAAAGCAGATGAGGAAATAGGAGATAGCAGATTAATTGGGACTCTCCAAATCAGGACAGTTTGAGTATGCCATTTGGTGTTCTGTCTCCAGTGGGTAAATGTTTTGCTCCTCCTGCTACCCCTTGCCATGGATTTGCAACGTGGCACGGTCTTTTCTAAGTCCAGTTAAATGAATGTATTGCAAGCCAAAGCCTTGCTGTTGTTGATGCTCTCAGCATGCCCTAGTTAGGTCTCAAAATGGGCTTTTAATAAGCCTAACAGGGGGAAGGGGCTGGCTGGTTACAGCATTAATCAATCTTTGAGTGCTGTGCTATTTTATGGAAACCAAGGGGGAGTCCACGTTGTGTCCCACTTTGCCGCAAGTCTGAGAAGCAAGAGACCTGGCCATAGTTGGGGGGGGGTTAAAAAAAATATTAGCCAGGCTGCTATGTGACCTTTTATGCTAAAGAAGTATTTCCCGGATATTATTTTTCAATCACTTATAGCCCACCCACGCTTTCTTCCTTAGGAGAGCAGAGTGCACTAAAAACAAGAATTCGATGTAAGCAGGCAGTAGCAAAACAATAGCAACGCTCACAGGAGCCAAATTTATCTGGGATCACTCAAAAGCCTGGTTTAAAAAGCAAAAAGAGCAGGGGGAAAATAGGAACAGGTCAATCAGAAAAAGGAATTTGACAGCCAGGGGCTGCTGCAGATAAGGCACATACTTTTTCTCACCTTCGTGAAACTTAAGAGTTGGGGTAAACACAGTGGGGGACTCATATGGACCCCAAAGTTTGGTTTTCTGTAGTCTTCATCCTCTCAGGACTGGAGAGGTTATTTGAAAAAGGTGAATTGCCTCTCTCATTTCCTGAGGCTGAGAATTCCAAACGCCCCTCCCGAAACTGCAAAGCCCAGGATTCCAGAGGATGCTGAAAGAGGAATAATAGCACTATAAGAGTCTAGTGTGGAAAGACCGACAGTTGCAATCTAAATTGGCAATGGATATGTTGCAGTGCTCTGCAGAATGACCCTCAACTTATCCAAGGGTGGTATCAAAATCCATAATTTTGGCCCCAAAACCTGCCCTCAACTTATATACGTGAGGTCAACTTACACACAAGTGTGTAGAAGGCAACAGCCATCATGCGCTGAAAGGTTTAATGTCTCCAGAGCTGCAGTAGTTTTTAAACCATGGCTTGGGTGGTCCCTTCAGAAAGTTAGCAGGGTTCCTTAATTAAAAGATCCAGCCTTCCGGGACCAAAAGTCTCCGTCAAATATAACTAACGTATCCCTAACATAATTGTATCGCTGTGCAGGTTTTAAAAGAGTCTGTCTGGATGGAATCTAGGATGAAAAAATGGGACAGTGGAGGCGAGGAAGGAGAGGGAGAAATCCAAATTCGGAAAGATGAAATAATTACTGATTTTCCTTCGTAATGTACTACCCCAGGGCCTGGGAGAGAAATTCTGCAGGTCCTTCAGCGCGTGCAAAGTAATGATAGATCCTGGTTAGGAAGGATACCATCAGAACTCAGAATGCACCCAGAATCCACACACGAGTTAATGCAGAATAGAAAGAGGTTTGAGTTTCTTCACTGCCTAAAAATAACGTTGGGTGTTGTTCCTCCTGCCATCAACCTGACACATGAAGAGTTGGGTGGAAATGAGAAACGTGTTCGGTTTCCCATCTTCCAGGAGGGCGAGGCTCAGCTGCACCCCTGCTATCTCTGGGACGAATCTCACGGGAAGCTGGTTTACCTCTCCCAGGTAGGGCTGAAAATGAACTGGGACAAGAACGGCTCCTGCATACAGACCTACACACTTAGTAGGTTCTAATTGGATCACCAGGGCCTTGCCTGCCGATGGCTCATGTCATTTATGATTAGTTGCTACTAGGCTTCTGTGGTATTTTGTCATGCACACCCACACCTGTATCCCAAATCTGGGTCTCCCAGGTGCATTTTCATTCTGCTCGGTCTGACATGTGTATTCTCATTCAGTTTCCCTGAAGCTGGTGAGCTGAGATGGAAACCCAGGCAGCCAGAAGATGCTTAAAAGCAGAGCTTGGAAAAGTTATGCTTTGGACTACAACTCCCATCAGCCCCAGCCAACATACTGGCCACGTGGAATGGGGGATTCTGGGCGCTGTAGCCCCCCAAAGCCATTTTTTTCGAGCTCCAGGCGTAGTGACCTACTTTACTTCTGTCGGAAGGGCTGCTGGAAGCCAGGTTTCGTCCAAAACAGGAGATGTTGAAGGGCAACACCTACTGGCATTACTAATGGTGAGGAATGCTGGGTGTTGCAATCCCACAGCATCTCGAGGGCTGGGTGATTCTTACCTCTGCTCCCTATATGGGCATCCTGTGTTCTGAAAGGCTTTCTGCTCCAAGTCTGGCTTAAAGAATTTAAATATATATATATATATGAAGAGGAAAAGCCACAGCATCAACCTTTTCCAGTCTGTTTTGCTACCTGAAAACAAAATGCATCCATCAATGTATGGAAGCTGATTGGATTGGGACCCTCTCCTCTGTCCTCAAACAAAAGCTGACCGGACTGGTAGTCAGATTTCACTTCAGCAGCGGGATAGCATCAATCCTCACATCTAAGGTGCCAAGACTAGTTTGGAGGGTCCAGACAGAGAAGATATGTGACATAGGGCCTTTCCACACTACACTGTTATAGTGCTATTATTCCACTTTCGACATCCTTGGAATCCTGGAGTTTGCAGTTTAGGGAGGGAGGAGCATTTAGAATTCTCAGCCAGAGAGCTCTTGGGCCTCAGTAAGCTACAAACCCCAGAATTCCATAGGATGTTGAAAGTGGAATAATAGCACTATAACAGGGTAGTGCGGAAAGGCCCATATGATGCTCTGTCCTCCAACAGGGGAAGCAGAGATTTCTTGTGGGGCAGCTACTGTGGTTCTACCGTATCTCCCATCTGAGGTGGTCACCTCATTCTACCTAATGGTAAGGCCTGCCATCAGTTCTAAACATTTGAATAACAGAGCAGAGGAGAGCATAGCCTATAATCCTCTTCCTTAATTTATGAGCTTATTTATTTAGTGTATTTATACCCCCCTCTTCAGCCACAAAGGCTCTCTGAGCAGCTTGCAAATTGTTAATTTGGCAGTTCCCTGTCCTCAGGGTTATAGTCTAAATTAATGCAGTGTGGTATATTCCATTTCTGCTCAAATGCCAGCAGCCTTTTCTAAATGTGCATCCAGACAAATAAATGAGCGTGATGTCAACTTTCCGCAGAGTGATCTTTTGTTTTCTTTTGGGGCGGATAGATTTCCTCTTTCCCGGAAATATGGCCACCCTTGTCTAGAGATGGTCCTACCATTAGGCAGAGTGTGGCAACCTCCTCAGGCAACAATTGCGGGAGGGTTGGGCAGTAGCTCTCTCCCTGCTTCGTCCTGGGGCCTTTCCGCACTACACTGTTCTGGTGCTATTATTCCACTTTCAACATCCTGTGGAATTCTGGGGCTTGCAGTTTACTGAGGCCCAAGAGCTCTCTGGCTGAGAATTCGAGATGCCCCTCCCTAAACTGCAAAGCACAGGATTCCAGGGTGTTGAAAGTGGAATAATAGCACTATAACACTGTATAGTGCAGAAAGGCCCCTGAACTCTCCTCCATTCCCCATGGCTGGGCAGATGTCACAAGGCCTCTTATGAGACCCCCAAAATAGCTGTTTCAAGATGCGGTGGAGGAGATCTAGCAGTCCAGTTACCTCTTGTACGTGGAATGGGGACAAAACACCACCTGGTCCTTTGCTTCGGTCAGTAAAATATCTTGCTTTGGTCCTTCATCCATTGGCACTGCTGGAGCAAACTTTCCAAAGCAGATCTTAAAGAGTGGACAGCTGTTATTACATGGGAGCCAACAGTCCTTCGCATACAAACCCAGTACATAAATGCTATCGATACGAAGGCATTTTCAACAGACTCCAGAGATGGCAATGTAGCATGCGGAAGGTGAACCTCTCAATGAATGAAGCAATTACTGATAACTGCATCATTACATTTCCAGAACCCTTGCCGTTCTGTCCGATAATTGCATTATAAAGACTGTCTCCATATTCCTTGGAATATTAATCTGATCTTTCTTCCTAAAGGGAGGAATTGGATAATGAACCATCACAGCCATTATGCTTGGTGGCAGTAGGGTAGATTTAATATATACATATATATATTCACACACACACACACAAATTGCCAAGGTTACAAATGAATTCGGAGTTGACTCCACATGTCACGTATGTTGTCATGGTAGTGCCTTCATAGTGAAAGGCTTTGCTTGGGAGGAAAAAAAAAAACTGTCATTTGAAAAAGAAAAATTTGTCAAAATTGGCAGAGGAGAAATAAAAAGAAAAGGAAACCTGCCAGAGAAGATGAAACAGACGTTGCAAAATATTAGAAGATACAATTAGAATTAGATTAGATGCAATTAGACGAGAACACAAACCACTGGGTTCGAATTCCAAGAAAAGAGATTTGACCTAAACGTTACCGAGAACATCTTTACTGTAAGAGTGTCGGGGAACAGAATAGATTCTTGCAGGGAAAAATCCCAAGAAAGGGTTGCCTTGTTGTTGCTGCATTCCTTCAAAGTTGTTTCCAACTTATGGCCACCTTAAGGTGAATCTATCACAAGGTTTTGGTTTGTTCAAGGGAGATTTGCCTTTGCATTCCTTGTGGCTGAGAGAGTGTAACTTGTCCACTGGGCTTCCATTCTGTCAAACAGAGATTCAAACTTTGGTCTCTGGAATCACAGTCCAGTGCTCAAACCACTACGCACACGGCCACTTCCGCACTATATTGTTATAGTGCTATTATTCCACTTTCAACATCCATGTTGGCTCTCAGGGTTGCTGCAATTCAGAAACTTTAAGGAACACAATAACAGCAGTGCCACAAGCCTCTTCTTTCCTCTTTTCTTCTGTATTTTTTATGCTGAAATAGGCTGACACATAACTGTCTCCTTGAACAGTGTTATTTTTCAGACTTAAGCCCGAGGGCAGAGACTATCTTGTTTTGTCTATCGATCTGTCAGCCTCTCTGGGAGTAACAATGGTTCAACTAAATAATCATAATTAATTGTTGGAGAAGGGGAGTGGTTCAAGCAGCCTCACATTGAGTCACTCCTAGGCTCTCTCCTGTTGCGTGTGAGCCCAAATGAAATCAATGCTTCCTTCAGAGTAAATGCAGACAGCAAGCTTGGGGGGACCTCTTTCAGCCAAAAAGGACCAATTTCAGAGCAGATTGTAGGGCGTGCGGCGGGAATGGGAGGAAGCAAAAGCAAAAGGTTTGTTGTGGTGACCCATAAGTCAGAAACAACTTGAAAGCATGCAACAAGAGAGAAAAAAACCTTTAATCTTCTTTATAAGGTCTACAAAAGTAGGCCATTTCTGCACTAGATTGTTTTAGTGCTATTGTTCCACTTTCAACATCCTATGGAATCCTGGTGTTAGCAGTTTCGATGCAGTTTCGACATGGTTTCGATGCTGGGTGTCCATGTTCACCACCATGCCTCAGCCTCCTTCCCACGAACACACACGCAGATTTTGGTATTTGTGTTTTTTCCACTTTTTTGGGGTCCTGTGCCCCTAACTCTAGAGAATGTAGAGGGCCAACTGTACTGTGAAAGTGACTTCAGAATCTAGAGCCTGAGTCTTCAGGGATGTCATCCGGCCAGGACTTGGGGAAAGACATTTACGGCTCTGCTTAGGAATGAGAGCGCTTCCAAACATAGCAGTGCCAGGGCCTGCTCACCATGCGTTGAAAGAAGTGCCACTCAGTTGCATTTGCATTTAAATATAAGGAGATGAGATCACTCCACACAGAATGTAAAACAAGCAAACACATCAGATCATTTGGTAGTTGTTCTTCCTCCAGTTGGAGTTCTCTGTGGCTTAAACCTTACCGTAACTCCCTCTGAATCAACTGGATTTATCTTTGTCTTGATTCACCACTGGTTCCATTCTAGCAGGGAATTAACCTGTGTAGTTTGCAGAAGAGAAGGTTAAGAGGGGACAGGATAGCCACGTTTAAATATTTGAAGGGATGTCGTGTCGAGGAGGAAGTGGGCTTGTTTTCCACTGCTCCGGAGACGAGGACAAGGAGCAATGGATTCAAGCTGCAGGAAAAGAGATTCCAACCTAGGAAGAAATTCTTGATGGTCAGAGCTGTCCAGCAGTGGAATATGCTGCCTCGATGGAGTGTGGTGGAGTCTCCTCCTTCTTTGGAGATTTTTAAGCAGACGCTGGATGGCCATCTGTTGGGAGTGCTTTGAGGTCAGTTCCTTTATGGCAGGAGGTTGGACTAGATGGCCCCTGGGGTCTCTCCCAATTCTATGATTCTATGAACAGTTTTCCAGGCTATCTATCTCTCCTTCTCTTCCCCCACCCCAATATTTATACTCATGCCTCAGGCTTTTCCTACACAAACTTCAGTCTCGCATGGAGTGACCTTCCAAAGAGCAGCAGCATGGTGCCCCCTGTGCCATGCTGCCCAGTGAGGCGTGCTGCTTGCTGGGCAAGAGAGAGGGCTGGCTAGCGGCATGCATTCCCTGAGTCACACAAAGGCAGGGGGGAGAGGCACATTGGCAGATGCCAGGAAGCACTGTGAGCATCAGCCAACATCCCCATGGCAACGGCACCAATGACAGTCTCGCAAAGTGACATCACAAGTGGCAGAGGGAAGCGCCGGCGATATTTCCTAACAGGAGCGATCAGTGTCTATTACTGCAGCCGGCAGAGCTGACAATACAACATGGGAAATGCCCTAGCGGCTGGCTTTCAGCAAAGGTACAAAGAGACAGGAAGAAACAGAGATGTGGCCTGATTTTTTTGTAGCTGAAGATGACAGATCCAAACTGGTTTTCCCTTTCCCCAAAGAGGGGAATCTGGTGTATGCGTCTGGTTCATTCTTCCAGTTGACAGCCACTCCCGCCCCCAAATTGTGCAGCTGATATTATTTTATTCTGCATTTCCCACCTGCTAAGCTCATCTACCAGACAAGGGCAGGGAAGGTGAGACACAACGGAATCATAGAGCTGGAAGAAACCACAAGGGCCATCCAGCCCGAATTCTCCCCAAAGTGTAAGAAACTGGAAACCTTGACCTGGGATAGTTTTGTAATGGGATTATAATTGGCAGGTTGTTTAACAGGACCAGCTTGTTATGCTTGCCAGACATTGCTGTGGTTGTATGTTAGCACAACTCACATCCCGATTAAAGCTCTGAACACACAGAGATGCAAGAGCAGACTGGCTTTGCTGATCAGCCCCCACATTCAGTTAGTCTCCCCAATTTCAGCTTTCATCATCTCCGGCAGAGGTGCCCAGTTCTGCTCTCTAGGTAGCTGCTGAGCTGATATGGAATAGTCATTAATATTCCGGCTTCTTAAGAGTTTAAAACAAAGATAGCACATGAGGTCTAGGAGTGGATGAGGGCAGAAGCTTTTGTTGGTGAGTTCAACAGAGAAGGCAATAGGCATGTTGAAATGTTGCTCAGGAGAAAAGCTTAGAAAAGTTGCTTTTTTTGGACTGCAGTGCCCATGCTGACTGGGGTAATACTTGGAATAGTAGCCTATGGTTCTCATGCACTAAGCTTTGGTCAAATGTTGGTCTATAGCCCTTGTACTTGTCCTTGAGTCTTCAATGAAGAAGAGGGGGGTGAATAGCCCTAAGTGACCATTGCAGATGTGTGCATGTATGAATGAATAAATGGTGAGCACAAATAGTATTTGGGTGTTGGGTGTGAAGGCAAATTACGATGTAATGTGAGAAAACTAAGAACCTCATAGAATTACAGATCCCAGAATTCTATAAGAGGGAACCAAGCTTATTAAAGAGGGATCAAACCACTCTTCAGTGTAGATACACACTAAAAAGCAACAATGAATGCAATGGGTAACTTACTATTTTAAGAGTGTAGTGATTAACAGTAAAAGGTACAGATTACCCCCTTCCCTGACCGAGTTACACAGACCTATGGCAAGGATTCCTTTGGAAAAGTAACTTTCCAAGTTTTTATAAATATAGTTGCCATTTGTCCTGTTCTGCAGAGGACAGTTTGATCTCTGAAAAGAAGTCAGAGGAAGGTGCCCCGGTGGATCACCTACTTGTATAGCTTTCCGCACTATAATATAAGATATATTTCTCTGTACAATAGGTCTGTACATTCACTAGGGTTGGGGCACAGGACCCCTGCAGATGTGGAAAAACTGTAAATACCAAAATGTGTGGGCGCCTCTGTGGGAAGGGGGCTGAGGCATGATGGGGACAGTGAGTACCCAAGGTCCAAACCAGGTCAAGGAACGGAGTGGGAAAGGGGGTGATATGTTGGCCCTATACCTTCTATCTTACCTATCTCCTTCCTTGGGGGTGGGGATGGCATCGAGAGAGGGCTTGTGGTGCTGAGAAATTGGGCTGCAAGCTATCCTTAGCTGGCCAAGAAGGAGCTGGTAGAGGAAGAGGACTAAGAGGTGTCTTTTTTTTTAAGGGCTGGCCAGCCTGATCAGAGTAACTGAGAAAGAAGGTTCCCCTGGAAAAGAAGCGGGGGTTGAAGTAACTCACAAATAATCACAACCATGAAACGCAAACCCACAAACATGGAGGGCTGAGTGTACATTAGCCTATCTAACTTTGCATCTTGTTGGACATCTGTGTCTTCTTTGGGGAGAGATACACTGCTTCCTTTTTTGGCAGTACATATGTACACATAAATAATATGCAGCATAATAGACGGTTGGTCCTTACTTTTCATGTCTCTTCCTTTTCATGTCGCTGCCGAAGCAGAGCAAAGCAGCCACGGAGCACATCAAACGGATAAGGGAAGAATACTGGGTCACGGGACACCTCCTCCTTTCCCTCCACCATTTCCAAATGAGCTGAGATGAGGGGCCGTCTGGTTCGGGAGGAGAACTCATCAATCCAAAACATCTGCCCTCTGGGGTGAAAAACAGAGGAGGGGGGTAGAGGAGAGAAAGACATGCTCATCTATTGTGTCGCAGACTCCTAATTGGGGGCTTTTACCATCAAATATTTATCACTGCTTCCAATTTGCACAGAAAAGAATGTTACTGCACTAAAAAAAAGATATAACCCTGGTTAAATCCTGCTAGGCATGTAGGAATCATTTGTTATCATTCGAAGGAAGGCTTTCTTTTGCTCTTAGGAGGATCTTCTCATTCCCAGCCCTCCTGCACCGGGAGAAAGCAACTCTCTGGATCATTGTGCACACAAGGGGGTGTGAAATGTGTTTTGTCCTCATTGTCATCTCGCCTGTCGCTGACCCTTTCCACTTTGTTCTGGGCCATTTGACAGGGCTCATCCCGCACATGATGGCGCAGCGTGCCGGCTGGCCAGCTAGCATTGCAAAATAAAGATCTGCAAGGGGCATGATTTCTCAAAATGAGAGAATTCTCCATGCAGCCCTTTTATTCTTTTGTCGGTTTGCTGCGTCCCACATTCCACTCCTCCTGAATCCTGACAGAACCAGAAGAATTTCTACAATTAATTGTATTACTAGACCATTTAGAGTAACATTCCATCCCTTTGAGAGACACTGGGTTCTTTCCATTCCTGTTCCTCATGAGCAGCACCCATTAAAATAAAATAAAATAAAATAAAATAAAATATTTGTCTTTTGATCTGTTTTTATCTTTTGTACTATGTTTTAATTGTGCAATGCATTCTTTTTACCTTGTGTTTTCAAACTGACTTATATTAATAATATATTTTCTAATGCAAGAAGAAGAAGAAGAAGTAGTTTTCTTATTTCTTACCCACCTCTCCCCATGGCTTGAGGCTGGATACATCATACATTAAAATACTGCTAAAAACACTTAACATTTGCCTATTAACTTTTGCATGATTTTTTTTTTAAAACTATAACCTGTTTTTAAAATGTCAGCTGCCTTGGATCCTGTTTAGAGAGAAAGGTGAGATACAAGTTACAGAAAACATTAATTTATCAAATTTATATCCCAGTTTTTCTCCAATGATGGCAAAGTGATCCCCTTGGTACCTTTCCTTTCCACACGACGGGCCTTTCCGCACGACACTGTTATAGTGTTATGATTCCGTTTTCAACCTGCTGTGGAATTCTGAGGTTTGTAGTTTCCTGAGGCCAAAGAACTCTCTGGCTGAGAATTCGAAAAGCCCCTTGAAAGGGAGATCAGATGATGAAATTCAGAAAGAATGGCAAATTGTAGGTGATTGCTGGGTGACCGTTGATAGAAGTCTATAATTCATGGTAATATGTGGAAAAATTTCATTGTGATGATTACGGCAGATATCACGAAGCAGGAATATGGTAATGGAAACGCTATGTACTAACGTGTAAAATGGCTGAAAAATGCAGTAAAATGATATAACAATGTTAAGAGATTTTGGAAATGAAGTCTAGATCAGTTCGGAAGATTCAAGAAATAATTCATGTGAAATAGCAATAATAAATGGTTGTTTTAATTGTGAAAAAAAGAAAAGAAAAGCCCCTCCCTAAACTGGAAATCCCACAGTCCACAGGATGTTGGAAGTGGAATAATCGCGCTATAACAGTGTGGTGTGGAAATGGCCCTACCTATTAGCATATTTGTGTGGTTACTGTACACTCTAAAGTATCCACTTTTGTTTTTAGTCATCAGCCTTTCCAGACCTTACCAGACAGGCCATACAGATAAACAAGAGGGAATGCCTGACACACCCAAGGAAATGTGTGTTTTGTATCTGTACAGTACCTACCATTATATTTTGCACTGGACAGCCTCATTATGATAATAGTGGCTAACTATAATTCCTGCCCTCTGCCTCAAAAGGCCCTGTCCGAGGCTTGAAAGGATGGAGTCTGAAGGCCAGGAGCGACGTGGTCCTCAGTCCATGGCCTGGGAAAAATCTCACACCAAAATTTTAAGTTTCTATATTATAAGCTGCTCAGCTTGCAGCCTAGGCCCCGGGCGGAACCTTCTCGGCGGGGAGCGGTTTCCGGGCGGACAACATGGCGGAGCGCACCGCGGCCTTGTGGGCGGCCGGTGACGGAGACGGACCGCCGCTCTCCGGGGACGGCGGGACCCCGGGCGGGCGGGCGGGGTGTGCGCCGCCATGTTCGCCGGCCTGCAGGAGCTCGGGGTGGCCAACGGGGAGGACTTGAAGGAGACGCTGACCAACTGCACGGAACCCCTCAAGGCCATCGAGCAGTTCCAGGTGGGTGGGCCTTCCTCCTTCCCGCCGGTTGCCATGGAGATTTAACCCCTGGCGCGCCACCGGCCGCCTTTCGGGAGAGGGGGGGTTCCAAAATACACTTTAAGCAGCCTCCTCCGTTGCTTTCCTTGTCCCAGCGCCGAGGCCCCTTTGCAGGGATGGGAACCCAAGAACCAAGGGCAATGGGCGTATGAGAGGGAAGGCAACAGGGCCTCTGAGCATGTGCAGAATGTGTCCACTCTTGCATGAAACAGCCATCTACTGAGTGGGACACGTCAGCCTTAGTGAGGTTTATTTCTGTCTTCTCTCTCTCTCTGTGTATATATATAATATATATAAATATTTCTTGTGTATATTCTATTTTTATATTTGTATGTATGTATGTGTATATATATATATATATATATATAAACGTGAATACTGACGCACACGCACATACATATATTCCTTATGTATATTGCATATACATATATATGTATAATGTGTATACACACACACATATATTCTTTATATATAGTCCATATATATATAGTACATAAAATGTGTATACACATGCATACAAATATTCCTTATATATATTCCATATGTATATCTGTATATAAAATGTGCATACACACATACACAGACATACATGTATTCCTTATATATAATCTGTATATGTGTGTGTGTATATATATATATAAAACATGTATACACACATACACACATATTCTTTATATATATTGCATATATATGTATATAAAATGTGTATACACACACATACATACAAATATTCCTTATATATATTCCATATATACATCTGTATATAAAATGTGTGTACACACATACACAGACATGCATATATTCCTTATATATAATCTGTATATATGTATAATGTGTATACACACACACACACACATATTCTATATATATATTCCATATATATATGTATATAAAATGTGTATACACACACATACATACAAATATTCCTTATATATATTCCATATATACATCTGTATATAAAATGTGTGTACACACATACACAGACATGCATATATTCCTTATATATAATCTGTATATATGTGTGTATATATGTATAATGTGTATACACACACACACACATATTCTATATATATATTCCATATATATATGTATATAAAATGTGTATACACACACATACATACAAATATTCCTTATATATATTCTATATATATGTGTGTGTGTGTGTGCGTGTGTATAAAATGTGTATACACACATACACAGACATACATATATTCCTTATATATAATCTGTATATATGTGTGTGTGTGTATATATATTTATAATGTGTATGCACACACACACACATATATTCTTTATATATATTCCATATATATGTATATAAAATGTGTATACACACACACACATACAAATATTCCTTATATATATTCTATATATGTATATGTGTGTGTGTATATAAAATGTGTATACACACATACACAGACATACATATATTCCTTATATATAATCCGTATATATATGTGTGTGTGTGTGTGTGTGTGTATATATATAACATGCGTATATACACACACACATATATTCCTTATATATATTCCATAGATAGATAGATAGATAGATATAGATATTCCGTCTAAACATTAGGAAGAAAATGCCGATGGCAAGAGCCAGTTGACAGTGGAATGCACTGCCTGGGAGTGTGGTGGAGTCTCCTTCTTTGGAAGTTTTTAAACAGAGGCTGAATGGCCGTCTGTTGGGAATGCTTTGATGGGTGTTCCTGCATGGCAGAAATGGGGTTGGACTGGATGGCCCCTGGGGTCTCTTCCAGCTCTATGATTCTACTTTTCTGCTTGTTGATAGAGCTTTAGTGGGGCAGCCTTCAGATGTGAATTTTGCTCAGCTGCAGATGAAGGTGGTTCAGCCTAGAAAAGACTATGCCGCTGAATAAGTATAGTTTGGCTCTTAAGCGTCTTTATAGGAAGTATCCGCCTCAGGTTTTCTTAACATGGTGTGTGACATTGACAGACAGAAAATGGCATCCTCCTGCCCACTCTGCAGTCGGCACTGCCCTTCCTGGACCTCCACGGCACTCCCAGGCTGGAGTTCCACCAGTCCGTGTTCGACGAGCTGAGAGAGAAACTTCTGGAGAGGGTCTCTGCCATTGCCTCCGAAGGAAAGGCTGAGGAAAGGTATGTTTGGGGTGCCTTTCTTTCCATTAGGTCTGCAAGGATGCTAATAGTGGCTTGTGTCCCTCTTTCTATTGCATGCTCCAGGTACAAAAAGCTGGAAGATCTGCTAGAGAAGAGCTTCCCTTTAGTCAAGATGCCTTCCATCCAGCCCGTGGTGATGTGTGTCATGAAGCACCTGCCAAAGGTAGGGATCGCAAATTTTATTTTTTAAAATGAGCGTGATTCCTAGACAGCTTTTCTCCCAATATGAGACCCAAAGGAGCTGACAATATTATGTAACTGAAAACAATAGATAATGCAAAGGTTTAAAAAGCAGCTAGATGAAGGACCATATTAGAAGCATTAATTTAAAGCAGATAAAAGGTCAGTTAAAACCCTTTTTATTCCAGCCGGCCTTTGAGAATTGATTTTTTTTTTTTTAGGAGAAACAGGCCTTGTAAAATGCACTGGGCTTTTATTTGTTTTAAGGGTTGATATTTTTAGCTAGTTCAGTTTTATGATGGCTTCATTGCTTTTTATCTTTTGCACGCTGCAAACGTTTAATTTGTTTTAACTGTGATAAGTTGCCTTGAGAGAGCCAGTGTGGTGTAGTAGTAGGAGCTCTGGACTTTGGCTCTGAAAACCAGAGTTCAAATCCCCTCTCAGCCATGAAAACCCACTGGGTGATGCTGGGCAAGTCACTCTCTCTCAGCCTCAGAGGAGAGCAAAGGGAAACTTCCCTCTGATTAAAGGTTGCCGAGAAAATCCCATGATAGTTTCACCTTAGGGTCACCATAAGTCAGAAAAAACTTAAAAGCACATGACGACAACAATAACAAGCTGGTGTAAATGAAATGTGGGAGCCTCTGGTTGTTGGACTCCAGTTCCTGTCATCCATGACTCCAGCCATGATGGCTAAAGCTGAAGAGAGCTGAGGGCCACAGGCTCCCTATATATGAGACAGACACTATGTTTTGGGGAACAGGAGAGTAAAATTAGAAGGAGGCTTGGAGTCCTTGGCAGTTTGAATTGCTTAGTCCAATCTTCTCCAATCTGCCATCCTCCAGAAGTGTTGGACCACAACTTTCATAATTCCACAGCCAGCCCCTCTCACTATGAAAGAACAAAGTATGTTCCATGGCCGGTCTGTTTATTAATTCACCTGTCCATTCTCTCCTAACCACATGGCCGGTCTCAGGTTCCCGAAAAAAAGCTGAAACTGGTTATGGCTGACAAAGATCTGTACAAAGCCTGTGCCGTGGAGGTGAAGCGTCAGATCTGGCAGGATAATCAGGCCCTCTTTGGTGATGAAGTCTCCCCGCTGCTGAAGCAGTACATCCTGGAGAAGGAGAATGCCTTGTTCAGCTGTGACCTCTCAGTCCTGCATAATTTCTTCAGCCCTTCTCCGAAGACGAGACGCCAGGGAGAGGTAAGGTCAGAGGGGCAGAACTGGCATGCTGTGCTATCTTGAGGGATGAAGGAAGTAAGGTTCTAGCCCTTGGTGTGACAATGTAGTGTTAGTGGTTAGTGTCAGATTAAGACTGGAGAGAGCTGGATTCAAATTCCTACTCAGCTACTAAGTTTATTGGATGATCTCCAGCCATCCATTCATCTCTCCTCCTCTTTCTTTCTCAGCCTAACCCACTTTGTGGAGTTTTTGAGAAAACTGAAGGAATCATTATTGTGAACTTGGGTTTCTTGGCAGAAGACAGGCAGACTGTTGATTTCATACCAAATACATAATCTATGCTCAAACTACAATTTTTAAGAGCCAGCAGGTTGCAAAGCATGGGTGGGCAGTTCTGGTGGGGCTGGGGAACAAACCTTTGCCCCTAGCATGCCGTGCAGGTCATACCAGGCTCAGAAATGCTTTCAAAAAATTGGAGGGGGAGAACAACCACATGCCGGGACATCTGCTTCCAGTTTTGCCAGAATGTTAAAGAATCTTCTGATTGGTAATAAGCAGAGTTGCTGGTGCACTTCTCAGACGCATGAGCAACTAAACAAACTAGGAAGGGTCTGTCTGTGGCTTCTCTGTTATGATGACCACAGGATTTTGGGCTTAACAAACCAGAGTCATAATCCAAGACAAAACCCTAGCTAATGATTCTGGGATTTTGGGAGAGAAACAAATTGGGGATCCTAGTTGGGACAAAATGCTGAACAAACCACAGGTGCTTTGCTGCAGAAGGAGCCAAATGGGAACAATCCAGTAGTGCATATGAGTAAGCTGGCCTGTTCCTATTAACATGACATACAAAGTGAGAGGGAAGCTGTTCCTAGAATTGGCTCTATGACAGATGTGTTCCAAATATCCGCTGTCACTCAGATGTTGTGATATCCAAGTGGTGAACTTCCCTGCAATGGAGTGATGGATGTTTGGTTTATAATAAACCAAAATTCTAAATAATTCCAGATTATCACAGTGTATGATCCAGGCCATTCTTTTAGCCCATGTTGATGGTACTTTGTTCACACAGAGCTTTTGTTTCTCTCTTGGGGGCGAAGGTGGTTCAGAAGCTCACCCAGATGATCGGAAAGAACGTGAAGCTCTACGACATGGTACTACAATTCCTAAGGACCCTGTTCTTGCGGACACGCAACGTCCACTACTGCACCCTGCGGGCGGAGCTGCTGATGTCACTGCACGACCTGGATATCAGTGAGATCTGCACAGTGGACCCCTGCCATAAGGTGCAGAGTGCATGGACTGGGTTTGCACCTTGTGCGTACAGGCCGTGAATCTCCTTAGATTGTAAGGAAGGGGTGGGAATCAAGCAGCTTTCCAGATAGCGTTGAACTATTGCTTCCAACATCCAAAGCTAGCACAGGCAAGGGTGAGAGTTGCTGAAATGAACAAATATTTTTTTTCTGCAACTGTGAGTTTCCACAGCAGCTGTTAAATATTTGGCTTCCTTGACAGTTCACCTGGTGCTTAGACGCCTGCATTCGCGAGAGGTTTGTCGACAACAAGCGGGCTCGAGAGCTGCAGGGCTTCCTCGATGGAGTGAAGAAAGGGCAAGAGCAAGTGCTCGGGTGAGTAGCCAGAAATTGACCATTTGGTCTTGCTTGTTCTGCTGCCGAGGATGTCACAGTGGCCAAAATCCTGTATGCTTTTAGCACAGTGTGAATAGACATCACTGCGTCTTCTCAGTTGCATGGTTGAGTATGCTTAACCATTGCGGAAGAGTGGGTTAGCGTCCTGTGTACTTTCTCGCAAAAGGGAGAAAGCAGACTGTGTGTGTTTGCAGAAAGTGGGCCTGCTCTAGAAACTCTACAACCAAGAGAGTACAGTGCCTTGACCAGCATAGCGCCTTAAGAGGATTCCTAAATTTCCAAGAGACAATACAGGACACCCTTAATTTACACCAAGCAGTATTCAGAGCAGAACGTGCCAGGTTGTGGGTTACACAGAAGTCCATTCTGACAGTGGATGTTAACATTTTAAAAAATGGAGGAGAGGGAGGGCAAATTTCCTATGCCTCAAACAACTTCTGTGAGCCTTGGGGGTCTCCCATGCATACTCATAGTTCTTTCTTATGTTCCAACTAATACCATTTTGGCTCCATGATGGCATTCAGAGATTGCTATTAGTATATAGGAGAAGGGTACAAATATGATATACTCAAAGGTGAATCATCATGAATCAAAACCCAGAAATTCAGTTCTTGTGGCTGTTGCAGAGAGGATGAAATAAGCTTCTTGCCTGAACCACAAGTACCTTTCAGTTATTGTTGGTTGTGTTTGATGTGTTCTTGTTTTCTCTTTCCTCCCTCTTTTCCCCCATTCCTCCTGCCACCCAGGGATTTATCCATGATCTTGTGTGATCCATTTGCCATCAACACCTTGGCGCTGAGCACCATCCGACACTTGCAAGAGCTGGTGGGGCAGGACATGTTACCCAGGGTGAGTGTGGGGGCCTGGGTCCCTGTGACTGGAAGTCCCACAATGACATCCAGCTCTACTGAGGAGTTGCAGTTACCAACAGAGGGCAAAGGGAGTACAAAGAAGAAAGATGCCAGTGGTTGCCATGAGAACTGGACTTACTTAACAGTCTGCATCCGGAATAGGATCATGACTGACCCTCCCAGTCTCCATCTCATAGGTTGGGGATTTTTGACCCATCCAAAAGTTGCAGACCATCTTTCCAAACTCCCAACTAGCATATTGATGGGAAGAGATTGTGGGTTCTGTAGCCCAAAACCTCTGGAGAGGCAAAAATTCCCCACTACCTTCCTCAGAGTAAATCTAGTAGTCAACAGACCCCCGAGAACTTGGGCTCTGGGGACCCAAGTTTTGCAATGACTGATTTATAGTGTCATATTACAGTTTAGGAGATTCAGCTTCTCACTCAGTTGTAGGCTTTACTAAATGACTTTGGAGAAACCATCTGTTTTTAAGATAACTTACCTTGTAGAGTTGTTCCCAGGATAAAACAAAGGTGGGAGGGACAACACATGTCTTTTTGAATATCTTGGAGAAAGAAGGGCTGTTAATAACACAGATAAATGAATGCAAGTGCTAGGTGGCTACACCCAAGAGAGCTGACAAAGGTAATACCTGGTTGCGTTTCAGGAAAGCCCCGATCTTCTGCTCCTTTTGAGGATGTTGTCGCTGGGACAGGGAGCCTGGGACATGATTGACAGCCAGATCTTCAAGGAACCCAAAATGGTAACATGGCTGTCTAAATCCCTGACAGTTTTGGTGGTATCTTAAGGACTTCTTGCATGCTTTTCTATAGAGCAGGTCCAACACACATGAATGGAGATTTGCTATTGTGGCCAGTAATGTGGTCTTCCCCTATTGTTCATTCCCCCTCTCCATTAAAGGAGGATGGTGTGTTACATAAATAATAGAGCTGTAGACTCAGGCATCATCTGGTCCAACCTCTTGCCAATGCAGAAATCCACAACTTCCACAAATCCACAACTTCCACAAATCATGATTCTTACTTAAAATATCCCTCTCTCCATCTTGCTTTCTCAAAAAAAGAATGCAGGGAGTTTAGGAAATTGGAAATGGGCCCAGAGATAGATACTACTGATTCTGATTTGGGAGGGAGTGCAGTCTAAAACCCCAAACGTATACCCCCTTAGCTAATGGCAGGCCTGGGACCCAATCTGCAGTAGCCTCCTTAGGGGGTAATAAAAAGTGTCCAAAAGTATCTGTGATTTTAAATGCTTCATCATTTACCTATCAGTTTTCTTCTCTGATTCTCAGGAGGTGGACTTGATTACCAAGTTCCTACCACTGCTGATGTCCTTTGTGGTGGATGACTACACCTTCACTGTGGATCAGAAGCTGCCTTCGGAAGAAAAGGGCTCGGCGCCTTACCCCACTGCCATCCCGGAAATGTTTCCAAAGTAAGTCACCATGGCTGTTAAGATTTTTTGAATCCTACTCAAGGGGAGGCAGCTTTCAAAGGCACAGGCTGAACAGTGACACAGAGCAAAGGATGTTTGGATCTGTTTTATTCATGCGAATAGAAGCTCAGGCAGCTTAAGCTCTCCCTTTTGCATCCTAGATTTCTGCAGGAGCACCGGATTGCCTGCGAGATTGGCCTCTATTATGTGCTCCACATCACTAAGCAGAGGAACAAGAATGCTTTTCTCCGACTGCTTCCTGCCTTGGGTGAGTTTGGTCTCCCCCCCCAACTCGTCATTGGATATGGTTTCCAGGCCTTTTACCAAGATGGTTGTGTACCTGCAGGTAGTAGTAATACATAAACACCAGTCCCAGTGGATAGTAGGTGACTGAGAGCACACAGAGAGGGAAGAGCATGGGTGTTCCTGTGTGTGCAGTCCACAGTCCCCCTCCCCCTGGTCAATTCCACAACCCCTCAGGGCTAAAAAAGTTGTACATCTCTGTTCCACGTGTGTTTGTTGTTGGGGTTCTGCAGTGGAGACCTTTAACGACCTGGCCTTTGGTGACATTTTCCTGCACTTGCTCACTGGGAACCTCACCCTCCTCGCTGACGAATTTGCGCAAGAGGAGTTCTGCACCAGCCTTTTTGACAACTTCTTCCTTCCCGCCTGTTCAAGGTAACATTTTTCTTTCCTTTGCCTCTCGCCTAACATTCCCCAGATCTGGGCCCTGGACTGGGAATCCCCAGAAATTGCAGACAGTGGAAGATTCCAATGGCCTCCTGTATGCTGATAGCTGTCCTCCAGACTGCCCCCTCCTCCCCTTCTCACTAGAGGGAAGTGACAGGGAGGAGCTTTTCTTGGCCTAGAGAAGAGCATGCTTTGAGACCCCCGTTCTAAACAAAGTTTCACTTATAGATGGCTTTGAATGGAGACCGCTCATCATCCTTTCTGACTCTTTCTCAGGAAGGAGAATGTTCCCAGACATGTATTGAGGCTGCTGCTTCACCTCCACCACAAAGTGGTCCCTGCCAAGTTGGAGTCCCTGCAAAAGTCCCTAGAGCCCACTAAGCAGGTAATGGGGGCCCAGGAGGATGGAGAACTTGCAACTGCTGTCACGCTGGAGCACCATAGTACATATTTTGTTTTTGAAAGCAAGCTCGCAACTTCCATTAGTGTGCCGTTCAGCTGTCTGAATGTAACTATTTTTTAACCAACCCAGCCAGTGAAATACTTTGTTTAAAATAGTGGTAACCTTTAGAGACCTAAATGTCTTGGAAGCAGGTTGTCTTTTGGTCATCCCCTATGCTCAGTCCTTCTTTGAAAGCTCTGTTCATGTGGCCATGAGTAAAATTGTATGATTTTGGCCATCAGAAGAGACAGGGCCTTCTTGGTAGTGACCTTATAAATTATTTATTTTAAAGTTTATATAGTGGCCTCTTGCTCACAAGAACCCTTCAAATGATGTCCAATAGGGTACAATAAAATCACAGAGTGGAGGGAGACTCATTCTTTTAAAAGTAGGTTGAAAACCATATTAAGTACCTCGTTCAGTTGGTTAATCCTTTTCCACTTTGGTTCATTCAGTAAAGGATTTAAACTGGGCTTGAAAACTTACTACTCTTCACAAGAGACTTTTCTTACAGTGTGACCACTGTGTTTCATAGTTGTTTTTCTCTTTAGTAGGAATGCATCCATCCAATATCCCTTATTGTGTATCCCTGACATTTTCCCTGCCCACCTTGATACTTTGAAGAAATACTTAGACTTTGAATAAGTGCTGCAAAAGTCAAGTGATGCATGCACACAACACTTTATGCCAGACCTGACTCCTTTGGTCCCAAAGTGAGGAACTTTTGATTCTCTGGATGTTTGGGAGTACAGTTCCCATCATACCTAGCAATTGGGTCATAGTGGCTGAAACTTTGGGAGCTGAACTTCTCCAAAATCTGGAGGTCTACCATTAGTTTGCTTGTGTCTGTTCATTAGTTTGCTTGAATCTATTCACCTATCCCTGCGTTATGCAACACAACCCAAGGTTGTACACTCAGGGCACTTGGTTTTGGAAACTCTCCTCCTTCCTTGTTTCACAGTTCTATCAAAGCAAAAGTAGCGTTTGATTTCTTTTGAGGGATTACATAAACCAGCTGAAATTGGAAAGGTTGCTGGCAAAATAATAGGGAAAATATTACCTGTGGTGCTTCATGGAAATTGCTTTCAAAAATAGTGCTGTTAACTGCCGGTTTGTCTCAGTTCTGCTTTCATTCTTTGTTTTGAATGCCCTGTGGCTAAGCTGTTAAGCAGCAGTCACACACAGTGCTCCCTTTCCAGTGTTGGGTACGTACGCCTGTGTGTTAAAAACACTCCTCTGAATAGCAGTACTGCTAGTAGAAGCTTAGGAAAAGTGTGATTTACAGCTTCCGTTTTGTTTGTTTCTTTTCCTTTTCTTTGCATCTTCTCCTCAACTAGAGCGGTGAAGCGGTGAAGGAGCTGTACAACCAGCTCAATGAGAAACTGGAACTCCGGAAGCCCAGCCCAACGCAAGCAGCCGACACCCCTTCCATGGACTTATCCCTGCCAACAGTGCCCACTCTGGCCTCACTTTAGGCCGCGCTTCCCTGGATCCTGCAAAAGAACAATGCTGTTTCATCTTATCTCCCATGAGAGATTGGATGCTCATCCTGTTCCGCATAGAAGGTGGTTGTAATCCTTGAACGTCTGTTGGACTTTGCTGAGCCTTGGCTGATCTGATGTGGGAAAGAGGAACACATGTCCCTCCAAGATGTTGATGTATTGCAGATCCCATGGTGCCTCACCAGTCACCATACTTCCTGGGACCAGAAGGAGCTACAATCTTGTGACTTCTGCGGGACCAGGTGTTCCCCTACACCTGAGCTAGAAGAGAATTCTGCTGTCAAGGTTGCTCTTCTGGGAATAGCTGGATGCGCCTGTCTGCGATTTGGGCTTAGGGGAGAGAAAAGAAGAGGAAGAAGCCCAGATACATTTTTTCTTCTAAAATATAAATGTCATGTTAGACGTTTTCATTTTTTAAATAATTAAAAAGCTAGTGTTTTAATGGGTGGGAGTTATTTTTGCAGTGTTAGTTCCCTTTCAGCAAGGGAAAAGATGTGTGGTTAGAAGTTAACTAAGTACTGTATTTTCTGGCATGTAAGACTCACATTTTTCCCGAAAAATACTGTTTGAAAATGTGGTACGTCTTATACACTGGTGTGTCTTATATGTCAGCAAATAGTATTTGCCATTGTATAAATGGGGTGCATCTTATACACTGGCAAATACGGTATTTTTAGTTAAATGCCATTAGTTAAATGTTTAGTGATTAATCACATTGATTAATGGCATCTCTTTCCATCTTGCATTCCCCTTGCTGGGGGCGGGGTTCACTTGAAATTCTTAATATACTGGGGACAAGGTGGTCAGAGGGCTCAAACTGTGGTTTCCTATGAGTCTGACTCTTGTATCTGAAATTCCAACTCTGCTTACTGGTACTTTGTTTCCATAGCAAAGCTGGCAAACCAAGATCTCTGCTTCGTGGGTATCCTTCAGGCCAGTGCTTCTCAATTGGAAACCTGATGTGGCAGACCAGCTATTTTTTTCTTTCCAATGTGCCAGGAGTTGGTGCCATGTTATCACATTTGTGTAGTTACCAGTTTTTTTTTTCCAAAACCAGGTTTGGGGTATGGTTACTTGGAGACGGGCTTACAAGGGTCTAAAGACAGTAGTCGGAGATGTCACCCAGGCCTTCCAAAATTGCCTGTCCCTGACTTAAACAATGATAATTAATCATTTTAAACTGAAAATAATTAATAATGGAGCCAGACCAAGCCCCCGGTCAGCCTTGCAATGCATGTTGTTTTTGTTTCAGGCTTTCAGATCGTTTCTGAGGTAGGGTTACCGTAAGACAAACCTATCATGGGGTTTTCTGGGGCTGAGAGTGTGTGGTGTGCCCAAGGTCACGCAGGGGTTTCTGTGACTGAGCAAGGAATTGAACCCTGGTCTGTAAGGTCATAGCCAAAGATAGATCAGGGTCTACTGATAACATAGGTCTTCAGGTGACTGACTTACAGTAGATCAGCAAGGGTTTTCTGATGTGCCATGATTTGACAAGAGTGACCACAGAAAATCTCCTTCTCCCTCTTAAATCTGGGTGGTGGAATCAAATGGTGCCCTGAGGACTGAGTGGAATAGGAAAGAATTTGTCTGTAAACTCGTGGTCTGGTAAGTAAAATCTGGAAAGTCTGGAAGGTAAAATCTTTGGCTGAGCAGGTGCTCAGAGACACCTTTGTTCTTCAGTGTCACATCTGCTTTCTTGAGACACTTGCGTCTGGCTTTGGCTAGTGGACCCAAGAGTTGTGGTGAAAAACAAAAGTGAACCCTGCAGAACTAAGTTCCGCTCCCCCAGTTTAAAGCACCAGAGCTGAGGTTTGCAAATAATGACAATCCAGAAAAGCCCAGGTGTAGGATATAAAGTGTGTTCTGTAGCTACTGATGAATGCATCGAGAGGAACCACACACACAAAGCATTCCATGTGTATGTTTGGACTGGAGTGATTTGTCTTAATTCCCCAATGAGCCAGAATAACTATTTTAAAGCCCCTGTTTTCTTATAGCTGAATGATATATATAAGGAAGAGGGAACTTGTGTTCTCTAGGTATTGGAATGCAATTCCCAGCAGACCAAGCCAACATAGCCAGTGGTGGGGAATGTAATCCACCAATATCTCCTTCAATATTCTGCTCAACCAAAGGTTTAGTTATTCTTGGGAGCTGTCGTGGATCCCTGTCTTAAGAGGGTGAGAAATCTAATGGATACATGAATGCTAAGCTAAACTGCAACTTGTGCATAACCGTGGGCTATAGAACATTTAAAAAACAATGGTCTGGATCAATTCTCAAACATTTTTGCTGTTCAAAATAGATTTAAACTTAGAGCCATTTGTATCCATATTCCCTGCTGAAGATAAAACAAGGCCCAAGTATTGTCTCTGTTGCTTGGTCCAATTCAGAGCCCAAACTGGGATTTCTGGAATTGGGGACTACCATCTATCCATGCCCAAGGACTCAAATTTTCTGCTCCTGGGGACGGCTAAATAGTCCGCCCGTCCCCTTTCCTCGCAGGAATGCTGCGCAAGACTTCCCGTCACCCTTTCATCTCCCAACACTGGCTGGCCGAAGTCAGCATTCCAAGGTCCATGCTGTTTCTCATCATTTAGAAACGGGGTGATGTTTGAGCAAGGTGCCTCCGTAGTCAAGCTTTCGTCAGAGGAGTACTGAGTGATGGTTGGGATGACGACAGCGCTTTGGGTTTGAACAATGGCAGCCTTGCTACTCGCACTCAGCTCTGGCGGGCCTTCAGCAGCATCCTCTTTCTCCGGCGCCTCCTTGTTTGGGTCCTCCTCTCCACTGAAGAGATGGTTCCAAGCTTTGCTGTAGGATTCTTTTGCTGACATGGGCCTCGACCTGCGTGGGTTTTTGGGATAACCAGGCAGCAGAAGGGCATTCCTGGGGCTTCTCCGGAGGTGAGATTCCAGGTTATAACCCAAATCTGCCTTCCACCCTTCTTTGCTTCCTTGCTTTGCCGGGCCAATGCTCAGTTGCTGGAACTCTTTTGCCTCGGGGGTCATTTTTTCCAGAGCTGGCTGATGCGGTGGGGTCGTATAGTGGTTTATAGCCGTGCAAGACGGGGGACTTTCGGGGCTGACAAGCGCCAGCTTCTTGATTTGATACGTCAGACATGAAACTCCATGAGGGAGGAGGTGTGAGTTTGTGTTTCTCAGAAAGTCACTACCAACTGGGCATATGGCATTGGCGTTGGGGTTGCCCCTGGGTGCAAAGAAAAGAGAAGATCAATGAGAAACAGGCAAATTCTGCTATTTTTTTTTGATATGCCTTGAATTGGGGAAATCACCAAAAAGACCCTGTCTTTGTGTGGATTAGTAGGATAGCCATGTATCCTTTCGAGATGGTTGCCTGCTATGAGAGAGGCTGTTGGGAGCAATGGATCAAACCTCAGGAAAAGATTCCACCTAAAAACTTCCTGATGGTAAGAGCCCTTTGATATGCTGCTTGGGAGTGTGGTGGAGTCTCCTTCTTTGGAGGTTTCCAAACAGAAGCCGGATCTGTTGGAAGTGCTTTGATGGTATATTCCTGCGTGATAGGGTTGGACTTGATGGCCCTCGTGGTCTCTTCCAACTCTATGATTCTAAGTTTAGCCACTAGGCATGTAGTTGTACCTTTGGGGGTTCTTTATCCCCCGGCGGCGGCGGCGAGGTATCCGAATGGATGGGCGGTTGAGTTTTTGGGGCTTCTGGTTTGCATTCCCCAGATAGATGGAACGCAGCCGTTGCTTCGCGCTTTCTTTGGTGCAATGGAAACCCGCCTTTCCTGAAGGCGAGAGGAGAAAAACGGGTTTGTAAATGTCACTTGCACCATTGCCAAGGTCAAGAGACAGGAAATAATCCCCTCCCAAGCCAGACTGGTGACTCTTGTTTTGAACCACAGAGAACACTTTTTCCAAAGCCAGTGTTCTGTTGGTTAGTCCTAACTAGAGATTAAAACTCATTTAGACAATTTTTGCGTGGTAAGTCAACACAAAATCACACTGATTCAACAAGTCAGATTCAAACGACAGGAAAAGAAACTCCATCTAACCGTTCGGAAGAACTTCCTGAGCAGTAAGAGCAGTTCAACGGTGGAATACACTGCCGCCTGGGAGTGTGGTGGAGTCTCCTTCTTTGGAGGTTTTTAAACAGAGGCTGGATGGCCCTCTGTCAGGCAAGCTTTGATGGTGAATTCCTGCATGGCAGAAATGGGGTTGGACTTGGTGGCCCTTGGGGTCTCTTCCAACTCTGTGATTCTGTGAAGTCTAACAACAGGATTTTTGGTGGCTACAATCCAACATCTCCTTAATGTAGCACCAATATCCACAGGCAGGGATAACACTATGCCAGCATTATGCAACGCTGGTGTGGAATAGCATCATATTTCATAATGCATGATGAGAACTGGGTGCCGTTGCACAGTGTACAACCACAATGTGCAACTGGGGTCCCCAAACTGTAACTGCCATGCACAACTGCAAATCATGACATTGTCGTGTGCGCAGATTTGCAAGCAACCCCAGCTTGGGATAGGGGCTACAGCTGGACCCTCTGTTTAAAAACCTCTGCTTTTGCCTCTGGCCACAGGGTACCTCTTGTGCTACAGCCAATTATCCATGAGTAGCATGACTTCGGTATGCCACTAATGGGGTGCCAGCCAAGGTAGGTTTGGGAGGGGACAAATTCAGAGCCGGGCTCCAGCTGTGTCCCGTATCCCAAGCTGGGGTTGCTTGCAAATCAGTGATCCTCAATGCATATACTCAAGTCCCACTGAACTGCAAGTTTCCACAGCAAGCCTTTGGAGCAATGAAAAGAAAAAAAAAGTTGAGAATCTAGATATTTATGCTTTTGTTTTACCTGGGCGTATGAACTGAAACTGAGAAACTGTCTGGTATCTCTTCTTCTCCCTAGGACCGTTTTTTTTCAGTCTTCTGTCCAAACAAAACAGTGGCTGATTTTAGGCAGGTAACTATATCTATATATCTTTCTCTATATCTATCTAATATATAATCTAAATATATATTTAAAAAGGCCTGCAGCAGGGATATATATACATATATCTCTGCTGCAGACCTTTTTTATACACACACACACACACATTCCATTCTATTCTATTCTATTCTATTCTATTCTATTCTATTCTATTCTATTCTATTCATAGATTCCTTTCAGACTGTGTACCTTTGGTTTTCTTGTCCATTGTTAATACCTCTGGGTTTTTCAGAAAGCTCTATTTTCTTCTTTCCGGGCAAGTTTTTCCCATCAGTTGGCACGACAGAACTGTTAGACTGGGCCTGTGTTTTGAAAGAGATGAGAAGAACAGCTTGCTAGAATCACAAAACTCTTCTGTCAGCTCCATTTCTAAGAGGACAACTGGTGGAACAAACCACGGTTCGGTATTCAAACATAACAACAAGCCATGGTTTAAAGAATCCTGTGTTCATAAGCCAACAACAAACTATGATGTTTAATTTATGGCTAAAAAGAACCATGGCTTGTTTTCAGGGATAGAAGCAGATACAACAAGCCAGGATTCAACAAACTACAACCTGGATTAATGGAGACCTGGAGTAGCTCTTCACATTGCTAGATCTCTTCTTAAGTCCTTAAGATCTTGTCCTCCAAGCATAGGATCGGGGAGCCAGTTCACACTCACCGGGTGGGCTTTCTTTGAAGCGGTTGTTGCGGACTTCAAGCTGCGATAGCAAGTCTTCAGTTTGCTCAGTTGGCTCTGAGGTGGCAACCTGTGTGAGCCAAAATGCAGTGGAATCTCATGAGCATCCCTTGTGAGCTGAAATTGGGCCAACCACCCTGGAGCCCTGGAGACTACCAGGTTGGGCAGGGATGGGCTAAATGTTAGGAGAAACCTTCTAATGGTTTAGACTTCCTTGATCATGGAACAGCACCGCAGGTGGGGTTCTTGCCTTTGCTCGAAGTATTCAAGCAAAGAACGGACGGATATCTGCATGAAATGGGCAGAAGCAACAGAGAGGAGCTATCCTACCTCTTGTAAATGAACGCCTGTAAGGTGCACCTCCGGCCTCGCACTTTGAGCTGGCTGATGGCCGGCTGCCCTTGGACGCACCGAGACTTGAGCCGCTGCCTTCGCTTTCTGGCGGGCTTTTTCTTTTGCGGGGGCTTAATGATCTGCGCTGAACTGCGCTCCACGGCCGTGGTCGGGTCCTCCTCCCTGATCTGGGCAGATTTTGGCCGACGTCCCTTGTGCATCTTGATCCTCAGCAGTCTGTTTGAAAAGGGAAAGCATGATGATGGTTCACACAGCAAAGAAGCAGAGCGGAGCATTGGGATACCATTCTGTGAACAGCCATCGTAAGTTGAGTAGGGTACGATACTCACAAGGGCATGCTCTTAAAAAATAAAATAAAACCACCAACCAGCTTTATATATAATAGTAAGCCAGATTGTAGTTTGTTGAATTCTGGCCTGTTGTGTCAGAACATGTCCCCACAAACAAACCATGGTTTGTTAACCATAAATTAGACCCTGTGGCTTGTTGCTGTCTTATGAACTCTGGCTCCTATAAATCATGATTTGTTGTTATGTAAGACTGAAGAATCATGGTTGGTCCCTGTCTTGTCTCCCCAGCACTCTGCCCAAAAACAGGAGCTGAAAAAAGAAGTGGGAGAGAAACAGACTAGGAAGAGGGCAAATAAATTATGATTTCTTTGGTTGTTTGCAGAGTTGTCGATGGCTTCCAAGCCAGTGGAGTGGTAAGTCCACTCTGGGTTTTAGGGTCTTTCTGCACTATGTTGTTACAGTGCTATTATTCCACTTTCGACCTCCTGTGGAATTCTGGGGTTTGTAGTTCACTGAGGCCCAAGAGCTCTCTGGCTGAGACTCCTACATGCCCCAACCTAAACTGCAAACCGCAGGATCCCACAGGATGTTGAAAGTGGAATAATAGCACTATAACAGTGCAGTGCGGAAAGGCCCTTAGTTTGAGCTTTAAATGAACTAGGCAGGGACGGAACCATTTCTCGGTATACGTTCAGGACAGGTGATAGCTCTTTAAAGTACGGATTAAAATCCAGAACAGATGTTTTGCTGACGTAGGACGGCTGCCACTGGCCATCGGTAGAACCATTCATGGCTAAGGCAACAAAACATGGCTAGCATAAACCAGCGATTGGCATAGGGGTTGATGTCTCCCACTTCTTTTTCACGCTACACAGCCCCCTGATCCAGTTTTAAGAGCCGTTGTCTCATCACGTGGAATACTGGGATTGTGGTTGTTGGATTAGAAATGGACTCCTAAATTGTTAGTCCCTTTTCTCTTGTAAAATCAGCTAAAAAGGTGGAGCAACAGAGGATGAAAGGGGTCTCTCTTTGCCGGATCAGGACAGTGGGAGGCTATATGTAAGATTATATGTGCACTTTGTAAGGATGCACGGAGATGAAATCAGTTCTTTAATGGAGGAAAACTCACCTCCTTATTCCATTAGGATTTCTTTGACAGATTCGTAGTGGGTTTCCCACTTACCTCCTTGTCTCTACCTTCAAGAGGGGCATCTATTGAGGGGAAGAAGACCACACAGCCAACTGGAGGAGACCCCTGCTCAAGGATAAGAACGGTAGCCGGAGAAACTGGCAAGGTCTCCTTAAAGGAACAATGATTTCCATGGAACCAGAATGTTGAGACAGTGAGCAGAGTTTTCGGACAATGAAAATTCTACCCACTTGTCATTATTGTGTCTTGCATTAGGCAAAAGCAAACCCAAGTCCGTTACTAACAAGGCAAAGCTATCACGGGGTTTTTCCGGGGCTGAGAGTGTGTGACACACCCAAGGTCACCCTCCCCATGGCTTTCCATGGCCAAGAGGGGAATTGAATCCTAATCAATATAGTTTATTGCAGCCAATGGCCATATCAAAAATAATGCAGGTAGATATACATTATCCAACAACATTGCATAGAAAATAAAATCTAAAGCTTGAATGTAAATACGTAAGTATAAATATAAATATAAACCAAAGATATATGATATACCAATTATAAAATATAAAATGCGGACAATAAAATCATATACTGTTGGAGGAAATAGCAAAATCATAAACTTAAACATTTAATTGAATTGAAAATGGGATGCGACATACACAGGTGTGTTTTATACGCCTGGGGAGCTGATATAAAAAGTCTCTGATTGTACTGGAAGCTGGTATAAAATAATGTGGGATAAAGAAAATATATACAGACCTCTGAAATAGAATTGGAAGCACAGGAAGAAAATCTGGGTCCTTTCTGGTCTTTGTAATAAACATGGATATGATCTGAGTCCACCAATGTTTATGTTGGAGAATTTTCCTTCCCAGTTAGTCTTAAAGGTGCAACTGGATTCTGGACTCTTTTTTTAAACTTTTTAAAAGTTTGGACTAAAACCCAGAATGGATTCACTGCTCTGCTGACATGGAAGGCACCATGTCCATGGGTATGGAAGTGTTCACAACCCAATCTGCCCAGGCTGAAGAGGCCTTAAGAAAAAGGACCTGGGGATCAGGTGGGTTATGCAGGATATTTTGGGAGCCAGGAAGAGCGGAGGTGCAAGGATACGAGCCAAGGCGTCCCCTCCACTCACCTTGGGCCCTTTGCCGCTACGCTCGCAGCCGAGGCACAAAGAGACACTGAGCAGCAACAGCAGAAGCCACGGATAAAAGTGGGCCATCGGTGAGGGTCGGGGGCCGAGAGGAAGAGAACGAAAGAAAGAGAGAGAGAGAGAGAGAGAGAGATGGGTTTCTGGCTCGGCAGGAGAGAGGATGCTACACCTTTCCCTGGCAGCCTGGCAACCGCCTCTGTTGCTATGGGAACGGGATTCCACCATCCTTCCATTTTGTATTCTCTTTGTTGTCAAACTTTGCCTCCTCCTTTCCCAGTTTCTTTACATTCTCGGCTCCTTCCACGCTCCTTTGGGTCTGCTCACTAGTCACATTCATTCTTTATTCATTCTCTTTCAGCTCTCTGTTCTTATTTCTCTCCTTTTGCCTCCTTCCTTTTCCTCCTTCCCCTTTTCTCCTTCCTTCTCTCCCTTCCTTCCTTCTCTCCCTTCCTTTTCTCTCTCATCTTTTCATATTTCCCCCCTTTCTCTTCCTTTGAATCTTTCCTTTCTTCAGTCTCTCTTTTTCCTCCTTCATTTTTGCTCTCTCATTTTTCCTTCCTACTATTCCTTCCTTCCCTTTATCTCTCTCTTCTGTTCCTCCCTTACTTACTCCCTCTCTCTGTCTCCTGTCATTCTTACATCCCTCTTATTATTCCTTCCTTCTCTCCTTTTTTAATTCATCCTATCCTATCCTATCCTATCCTATCCTATCCTATCCTTCCCTCCCTCCCTCCCTCCCTCCCTCCCTTCCTTCCTTCCTTCCTTCCTTCCTTCCTTCCTCTCTCCTATTTCTTCCCTCTTTCTCCTTCCCTCTTCCCTTCCTCTTCTGTTCCTTACCTTTTTCTCCTTCCCTCTTCCTTTCCCTTCCCTTCCCTTCTCTTCCCTTCCCTTTCTCCTATTTCTTTCTTCTTCCTCCCTTCCTTCCTTTCTTCCTTCCTTCCTTCCTTCCTTCCTTCCTTCCTTCCTTCCTTCCTTCCTTCCTTCCTTCCTTCCTCTCTCCTGTTTCTTCCTTTTTCTCCTTCCCTCTTCCCTTCCCTTCCCTTTCTCCTATTTCTCCTTCCTTCCTTCCTTCCTTCCTTCCTTCCTTCCTTCCTTCCTTCCTTCCTTCCTTCCTTCCTTCCTCTCTCCTGTTCCTTCCCTTTTTCTCCTTCTCTCTTCCCTTGCCTTCCCTTCCCTTTCTCCTATTTCTTCTCTCTTCCCCCTTCTTTCCTTCCTTCCTTCCTTCCTTCCTTCCTTCCTTCCTTCCTTCCTTCCTTCCTTCCTTCCTTCCTCTCTCCTGTTCCTTCCCTTTTTCTCCTTTCCTCTTCCCTTCCCTTTCTCCCATTTCTTCCCTCTTCCTCCTTCCTTCCTTCCTTCCTTCCTTCCTTCCTTCCTTCCTTCCTTCCTTCCTCTACCTTTCCTGTTCTTTCCCTCCTTCTTTTTCCTTTGCCTTCTTCCTTCCTTCCCTTTCCTTCCCTTCCCTTTCAGTCTGTGTTTATTCACAAAGACAGAAGGCACAATGGGGGCAGGGTGCACAGAAATAAAGAAAAGTAAAAATGGTGAAAAGAGGGAGAGGCATTTAAAATGTCCGTGAGTGGGAGTCACACCGTCCTGTAGGGTAACCAGGCAAGCGCGAGACCCTACACGGCGGTTCGGGTTTTGTCACTTTGCAGCCTGTAGCTTCGTAGCAGAAATGCAAGAAAACCTGTTAGTGAGTTGTGGAGAGGAACACCACGGCATGGGAAAGAGTGCGTTGGGCATTTCTGATGCCCATTGGCCACTTTAGCTGCACATCTAGCTGATGTCCGGATGCACATTGGGGCACGTCTCTGTGTGTGTTGGTTCCCGTTGCGCACCAGCCCGTGGGGACATCCGTTTCTCCACCATGGCGCAATGGATGTTTGTCCTACAGCAGGACATTGCAAAGCTACTCAATTCAATTTTGTGGTTTGAGCACTGGGCTATGACCTTGGAGATCAGGGTTCATTGGACTATGACCTTGGAGATCAGGCGGTGGAAATGCACTGGGGGGGGGATCACTGGGCAGGTCACACACTCTCAGCCCATAGAAAACCCCATGATAGGTTAACGTTGGGGCCGCCATAAGTTAGAAACGGCTTGAAGGCACAAAACAACAACAACAACAAGGCTATTTAGATATCTGTCTTTATTCCATGTAGCCTTATATCTTTGTTCCACATAGGCTTCAAGCAAGCTGTGTCAAAGTACTTGAAATTTAGTCTCTTGTAGCTCTGCTATCTATTGACATGTTTTTATTACTGATCTTGTAGACCAAAATACCCTAAAGGTCCCATCTGACCTTGGAAGTTAAGCAGAGTCAGCTCTGGTTAGTACTTGGATGGGAGACCACCCACAAAGTCCAGGTGCTGTAGGTTATATTTCAGAGGAAGCAAAACCACCTCTGAGTATTCTTTGCCAGAGAAAACGCTATGAAATTCATTGGGTCACCCTAAGTCTACAGGTGACTTGAAGCCTCATATACATGCACACACAGCGAGCTCTAAATACCTTAAAGGCACCAGGCCCTGTCTGATCTTGGACACTAAGCAGGGTCAGCATTGGTTAGTACTTGGATGGGAGACCGCCAATGATTACCAGGTACTGTACGCTATATTTCAGAGGAAGGAACTGGCAAAACCACCTCTGAGTATTCCTTGCCTAAGAAAACCCTGTGAAATTAGCAGAGTCACTGTAAATCAGCATGCAACTTCAAGGCACATACATACACCTTCAGTGCAATCACATTGAAGAGAATTCTATAAATCAAAGGAAAGAAAATCTCTCTGGTGTAGACAAGAGGCCTGCGGCAGCACTGTAAGGTGGAGCTAGCCACCCTTTTTTTTTTTTTTTAATTTAATTTTCCCTCTGATAGCTCTTCCTGCAACAGCATTGCTTCTGGGGGGGGAACAAGGGCTACTTTTCGGGTACTAAGAAAGCGCCAAGGAGCTCTCTTTTGTCTCCTCTTGCAGCTGCAAAGGCGTCTGCCAAACGATGCAGAAAATAGCACCACCGTGGAGGAGACGAGAGCCAGCTTGCGGACAGGCGAGAGACAGTGTGCAGCAAGCCGGTGGCAGGAGATGGCTGCAACTTCGGCTGCCACATCTGTGCGGCTGCTTGGCATAACAGCGGCGAGGCACCTCCGGCCTCTGACTGCCGTCATTGACTCTGCGGCAGCCGGGGTGGCTGAGTTTTGATTCTCCTGCCAGCCGTCTCCACCACACCTCCTTTTCTTTTTCTTTGAGAAGCCGGCTGGCTTCGTTTCCAAACCCCTGCTCTTCCGGCTGACCTCCCCTTCGGTGCCCCTGCCTCCATGTCCCCTGGGCCCGATGAAGCAGACGCCGAAGTCCCCCAAATGGACCCAGCCATCCTCATCTTCCTCCTTTATTTGATGATCATCCACGAACTGGTGAGCGGCTGGATGGAGTACCAGAAGCAAGCCACCAAGCCCAAGAAGCAATCGGGGCCTCTGTGGTCATCCAGGTAGGTTGGATGCCTGCTTTGGTTAGGATTAAATGAGGTATGGGGGGAAACATAGGGATTTGCACATGGATAGGGAGAAAACAGAGAGGGTCGTGTCAGTGAAATGGAAGAGAATATAATGAACCTGATCCCTGATTCTACTTAGCTCGGTCTTGGTTATAGCCACACATTGGAGGCCACATAACGGCAAGGGGTGTCCTACAGCTCGAAGTGGATGGGGGGTACCCTAATTTCACTTACTTCCATAGCCCATTTATAAACACAGATATGCCCCATTCATTCATATGCAATTGCTCACACACCCCTCAATAATTCATCAGCTCAAATACGACCATGTACCCCATTCACACATGTTCGCCTATCCTGCATGCATATACGTGTGCATGCCTACGGACATGTTCATCATTCATGCATCATAGAGCTGGAAGAGACCATGAGGGCCATCCAGTCCAACCCCATTCTGCCACGCAGGAATATACAACTAAAACACCTCTTAAAGTTACCCACCCAACCTTGGTTTAAAAACCTCCAAAGAAGGAGATCCCAGCACCCTCCAAGGCAGTGGTATTCCATTGTCAAGCCATTTTCACAGTAAAGTCCTTCCTGATGTTTTGGTGGAATCTCTGTTCTCGAATTTTGAATCTGTTGGTCCTAGTTTGGGGAGGCGCAGAAAACAAACTTGCTCCATCTTCTACAATGACGTCCCTTCAGATATTTAATGGTAGCTATCATGTCACCTCTTAGCATTATCTTCTCCAAGCTAAACATACCCAGCAACCTCCATCAGATTTGGTTTTCAGACCTTCCAAAGCGTCTGTTTTGCTCACACATCCATGTTCTTTGTGGGTCAGATGGATGGGCCAGATTCAGCTTACAAAGTAGAGATTCCACACCCCTGATCTACTCGAATCGGCAACAGCTCTGCAGAGCTTCAGGCAGGAGTCTTTCCTAAGTCTACCTGGCAATGCTGTGGACTGAACCTGGCGACCTTCTCCATGCAACAGAGACAGAGAGCATCAGGGAAAGCAAAGCATTATAACGGTGCGGTTACTCAGCATCTTCCCCTGATGCTCTCTCTCTCTGTATGCACTCTCTTGCTTGTGTGACTGTTTTGGATCCTGGCTTGTTTGACTGCAAACATGCACCAGTGACAGACTCAAGCCCATGTGAACAGATGGGTACGCATATACAGAATCTTGTTACCAAATTTGCCTGGAACGATGGCAATAACTTGCACTCTGGTTCTGCTAACCGTGCTGACAAAGGTAGGCTTTTTTAAAAGAAGACCTTGCTTTAAACCTTCGGCACGAAGCGAAAGAGGAGGAGGTGGCAGTAGCTGTAGTCGTAGTAATAGTAGACGTAGTAGCAGTAATTCACACAACGAACCGCTAAATGTGACAAGGGAGTGAATGGATGCAAAGAGGTGGTTAATGTGTGATGAGCAAACTCAGAAAGCACTGGGTATTTTAAGCATCTCTTAGTACATTTGTCTGAACCACCAAAAATCGGCGAATGTCCTTTGTTTTTTTTGCAGCAGCTGTTCCCGGATGAGCCATTCGGGCTTTTCTCAGCCCCTGGCATACCCAACCCGGCGAGAGAGGCACAGGGACTGGAGAAAGCCCGGCCGAATCCTGAGGAAGGTGTAAAAGACCCCTTTGGAGCTCAACCCAAGGCTCAGCAAAGAGACTGATGGCAAGGAAGGCAGCGCCCCGGGGAGAATTCACAGCTACGTGTCACCGTCCATCTTGCAACAACCAAGACAGGAGCATCCTTTCCACAGCATTGTTATTGCATGTGTCCTGATCGTGCATTGACACGCAACACTGACCGACCTGTATAACTATTGAGTGTGAATTTGAGGTGTGCCACGAGCTGGGTGTGCCTCACGCTTAAACCTAAAGGGGTATTGGCCTACTTGGACAATGAACGGCAGAATACGGACTTCTGGCGAGATCGCTAAATAGATGATTTTGAGAAATAATGAGAAATTGGCACAGTGGATCCAATTAAGCTTGGATCAATAGATGTTGCATTAAACTATGAATGGAACTATGTCGTGAATTCAAGAAAGAGGACAACAGAGGCAGCAGAGATATGTTGCCAAATAACAGGATGGGGAAGATTTGGGTTGCACGATGAAAAGACCAAACACAATGGGGGGAAGGTCAGGGTTAAGGTGGCACGTGGGTGGGCAACCCCATGGAAGAAAGGAGAAATGGATGAGGAATGTCAGAGGCAAATATATTCAGAGGAACAAACAATAAGAAAGATTAGAGGTTGGATATTTGCCTGTTTCAGAGGATGATAGGAAGTACCTGTCCTCTCAGATCTTGGAAGTAACTAGTTGGTTGTAATTAATTCGTTTCCCTAAGAGCATAGGTATAACTTCATTGCATTAAGATTGCAACATAACTTGGGATAACTTTACTTCTATCATGGTGTACATGTAACTTTTTAAAACATCCCTCTTCTAGTTACAAGGGTGTGGCCTAAATAAATGACGGCGGAGAAGGAATAGCAGGTGGTTCACAGGCTGGCTTGCACTACCGAATGAAAAACATTCTGATTTTTTAAAAAATGTATTTAAACGAAACTATTTTAGTTCCTTTTTGGAAAGGGAGAGGAAGGGATGCTTTTTCCAAGGGTAACTCTCTGCTCTCAGGGGCCTGGATCCCATTGCAACACTATTCTTGTGCAAGCATTTGCACGTTTTCTGAACTTGTAGGAGAACCGCATCCAGTATCTCTTTGATCAAACGGTTTTTGGATTTTGAGGAGTGGATGAGAAAGCTTCCCAACTGTGCATTATGTGTGTGGAACTTTCGCCTCTGAAGGCCTTATCTTCATTTTTAGGCAGACGGCTCCTAGCAAATTGCTTTGTAAAAGTAACTTCCTAAACCTTGGGTCCCTGTGAGATTTGGTTGTGGGAAGCCCAAGCTTCTATAGGTCTCCTGAGCCTTTGCATGTTCTAAGATATTTTCTTGGAAAGCTTGGATGCTCACAGGCTTCCTGCACTTGTCTGACAAGTTGTAGCTAACTATTCCATGGCCATTTCCACACTACACTGTTATAGCGCTATTATTCCACTTTCAACATACTGTGGAATTCTGAGATTTGTAATTTAGCACTATAACTGTGTAGTGCAGAAGTGGCCCATGTTAGAGCAAGGAAAGGAATCGAGGAGCATGTTAGAGCAAGGATAGGAAAGGAATTCCAGAAAAGGGTTATAAGGAAATCAGGGACTGCTAAGTGATATTTGTTAGGATTTCAGATCTTTTGAAAAGGACTGGAGGGCTGGGGAAGACAGCATGGAGTTGGAGAATAATCTTCTTCTCTTTATGCCTGTGCATATGGGTTTGGTTCTTGCAACCTGGAAAGGTATACAGAGAACAAGTGTTTTGGTCAAGTTGTCTGATCTATCTCCTTTTAATTCTTAGCATGCTATTTTCCTATTTTTATTATTAAAGAGTTGCACTTATAACAAGCCTGCTTTGTTCCTTAAGGGAAAGTGGGAATGTCTGTTCACACATCTCCATGGCAAGGTCTACCACGAACTTGTAAAATATTTTTTCCCTTCCTCTTAGAAAACATAAGGTAGAGGGGCAGAGTGTTTACCTTTTATATTTTCCAAAACCCAGAGAAGGAACGGGAGACTGGATCTCCAAGGAAGGGACTGGTGGCAGCACTACGGTTTAAGCTGCACTAGGAAGAAGTGGGCAAGTTGGGGGGAAATCCAGTCATTCACCAGCCATCTTTTGCCCCCAAAGTGTGTGAGATATATTTCAAGAAGCACAGTGAACTGAGCCTGGGATGCCCAGAGCCTAACCTTAGTTTTTGCCTCCTAAGGTTGGTGGCACTTGATTGTTCCCGGCCAACCCAAGACTGAAGGAAGAAAGAAAGAAAGGTGAGGGAAAGAAATTGATTTAAAATTGCAAGAAAGCAAAACAGATAATCAAGCAAGTAGGGAAGGCAGGAATGAGCAATGATAGTTTCTACCTTTTTGTTCCAAGGGCCTTTCCACACTGCCCTGTTATGGTGCTATTATTCCACTTTCAACGTCCTATGGCATCTGGGATTTGCAGTTTAGGGAGAGGCCTTTAGACTTCTCAGCCAGAGAGCTCTTTGGCCTCAGGAAACTACAAACTCCAGAATTCCACAGAAGGTTGAAAGTGGAATAATAGCACTATAACAGTGCAGGACGGAAAGGAAAAGAGAAGAGAAAGGAGGTGAGTTCTCTTCTCAGATCTTTCTTAAAAAGATCGAGCAACTCTGAAACATTTGGCATGACAAAAGAAGTTGATTACAGGAAAAAAAGGAGACCAGGCTCCGCATTCTTATGGATGGTCCAACTTTATTCTTTAAAAAGCTCAATCATAAATTAATTGGTCTTCTTCAGAGACTATATTAAAAACAAACAAACATGTATTTGTATCTTGAATCAAGGAACAACATACATATATAAAATATATACTGTTTCTAAATTCCACCATCCCAACAGAGTCCAGAATTACCTTGCTGCCTGCCCCCCAATATTATATCTGGAAGGAAGGCTGGTAGAAAGAACTGCTTTGCTATTGATTGTGAGTTATCCAGAAGTTTTTTCCCCTACATATGTGAGGCTGGGAATGCCACATCCCACCATACGCCACCATGTGTGAGGCTGGAAAATGACACCATGCGCTGCTGGGATGTATATTCCAGCCTTTATGATTTTTAGCTGTTAATTCATCTTCGCCGCCACCACCCGCTGAATTATGAATTATCTGGACCCTTGGACAGTACAGCGGGACCCTGTCCAGCCACGTACATCCCTAAGCTTAAGGATCTTCCTTGTCCCCCCAGTCTACCCAGCTTGGCGTGGGAAGGAGAGAAACGGGGTCTTTTACAGAAAGTATTTATTAAAGATATTCAAATAAACAAGGCAAATTAACACAAATGGGAAGCTCCCTCTTCCCAGGCACGCTTAGTTACAGAAAGAACAGATATGAAAGCACAGATACATTCTTTAGATCAGCCAGCCTCCAAAATAACAGAAAAGTCCCTAACGCGACTAGATAACTTTAGTCTAGTACTCACAGATGGTTCTCAGGCTTAGATGTTCTAAAAGGAAGGGCCAGGAGGCGAGGCCTATGGCCTCCAGCCTGCTACTGGCACAGAACCCCCTCCAGGAGGCTCCTGGGTTGTTATCCCTTTGTTATCTCTCTGTTGTCCCCCTTTAGCTAAATCAAGATAATGGGAAGCCCCATTATCACAACATAGTCTTCACAGAAGGAGGGTGGGAGCTCATTCAGTCATGGAGATGCAAGTTCCCACCTATGGCTTTTTGGTGACTCAGAAGGAACCCCCCTAAAAGGAGGAAATGGGCTCTGGCAGGATGTTGGAGGACAGAGCACAAGGCAGCTCTGAAGGAAGAGCGACAACAGGGGGATGATGGGGGACACGTACAGCCTGGGAAGCGGTGAGTGTTGCTACAAGCAGGAGTTTCCCTTCCTTCATCCTCTGAATTTCTGGTCTGGAAGACTTAGAGAAACATCTCCCTGAGTGGAGATGTCTGCATCAAGCAATCTGTGTCTCCATGAAGCAATGAACACCACCAACACCACGCAGTGCCCACCAGTGGAGCTCCACTTGGCCATCCCAACCATCTTCAGCATCTTCTCTGTGGTTGGACTCATCTTCAGTGGCTTCAGCTTATGGACCTTCTGGTTCATCATCAAGCGTTGGAACTCTGGTGTCACGCTACAGTTCAACCTTGCCTTGGTGGACAGCATGATGCTTCCATTTGTCCCTTTGATGATAACCTATTTCTACTTGGGCAACCATTGGCCCTTTGGAGAGTTTCTCTGCCAGCTTCAAGCCTTCTTGTACAACACCCACCTCTATGGTAGCATCTACTTCCTGATGCTTATCAGCGTCCACAGGTACCAAACCATTGTCCATTACAATGCCAAGACCCGCTGGAGGCAGAAGTCCTTCTTGAAGAAGCTCACGTTGGTCTTCTGGTCTCTTCTCTTCCTACAAGGGCTTCCACTCTTCTTCTTCCTCAAGACCTCGGTCATCAGTAACAAGGTGAAGTGCATGAGTATCCACCAATCCGAATTGTCCTATTTCTACCTGACCTACGGTGTTCTGATGGGGGTCTGCTTCCTTCTCCCCTCTGGCACCTCCTTCATCTCCTACATAATGCTGGGGACTTATATTTCCAAAATCAGCCAAACCAATCTCAGAGGCAGGGTGATGAAGACCAAGTCTATCCAAATGATCGTTGTCACCCTGCTCATCTATGCCACCTGCTTTGCACCCATCCACATTTGCATGGCAGTGGGTGCCACCGTGAGACATTATGGTATCTCCTGCAGATTCCTCAGCCATATCGAAGTTGCCTATTATGTTTCCGTAGTACTCAGCATGGCCAACTCTTCCCTCAATCCATTGATCTACAACTTTTCCAATGAGAAATTCCAGAAACTTGTTTCCAAGTTCCTAAAGAGATTGTTCTTCTCTAAGTGACAAATCTGGAAGAAGAACAGGTAAGAAATTGAGGTCACAATTCAACATGGATGAACACAAGTTGGTTTTCCACCCAAGACTTGGGAATCACTACTGGGAAAGCTGAAATCTTTTCTAGAGATATGGGATATTTGTAATCTGTTGGAAAGTCAGTGCAGAACTTAGAAAGTTACTAAAGGACTGTGTCACATAACTCATTATGAAGCCCTATCTTGGTAACTTGTAGTCCTAAATATTGTACAGCAACGTTTTTAGTAACTTGATAAATCCTTCATGTGCTACAAGCTTGTCTTTACTATTTATTTATTAATATGGCGAGATGGGGGGAATCCATCTGAAATATTTTAGGAGGTCTGTTTAAAAAAACGACAACTCAGAATGCTCCCACCAAGTTTCTCAAAGTAATTAATAAATTCCTAATGCCTCCCATTTAGTTCCTCCGAGTAGTGAATAAACATTCTTTGCTAGGTGAAAACTGGGAACAACATTACCCCTTTGCCAGAGATGTAGCTGGGGGCAGGGGCTTTGTCCACCCAAATTCTGCCCTTCCAATGACATTTTCCTCCAACCCTCCAAATTTCTAACATTGCAGAAACTTAAAACTTAACTTGAGCATTTATGAAACACAGTTGAGGCAATTGGGGGCAGTTTGGGTAGTTGGGAGATGGGAAGGAAAGTATCATATCTGTGGTTCTTTTTAAGCCTGTTTGACTGGGTTTGGGGTGAAAAATCCCACCAAAAAACAAAACAGCACTGATATGTACATATACAAAAACTAAAGGTTTTTTCTTTTCTGTTCAGCTACTGTGAGGACTCCAGCTAAGCTCAGAGGGGACAGGAGAGGTTGAGAGGAGGGGGAGAGAAGACATCATCCTTCCTGCTGATCAAGAAAGCATAGGGATTCGTCCTTGTGAACCCATCATCCCTGTGAACCCAAATTGCCTGGTGGAAATCCCAAGGCCCCTCCCAGAGGAGAGTGGCTTTCCTTTACGGAAAGCTCCTCTTGCTATTTTCACTTTCATTTCCTGAAAAGCCACTTGTGCTATTGTGCCGAAAGAGAGGGGTCAGCAACTGGACATTCTGGACAACAGAACCCCAAGCCAGTGTGGTCAACGGCCAAGATTTACATGTGATGGAAGATGCTGCCTTTGTTGAACATCTCTTCCATTTTAGGAAGCCTCCCCATTGCAAAATAATACTCAAAAACCTCTTTGCTTCCAAGGTGTAATTCATCCAATCGTTTCTTAAAGCCAGCCAAGTCAGTGGCCAACAATTGCCTCCTGTGCTAGAAAATTTCACAATATGACTACGGGCTACAAGAAAAAGTACTTCCTGTCGTCATTTCGGAGATTTCAACGAACTAATTCCATGGAGATCAGAGTTACAGTTATGTGTCAACCACCATTTTCTGTACTTAAAAGTCTCTTCCGGGAACCGGTTTAGTTCTGGCTTTGGTTTAGCAGAACTAACAAAAGCTATATATTAAATACCTAGTTCCTACCTTTTTTTAAAAAAAGAAGTTCTCCAAAGAGGGAAAGGGAAGTGGTAGAAGGGTGAAGGCGAGAACCCCAAGGAAGCCGTATACTCGGAAATGTAACAGAAAAGTGCTAGGCAACATGTACTGCTGGGGAAGTGGTAAATGTTGCAACAAGGACAAATTCCCCGAACGTGCCCGGTATTTCAGTCAAGTTCAAGACTTTCACCCTCTCCATTTCTCCTCTGCAACCTTTCAGAGGGAGATCTCCCTAAACATCTGGAGCCAGCCGTGTTCAAACCTTAATGAACGACGCCAACACAACGCAATGCCAGCCTGCAGAGCTCCACCCTGCCGTCCCAGCCTTGTTGGGTGTCCTTTCTGGGGGCATACTGATCTTCAACAGCTTCAGCCTCTGGATCTTCTGGTTCACCGTTAAGCGTTGGAATTCCGGCATCATGCTCCAGTTCAACCTTGCGTTGTCTGACGCCATCATCCTTCCGATTAACCCACTGATGGTGACCTATTTCAGCTTGGGCAACCATTGGCCCTTTGGAGAGTTCCTCTGCCAGTTTGAAGCCTTCACCCTGAGCACCCACCTCTACGGCAGCATCTACTTCCTGATGCTCATCAGCATCCATAGGTATCAAGCCATTGTCCATTTCAACGCCAAGACCTGCTGGAGGCAGAAGTCCTTCTTGAAGAAGCTCATCGTGGTCTTCTGGTGTCTCCTCCTCCTACAAGGGCTTCCGCTCTTCTTCTTCCTCAAGACGTCAGTCATCAACAACAAGGTGAAGTGCTTGAGCATCTACCAGTCAGAGATGTCTTCCCTCTACCTGACCTACAGCATCTTCCTGGGCGTTTTTTGCTTCCTTCTCCCCCTTGGGGTCGCCTTGGGGTCCTACGTGATGTTGGGGAACACCATTGCCAACATCAGCCAAGCCAATCTCCGAGGCCGGATCATAAAGACCAAGTCCATCCAGATGATCATTATTTGCCTGTTCATCTTTGCCATCTGCTTTGCGCCGCTCCATATCTGCATGATACTGGGAGCCATTGTCGGACATTACAGAATCTCGTGCGAGATCCTTCACCACACAGAAGTTGCCTATTGCGTTTCTCTCGTCCTCAGCATGGTCAACTCTTGCCTCGATCCCTTCATCTACAATTCGGCCAACGAGAAATTTCACATAGTTTTTTCCAAGTACCTAAGAAAATTGCTGCTCTCGAAATGACCAGTGGGGAAGAATGATGGGTAAGACATTAAGACGGCAATCCCATATTTCAGGCATGGAGAGAAGGACCACAGATGTTGCATGAGTGTGTTTTAGTGGTTGTTAATTCCTCCAGATGTTCTGACTCACCCTTTTTTTTTGGCCAAAGTTGAGGGTAAATTGCCTCCTTGGAAACTTCATGGGGTGATCATGGATCTTTTTAAATGTAATTATTTTATTTTTTTAACTTTCTCTGATGGGCCCAATTTTTTATTTTACTTTTTATTTAAAAACCACAAATAAAAATAAAATAAAATAAATATAAAATAAAAAAAATTCCCCTTCTATTACAGTTTGGCTTGGAGAGGTCTCAGCCCTTTTTGTGTTTCATTGAGTTAGTGTTTGAGTTACTTAGTGTTCAATGTTTTAATTTAGTCTGTTAGGGCCTTTCCACACTACACCGTTATAGTGCTATTATTCCACTTTCTGGGGTTTGTAGTTTCCTGAGGCTCAAGAGCTCTCTAGCTAAGAATTCCAAAGGCCCCTCCCTAAACTGCAAAGCCCAGGATGCCATAGGAGGTTGAAAGTGGAATGATAGCACTATAACAGTGTAGTGCAGAAAAGGCCTTAGTATGGCGTTTGAGCTTTAGTTAATGTTCTTTTGAACTTACCCACTGGGTAACCTTGGGTGCATCACACACTCTCAGCCCCAGAAAAACCCATGACAGGTTCTCTTTAGGGTCTCCATAAATCGAAAAGAACCTGAAGGCACACCACAAGAACACAGTTGGAGGAACGACTGACGGCAAAAAATGCTCCAACTTTCTTTCTGTGCCTCTGACTGCACCGTGCGTGTGGTTTCCACATTGCAGTGGAACCCTTTTAGATTGCACGAGCTTCCTGGCGCTTTGCCTATCTTTCCAAAAAGCCTTTGCTTCCTGTGACCTAACAGGTTTGGCCGTTCTCTCGCTGCAGAGCCCCGGGCAGGAAATGAAAGTGAGAAACCCAAAAGGTGTGTAGCGTTGCAAAAACTGCTGCTCATGTCGAGGGAGAAGGAAATGAGCAACGATGGGCTCTGCCTTGAGGTGCAGCTACCAGGCATAGGAAAATATATTATGTGTGAACACACACAATCCACACCCAGACATGCCACAAAAATGAGAATTCTGCCCCTCCAGATGAAATTACTCTTACCCTCAGGAAGTTCTTTCTAATGTTCATTCAAAATCCGTCCTCCCGTAACTTAAAACCATTAGACCTGGTCAACCTTCTGGGGAAACGGAGAACAAACTTGCCCCTTCCTCTCTGTGACAGTCACGGAGATATTTAAATACTGCAATCATTTCTCCCCTCTGTCTTCTTTCCATCAGGCTGGGCATGCCCAGCTCCTCCAACCTTTCCTTTCCTTTGGTCTGGTCGGACTCCACCTGGAATATTGTGCCCACTTCTGGGCACCACAGTTCAGGAAAGCTATGGATAAGCTGGAATGCGTCCAGAGGAGGGCGACCAAAATGGTAGAAGGCCTGGAAACTACAAGCAGCTTAAGGAGATGGGTATGTTGAGCCTGGAGAAGAGACGGTTAAGAGGCAACATGACAGCTATGTTTCCATATTTGAAAGGATGTCATATGGGGGATGGAGCAAGCCCATTTTCTGCTGCTCCAGGGACTAGGACCCAGAGCAATGGCTTCAAACTTCAGAAGAAGAAATTCCATCTAATTGTTAGGAAAAAAGTCCGGATGGTATAAGAGCAGCCTGGCAATGGCACATGATGCGCAGAGTGTGGTGGAATATCCTTCTTTGCAGGTTTTGAAACAGAGGCAGGATGACCATTTGTCAGAAATGCTTTGATGGCAGAATCAGGTTGGACTGGACTGCCCTTGTGGTCTCTTCTACCTCTATGATTCTAAGTGCACCAGAAGTGCTCTGTGCACATCACAAGTGGCCAGTGTGTGTTAGTGGTCCCCATTGCACCTCAGACATGTTCAATGTGCATCGGACATCCCCGATGCTCTTGTCACAATGCCTGCTGCACATTGGAGCGCTCTTGCCAGTTTCATTCCACCTCTGCAATGTGGCCAAGGATTCACAAAGTTATGCAATGCAGACCATGACACAGCATCCCTGCCTGTGTCCCTAAGGTAGAAAACAATTTTAAAAGTGAACCAAACAGGGCAATAAAAATTAAGTTTCTTTCCTGAAACCACTCATTTGGCATCTTTTTTATGGTCTTTTTGGGAACAGTAAGGATTTTCTTCAATAAAATTAAAACACTCCTTTTTGCTTGATATTTTTAGATCCACTCTTCGGTACAAAATGTGTGCCCATTTTAACCCTGCAGAAATTGGCGTTAATATATCCTACTTATAAGAAATATCAGTGACTGAAGCAATTTTTGTGTGGTTGAAGGAGGTGTTAGAGGAACAGGCTTTTTTTTTTCCTGTATGGGTTGTACTAATACATTGGTGAGTTCCTGCCTTTGGTTTTAAGTTATCTCTGACTCAAAATAAACCCCTTGAAAGGAGGAAATGGGCAGCAAGGGGATGTTGAAGAAAGGCTGAGCATTTGACAGCCGCACCTTCAGAGCTGGGACTGCTTTGGTGGAAAGGTACCTACTCTGAAGAAAAAGGTGCTAATACAAGAAGCAGAAATAAGAAATCTCCTTCTTCTGCCCTCTGTATTTCTGGGTCAGTAGGATCCATGCCATGGACAACTCTTCCCAAACATCTGGAACTGACTGTCTTCGTCTCCCAATGGGCGCCAGCAGCATGACACGATGCCAGCCAGAGGGGCTTCACCCTACCATTCCAATATTGCTGGGCATTCTCTCCATAGGTGGGTTAGTCTTCAACAGCTTCAGCCTGTGGATCTTCTGGTTCACCATCAAGCGCTGGAATTCCGGCACCACGATCCAGTTCAACCTTGCTTTGGCTGACACCATTGTCATTCCGATCATCCCTTTGATGGTGGCCTATTTCAGTCTGGACAACCATTGGCCCTTTGGAGAGTTCCTTTGCCAGCTCCAAGTCTTCTTACTCAGCACCCACCTCTATGGAAGTATCTACTTCTTGATGCTCATCAGCGTCCACCGGTACCAAGCCATTGTTCACTACAATGCCAAGACTCTCTGGAGGAAGAAATCCTTCTTGAAGAAGCTCATCTTGGTCTTCTGGGCTCTCCTGTTCCTACAAGGGTTTCCCATCTTCTTCTTCCTCAAGACATCAGTTGTGGATGACAAGGTGAAGTGTCTGAGCATCTACCAGACAGAGCTGTCTGATCTCTACCTGGCCTATAGCATCGTCCTAGGAACCCTCTGTTTCCTTCTCCCCTTTGGCACCTCCTTGGTCTCCTACATGAAGCTTGGGGTTGCCATTGCCAGCATCAGCCAAGCCAACCTCCGAGGCAAGGTGATGAAGACCAAGTCCATACAGATGATCACCATCGCCTTGGTCATCTTTGCCGTCTGCTTCACTCCTCTCCACATCTGTGGCGCTGTGGCGGCCATTGTGGGGTATTACAACATGCCCTGTGAGATTCTCCACTACGTGGAAATTGCCTATTATTTGTCTGTGGTTTTAAGCATGGTCAACTGTTGCCTTGATCCTTTCCTCTACAACGCCGCCAACGAAAAGTTCCACACGTTCTTTTTCAAGTCACTAGGAAGGCTGCTGTTCTCTAAGTGAGAAGATTCTCCTTGGAGAAAGCTAGGTAAGAGATCAGATACTTCTACTGCCACCTCTCCATCTCCCCTGGTTGTAGTTGAGAATTGAGGGAAGGCTGAGATGAAAGTAGACATCTCTAATGTCTAATCAAAGGCAGCTTTGACTCTGATAAGAGGTTCTGCTACCTAATGTGTACCCCATTTTTCTCCTCCAAAATCAAGAGACAATCAAAGCTCTTCTGGTCCTACCATTGGGCAGAGTGAGGCTGGTTGCTTCAGGCAGCTGATACTAAGGGGTGGTCTGAGGTCTTGATAAGGAGAACAGTATACCTAGCTCCCAAAACCTCTTGTCATAAGGCATGGTTTCCAGAATTTCTACCATTTTGGTCACCCTCCTCTGGAGACGTTCCAGCTTGTTTAATATCATTCTTGGATTGTGGTATCTAGAACTGGACACAGTGTTCCAGGTGAGGTCTGACTAAAGCAGAAGAAAGTGGCACAACTGGTTCCCTTGATCTGGATAAGGAACTGATGTTCCATGGTCCATTTTCAAAAAAGATGCAGCTTTTTATATGACTCAGGAGGGAGTGCCAACTTCTGCTGTGTTTCGCTTTGCCCGTCCTTATCCACAGCAGGTTGCAAAACATTAAGAAGCATGCAAAGAATAATAAATAAAATAAACACCCTTTGGCATCAAAGCAGCAAAAAAAATCACACCCTAACAAACTCAAAGCAATAGCAGTGTCAAATGCTTGTTCAAAAGACAAAAAAATAGATTTGGTTAAATCACGCGTAGTTTAAGTCACGCTCAGTTTCCAAGCAATGCTTTTCTGTTTCTATGTTGTGCATCTGTCCAAAATCTCAGTATGCCTTTATTAAAATCTCATTTGGGTTTGGGGAGGAAAAACAATCTGTTTGGGCTGAGTTGTGACAAAGCACAGTGTGCTGAAAAAAAAATAGGAATTCTCAGCAAAGGGAAGCCACCTGTTACATGCTGGAAATTCACCTGCAATTTGTAAATGTTATCCAAAATCGTGCCCGTGTTGAATAATTCTACTGTTGTTCTGTGCTTCTTAATGCATTCTGGTTTTGCTAACTTTTGGGTGGGTCTATCCAAAGTTCTTAATCCTTAAACAGAGTCTATAGTAGGAGCCACAGTTGATGGGAGACTGCTGGTGAAAATCATCTCCATCTTGTCCATATCTTTGCCTTTACTGGCTTCTAAAGGCCTATTTGCATCAATAATTATAATGGTATTATTCCACTTTGACTGCTATGGCAACATTCGATAGAATCTTGGCATTTGCCATTTAGGGAAGGTAAGCAGGGTCAACCCTGGTTAGCACTTGGATGAGAGACCGCCCATGGATAACACATACTGCAGGCTACCTTTCAGGAAGGAATTGGCAAAATCATCTCCGAGTGTTCCTTGCCGAAGAAAACTCTACGGAATTTGTGGGGTTGCCATCATTTGAAAGTCAATTTGAAGGAACGTAAACACACATTTCCATCATGTTGCCTGTGCTTTGTAAAAGAAAAAAAAATGGTTCGGCTGGGGAGAGGTGGACCGTGAAATTCAGGGGGTTGCCTTAAATTGAGAGGGGACTTGAAACCATATTATATTAATTATATTTACACACACACACACACACACACACACACACACACACATTTAGCTGGAAAAGATTTTCAGTGTTCACCTATCCCAACACACACACACACAAACAAGCACACTTCTTAGAGATTAGCAAAACCTGAAGATAAAACAATAACAAGGCAACTTTTGTAAAATAGGCATCAATGCCTGTATAAAGTCATCAGGCATTGAAAGGGAATTCTAGAGAGTATACCTGCTTTTTTTGTTTCACTTCTATTTTCTTTCTTTGATCTGCATTGTTGCTGGGTACCCCCAAGTTGTTGCCATTTACGACATGTTGCCTTCCTCCAAGCTGTTTCCATTTCCAACTTATAGAGACCCCAAGGTGAATCTATCCCAGGGTTTTATGAGAGCGCATGATGTGCCCAAGGTCCTCCAGTGGGCTTCCATGGCTGAGCATGGAATCGAACTCTGGTCTACAGGATTGTAGTCCAAAGCTCAAATCACTACAGCATGCTGGCTTTCTTGATTTATGTACTCATGCCTTTCTACTCAAGCCTCTTTGCTTCCTTCCTGCCTGCAAGCGTCACTTCCCCCTTCTTCCAAAATTTAGTGCTTTCTCTCCTTTTGTTGAGGAGCACAGTATCCACCAGGCTTCTGCCTCAAGTTGCCTTCCATGCACCCATGAGAGCCAGCGTTAGGGGCTTTTCTAACAAAGTTTAGGGAATAATAATAATAATAATAATAATAATAATAATAATAATAATAATAAATTTATTTGTATCCCGCCTCTCCTCATGGATCGAGGTGGTGAACAACAATAATACATTAAATACATTAAAAATCTTCTTTGGTTTGTCTCCTTCCCTATTCCAAGAGGGATTTCATTTAACAATAAATGCAATTTTTTCTTTTTTAAAAAAAGTTACAAGAGCATTCTGAGTATTTTCTCCTGTTTTGTACCAGAAGCTCATATTGCATTGGCTTGATATAGATGCCAAATATTCCTATAGCTGATGGTTGCCGTGTCAATGGGGCAGTAAATCCATTCCAGGTTTTCAAAAGGCACTATCCAAAGTACTGAATTTATTCTGGTGGTGGCGGTGGTGGCAACAGCATGCAGTACCTTGGACAGTGCCTGTAAAGTCTGAACTAAGACTCAGAATGGATTTGCTGTCCCTCTGACCTGGAAGCCACCAACCACTGCTGCATCTGATTGATCACTATGGGAACTAGATGCATCTCCATTGCTCTGATCCAGCAGGGCTCTTCTGATATTCCTTCATTATTATTTTCCCAGTGGCTGCTTCTGGAGGATCCACTTGAATGTTGCTCAGCTCCTGCTTGTACTCAGAACATTGTGGGTGTTCCAGGGACCGGAGGATGCTCAGCTGAATCCACAAGAAGGCACAAAGGCTCCAGCACAACTCAAGTGAGGAAAAAGCAAATGATGGGGAGAAATGCTGTCCTGCTGAAGATCCAAAATGAAATTTTACTTCTTTCCCCAAATGGATAGCTTTGCAGTAACATAAAACTTTAACCTGCAGACAGGGACCCATTTCATTTGTCTAAGTTGCTCTGGGAGCCTAATTTGGCCAGAGAGGAGGTAAAAACAGATTAAAAGGATAATAGCTAACTAATAACAGAAGAGAAAATGAAAGCGAGAAACTTGGAAGTCTGAAAATAGCAGGAGGATGGCTGTGGCCACGGGAAGCGAGCTATCCCCAAACACTCTGCATGATAAAAACAATTGGAACAATATAATTGTTTGAATATCTAATTTTTACACAAATGTTGCTGGGAAAATCCAATACCTTCCCCACCCTGCAGAGGCTGTCAGGACCGGAGATAAATTCAAAGGAAACAAGAGAGACTGGAGGGGTTAGAACAAGAAACCATTGTTCATATTAAATTTTTTTAAAACATTTTTAGACCCTCTAAGTCCAGGTTCCACTACACTCTTGGTGGTCGGTATGATCCTGAATGACAAGATTTCCCTTTGGAAAGTGGAAACTCTCAAACATCTTGTTGGGCACGAAGCAGTAACATATTTTTATTACAGCATGAGTGTCCGTTGGAGGTCTTAGCAGCAAGCTTCTGCTGGATTAGAAAACTGTGTGCTTATTTGGGTGTAAGCAGCATAGGACTTTGTGCTGAAATAAAGAGGCATAAGCCATTTCCACACTACACTGTTATAGTGCTATTATTCCACTTTTGACATCCTGTGGAATTCTGGGGTTTGTGGTTTCCTGAGGCTTTCTGGCTGGGAGTCCCAAAGTCCGCTCCCTAAACTGCAAACCCCAGGATTCCATAGGGTGCTGGAAGTGGAATAATAGCACTATAACAGTGCTGTGCGGAAATGACCGTAGTTTTGGTTGCAGTTCTCTTAAGGGGTGCTGGACGGCCAGTTACTTCTATTGCAATGGACCAAGAAACCTACAATCCCTTTTGTCATTTCTCTTTTTTAAACACTGCTTTCCAGAATTTATTTGTTTGTTTTTTTACATCTTGTGAATAAACGTTTTACTTTAATGGGTCTGTTGACCGTCATAAAATGAAATGAAAATGAAATAAACCTTTTGCAAACCTTGCTTCTTCTTGCTGAGATCTTTTTCTAACAAGCAGCTATGTTAATCATTTCCCAAATGAAGTGCTTCAGATCAGCTTGACTTGCTGGCTGGTTTATTGCAGCTGTAAGGCAAACGGTGGGTTTGCCATTATTGGAAAGACCTGTTTCCTCTCCCTCTTTCTCCAATAAAGGGTCTGAGCAACGCAGGAGGGACTGATACCCTTGACCTATGTCACCTTATGTCACTGATCTGCTCTCTAGTTTTCATCCTGGTCTCCTTCTTAAACCGGAGTGCCCAGAATCGAACACAGTACCAGCTTCCCTACACACAGTCGCCGAGACTCTAATACAAAGGTGAGCAAAGTGTGACTCGGGGGCTCCAAGTGGCCCCCAAGGAGGCTTTTTGTGGCCCTTGACATTGCCCAAATCCCCACACCAACCTTTCTGTGGCCAAAAAAGGGAGGGTAAATTGCTGCTCCCTTTTTAGATCTAACCATTTACCTTTTAAATAGAGCACAAGGCCTTCCTGTACTGGTTAACATTTTTTTAAAAAAAATCCCCATTTTTAGGTTCAGAATCATAGAACCATAGAATCATAGAAACCTAGAGTCGGAAGAGACCCCAGAGGCCATCCAGTCCAACCCCCTGCCATGCAGCAACACCCTCAAAGCACTCCCGACAGATGGCCATCCAGCCTCTGCTTAAAAACCTCCAAGGAAGGAGACTCCACTACACCCCGAGGCAGCACCTTCCACTGCCGGACTGCCCTGACCATCAGTAAGTTCTTCCTGAGGTTCAGGTAGAATCTCCTTTCCTGCAGCTTGAATCCATTGCTCCTTGTCCTGGTCTCTGGAGCAGCAGAAGTGGACCTCCGGCTACTTTGGCTTTCAAGAATTATCTTTGATAGTCCATGTGATGTGGCCCCTGGAGGTCCCAGGGTATATGAGCCACACCTAGCACTGCTGCAGATGTTCACCTCTCCTCTAACACGTGCCAAAAAAAGAAGAAAAAAAATCTAGAAGGAAGGATAATTCCCTTGTCCCTAATTCCAGCACTCCATTCAAAAGTGGACAGTCCCGGCCCTATCATTAGGTAGAGAATCATATAATCATAGAATTGGAAGAGACTACAATGGCCATTGAGTCCAACCCGGGAGGCTGCCCGAGGCAACAGATACTTGGAGGTGGCAGAAAGAGTTTGGGCTTCCATCTGACCTAGCTAAAGCTAGCCAGATGCCTTCAGGTTTGGTGGAGGACACCATCCCCCTTCTGAGTGCTGAAGGAAGATCCTTCTGCCAGCTTATTTCTTATTTTTACCAAAACTTCCTGTTTCTCCATCTGTTTAAGGAACTGATGGTTCCTACAGGCATCACAAAAGTCATGTATGGCACAGACAGTTCCATCTTGAAGGAGGGTTGTTTCACTTTCATTTAGTGCTCTGCGGTTGTCTCCAAAGTAGTCCCCTGGAGAACAGGAAGTCTGTAAGCACCAGAAATTTACAAATAGCAGGACAGAGAGCAGTACAGCAGAAGGCTACTGGTAGAAACATCTGTCGTCTTGCTACCGCAAGCAAGGAAACTAGAACTCCTAAGACTTGCTGCCACCTGCTCCTTGTTTCTGGTCTGCCACGCTAGTGGACCGCTCTTGCCCCAAGTTTGGAGCCACCTCTCTTCATCTCCCAATGAATATCACCAACTCAACTGAATGCCCACCACAAGACCTGCATCCTGCCATTCCAGCCCTGTTGGGTATCTTCTCTGTGGGTGGCTTGGTCTTCAACGTCTTCAGCCTCTGGATCTTCTGGTTCAACATCAAGCGCTGAAATTCTAGCATCATGCTGCAGTTCAACCTGGCTTTGGTGGACACCATGATGCTCCCGGTCACCCCTTTGATGGTGGTCTATTTCAGCTTGGACAACCATTGGCCGTTTGGAGAGTTCCTCTGCCAGTTTGAAGCCTTCGTTCTCAGCACCCACCTCTATGGCAGCATCTACTTCTTGATGCTCATCAGCCTCCACAGGTACCAAGTGATTGTCTATTACAACGCCAAAACCCTCTGGAGAAGGAAGTCTTTCTTGAAGAAGCTCGTCTTCATCTTCTGGGCTCTCCTCTTCCTTCAAGGGCTTCCAATCTTCTTCTTCCTGAAGACGTCAGTCATCGATGACAAGGTGAAGTGTCTGAGCATCCACCAGTCAGAGCAGTCCTTTCTCTACCTGATCTATGGCGGTGTCCTGGGGACCTTCTGCTTCATCCTTCCCTTTGGCATCTCCTTGTTCTCCTACACGATGCTGGGGACCTATATCGCCAAAATCAGCCAAGCCAGTCTCCAAGGCAGGGTCATGAAGACCAAGTCCATACAGATGATTGCTGTTACTCTCCTGATTTTTGCCATCTGCTTCACACCTCTCCATGTCTTTCGGACAGCAGGTACAATCGTGAAATATTATAGAATGTCCTGCAAGCTTCTTCATCACATGGAAGTTGCTTATTACATCTCTTTAGTCTTGACCACAATCAACTGTTACCTCGACCCCTTTATCTATAACTTTGCCAATGAGAAATTCAATAAGTCCTTCTCATCTTCCTTAAGAAGATTATTGTTTTCTAAATGAAGAGGGAGGGAGGAGATCCACTACTATGAACGGCAAAGCTCTGTCTATTATCCTGGGATGCTTGCGATCAAAGAGGTATTCCGTAGCGTTGAATCCAAGACTTGGAGCAAAAGACATAAGCTCCGGTTTATGGTTTTTAAAATATCAGTACATGGCAAGGTACCCCAACAGCTGGGGATGCCAAGATAATAAGAGCTTATTTTTCTTTTCCTAAGTGGTGGACTTGCAAGAAAGTGAAAAATTGTGAAGATTTATATGTTAATTCAAAAAGTATAGTGGGGGGATTTTGTAACGTCACCAGAAATGTTTTTGTGGAGTATTATGCATGAGGAATTGGGTAACAAATTTGGATCACTTTTTTCGTTATGTGAGAACCGCTGGAAGAATGTTGTTGGCTCAAACCTGGAAACGGGCTGAAGCACCGAGATTCGATTGTTAAGATCCTGAGCTTTCCCAAATGGCCAAACTAAGGTGGGTTTTAAAAGAGAAGCCAGCTCCAAGATATTTTTTTGGAAAGTCTAGAAACCATTAATGAACTTTTTGAGCAATGTGAAATCTAACAATCTAATAATTTGCAGGTATGGTTACTAGTTACTCTAGTATATTTGCTTAGGTTAATATTTATTTTCCCTTATTCTTCTCTTTTTCATTACAGTTTGGTTTAGGGGGGATGTCAGAGCCCCTTTGTGTTTTAATAAGTTAGAGTTTATAGAATCATAGAATCATAGAAATGTAGAGTTGGAAGAGACCACAGGGGCCATCCAGTCCAACCCCCTGCCATGCAGGAACACCCTCAAAGCACCCCCTTGGACAGATGGCCATCCAGCCTCTGCTTAAAAACCTCCAAGGAAGGAGACTCCACCACACTCTATGGAGGCAGCAGATTCCATTGCCGGACAGCCCTGACTGTCAGGAAGTTCTTCCTGAGGTTCAGGTGGAATCTCCTTTCCTGCAGCTTGAATCCATTGCTCCTTGTCCTGGTCTCTGGAGCAGCAGAAAATAAGCCCTCTCCCTCCTCTGCGTGGCATCCCTTCAAATATTTAAACATGGCTATCATGTCCCCTCTTAACCTCCTCTTCTGCAGACTAAACATACCCAGCTCTAGTTAGTTAGTAAATTAGTGTTTTAGGGGGTTAGCGTCTAAGTGTTTTTAGTTTCCTGTTTTAGGACGGTGTTTTAGCTTATGTTTATGTCAAAAAAGGTTGGTTGGTGCTCATTTTGTTATGTTGTGTTAAAAATTGATTAATGTATTTTTAAAAAATAAATGCCAAGCTGCTATCGTAGAAACTCCGTGAAGCCGTATGGCATGTTAGACAAGCTAAATTTTGCCACCCGCACAAAGTTTGGATGTTTGTATAACTTGTCCTAGGAATCCGCTTTGTATCATGTCAATGCATGGATTCATATAAGAAAACTGTAGGTTGAGGAGAGAAAAAGTCACTCCTGGATGCATTTTGGAAGAGGCCTTTAAATCATTTCTAGAAGGTTAAAAAGACATTTTTGCTTACTTATATAAAGCTTACCTGAACGGCTTGTTTCGTTCCATGTGTTCATTTTGTTAGTTTTAAATTTAAAAAAAAAAGTTTGCTGAAAGGTATTGAACGTGGAACAAATGCTGTTGGGGGCTTGCATCTTCAGAGGTGGATTTGCACATGCGGGGATCAGAATTGCACAGTTGTGTGATGGCCACATCCAGTAGAGGACTCCTGTTACGTGACTATGACCATTTCCGCACCAGACTGTTAGAGTGCTATTATCCCACTTTCAACATCCTATGGAATCCTGGGGTTTGCAGTTCCGGGAGGGGCCTGAGGCTGCAAACCTGCAAACCCCAGGATTCCATAGGATGTTGAAAGTGGGATAATAGCACTCTGACAGTCTGGTGCGGAAATGGCCTATGTAGCAGAGCCAGCAAAGTGGCTGGAGCACACTGATGCCCCATGTACCGCAGGACTGACACACAACAAGGCATGCACAGGACCCAGAACACCTGTCCTCTTATGTTTTTAAAATTAAAAAAATTAAAGCAGCGGCGGAACTGTTCTTGTATCATGAAACCATCCAAAAACCACTGGCATGCATTTTATTTTTAAAAAATATAGGATTCTTCTAGAAACCTAAAAGAAGAAGTCTTTCAGAAATGTATCCGGTGTTTATTCTTTCAATCTCCAGCCACGGTCTTAAAAGAAATCCCATCCACCTCACCGAAATCTATGTTGTTATCCTCATGGAAGAGGTTCTTGTATTTGCAGCTAAGATGAATGTGGCCACCAGATGGTGCTAAAACTTATAGAATGTCCTCAGTGATGATGGAGAAGTTACTCCAAGGAATGTAGCTGGATGGAGATCTAGTTAGTGGGGATTAGTTGAGAGACCCAGCATGGTGTAGCGGTTTGAGTTTTGGATTACAACCCTGGAGGCCTGCGTTCGATTTCCCACTTGGCCATGGAAACCCACTGGGTCCCCTTGGGCACGTCACACACTCTCAGCCCCAGAAAATCCCTTAGGGTCGCCATAAGTCAGCCGCCCCACTCTATCCAATGACAGGGCCGGCCCCGTTAAACGCTTTTAATGCAGCATCTCCGGGGATCCCTCTTTGCTGCCAAGTTATCCTTCCGGCTGTGTCTCGCTAATATTTAACCTACATTCCCTTCTCAAAGAGGCAACAGGGGACAATTATCCTCCCTTATCGTGGCAGTAATTAGTAGTTACACGAAGCTGTGTCCTCATTGCTGAGGCTGCACCGTATAAACTTGTTAGTGAAAGGAGTTCCCGGATGGCGGCTTGCCGTATTGACTCCCAGGTCCAGGGCTGGCCTTTGAAAAATTGCTTCTGTCTCATCTCTTCTTCTTCCGTGTGCTTAATCCAGTGGTGGGGAAGAGATATGAATTCCCAATAGGAAGCACTATCGATGCGTGCGTCTGCAAAATTTAATGAATATTTTGTAGTCCTTTAGACAGATTAATTGCATTTTGGATTAACTGTTATGTCTATATTTTACAGAGCCAACATGAGCCATTTCCACACTTATAGTGCTATTATTCCACATCCTCTGGAATCCTGGGGTTTGCAATTTAGGGAGGGGCATTTGGAATACTCATCCAGAGAGCTCCTTGGCCTCAGTAAACTACAAATCCCAGAATTCCATAGGATGTTGCAAATGGAATAATAGCACTATAGCAGAGCACAGCAGTGCGGAAATGGTGTAATGGTTTGAGAGTCGGACTACAACCCTGAAGGCTGGGTTTTGGTTCCCTGCTCAACCGTGGAAATGCATTGGTGACCTTGGATGTAACACATACTCTCAGCCCCAGAAAACCCCATGATAGGTTCACCTTAGGATCGCCATATGATTCGAGGACACACCACCACAGTTTCAACAACTTCTTCTTCACTATGTAGATATCAAACTTTGTTGGTGGTTTTTAAACAGGTATGGTTTAAGCGTTGGACTATGAACCTGGAGCCCAGGTTGGGCACCCACTTGGGCACAGGACACACTCTCAGCCCCAGCAAACGGCCTTGGGGCTGCCATAAGTCGGAAATGACTTGAAAGCACATGACAGCCGTTGCAACTCTCAAGAGAAGTGTTCGATGCTGCAACGTTTGCCGTCACAGGCAGGCTGACGTATCATAACATCAGTTGTAACCGAGTGAATTGAAGCAGCAGGCAGGACGAAGAGGACAGAGCCTTCCGAAATAGGTCATGGGTTACTACGTCTTCGATGTACGCAGCCAGAATGTTGTTTACTCAAACATGGAAATGGAGTGGAGCACCGACAGCAGAAGAATGGATTGTTATGGTTGCTGAGTGAGCCCAAACTGCCAAAGTAGGGTAGGTTTTAATGGATGAGCAAACTACAGATTTTTTTGGAAAGACTGGAAAACATATATAGACTCGTGTGAGCTTGTGTGTTCTTCCTCATTCATAGCTTTTGCCATCTTGGCCACTCTCTGATGTTGTTTGGCCTGATGTGTCCGAGGGCCTTTCCACAGTACCCTGTGATAGTGCTATTATTCCACTTTCAACATCCTCTGGAATCCCGGGGTTTGTAGTTTCCTGAGGCCCAAGAGCTCTCCGGCTGAGAAGTCTAAATGCCCCTCCCTAAACTGCAAACCCCAGGATTCCATAGGAGGTTGAAAGTGGAATAATGGCACTATAACAGCATGGTGCAGAAATGCCCCTAGGCAGGTGGTGATATCTAGGAGGTATAATCCAAAAGAGTAGCTTTCACTCTGGTTTTGAAGAGCCAATCCGTGTTTGGGAAGAGGAAACCATGCTGGGGAAAAAATAGGTCAAACCATTCTGTGTACAGCTTTCCGGGAACTCCTGTCCCGGGGAAAATGAGTGGGAAGAATCACCCAGTAGGCTGTGACTCAGTTCCAACTGCAGCCCGTGTTGTCTCGGCACAAACCTGCTTGTCTGGTTTGGATCTACCCTACTCGGCGTTCTCTTCTCCCACGGTCTCAGTTCTGCGTCTTTCTCACACCTCGGTGTAAACAGACATCAAAGCACAGATGTGGCAGGCTGTCAAAGCAGAGTTTTCCAAAGCTGATGCGCAAGAAGGGATAGGTCACCTGGAAACCGCAGAACCAGATCCCATCCATCTTCCAGTGCTTTTATTATGGATATGTTGCCAACTTTTTTCCTCCTATGCTGTGCCTATTCCATTTCTTTTCAAGATGGGAACCTGGCACCCCCAAAGTTCTGAAAATAGCCAAGGAAAGGTTTTCAGCTGCTGCTGAAAAGGCAGCAAAGAAGGAGTGTTTTGGATCTCCTTAAGAAGGGAATTCCAGAGGCTGGGAACGACCCGAGAAGATCCGCTCTTGTCTTCCCATCAAACATGCCTATAAAGGTGCTGGGGCCAAGAAAAGCAAAGCCAAGAAGATCTTATCGCTCAGACAGGCTCAAAGGGGAAGATACAGCTCTTCAGATAGCCTAGACTTCATCCATATAGACTTCATCCACTTTCAACCTCCTATGGAATCCTGGGGTTTGCAGTTTCGGGACAGGCATTTGGAATTCTCAGCCAGACACTTCTTTGGCCTCAGGGAACTACAAACCCCAGAATTCCACAGGAGGTTGAAAGTGGAATAATAGCACTGTAACTGTGTAGTGCGGAAATGGTCTTTGTCAGGTTTGGGTGTGAGCTGTGTTAACAGTTCTGCAAAGAAAATAGGGGCACTTGCAAACTGGAGCTGGAACGCTCTGGCTTTTATCACTGCTGTCTTCAGGGGGCCCCAAAACCTATTTTCCTATGACCTATTTGTGTGTGTGTGTGTGTGTAATTTGTTTTCACAAAGAATTTAATCCATGACCAAAAATTCACAAAAAAGAAAAAAAGGGGGAAAAAAACCCCTAAAATTAAACTAAAAGACAATTGCTATTTGTGCCTTCAAGTCATTTCCAAGTTACGGTGGCCCTAAGGCAAACCTATCATGGGGTTTTCTGGGGCTGAGAGTATGTGACATGCCCAAGGTCACCCAGTGGGTTTTCATGGCCGAGCGGGAATCGAATCTTGGTCTCCAGCGTCATAGTCCAGTGCTCTCTGGGCTGACTCTATGGGGCTAGAAACCCAAGAGTTTGGCTCCAATATAAAGCAACTCCCCATGTTGCCACATCCCTTCCCCCTTTGCTCAATTCTTCAGCAATCTGGGTCAGGCAAACAGGCCCACCGTGGGTGTGATTGGACATCACACAAAACTTTCCAACCCCGAGCAGCCGGGAAAACAGGTTTCGCAACCCGTGAGCTGTTGATTCCACAGGTGAGCGGAGGCGTTTTTCTTTCCTCGCCACCAACAAATAATATACCTGATATGGACGGAAAGGAAGGAAGGAAGGACGGACCAACCCCAGGCTGCAGTCTTGCTTTCCCCAATCTGCTCCCCCTCCATTTTGGACCCCAGCACCTGTTAGGATGGTCAAGCACAATGGGTTTTGTAGTCTATAAGAGCTGGACAGTGCCAGCTTGGGCTCCAATCTTTCCCTGTGACAGTAGTGTTTCAGGTTTTAAGTCATTGCAGATCTTTATGTTGCTTGGCTGGATCTGAGAACCGGAGAGAGCTGGCAAGCTGAACAGGCAACCCCATGCTGCAACATTTTGTTGCAGTTCTCATCGGTCGCCCTCGCTTGCCTCTTTTCAGCTGCCTATTCTGCTTTCCCTTCAAAGGGTTAGACTAAGGTCCTTTCTGCACTACATTGTTATAGTGCTATTATTCCACTTTCAACATCCTGTGGAATCCTGGGGTTTGCAGTTTAGGGAGGGGCATTTAGAATTCTCAGCCAGAGAGCTCTTTGGCCTCAGGAAACTACAAACCCCGGAATTCCACAGGAGGTTGAAAGTGGAATAATAGCACTATAACAGGGTAGTACAGAAAGGCCCTAACTCTCAAAATAAATAAATAAAACAAAGTGCCCAAACATTGTTTTGGATGGGACAAATATAAAACTATAACAGGGCTGCCCTTCTCAGACCGGACATCAAAATCCTTTGCTCTGACAATCCTGCGAGGGTTGTTTTCATTCTGGAATCAAACTGTGTTTTCTACATTTCTGAAAAATGGCAGTCTTTGTGAACTTTTTTTGTTCATTAATAAAAGGAATATCCCGCAAGTGTCTTAACTTTTTTTGATGCTCTTGGACCAACATGGCTGCAAAGTTTATAGAATCATAGAATCAGAAATGTAGAGTTGGAAGAGACCCCCAGGGGCCATCCAGTCCAACCCCCTGCCATGCAGGAGCACTCAAAGCACTCCCGACAGATGGTCATCCAGCCTCTGCTTAAAAACCTCCAAGGAAGGAGACTCCACCACACTCCATGGAGGCAGCAGATTCCACTGCCGGACAGCCCTGACTGTCAGGAAGTTCTTCCTGAGGTTCAAGTGGAATCTCTTTTCCTGAGCTTGAATCCATTGCTCCTTGTCCTGGTCTCTGGAGCAGCAGAAAACAAGCCCTCTCCTTCCTCTACGTGGCATCCCTTCAAATATTTAAACATGGCCATCATATTCCACTGGCCTCTTTTAAACTGTAAAATCATGGTAGATCCTACCAGGATTGGGCAACTTTCTATTTTTCTGGGTTTTTCCACAGTTTTGAAAAACCTTTGTTATTCGACTGGCTTTTCTTTTCAGCTCCGGTGGAGGCGATGCTTTTAAAAGAAGACATAATTGGCAAGAGAATCAATTGGAACAGTGGGGGGGAATCATGCCTGTTTGTGAACTTCCAGAAAAGAAATGGAATGGTTTCTGCAAAATAAAACAATGCATTGGACACAACAGGCAAGATTTAAACAAAAAAGAACAAGTTGCTTTTTTAAAAAAAAAAATCTGCTAGATTTTCATTTCTTGTTTTGGGAACATCTTAAAGCAGGCAAGCCAGGGACTTTCCAAACACAGTCAAGAGCAAGATGGGGAGAGATTGCATTACTTTTGACCTTGACGTCGGTGGCCGACAGCCAAATAAGGACAGCAGAAAGTGGAAACTGCGGTCTTTTCCCAGATAAGAATGGGAACAGCTCTTGTCAGAACAAAGCGAAGGCGTCTGACCATTTTTCATCCCCATGTAAATCATTGCAAAATCATAGAATCCCCCCAATCGGTTGTCAAAAATATCTAAGAATGTTTCAGATCCAAGTTGGGGATGCCAAGATAAGGAGCAATGCTTTTTCCATATGGGGTGGACTTGTAAGGAGATGAAAAGTTATCGGTCGAAGATCTGCATGTTATTTCAAAAACAATTTAAGGTGGATTTTTGTAATGTCACCCAAAATGTTTTTGCTGGCTTTAAAAGAATAAAAAAAATTGGATAGTCAATATGGATTAGTTTTTTCACTATAGGAAATGAAGTTGCAAGAATGTGGTTTGCTCAAAGCAGGAAACAGACTGAAGCACCAATGATGGGAGAATGAACCGTTAAAAATTGTTGGAGAACTTTAATTTTCACGAACAGCAAGCTCTGATTGATATAAAGGCAGGTAGGAATTTGCATTAATTTTATTATCTTATGTCATAGGTTAGAGAGCACTCCGCACTACACTGTTATAGTGCTATTATTCCAGTTTCAACATCCCATGGAATTCTGGGATTTGTAGTTTACAGAGGCCCAAGAGCTCTCTGGCTGAGAATTCTAAAGGCCCCTCCCTAAACTGCAAACCCCAGGATTCCATAGGAGGTTGAAAGTGGGATAATAGCACTATGACAGTGCAGTGCGGAAAGGCCCCATGTTAGAGGAAGTATAATGATATTTGAACAAGAATCCATTATCTGAGGAGTGGGAAGTCTGTATGTGTTATACTGATTAATCTTTGTCTAGTAATTGTTTAGCAGATTACTAGGTATATTATTTTAGCTTAGACAGTTCAGTTTAGGTTTTTCCTGTCTGACCGTATTCAGCAGAAAAGCAAAACAGTCCAGAAACGATGAGTCAGACCTACTATTCAGTGTGCAGCGATGATGATGGTTGATGATGCTCTGTCGAAGTTGAAAACTTAAGTTGTGACGTTGCTTCCCTTCATTGTGTGGTTTTTGTTTTTTGTTTTTTGTAAGTGACGCATTAATGTAATATTGGTGATATTCTACATTGGCTCCTTAGTTATGAATGTGTAAATAAATAACATTTCCTGACCTGATCCCAGCTTCATTGCATTGAGCAAAGCAGGTCCGTTCCGCTTCTGATAGGGATACGAGAAAGATGACCTTCCACCAAGGCAGGGCTGTGACAATCAGAAGCAGGATCCCTCTCTCCGTTCTTCATGGTGGCCTCGCTTGCTGGCAGACGGGAGCTGGGAACATCCTCCTCTTAGGGCCTTTCTGCACTACACTGCTATAGTGCTATTGTTCCACTTTCAACCTCCTATGGGATCCTGGGGTTTGCAGTTCAGGGAGGGGCACTGAGAATTCCCAGCCAGAGAGCTCAGTAAACTACAAAGCTGTCAGCTTTCTATTTGCATTGGTTGTTGTGTGTCCTTGGTCGTTTCCGCACTACACTGTTATAGTGCTATTGTTCCACTTTCGACCTCCTATGGAACCCTAGGATTTGCAGTTTAGGGAGGGGCCTTTAGGATTCTCAGCCAGAGGGCTCTTCGGTCTCAGGAAACCACAAACCCCAGAATTCTGCAGGAGGTTGAAAGTGGAATAATAGCACTAGAACAGTGTAGTGCAGAAAGGCCCTATTTTGTCCCAATCAGCAATTCTCCACCTATATGTGGCTGCTGGTTGTTAAGGTGGGCTGGGTGGGGGGATGAAGTTTCCACTGTGCCACAACTGTGGCTATGTGGTCTTACTGAATGTGGAGCATCCAGGTTGTGAATCCATAACCTGCCCTGGTGGCACAGTGGTTAAATGCCAGTACTGCAGCCACAAGGTTGTGAGTTCGATCCTGCCGGGTTCCAAGTTGACTCAGCCTTCCATCTTTCCGCAGGTCGGTAAAATGAGTCCCCAGCTTGTTGGGGGCAATTAGCTAAAAGCACATTGTAAACCGCTTAGAGAGCACTTAGCTGATAAGCGGTATAGAAACACATGCTATTTGTAATGTATAATGTATTTCATGTTGCTCGCTGCCTCGATCCATGTGGAGAGGCGGGATACAAATAAATAAATATTATATTAATATAATATTATAACTGGGATACAGGAAGTCCGCTATTATTCTTAACGCTTTATTTTCCAAGTTGGGTTCAGTGTGGATTTGACCACAGACCCTTCAAGTCCCAGTCTCAAAGCCTGCTACGTCCTGGGTTCAGAACACCTGGAGTCTTTTGGGTGGATCGGGTGGGCTACGGAGACAGAACGGAGGTACGCACGGGCACCCACCAGCAGGACTTGTTTGCTCAGTACAACCCGCTGGGTGAAGGTTTCCTGGGTACCCCGTTGTGCGCGTCCATTTCTACAGATAAAGGCAGTGTTTACCCACTCGGATGCTGTTAATTGGTCACCGTCCCCATGGTGATGTCGAAGCCGTCTCAAAAGGGAGGAGAACGAGCCCGAAATGACCAACACTTTCTGTGTATAAGGGGAAGTGGTCACGTCAGAACTGGAAAAGGGAAGTTTTGGAAACCAAAGCCGTCAGCTAAAGTCTCACAACCAGCAGATGTGGAAGAAGTAGAATTTCTACTACAGACAGCAGAAGGTCTTAGAGGTCATCTAGCCCAACCCTCTGCTCAAGCAACTCAAAGCTAGAGGACCCCGGACTTAAGGCTCTCCCACTTCTCCTTGAAGATCTCTAAAAAGGGAGGGTCCACTATCCTTCTAAAGGCGGGGTTGGCACTCAAACTGCTGTACACAATGGGCACAAAAAAAGGCGCTTTAACGCCAAAGCCTGTTAAGAGAACTCTAATAGGATGGGAAGGTGGCAACTTTGCTTTTGTTCTCGAGCGTCTCTGGCTTTGCACCGAGGCCTGCTTTGCAAAACGCAAGGGCAAAGGCAAGGCAGCAAAACAGTCCGGCATCTGACCTTCCTTTTGAGACTCGACAAGGACAACCTTTCTTATCTCCCTCTCTCAGGAAATAAGAGAAGGAGAGAGAGGGAGAAATGCACCCAAACATGCAACAGTTAGCAAAAATAACCCATAATTAGCCACCGGCAGGGATGGAATGAGAAGCGGCGTTTTCCAGGGCTACCCCCAAGGGTGCAAAACTCCTTGGGTATGAAGGGGCACGTTCCACAATCTTTCCGTAGGGTGTCTCTTTGCAGGAGCGGGAGGCAGCTTTGACCCACCCTGGAATCCATGGGGCCTTCGAGGTAAGAATTTGGGGCAGGGCCCTAGCTCAGACGAAGGAAGAGGACCCCCAATACGGCAGGCCTTTTAAAGCAGCTTACAAAGTTCAAAGAGGTGCATAAGAAAATCCACATCGTTTTTCAAAACGCAACAGTTAAATTATCATTAAACTAGACATAGAATTGGGAGCCAGCATCGTGTAGTGGTTTGGGCACTGGACTACGACACTGGAGATCTCTGATATACGTTCCTTTACACTTGAGGATTTTATCTAGTTCCTTAATGGCCGCACTTTCAATAGCAGGAAGCAGCAACTGTAGGACTGGCTAGGGCAGAATCCCATGCTTCCCAGCTTGCGTGTGGCATCGTTTTGCTGAAGACACCCTCCTGCAAACAGACACAGAAAGTCTGTGTTTCTCCAGGCTTTATTCATCATTCTCCCAGTGCTGATGCTGCTAAAAAAAAACCTCCAACTAGACAGAGGACGAGGAGGGAAAGCAGGCCCTGAGGGCATAAAAAGACTTTGTAATGGCAAACTAAGGTGAGCCAGCAAACATTTCCCTATCTGGCAAACATTGATATGGATGTAGGAGAGCTCACGTATTTGGATTTCTGCTTGGTCCCTTTCAATTAGGTGCACAGGAGCCCCTTAGAAAAAAAAGTTGGCAACCTGATGAGTGAAGACCTGACGATAGTGACGTCAGAGTATTCCCCTATTCTCTCTCTCTTTCTAAAGCCCACATGGCATCTCTTGACGTCAACCTTATTTCAAGAGGATCTGTTGAATTTTCCAACCAATTCTCTCCCCTATCTGGGATTTTTCCTACAGGAGATGCTATCCGGGAAGAAGAAAATTAGCCCCTATAACTACGTCATGGACTTTGGCATTTTTAAAGAAATAAAGACACAGAGGCAGCAATTAGGGGGCAAGATAACCCAAATTGTAAACACCAGCGTAGGCGGCATCTATTTATCTGCAACGCAAACCTCGGTTTCCCCATTGCAGGAGGAAAACAACTTTTGCTATTTGGCTTCCTTCATTCCTTCTCAATGGCTACAATTGCACTTCAGAAGGGATTAGGGCAAAGCCAAAGGCCAGGAGAAAAAAGCAAGGGGGGAGAAATGACCAGCATAAGCATCATAAAACAAGATGAGAGAGTGTGATAACCTTGTAGGAAAAGTCTCAGGAAAAGAATGCTGTTGGTTCAGATAAACTGTAGGGCATGTTTACATGGAAATAAATCTGGCTGGATTCACCGTGGCTTATTTCCAAGCAAATAGGTATAAGACGGCAGCCTCGTCCTCTCCAAAATTTCACCGATGAAAACCAGGACACGTGTGGCCAAGCAAAAGCGGAGCGTGGGCAAGATGGCAAAATTCTTTATGAGAAATTCTGGCTGCATCAATAGGAGTATGGTGTCTAGATCGAGGGAGGTACTGGTACCACTCTACTCTGCTTTGGTTAGACCCCATCTTGAATACTGTGTCCAGTTCTGGGCACCCCAATTCAAGAAGGACATGGTTAGGTTGGAGCAAGTCCAGAGGAGGGCGACCAAAATGGTGAGAGGCCTGGAAGCCATGCCCTATGAGGATAGGCTTAGAGAGCTGGGTATGTTTAGTCTGCAGAAGAGACGGTTAAGAGGGGACATGATAGCCATGTTTAAATATTTGAGGGGATGCCACATAGAGGAAGGAGAGGGCTTGTTTTCTGCTGCTCCAGAGACCAGGACAAGGAGCAATGGATTCCAGCTGCAGGAAAGGAGATTCCACCTCAACCTCAGGAAGAACTTCCTGACAGTCAGGGCTGTCCGGCAGTGGAATCTGCTGCCTCCATGGAGTGTAGTGGAGTCTCCTTCCTTGGAGGTTTTTAAGCAGAGGTTGGATGGCCATCTGTCGGGAGTGCTTTGAGGGTGTTCCTGCATGGCTGGGGGTTGGACTGGATGGCCCCTGTGGTCTCTTCCAACTCTACATTTCTATGATTCTATGATTCTATGATTCTGTGATTCTATGAAAAACAGACAAGGCTAGGAGAGGCCGCAGCAGTTTGCTTTTGACTGTTCCAACCGGGAAGGGCGAAATGTTGCCCCCTCTCCTCTCCTCTGCCCCCTGCTGGACTGCTTGAGTGCAAACAACTTGTAGCACTTTGAACTCAATGGGCAGCAAGAGAAGTCAGCCAAGGACAAAGAGGGAAAGTTGAGGGGAAGGGAGAGAACTTGGGACATTTTAAAAACAGTTGGAGAGATGGGATGACAGAGGAGTAATGGGAACTGTCTCTGGAAAATTGGGCCAGATTTAGGATATATATAACACATCTGGTGGTGCCAGGTCGGGCAAGACTAGAATCGAGACGGGTTTCCAGTGTTTGTTTGTTTTTTTAAATTAAACAGCCCTACCTGGAGATTCTTAGGTTTGATTCTAGGAACTTCTGAGTGCAAGGTTTCTGTTGGAGCTAAAAACCCTCGACCGATTTCTTCCCTTGAGCAGCCAACCATAGGACCAGGCTCTTGGTTTAGGAAATTCTCTCAGACTAGGGTGAGCAAGTGTGGCTTTCCAAATGCCTTGGGACTGCAACTCCCATCATCCCCCACCCTTAGCTATGCTGGCTAGAGCGGATGGGAATTGTAGGACACACACACACACCATAAACCTGGAGAACCATGGTTGCCCATCTTGATAATGAAATAACCTAGCTGTCAGCCACCATGGGGTGACCTGAAGGAAGAAGCCCATTGTACGACGACAGGGTCGGCTCAAGGTATTTTCCTCCTTGAGCACCCCTGCAAACACACATAAAGAAACCCAGACTGCATACTTTCTCACTGCATGTAAAAATGCCATTTGGACAGGCTGTGGAAGCTTTCTTCAACACTGATAATGGAACATTTTGTTGCTTTGTGCCTTCAAGTTGTTTCCGACTTATGGTGACCCTATCACAAGGTTTTCTTGGAAAGATTTGTTCAGAGGGGGTTTGCCTTTATCGTCCTCTGAGGCCGAGAGAGTGTGACTTACCCAAAGTCACCCAGTGGGTTTCCATGGTTGAGTCTCCAGAGTTGTAGCCCAACGCTCAAATCACTACACATTATCCTCAGATATATCTGAAGAAGGCAGGATGGTTTAGGACAGGCAGCATGGCATAAAGCTCTTTCCCCAAACCTTTGCTGCCACCTCCCAGAATCTGCCACCCGAGGCAGCTACCTAACGGTAGGGCCGGCTCTGCTCAGTGACGCAGAGATACGTGATGTGCTCAGCGGGGACAACCAAGCCCCTCATCCTCCTGATGAGCAAAGCAAGGCTCAAAAGCTCTTTCACTTTCCTCAAGACATGAGACAAAGGGCCTTTCCACACTGCACTGTTATAGTGTGATGATTCCGCTTTCAACCTCCTATGGAATCCTGGGGTTTGCAGTTTAGGGAGGGGTCTTGAGAATTCTCAGCCAGAGAGCTCTTTGGCCTCAGGAAACTACAAATTCCAGAATTCCACAGGAGGTTGAAAGTGGAATCATAGCACTATAACAGTGTACTGCGGAAAGGCCCGAAGTCTAGCCAGTCCTAACTAGTTCCTCCCTAGTGGAAGATGCTTTGTTAGCAGACTCACCAAGCCATGTGAGGTTACTCATTAAAGCCACTAATTGTCAGCATATTTACTAGGGCAAGGGTGGCCAAACAGATGTGTGCTGGATGGAACACGCCATTGGCCGGGTCCAAAACGGCTCCTCTTGTGTTGTTGTCACATTAGGGTTTCGTCTGTTTCCAAAAAGCAAAAAGGAAGGCCCAACTGTTGGCTCAGCTAAATCAACATCTGCGGCCTCTTTGCAGCTCTGTCTGTAAGACATAATAAAAGGAACCTCCCTCTTGAGCCTCAGATGCAACTCCTAAAATGCTTTATCAGCGGACGGGAAACAGACTGCCGGGTTAACCACCAAATAAGCACCAGGGCGCTCTGTTTTCCATCTTTGACTTGAGCAACCATGCAAACACTGCAGGATATACACCCAAACACCCACCCTCCTGAGCTGGGTGGCTTTTCTTCTTGAAAAAAAGAAAAGACATGATTTTTATACAATTGAGGAAAAAGGTAAACTGTTCGGACAAGGTCCTTTGTTGAGATTAAATCTCACCGACCTTTTGCTAAGAAGTGGGGAGTGGAGCGCGTCTGTATTTTGCTTCTGGCTCCGCCACTGCCTTCTTCTACGTGACCTTGGGACCAGTGCCCAAAGCCACCCAGTCCTCTCTCCTTTTGGCAATAATGTTTACTGTACCTGCCCCAACCAGAGGACAGGTGGTTCCGTTGGACAAGAACGCAGAGATCCTAGCGGCAAGTCAAATTCTTTCATGTGTGCCCTTCACGGCCTGCATTGGCATTTTTATTCTGGGAGGAAAAGCGCTTTTTTCAAGGCAAGTGGCCAGTGGTCCTCAAGGTAAATGCAGCATTGCACATACAGTGTTCCAGAACAGCCCTGCTAGCATGGGAAGCCAGGGTGGGAGTCATGCAGCCCTCGGATTTTCTTGGACTGCAAATCCCATCAGCCCAAGACAATGATAAAGAATACTGGGAGCTGCAGTCCCACAAAATCCAGAGGAGTGCAGGATTCTCACGCCAACATAATTATAAATTATAATAATTTATAATTATATAAATAATATATATAATATATAATAATAATTATAAAAAAAAAGAAATGGAGAAGCCTAGTGGTTCTCAGCCAGTAGGTATTACAGAACTCAGCCTGTAAAAGCCACTGATTTGTGTTAGAACATCTTACAGTCCAGGTTCCAAAAGCAGTTGCTCTGTTTATGACATCACAAGGTGGCTGTTGGGACTTTCATTCCCTTACTTTCTCTTCCTCTGTCTCCCAGACCTTTCCTCTTTCTCCCTCTCTGTACCAACCACCCCACAGCAGGCCTTCTCCCTTTCCCTATCCAATGACCATGAAGGTGGCTGATTAAGAAGAAAAAGAAACCCTGGTCGACTGACCCTTGTCCAGCCAGGAACAGAACTCTTTCAAGACCTTAGGAGAAAAGGTCAGGTGGGGTTATCGGGGCAGGCGGCTGTGATGTGTCCATTGTCCACTCCTAAAAAGAAGGGGAAAGATTACAGAAAAGTAAAGGAGAACATTTAAGTTGATCACTTGTTATATTCTTTTCTTCTCCATCCTTCATTCTAGATCATGCTTCTTTGTCACAAACTCCCCTCTCCAAAATGAGGGACAGCTAAATTGAACTTTATGTCATTATGCCTAAAATTTGATCTATTATACCCATGCAATTCCACCTTTAAAAATTAATATTCACCATCTTGATATTACCCCAGAGTATGACCTTATCCCAGTCTTTGACGAAATTATCAAATTTCCCCCCCTCTTAACACAAAAGTAAAACTATCCAGCTGCATCATATCCAAGAGTTTCATCTGCTGCGGCTAAAATGGTTCTAGCTCAAACTTGGAAAGGAAAATTACTTTTTTGGAGACAACTCTCAGAATTCCCCTACAACCCTGCTGGCTGGGGGGAGGATTCAGAGCTGTGGTACCCAGAAAGTAACTTCCAAGCTCGAGGACAGGGTAGGGAAAGAGCACTTCGCCCACTCTCCGGACTTGGGGTAGAGTCACACCAAATTCCTCCCTCCTCCCCATTTCTTATTCGGGTCTTTTATTATTCCTCTGAGCGCGTGCAGAGTGCAAACATTTCCAGTCCCAAAGTCCTGTCTTTTGAGAGCGGCCAAGGCGTTCCAACAGAGAAAAGAGAGGCGTGGGGGGGGGGAAGCCGACGGGGAAATCCTGACGCCTCCCCTCTCGGGCACCCGCCTTCTTGGGGCCTCGCTCCTCCCCTGGCAAGCGGAGGAGGGAGGAGGAGGGAGGGCTATAAGACAGGCCAACTGGCCGGGCAGGAGGCGGCCGGTCCGGGATTGTGGAAGGGAGAACGTCCGCGCAAGACCATCAGCGCGCCGGGCGCCCCGCGGAAGGTAAGCAACCAAACGCGTAGCGCGGTACGATCGCGCCAGGTCTGTCCACACTGGGGGCAAGTGCTGCGCCTCTTTTGGGGGGGGGGATCCGCAGCGGAGGCCTTTCTCCGTCTCTTCCTCCACCCTTGCGTTATGTACGCGCACACAACACCCAGCCCAGTGGTAGAATTTGAGAAAACTGTTCCTCTTTTGGGAATGTCGTTTCCATCATCCGCTGCCTGGCAGAAAGACCCCCCCGGGGCTTTTGCAGCGAGTCCCGAAAAGGGAATGTTTCCCCAGTTTGGGCCGGGTTGGGGAGGCTTACTTCCGAGGAATCCCTGCCCGGAGTGGCAAAGAGCTCTCCTAAGCGCGTCGGGACTGGATGCGTAAAAACGCACGAGGGATCGGACTCTAAGAGTCACTTTCTCCTCTCCCCCGTTTTTCTTTTCTCTTGGGGGGCTCACTTGGCTCTTGGCCGACCCTCTCCTCCCCTCCCCGGGCACGATCCGCCGGAAGAGAAGGAAAAAAGGCCGCCCCTTCTTTCTTTCCTTCTGACTTTTCTAGTGGGTCTTCCTTTCTCCAAGGCCTTGCCTCCTCCTCCCCCGATCCCCCTTTTCCTTTCAAGCTGGCCCAACTTTTTCTTCTCCACGTGCTCCTTGTGACTCTGGGAAACGAGGCCGTTTGCTTCCGAGGAGCCTCGTGGACATGGCTGCGGCTCCTCCTGCGTAATAAGACCCCGCTCCCCTGGCTTGCGAAACTTCTTCCTAACCCGGCCGGCGCGCACAATGGCGTCTTTCTTCCTTTTTGGCTGGGCGGTTCAGAGACAAAAGGCCAGCCAATTCTGCGGCGAAGCCCCGGAATGCATCTCCGCTCCCCTCCCTGTCGGTGGATGATGGCAAATGGTGCCCAAAACGCATGCTCTTGGAGCGTGTGATTGGGTGCCTCTCTCCCTTAAAAGTTTTGAAAACTTCCTTGCTACTGTTTCATAATTCCCAAAACATTCTTTGCCCGTGAGACTTTTGTGGCAAGAAAACAACAACAACAACAACTGCCACAACGAAGAGTTCTGTGGGGCTCTGAAGACGCACACATTTATCGGTGTGCGTTAGTGTTTATTTAGTGAGGAAATGGGTGGTTACCCACCAAAGCTTTTGCTGAAACCAACTGGTTTGTCTGAAAGGTCCCACAAGACATCTCTCACTTCCCTTTCTCTCCCTGCTTTTTACAGATATAGAAAGGGGGAGGGTTCCAGGGCATGTGCAGAGTTCACTGATGAGCAGAGTTCACTGCTTTGGTTAGACCCCATCTTGAATACTGTGTCCAGTTCTGGGCACCCCAATTCAAGAAGGATATTGACAAGCTGGAGCAAGTCCAGAGGAGGGCGACCAAAATGGTGAGAGGCCTGGAAGCCATGAAGCCCTATGAGGATAGACTTAGAGAGCTGGGTATGTTTAGTCTGCAGAAGAGGATGTTAAGAGGGGACATGATAGCCATGTTTAAATATTTGAAGGGATGCCACGTAGAGGAAGGAGGGGGCTTGTTTTCTGCTGCTCCAGAGACCAGGACAAGGAGCAATGGATTCAAGCTGCAGGAAAGGAGATTCCACCTGAACCTCAGGAAGAACTTCCTGACGGTCAGGGCTGTCCATCAGTGGAATCTGCTGCCTCGGAGTGTAGTGGAGTCTCCTTCCTTGGAGGTTTTTAAGCAGAGGCTGGATGGCCATCTGTCCGGAGTGCTTTGAGGGTGTTCCTGCATGGCAGGGGGTTGGACTGGATGGCCCCTGGGGTCTCTTCCAACTCTACATTTCTATGATTCTATGAGTCCCCATGCAGTACAGGTTTCCCCACCCCAGCATGCTCTGCAGGCCTTTGGCTCTTGTTCTTGTTCATCTTGATATACATATTATATATACGTAATATGTTTGGGCATTTGGTTTCTCTGAAACTGGGGCAAAACTTGGTCCTGCTGTTTTGGTGGACTACACATGCCAGAATCCCCAAGCAAGCAACTGGCTGGGAAAGGGTAGTGCAAAAGTCTTCCCACCCAACTTCTTCGTAAAATCAGAACAAAAAACTCATGCCATAATAAACGTGTTAGTCTTTCAGGTGCCACCGGGCACACTTCCTTCTGCCTTGTTTTTCAACTTGTTAGTCCTGTAATCTGAAACGGAAGACGCTAATCTTGGTGGTCATTGTTGGGGGAAGTGGAAGGAATCTGGACTTGGCTTGACTAATAGATTTATCTAAACTACAGTTAGAATCTGTCATTTAACAGTAATGTGACTCTTACCGGGTGCCTGAAAAAGATTGACTTGGGCCCCAAATTTATGGCCCACAAAACTGTACATTCTTATATATTTATTTGATTTATATCCAGCTTTTCTCCCAAATGACTCTCAAAGTGGCCTACAATATGAATTAAAACGGCATCTAGCATCTTTTAAATAGAATAATGTTTCCCACCTCTTTCTGTCCCCCGACAAGGGGTGTTGAAGGTTTGTTTATTATGTTTTTGTCTGTTAGTTTTATTTCACATTCTTCTCGTCTTCCAGTGAGCTTAAGACTGTCACATGTTACACCCACAATAACCCTGCAGAGTAGGCCAGGCTGAAAGAGAAGGACTGGTCACCCCTGAATTTCAGGGCTTAATCAGCATGAATCTAGGTCTCAGTCCAATGCACTAACCACTATGCTATATTGTCTCTCGGTTTTATTTTTTTGCCGTGCCCAGCAACATCTTTTTGCACTTCCTTCTTTGCCATTTCGTTTTTCTTTAACGTCCAGCCCAAAGAAGCGTTCTGCGAGACTTGAAAACTTGCTCACAATTTTGTGTCTGTTCTAGGTAGTCCCAATGAAGGTTGTTACTCACCTTTAACTGGAATTACTGTAATAAATCTCTTTGCTATGTCTTGCAAACTCTTTTTGCCTTTCCCTCCTCCTTTTTTTTTTATTTATCACTCCAAAGAAGTGTTCTGTTGCACTTGGAAAACTTGCTCACAGTTTTGTGCCTTTTTTTATGTGATGCTGATACGGATTGTTTGCCTGTGATTCGCTTTAAACCGGAATTAACAAATCCCCTTGGGTCCGCCTTTGCATTTTACTGTTTGTTTTTCCAGTTCTTTGCATGTTCCTTGCTTCCTTATTCTTTTATTTTCTTGCCATATCGCCAGTGAGTTTCAGGAGAGGTAAAACTTGGGGCTGACCTTGTGTTTGGCTGCCAAAACTGATATTCCTGCCTAGTGTGTTTGCCATCTTCCCCCTGCAGTACAGGCTTATTATATGTGGATATTTCCATCACGCCGGGGCTTAAACACTCTAAAGCAGTTCCTGTCTGGTCTTGGAAGCTAAGCAGGGTCAGCCCTGGTTAGAACTTGGATGGGAGACTGCCAATAGTAGAAGAGTTCCAGAGCATGTGCAGAGTATACTGATTTATTAGGATGCAGTATAAGTCCCCAAACCTGGCATGCTCCAGCTGTCTGGCTATGGCCACAATCAGCTCCAGCCACCATGGAGATGCTGGTTGGGGATGATGGGCCCTGTAGTCCAGCACCTCTGGAAGGATCTTCGTTGGAGACGGCTTATCTAGATGTGCCTTTGGTTTCTATCATGATTCCACCCAGTATGCTGTCTTTTGGGAATGGGGAGAAATTAACAATATTGGCTGTTTATTGTAAGAAACAAAAAGAGGAAAAACAGAAACTTCAGTAAGAAAACCAATGTGTACCACGAGGACAACTGAAAAGTCCTAATTTTTTTTTCCTAATTAAAAAAAGACACTTAAGAGATGGTGAATCAGCTGTGCTATATATATATATATGCCAGAACGGGGAAGGAAGAAACAGGAAGATACTAAAAGGAAAATTTTGTGTTTTGCCAAAATTGTACTTCATCCTGCCCTGGCACATTGCACCCTCTCCATAGCCCATCATCCTTCACAGGCAGCCATGTTGTCTGAGACTTATGGGAGCTGTAGTCCACTATGCTGGTGTCCCTCATCCCTTTATACAGTAACATATCCAAATAGAAGATGGAGGGGGAGAGAACCCTTTTCCACACCAGGCAAAATGTTTTCCAACTCAGCCATAGAGAGGTATTGTGCTATCTTCCAGTGGTTGTCAAACTGCAACTCCTAGCCAGAATAAGGAATGCTGGGAATTGCAGTTCAGCAGGAGGGCCCCATGATTTCTATCCTTGGAACTAAAGCTTTCCCCCTGAAAGCTGGTTTGTGTAACCCAAAAGTCTACTGGATCTCCAATGCAAAGGTTGATTAAATATTACTATTTGGTCATTTTCTTCGGAAGGATGGCCGAAGAATCCTCCCTCCCCGGGACAAGGTTGTTAAGAGGTGAGACCTGGCACCTGGGTTGCCTCACCCCTTGGGCACCCATAAAGTAGCAGCCACCCCACCCTGGCACTTGGGTGTGTGCATGCGCAACTGTTAATGCAATCATTCTCTCAGTGGGTAGAGGTGTGACACCTTTCCCAGGTGCGCTTTGCATCCTTCCTCTTTCATGGAGAGCCCTGAGGGTGGACTGAAGTTTTGCAAGACCTTACGCCCGGAGGGGTGAGTGGAAAAAACGACCCACCCAACACGCTAGCCCTTTTGGCTGAAATTTTACGCGTTAAAAGGATAGACAAACTCTTTCCCCACTGGCTATATTTCCAAGGTGGATTTACGTAAACCAGGGTTGGGAAACACGACTCAATAGATGTTGCTGGACTCCAACGGGCATCATCCTCAACGAGCGTGGGAGTTGGAGCTCAACGTACTCCCTGCTTTTCTAAACCGGTGCTTTCCTGAATATCCTCCCAACACCCCTGCGAAGAAGGCCTGGCTGAAAGAGTTTCACCTGGGTCTCCCTGTTCTTTGGTTAGCATTCTTAACTACCGCAGCTTTCTGTAAAATTCCCACTGAATCATGTATGGGCAGCATCCCAAAATAGAAGAAGCAGGTCCCATGTTTACAAGCAATTCCGTCTTGTTTCGGAATGGTTCTCCTTTTGGAAAAATACGGTCCTTTTGGTGCCGGATTGCAGCAGAGCGGCTGTAATGCGATAACACCGGAGTTGGGCTGTTACTTGGAAAGGTTATATATTTTTTCACTTTTTATCTGGATGGTGATTATTGTTAATTATTAACATTAATCATTATTTTATAGATTAAGGATTATCAGTATTATTATTGGGTTGAAAGACAGCTAGTACAGGGTAATATTCTATTATTAGACCAGATACAGATGAGAATATAGAAATAACATAGAATATCGAATAGATTAGTAGTGATTTAATTTGGTGACGTATTTAATTAGGCTGTATGCAAGTGGATAAGTAATTAAATAAGATAAGTAGGTAAATAACCATAATGATAACCGGTAAGTTTTTAGCAGAATGTGATTACCAGCAACTATTAGCTATGGTTTTAAGAATAAATTTAATATCTAGGTATAAGTGTTTAAGTATAATGGACTGTATGCTTGGGGAACCAACCCTTTTTAGTTATTTGTAGTAATGTGACCGTGTTTGTTACCACTGTTTGTATTGTTTGCTGTTTAATTTATGTTTAATTTGTGTTTTTAACTTTGTTTTAGGTTTGTGGAGATTGCATGTATTATGTTAGCAGTTGTTTTGCTTTTTTCGTGTTTGTGTTTAATAAAATAATTGTTTTATTTAGAACGGGGGGAAAATGGAACTAGGAAAGAGTGGGATTTTGGTTTAGCAGATCCTACTGTAGTTGGATACCCAAGTGCCGTCTTGAGCTCCCTGCAGGGGAGGATGGCTACGAACTTTGGTAGCCCAACACGGTAGATCTGGTTCTGTTTTGAAGACGTTTCTAAAAACCTTCTCCTTTCCTTCTCCAGATCGCCACCATGTCTGTCTCACACAGTTCCAAGCTAAACAAGGGGGTCAGAGACCAGTATATGAAGCTACCTCAAGGGAAAAAAGTACTAGCCACGTATATTTGGATAGACGGAACCGGGGAAGGCCTTCGCTGTAAGACCAGAACCTTGAACAATGAACCAAAGTCCGTTGAAGGTAAAGCTCATGTCCCCTTCCAGTCTTGGGCCATTTCCACCCTACACTGTTATAGTGCTGTTATTCCACTTTCAGCATCTTGTGGGATTTGTAGTTTCCTGGAGCCAAAGAGCTCTCTGGCTGAGAATTCTAAAGGCTCCTCCCTAAACTGCAAATCCCTCAAGCAACAGTCCTGTCTTGAGGGCTAGAAACTTGTCAATCCCTTCTCAAAACTAGGATAAGCCATCACTTGGCCTGACACCTGTTCTTGTTTCCACCTCGCCTTTCTAGTTTGGCCTTCTTGGAGGTTTGCCCGATGGCTTTGAAAACATCTTTTATTTCCTCTTGGGGAGTTTCGGTTGCAGCAGAGCTGGGAATGGTGTTGATGTCACCGGATTGTGCAAAATGGTTGCGACAAGTGGGAGATTCAGCTTGGTGACACCTAACTCTGACCACAAGGAGTGAAGGAGGCCGGGCTGACCTTGGCGGAGTGCCCATGGCCAGGCCTGTTTACCAACGTTGCCTCTTCTTACAGGGAAATGTCACCAAGAAGTGAGAAATTACTTCTTGGGTGAAATCACTTCAGGGTGTGTTTAGCCTGGAGAAGAGAAGGTCAAGAGGGAACATGATAGCTGTGTTTAAATGTTTGAAAGGGTGTTATATGGAGGATGGAGCAAGCCTGTTTTCTGCTGCTCCAGAGACTAGGACAGGGAGCAATGGATTGAAAGAGATTCCATCTAAATATTAGGAAGAACTCCCTGATGGTAAGAGCAGTTCAACAATGGAATATGCTGCCTCAATGACATGTGGCGGAGTCTCCTTCTTTGGAGGTTTTTAAAGAGAGGCTGGATGGCCATCTATCAGGAATGCTTTGATGGTGTATTCTTGCGTGGCAGAATGGGGTTGGACTAGATGGCCCTTGGGGTCTATTCCACCTCTATGATTCTATGAAATCTTTAGTCTAAATCTAGACAGAACCCAGTTAATGGATTAATCAGGCACTGAACCTGGCTTATATCAAGTTAGCCCTTTGGTCAGTCTAGTTCCTTGATACTGATTGGCAGAAGCCGTATTAGGATCATTTCTGCACCACACTGTTATAGTGCTATTATTCCACTTTCAACCTCCTATGGAATCCTGGGATTTGCAGTTTAGGTAGAGGCATTTAGAATTCTCATCCAGAGAATTTTTTGGCCTCAATAAACTACAAACCCTGGAATTCCACAGGAGGTTGAAAGTGGAATAATACCACTATAACAGTCTAGTGTGGAAATGGCCAAGGTTTCAGGAAATGTACTCTTTTTCCTAGACCTGTGCGAAGATGCCAGGAGGTTGAGCATGGGCCATTTGTCATGCACGGTGTGTCCTCCAGGGCGAGAAAGAATGAAGAGGGACTGGAAGGTTTTTGTGTTGTTATGTGTGGCTTGGAAGCCACCTTGAGATGTGTTCGATCATAAGGCAGGTTCCCCATCTCCTAGCCTGACAGCTGATCAAATCGATTCCCGCAGATCTCCCCGAATGGAACTTTGATGGATCCAGCACCGGCCAAGCGGAAGGCTCCAACAGCGATATGTTCTTGGTACCAGTTAAGATATTCCGAGATCCTTTCTGCCTGGACCCCAACAAGCTTGTGTTATGTGAAGTTCTGAAATACAACCGCAAGAGAGCCGGTGAGTCTCCCTTTGGCTCTTCTCTCTTGCCTTCATCCCCTCTTTCTTTCTTTTAATTCACGCACCACTGTAATCCTCCAGTGTCACAGAGTTATCCATTGTAAGGCTGTGGTCCATCTGAGATCAAAATGGGGGAAGGAGAAGGAGGAGGCGAGGACAACAAAAGCAGCTTCTGTTTCCAGGGATAGTTTTTGTGGACCTGTGATTCTTTATTTTATCTTATTTTGTTCAGAAAGAGTGTACAGTCAGTCCTCCACATTCACTAGGTTTAGAGATGCAGGGCCTTTGTAAAAGTGGAAAAATTGCAAATATCAAAATGTATGTATGGGAGGGGAAGGGGCACCCAGGGTCGAAATTGGGTCAGGGAAAGAGGGTGAGTTGGCATGTTGGCCCTATACTTTCTCTCTCTTGCCCATCTCCTCCTTTCTATGCACCGTTCGACAGCAAGTTTCCAGGAGAGAAAGAAACAGTTGTAACCAATGGACACAAATATGGTGCCGGTTCCTGGCACGTGGAGGGGGGACGTGCCGACGGACACATCCGATAGTCCTGTGGAATTCTGCAAAGCACCACGTACAGTGATGGTGTATGCAAATCAGTGGTGATTCATTCTGGGATTTGTAGTTTGGTTGGTGAACTCCAGAACAGAAGCAGAGCTCTGTAGTGGAAAATCATTAGTACCTTTCCAAACTGGAAACCACAGGATGGAGCCATGGCTGTTATGGAGGTGTCAAAATGTTCTAATTGGGTGCTGTGGATGCATTGCTAAAGGGATGCCAAAAACTCTCTTTCCCACAGAAACCAACTTGAGGAACACCTGTAAGAGAATCATGGACATGGTCAAAGACAGCCACCCTTGGTTTGGGATGGAGCAGGAGTACACTTTGCTTGGCGTTGATGGTCGCCCATACGGCTGGCCCGAAAATGGGTTTCCTGGCCCACAAGGTAAGGAGAAAACTCTCTGCTTTTAAATGAGGGGGGGCAGGCTCCTATTCTGATCAGAGCCATTACAACACGTAGAATTTCTCCTTGCCAGTGATCTAGAATCTAGTCATCAGAGGACAGGTCTTCAGAGATTGGAAAAAGTCCCTTTTTCAGACTGTTACCTTTTTTTTTTTTTTGGTTGTAGCCCCTTTTGGGAGTTCTGGCCCCCAAAGGAACTTTTCCAGGTTCTGGCTGTGCCATATCACAATCTGATTGAGCCTCCCCCCCCATGTAGCCAGCTCAAAGCTGAGTTCAATGGGACTAACTCCCTGGGCGCACTGGTATGGGATTGCAACCTCAGGTCAAGTTTCTAGTCCTCACGGAGGTGAAGGTCGGTTTAGAAATTTGGGGTATGCAGCCGGAGTGGATTTTTAGAAGCCACAGTTGTAATCCCTTCATCGTATTTGTTGTAATCTTGTGCTGAACTCCCTGTTTTGGGGAGAAGGGCCAGGTAGAAATCAAATCAGTCGATTGAAATGCAGTTGCGGAGTAGGTGTCGGGGTTCAACCTGCCCCTTACGACTAGCGGGAGAATGAAACAAGGAAGAAGTCAGCTCCCCCTTCTAAAAACGTTGGGGTCTGCATTCGCCACTTGGTAAGCCAAGACGGCTGGATGTGGCCGATCTATAAATAGATCGTCACCCGCTGATCACGTCAGGTGGCGTCTAGCTGACAAAAAGGGATGTGTGGCTTGTCTTGCACACCCAGAGACTGAGCTTACCCTTGTTCCCTAAACATCTTTTTTCTAAAAAACTGGTGTCCTGGTGTCACCCGTTGCCAGCTCTGTCATCCTGTTCCCTGCAAGCCATCTGACCTTTTCCGTCCTGAGCTTTGCTAGCAGCTGGCTGAGCAGCGGTTACGCAAAAATTGCACCAGAACCAGTTGGCTGGTGAAGCTCCCTTCCCCACCACGTCCTGTTTGCATTTAGTTGTTTTGCAAATGCAGAATATTTCCTGATTGGGGGCCCTTTCGGTAGCCAAGTAGTGGTCGGTTTTACAAGGCAGGCACTCGTCCTGACTCTACCCGCAGCTCGACATACACACACAGTCCCGAAATGCAAGCGGCAGGGCTGAACCACACCCACAAAACAGTTTTCCGTTGGCGTTCTGTTAGGAAGTTATGCACGCTTAAATTTGCCCTATGCATGCAGAGTGGATTGCTCACCACAATGCCACAGATGTATTCTGCTGGCCATAGTGGAAGCAGACTTGCACATACAACAATATGGCAGATTGCAGTTACGCACTGTGCATTGCAGTTGTGCCTGGTGGTTGTGTTTGCACCCAGTCTCTGGCTTGTGTTGTGTTGTGTTGCTCTCTGCACGGAGGTTGCGTAGAGCCGCTGCAGCTTATTTCCACGCACAGATATTTACGCTACTCGGTGGGTGTGCTGGATTTGCAGTTTGTCTCTCCTCGTGGGAGCAGGGCTTTTGCAAAGCTAACGGGTCTTAGTTCCCGAAGTTGCTCCAGAATTCTTGGATAGCCAAAAATATATTGTTTCCCGGAAAATAAATTCCCTTTTCCAGACACTTGGGAGGATTGCAGCTAAGCTCAAGAGAGGAGAGGGTGGTCAGATTTGTTTGCTAATGAAAGTGCCCCACGATTTGACCTAGCTGAACATCCACTGATAATTTTGGCCCATTAGATTTCATGAGGGTAACTTGGAAGTGGGGTAACCCAACATTAGGGGAAGTAGGTTGGAGGAGTGGGTAGAGCAAGGAAACCAAGAGATCAGCTTCTCCCCTCTCTCTCTTTCTTTTAAACGTTGAGACTTCCTCTTAAGGCGAGGAGGAAGATGTAAGCGTCTGTCTTCCGTTTTGATGCTTTATTTACCCTTTCTCAGTTGCACTTTGGAACGGATCTTTCCTGGGTGGTGCCTGAAGGAGGGTAAAGGCGCAAGGCAGAAATTAAAACCACAGCCCTGACAGAGCAGCAGAGGAAATGCAGATTTAAACACGAAGTGAAAAACATACTTGAATCCCCCTGCCAAAAAGCAAAAGCAAAAAAGCTTTGTTAATTTTTGACACGCCAGTCAGCATTTCAAGTGAGTCGCTTTTTAGAAAAACTGGTCCCTTGCCATCTAATTAAAGAAATATTTGTCAGTTAATCATAGGGGGCTTAATTAAATCATGTGAGGTCAATGTAAATCTCTTTGTAATGAAGATCTCCTGATTTTTGTCATGAGCGCAGGCATTGTTGTGACAAAAAATGGCCTTTGTATGAGGGAATGCAGAAATGCATGTCTCGAAGAGAGAATGCTTCTTCTATATGTTTCTTCTGTAAGACTTCAGAGAGCTGGGGATGTTTAGTCTGCAGAAGAGAAGGTTAAGAGGGAACATGAGAGCCATGTTTAAACATTTGAAGGGAATGTCATGTTGAAGACGGAGCAAGCTTGTTTTCTGCTGCTCTGGAGACCAGGACAAGGAGCAATGGATACAAGCTGCAGGAAAGGAGATTCCACCTGAACCTCAGGAAGAACTTCCTGATGGTGAGGACTGTCTGGCAGTGGAATCTGCTGCCTTGGAGTGTGGTGGAGTCTCCTTCTTTGGAGATTTTTAAGCAGAGGCTGGGTGGCCATCTGTCGGGAGTGCTTTGAGGGTGTTCCTGCATGGCAGGGGGTTGGACTGGATGGCCCCTGTGGTCTCTTCTAACTCTACATTTCTATGATTCTATGACCTTGGATAGCTCATTGAGAAGAAATGCTTGGATAGCATTCAGTACCTTGGATAGCTCATTTGCAACAAGTATCTTAAGGCCGTTTCCGCATTAGCCTGTTATAGCGCAATGATTCCACTTTCAACATCCTCTGGAATCCTGGGGTTTGCAGTTTAAGGAGGGGCCGGCCGGCCACTCCCAAAACTGCAAACCCCAGGATTCCAGAGGATGTTGAAAGTGGAATCATCGTGCTATAACAGGCTAGTGTGGAAATGGCCAGAGTTCAGCATTGTTGATAGATCCTTTAGAAGAGGCCTCCCAATAGGGTTCTGCACCATGGATAGTGTCTTAAAATCCGGAATGTATTCACCACTATACCTGGAAGCCACCCATTGCCGTTGCTCATTTTGCATTGCATAGGTTGGAGATCTGCCCGGGAGCCCAAAGGATGCTAAGGGCAGTGAGCTGGTCGTCTTGAATGCACACCAGTGTATGTGTTGTGACTTCTTTTCCAGGACCTTATTACTGCGGGGTCGGGGCAAACAAAGTCTACGGCCGTGACATCGTGGAGGCCCACTACAAAGCCTGCATTTATGCTGGGGTCGACATCTGCGGCACCAACGCCGAGGTCATGCCTTCTCAGGTAATTTGCAAAGGGGATCCTCATCTTGGTTTTGGACCTAATCAAGTCCTTCCAAGGCAACATATGAAAGCAAAGCATTCAATCAGCAATTCAGAGTGAAAACAGAACTGATTTAAAATGTAGAGGAGGGAGTGGGCTTGTTTTCTGCTGCTCCAGAGACCAGGAAAAGGAGCAACGGATTCAAGCTGCAGGAAAGGAGATTCCACCTCAACCTCAGGAAGAACTTCCTGACGGTCAGGGCTGTCCGGCAGTGGAATCTGCTGCCTCGGAGTGTAGTGGAGTCTCCTTCCTTGGAGGTTTTTCAGCAGAGCCTGGATGGCCCTCTGTCGGGAGTGCTTTGAGGGTGTTCCTGCACGGCAGGGGGTTGGACTGGATGGCCTCTGGGGTCTCTTCCAACTCTACAGTTCTATGATTCTATGTAACTCTTTTGGAGTCTCCTACGAAGAGGAGGGAGAAATGGAAGCAAAACTGGAGACATGGGTGGCATAGTCTGTTTTCAGAGTGGGGAACCTGGGACACCATCTGGCCCTTTCCCTGTGACACTATTGTTGGGAGGTTTCCCAACTTCTGTCTGGAGTACATATGCATTTTTCTCCATTCTGAAAGGTTAAAATTTCTCTAGTGAAATGAAGTTGAGGAAGACATGGGTGGGCCCAGTTGATGCTCAGATACAACGTGCTGGCTGTCCCTTCCCAGCCACTATTAAAGTTTGTCACTTCCCTGACTCTGACCTGGAGGGGAACTGTTTTCCGTCATCTTCAACCATCTTCTCTTAATGACTTTCTTGTCTTCTCTCTTCCCTAGCCAATTATTCTTAGACCTTGATCCAAGGATAGTGTTTTTCTTCAGCTTCCTTAATTTAATCAGTAGTTTTAGGGTGGCCCTCAAGGTTTGTGATCAGACTACACAATTAAAGTGCTGTGATTAACTGCCATGGTTCCATCCTGTGGAATCCTGGGATTTATAGTTCTGTGTGGCTTGTAGATATCTCTGCCGAAGAGCACTAGTACGTCACCGAAAGTCAAAAGCTGGGATTTCACCAGATACAAACCGTGGCAGTGAAAGTGGTGTCGTAGCATTATATCTAGTGTAAAAAGGGGCTTGGTTATATTTGTGTCCCATTCCAGTGAGCACACATGGCTGTCCTCTTTCCTACTTTATCCTCACGGCAACCCTGTGAGGTGGGTCATACTGAAAGAGGAGAGATTGGCTCAAGGCGTTCCAGTGCACGTCGTGGTTCACAGCAGACGAGCTCTCCAAATACTGGCCCAATACTCAAACCACACTGGGATGTCTCCAGTTCAGCCACTGTCAACCAGACTAAATGGAGAAATGGTCTGACTTCGCTTTGCCCCCAAATTTCCAAGTGTCATCTTTGTGCTCCTGAGGACTAGAAACTTATTTCTTAACTACTAATAATACAGCAGCTACTGGATGCTCTCTGAAAACATTTTAAGATCGTTTGTGTGTCTCTTGCCCTCCTATAGTGGGAGTTCCAGATCGGGCCATGTGAAGGGATTGAGATGGGTGATCATCTGTGGATGGCAAGATACATTCTTCATCGGGTCTGTGAAGATTTTGGGGTGGTGGCCACTTTGGACCCCAAACCCATGGTGGGCAACTGGAACGGGGCTGGATGTCACACCAATGTCAGCACTGTAGAAACAAGACAAGCAGGAGGAATCAAGTGAGTAGAATTCCTGTTCTCGACAGAAGCCCCCAAAGGTTCCATTTGGGGTCAGCGGGTGGGGCTTGAGATCAAAAGCCCGTCTGGCTGCTGCAACCGTGCGGGCTCTTTCTCAGTCCTGTGCCGATTTTATTCCTATAGGGACCTGTCTGTCTGAGAAATGTGTTGATGCACAATTGGAATCATAATTTTGAAAACATTATTATGAAACAAAGTTCCAGAAAAAGAAAATGCACAGTGGCCCCTCCGTGTTCATGAGGGTTTGGGGTTCAGAACCCTTGCAAAAGTGAAAGGCGAAAGGTTTATACGGTCTGAAGAGAAGCCAGAGTTCCAGGCGTTCTAGCTACTTCCACGTGCTATCTTGAGAAAGAAGATTCCTCCCGGAGAGGAGAAGTGGGAGCAAAGAGAGCAATCAGCAGCCGTTGCACAGCAGAATGTGCAGCCACAGGGTAGAAAGGACAAACTTCCAGCAACCAGTGGGGGATGGCTTTGCTCACCCAAAAGGAAAAAATATCCATTTGCAAGCCTGGGGTGAGGAATGCAAGCATGTACCTCACGGATAATCAAATTCAGAAACTCACACATGTGGAGGGAGGACTGCACAGTAGAATATAAAAGAATACGACGCAATATTATATTTATATATACGTTTGGTGGTGAGGTCACAATAATCATATCAAAATCTGGCATCATCATTTATACTGGGAAGGGCAGCCCTAGGAGACTGCCTCAGTCCCCCTGGGGAACTAGCCCTGCAGTGTAAAATTCATTTAAAGCAACAACACCACTGTTTGTTAAACCTCATGTTGTGATCTTGAAAGAACCAGTCTCCCCTGAATCCCACTAGGGCTTTAGAGGTCAAAACCAGCACTTTGAATTGTGGCAATGGAGCTGTTGCAACAGGGGAGTTGTGTGCACATGAATGTTCGCTTGCCAATGGATTGTTGATTCAGTGGGTTTAGCCTAGGAGGAAATAGCAATAGAATGTCAGCCCTTAGCATAGTGTAGATACCAATATTATATTTATCTCTTGCATTGTTTTCAGTGAGCAAAAGGCTATGTAGATGGCACTCCTCTTTCCTACTTTATCCTCACAACAACCTTGAGAAGTAGGGCAGGTGCAGAGGGAGATTGGCACAATCATCCAGTGGGTTTCATGGCCCTGTGAAGCCCTAAACCTCCCAATCTTCCAAGTCCCGCGTTCTAACTATTGCACAGCACTATCCTTTTGTACTGTTCATAAATCAAATGCACGGTCCCAAAACTCCTTCCGCTCTGGTGCCCCGTGTTGGTTTCTGGACTCATCTCTTCTCTATTCCTTTTTTAGGCACATTGAAGCCGCGATAGAGAAGCTGAGCAAACGCCACCAGTACCACATCCGGATGTACGACCCGCGGGGAGGCCAGGACAACTCCCGGAGGCTGACGGGCCACCACGAGACCTCGAGCATCAACGAATTCTCAGCCGGCGTCGCCAACCGCGGGGCGAGCATCCGGATCCCCCGTCAGGTTGGGCAGGATGGGTGCGGCTACTTCGAAGACCGCCGGCCCTCGGCCAACTGCGACCCGTACGCCGTGACGGAGGCCATTATGAGAACCATCTTGCTGAACGAAACAGGAGATGAGCCACAGGAGTACTCGGATGACGCCCGCTTGCAAAGAGCGACAGTTAAAGACTGAGCCTTCCGCTTTGGTTCTTTGGTTCTTGTGATGTGTTCCCTGCCAGTTAGTAAACTTCCACCCTCTTCAGAAACCTTCCTTTCTGGTGCTGTGATGTGTCATCTTTAGAAATCACAAATAGATAGATAGATAGATAGATAGATAGATAGATAGATAGATAGGAGGCTGAATTATAATTGGCCTTCTACATTTGCTTGGGTTAGGGGCACAGGACCTCTGCAAAAGTGGAAAAATCAGAAACATCAGTATGTGTGTGTGTGGCTGTGGGAAGGGGACCAAGGCATGGGGAGAACGGGCACCCATGGTCCAGATCAGGCCAGGGAAAGGAAAGGCAGTGTATGGTGACCCTATAATCCCTGTTGTTGCTTTAGGATGCCTTCTGAGTCCTTTCTGACTTGTTACAGGGGTCCCTCCATATCCGGTGGGGTTGTATTTGATTCCCGGAGCCCCTTATGGATACTAAAAATCCATGGATGCTCAAGTATCCCATTGGTGCAATACTACAATAGTGCTGTAACATGGCATCCCTTATGTAAAATAGCAAACAACTCAAGTGCTGGAGAAGGTCTGAGGATCTGAGAAACGGCTACAGGAGGGTGTGTGTACACCTCAGCATAGTGCTCAGCACGTGGCAAAATCAAGGTTTTCTTTTCGGGATCATGTTTTCCTGAATATTTTTTGAGCCCTGGTTGGTTGAATCCGTGACTTTTTTTGGCAAGACCAATTCAGAGAAGTTTTGCCCTTGTCTTGAGGCGGAGAGAGTTTAACTTGCCAAAGGTCATCCAGTGGCTTTGCATGACTGAGTAAGGATTCGAACTCAGGACTCCCAGTGTGCTTGTCCAATGCTCAAGCCACTATACCGCAATGGCTGTGTAAGTCCCACACATCAAGTACAAATAATCAGATTGCGTAGGGTACAGCTGGGATAGCAACAAGGGTACCAAATTATGATGTCATGGTGGCCTGCAGATAAACATTTGGAATAGGGGTGGTAATTGTGGCCATTTGGATGATGTCGGACTACAACTCCCAGAATTCCTTACCCTTAGCTCTGCTGCATAGGTCTGCTGAGACTTGCAGTCTAACCCCATCCGGAGCGCGACACAGTTTCCCGACCTGCTTCAGACTAACCACAAGGGATGCACAAGTACATGCACAGTTAGCAAGGAATCTTGTGGGCTTGTGACTTTGGGAGGATTTAGTCTCTCAGCTTTTTGGTGAGAACTGTGTTGCTACAAAGGAGAAAAGGTGACCCTTTGCTTAAAAAAACTGCCACCGTTTCCTCTTTGGGTCCTTGCCAACAGCTGTGCAAGGCACAGGTACACCTCTGGGCTGTGACTTTGCATGCTGTCATGTTTGCCCTAAGCAAACACGACAGCATGTGCAGCCAGCCGGAGTTTGCAAAAGGGAAGGTTGCACGGTCTCATTCAGCCACCCTGCTCTTTCTGGCACATAGCTCTGGTTTTTTCAATGAAAGCCCCATCAAACTCAACCTCCTTAAGCACGTAAAATTGACCCACCCGAAAGAGGTCTTGGCCAAAAATTTCACCATGTTTGCACCTCCAGCTGTGGGAAAGGAGAGAGTAGGTTTCTCTTCCACTCCTATTATTTGGCCTATCTTTTAATAAGAAAAAGGAAGGCCTCTTCAGAGCTTCATCAAAGCAAAAAAGGAACAAAACAAGCTCCAGAAAACCCACAACAAACCATGGGCTGGAATCCTGACGGTGTCTTACGTGTGCATAAATTTCCCCACAGAAACAGCTGGACATTTTTTGTCTGGGGCAGAACAGCCGTTTGCAGAAGTAGAGTGGTGCATAATGGTTGCACATCAGCGCATGCTTTGCTTTCCAAGGCCCAGTGCTGCTGCACATTAAGCAGTCAGTGTTGCACAAAGTAACTATGAGCATGCAATGATGTTCCACCTCTGGATTTCAGCCACAAATATATTCAGCCAAGGAGTTATATAACCAGTAGATGGCACGTTTGAGTAACTGCGTTCGTGTGCTGCTAAGCTGTGACTTTTATCTTGGGCCAGTTACTCATTCAGCCTAGCCTATCTGATGGGGTTGTGAGAACAAATTGGGGAAAAGCTGAGCTTGGAGAAGACAAGACTGAGAGATGACATGATAGCCATATTTAAATATCAGAAGGGATCAATAAGAGTATGGCATCCAGATTGAGGAAAGTTAACAGTACCTCTCCATTCTGGTTTGGTCAGACCTCATCTGGAATTCTGTGTCCAGTTCTGGGCACCTCAATTCAAGAAGGATATGGAGAAGAGCGTGTCCAGAAAAGGATGACCAAAATGGTGAAGGGTCTGGAAGCCGTGCCCTATGAGGAGCGGCTTAGGGAGAAGAGAAGTTTAAGAGGGGACATGATAGCCACGTTAAAATATTTGAAAGGATGTCATATCGAGGAGGGAATGGGCTTGTTTTCCACGGCTCCAGAAACTAAGACAAGGAGCAATAACATCAAGCGAAGGGCGCTGTCTTGTTTTAAGACCGTGAATTGGGCGGACACCATCAGCTTGTGGCCCAGACCATTATATGCTATTATAGTGCTCTTATTCCATTTTCAATCTCCTGTGGAATTCTGGGGTTTGTAGTTTACTGAGGAGGCCAAAGAACTTTCTGGCTGAGAATGCTAAAGGCCACTCCCTAAACTGCAAACCCCAGGATTCCATAGGAGCTTGAAAGTGGAATCATAGCACTATAAGAGTATAGTGCAAAATGGCCTCAGTGTCTCCAAGGTGGGAATCCAGGTGTAAGGGGGACAATTGCGCCCAGAACTCCCCAAAAAGTTGTGATGGTGCTTGCGTGCCCAGGTTGCTTGCCTCTAGCTGGCTGGGTGGCAATTGTGTATTTTAATTGGATGTTTCAGTCATCTTGTCAGCCCTGGAGAAATCTGATTTCCCCCATAAAAAATGTGAGCCCAACTGGTCACTCACCTGCAAGGTAGACCTGTCACCGGCTGAATCACAAGGGTCATTACCTGACTTCCTCACTGGAATCCAATGCAGTGAGTTGATCATGGGTTTGGACAGCAGGTGGTGCTGCTGACGGCACTGAATCACTGAGCAGGATTGGGAAAGAGCCTTTACCTCTGTCTTGAGTTAGGTCTTGGGGCCCCTGGCAACAACTTATATTTACAGAGAATCCCTGGTGAAGAAAAGGTTAAGAACCACTGCATCAGACATTTTAGGCACAGGGTTTTAGGACCTACAAAAACATCTCTAATGGTACATTGAGGTGAGGCAGGGAGTCAAACACAGGAGTGCCAAAGGCCCACGAAAACTTTCATGCAGCCCTGTGCCGGAGCACCCTTGTTGCCAAACAAAACACTTCTCATTTAACTGACAAACTTACTCAGCATCCCAGCCTCACTTACTGTACTCGCTCTGACTGTATGTGACATAAAAGGTCCTCCAATTGACTCAGCTTAAGTGCCGACACAACCTGTCACCAATCCTGGAGTCCCAGGTCACAGTCTTGTGGGTGGTGGCATGCCAGGAGAGCATTCTTGCCCTGGTAGTGCTCTTTCTCTCCGTCACAACAGAGCAGGTTACTCTGGCTTTATCTCAAGTCTTCAGGTGACCACGGCTGAACCCGTGAGCTTTGAAGTGGCGACCTTACTTTATTATTATGCCATTATGTCATTTGTAAAACTAATATGTGCTATTGGAGCAAGCCACTTTGTTACTGTTTTGTGGGATTGTCACACCCTGGAGGCATAACCATCAAGTCATTGCTGACTTACAGAAATCCTAAAGCAAACCTATTATGGGTTTGTTTGGTTTTTTGCAGAATTTGTTCATTGGGGGTTTGCCCTTGCCTTCCTCTGAGGCTGAGAGAGTGTAGCTTGCCCAGTGTCACCTAATGGATTTCCATGGCTGAGCGGGGATTTGAACCCTGGTCTCTCAGTGTCATAGTCATAGGTTGAGGGGAATTATAGTCCCACTCTATTCTGCTTTGGTCAGACCTCGCCTGGAATACTGAGTCCAGTTCTGGGCTCCTCATTTCAAAAAGGATATGGACAAGCTGGACTGTGTCCAGAGGAGAGTGACCAAAATGGTAAAAGGCCTGGAAAACATGAAGCCCTATGAGGAGAGGCTTAGGAAGCTGGGGATGTTTAGCCCAGAGAAAAAGGTTAAGAGGTGATCTGATTTTAATCAGTTGAAAGGATCTCATATGGAAGATGGGACAAGCTTGCCTTTTGCTATTCCGTTGGAGTGGCTGCTACGCTTCTGTTGATGCAGCCAAGAATCACATTGGCCTTTTTGGCTGCTACTTTGCTTTTAGATCTCCAAAGAATGAGATGCCAAAAAGGTACTCCCTTGCTGTGGCTTTGGGATTGGGAGAACTGATTTCCATTGACTGGTTCCAAGCAGCCTTCCCAGATAAACCTGGGGTTCAGTTTCTTTCCCAATAGCCTCCATCATTTCTAATTCAATCTCGGGTGGAACTGGGGGTACGTAATGTCTTCCATGTCGGTGGGGGAGTAAATCTGCTTTGGGTTCTAGTCTGATCTTTAAAGGAGCCCCTCCATGATCCTGACCGAGGTTGTCAAAATATATTCAGTACCTTGGAGAGCACCTGGAAATTCAGACTAGAGCTCAAAGCAGAATGTCTACCTCCACTTATACGGCAGCCCACAACTAGCAAGCACAACAAGGACAAGTTGTGTGTGTGTATGTGTCACTCCTGTTAACAGTATGAAGTCTGATGATAACATCAGCTATTTTCTGTGCTCAAGGTGCTCGGAGACAAACAAAAGGACAGGTACGTGAATATGCATTTGGCATATTCCCCAAGAGAGAAAAGATGAGGTAGAAAAAAGAAGAGCAGAGACTGGCCAAATTCAGCCTCAGATTCTTTGGCTCTTTCCACCCTTTGCTTTGTTTGGATTGGTCACGCAAACAGATTAGCCTTCTTGTCACAGTTCCCGGATCCCGGCGACTGCAGAGAAAAGGTTCCTAGAAACATAAAACCAAGAGCTGTGTTAAATGCTTCCTCGGCTACAGAAAAGCACTCTTCCCATTTGTTCAAAGGCAGGTGCCTTCCAGTAATGGAGAACCATCAATTGTTCATCTTTCTTTAAAAAAGGAAGATGTCTAAAAGATGGAGATGGAAAAACATAGCATGTGACTTGGACCCTCTAATTTGCAGCCTCTGCCCCCCAGGTATGAAAAGAGTGGGTAATTTTTGGAACAATATACATCCTCCACCTATATGGAGAGGAATTTGTGTTACGCACTTCTGCCAGGCCCCATATTTCTAAGGCCAGGGTGAGCACTGTGAAATCCTCAGGATATTCTAGGACTGCAAACCCCAGTATTCTTCACCCAGGCTATGCTGGGTAGAGCTGCTGAGAGTTGTAGTCTGACTACACCTAAAACTCCATAGCCTCCCTCCAATGCTCAAACCACTACACCACCTCCTGATCAGCACTGATTTCAATAAGACCAAGGCCATTTCCACACTACACTGTTACAGTGCTTTTATTCCACCCTCAACCTCCTATGGAATCCTGGGACTTGCAGTTTAGGGAGGGGCCTATGGAATTCTCAGCCAGAGAGCTCTTTGGCCTCAGGAAACTACAAACCCCAGAATTCCACAGGATGTTGAAAGTAGAATAATAGAACTATAACAGTGTAGGGCAGAAATGGCCTTAATTTAGTCAAGACCAGTGTTGATTTCATTGGGTCTGAGCCATACTATTGGAAGGACCCCTCAAACTGGGCCATGCAGTCCTCCCACTGGGCAAGGTACCCTTTACAGCATCCCTGACAAATATGGTTAAAATATGTCTCAGAAAGGAAAGCATTTGAGGGGTGGAAGCCCAGGGATCCCTCGGAAGCAAGAACAAGGGGTCCCTTTGCTGCCCTCCCACTGCTCAGCGGGGTTGGATTATTCCACATTTTGAAATAAGTCTGACAATCCATATTACTATGTAAACTTTTGACTTAATGTTTATCAGTTTTAGTTCAAAGATACAAGCTAATTCACAACCACAGAGAGGGGAAAGGAGAGAAAAGAAAAGGAAACAAGTTGTATGTAAACCATATGCACGTTTAAGTAAACCTAAACTAACTAAACTGAGACATAATTTCAAAACCCGTTACTAAAAGACTAATCTGTTACCCTAAACACATCCTACCTAGTTAAAATATTACTCTGACCTCCCCATTCAAACTGTAATGAAAAGGAAAAAGAAATCAATTAATGTCTCATCTCTTATTCCGTCATTACAGATCTAAGTACGTTCAGCTTACTAGGATGACTAATAATCATAACCACAGATTATGTCATTGTCCGATTTCTTATTGCTCAACCAAATCCATAAACGGTTTCTAGGCTTTTCTAAAAATAATTTCTTCAGCTGGTCTGTCTTTTAAAATCCACAGCTTGGGCCAGATCCGCAACTTTAACATATGATCAGTTAACATATTACCGTCTAAATGTTTTGGGAAAAGGGCTCTCTCTAAATGGCCTGGGGAGGGGGTAAAAAATGGGGCAAAACAGCCCCCTACGCCCCCTAAAGAGACTTTGGGGACAGAAAATGGAAGGACATCTTGACAACTGGAGGGCCGAGGGGCCAGAGAAGATTCCCTTCATCTAACGGTAATAGGGTAGGGGCTATAAGACAATTAAGTTGCCATCTAAAGTATAGGGGGAGAGTTCGAGTTCTGCCCTTCCCTGGACCTTTGAGAAGTACACCCCAGCTTCTGCACCCCCTACTTAGGAGGGCAGGTTTCTTTAAAAAGGGCGTTTGGGCCACCCAATGGCCCCAAATGGTAAATTATATTTAGAGGGCAAATCCTGCTCCCTGAGGTTTCTTGGGATGCCATTTGCTAGTCTGGGGAACTTTAGTGAGAGGGTTCGATGGAATGTGGGCCCCGCGTGTAAACTGTAGCCACATTTGCCGGCCTTTAAAGGAGGCGTTACAGTCACACTGTGATATTCAGAGCCCAAAATTACGTAGCCACTAATGGGCATTCAGTGATGATTGAGGGAAGGACTGCATTTTGCACATGCCCTGAGGCATCTATGACTTCCTTATAAATCTAAGACTTGGGGGCACTGAAGAAAACCATTTCCAGGGATCAAACTAGGTGTGTTAGGTCAGATTAAAACTAAGTCCAGTTAAATTTGGGCTGGTGGACACAGAAGGTCAGGTTCTACGTCAAAACCAGTGCCTCTTGTTTTCTTGCCACATTTCTTTCCCAGTAGGCCTCTTCTACTTTTAACAATAGACGTTGAGACAGAAATCCAATTCAACTCTGACCTAGCATCCTGTTTCTGGTGGTGCTCGTACAAAAATGTCAAGCAGACCCAGCTGCGAAATGGCAAAGTATTTTGGTTTACGGCCAGTCCAGAGATTCATAAAATTCCATTTTTTTTCTGGATAACAAATCCCAGAATCCCCCTACATGCTGTCTGGGATGTCGGAAGCTTCTGCCTAACACCTCTAGAGAGAACCTCATCCAGCCCCCCAAACTTCACACCTGTCCAAGTGTGTTGGACTACAAACCCCAGCAAGTGAGCTGGGGATAATGGGAGTGGTAGTTGGCTGACATATCCTAGAGGACCCCATTCTCCTCCCTACCTCCCTCAGTAGCCTCAACCCAGTGTCCTTCCACTGGCAGTGTTGGACTACAACTCCAAGCATCCCCACACTCCACTAGTGCTTGAGTGCCTGTGTGTTACAGAGAGGAACACACACACACACACAGTTGTAGTCTAACACACGTGGAAGTGTGTAACCTCCATCCCCCCAATCCTGAAGTCCACCGGAAGCATCAGACGGCAACTCCCGGCATCCGCAGACAGCGATCTGGGGATGATGGGTGTTGCCGTCGAACGCCTTCGGTAGGTATGATCATTTTCGTGCCCAGGCACGGGGCGACACCGTCCAGAGGGGTTGAGCCACGGTTCCCATCATCTCTTATCCGGCTGGGGGATGATGGGACCCGTGTCGCCACCTTGGGGATGATGGGACCTGCAGCCCGACCTCTCCGAAAGCCGCCGCCGGATTGGCGGAGCCCGATCTCGACGTCACGAGGCTGAATTCTTCCCCAGCGGGAAGCTCCAGGCGCCGGGGCCGCGCGTCGGCCTCCCTTCCCGGGCGCCTCCTTGGCCCTGAGTGGCTGGCCCGCCCTGCGCCTCGCACACCGGCCGGAGGGGGCGGAGAGACGGGGCGGCCCTTTAAGGGGGCCGGCCCTGCGCCAGCCGCCCTTCGCCTCCGCGGCAGGTAGAGCGAGGAAGGCAGCGAGCGAACCCAAAGGCGTCCGGGAGGCGCGCTTTACGCAGCTTGGAGAGAAAGGCGTGCGTAAAAACGCACGACCCGAGTGCGCTCTCACCGCGGCGGCAGAGAGAGGAGGAGGAGGAGGAGGAGGAGAGCCAGGCCTCGCCTTCCGCTGCCTTCCATCTTCGCCTCGCCTGCGCCATGGGGAAGGTGCAGCTCTTCGAGATCCGTCTCGGCGACAGCCGCGTCGTCTACAGCCCGGGAGAGCCGCTGGTTGGCACCGTCACCGTCCGCCTGGCCGGAGCTCTCCAGTACCGCGGTAAGGCAGCCGGCGAGGGAGGGAGGGAGGGAGGGAGGGGGCTCAAGACCGGGCGGAATTGGAGGGGGGGTTTCTTACCTCTCCCTGAACCTTCTGGCAAATCGATGCTGGGGCTCACGCCAGCCCGGCAGCTGAGAGGTTGCTTCGGTTTCTTCCCTTCGGGGCTCGCGTCTGCCAGGCAGCTAGGGGATCGCTTTTCTTCCTCCCCTTCTGGCCAGTAGGTGCTGGGGCTCACCCCAGCCAGGCAGCTAGGGCGATGTTTTCTTCCTTTCCGGCAAAGAGGTGCCGGGGCTTATTCCTGTTAGCCACCTAGGAGATGGCTTTTTTTTCTTTCCCTTTTGGCCAGTAGGTGCTGGGGCTCATCCCAGCCAGGCAGCTAGGGCGATGTTTCCTTCCCTTCCGGCAAAGAGGTGCCGGGGCTTATTCCTGTTAGCCACCTAGGAGATGGCTTTTTTTTCTTTCCTTTTGGCCAGTAGGTGCTGAGGCTCATCCCAGCCAGCTAGCTAGGGCGATGTTTCTTTCCCTCTGGCAAAGAGGTGCCGGGTCTTATTCCTGCTAACCACCTAGGAGATGACTTTTCTTCTTCCCTTTCTGGCCAATAGGTGCCGGTGTTAACGCCATCCAGAGTAACACGTCTTATCCTGTCCTCTTAGAAAATAGGTGCTGGGGCTCAAACTAGTTGGGAAGCTCTTGGGAACCCCATTATCCCCTTCTTTTGAAAGCCTTTCTAGCGAATAGGTGCCGGGGCTCACCAGGAGGTGCGCCTCTTCCTTCCCTTTTTAACTAACCCTCTCTTTAACATCTTTGGCAAATAGGTTCTGGGGCTTATGCCAGCCAGCCAGCCAGCTTGTGGGAGGAGTAATGTCTCTTTTCCTGCCCCTTTCCAGTAATTCTCCCTCTAAAGTCTTACAAATAAGTGTGGGGGCTCATACCAATCTAACAGCCCCCTTCTTTGCCTGCCTCTTCCACCTACCTCCCCATTAACCCTTTCCTCCAGAGCCTCCAGACAATTTCATTTATTTGTGGGTTGGTTTTGTGTGTTCCTAAGCTGTCTTTAGAGACAGAGGGTCCCTTCAGGGTGTGCTTTAAATAGATCCTGGGGCTCACCCTGGCTTTGTAGTTCTGCCAACCCTCCAGAGATAGCCTTAGTTCTCTTTGGATTCTTTTTAGTCCTAGTTCTCCTTTACTATACCTTTGTTTTAATAAGTCTCAAGAAAATATAAGAATAGGTCCTGGGACTCACAGTTGACATCTACATTCTCCGGCTTGCCAGTTGTATCCTCACATCCTAGATATAAAGGATTAGGAGCAGTGCAGGATATTTTTAGAGCGTTGTTGTGGCAAGTGTCCTCTGTACGTGCTCAGAGGTGCTCACATCTTTGCATGTGTGAGGATTGAGTCCTGAGTTCTTTGTGTTTACTTTCGGAGAAAGGGGTAAGTGGAAGGCTTTTAAATGCAAATAACACACCCTCTGACAGCCTGACCTCATGGGTAACTTGTTCTCCTCCATTTTGGAAGATGTGGTGTCTTTCCTCCCCCCCTTTCCCAATCTATGTGTTCCTGCTCCCAGTTTCCAAGCTGTGTAAAAATTATAATTTTGCTTAGGACTGTGGCTGGCAGATTCAGTAAAATACATTTGTGTGTGTTCCTTCGGTTATCTGTTGACTTAAGACAACCCCATGAATTTCATAGGGTTTTCTTGTGCAAGGAATACTCAGAGGTGGTTTGGCCAGTTCCTTCCTCTGAAATGTAGTTGACGGAACCTGAAATTCGTTGACCTCCCATCCAAGTCCTGACCAGGGCTGACCCTGCTTAGCTTCGATGATCAGATGGGATCTGGTGCCTTTAAGGTTTGTTGTAGGCCTCTCAAAATAGTGCTAGGGGGAGAGGAGCAAGTCTTTCCGATCGTCTTTGGGATTTCCATAGTGAAGAAATTAAATTGGGCCCATAGGCGCAAATGGTATGGGATAAATTCTTGTAATCTATGGAAGTGTTCTTTTTGTGTGTGTGTGTCTCTGGCTGTGTTGCATTCTTGCAAGAGTGAGTGCCCAAGGAATAACTTTTGAGTGAGAAGTCAGCCTTGGTATATTGCATTTGTTGGTTCGGGAGTGAAATGAAAAGAGAGTCTCTGAGCACATGCAGAGGGATAAGGAGTAAACTTGCCAGTGCTTGAAGGCAGCAGATGGTGTCTGATCTTGGAAGCTAAGCGTGGTCAAGCTTGGTTAGTACTTGGAAGGAAGACCACCAGGGAATATCCTGTGCTGTTGGCACTATTTTAGAGGAAGGCAATGGCAAAAACCACCTCTGGGTCTTCCTTGCCTAAGAAAACCCCACGGAATTTATGGGGTCGCCACAGGCCGCTTGTAGGCACACGGACACCTATAGACCTGGAATAATCTTGCAAGAAGTAGATCTCATGGGCATTGCCCCTTGGAAGCTAAATAAAATTGGGGAATCATGGCTCTTTCCAGAAGTTGTTGGACTGCAGCTCCCAGCAGTGGCTGTACTGGCTGGGGATGATGGGAGGTATTGTTCAGCAATACCTGAGGGAGAGCTAATTGCACATCGAGCAGACAGGCAGTTTGAAGTCATGCATGCATGCGTGCGCACACGCAGTGAGCACACTGATTTAATGGCAATTGAGGAAGTCTGGTAGACTGTGGTACCATTTGCGCTCGCGCTTTCTCTCTCCCCCCTTCCCCCCCTTCCTGTTTTCTCCGAGTGAAACCAGTCAAAGCCTGCAAGCTGAAATGGCTTACGGTGAGGCGGTAGAGGAAGCTGAATAGGCAAGGCTCAGAAAAGTTCCTTTGGGGACTCCAGCTCCCACAATCCACAGGGCAGGCCTGTGCTAATGGATTTGTATAAAGCAGCCTGTTTTCCTCCCATGCAGGGTGGTGAGAAGCTTCTGGTCGTCTTGCCCGTTTCCATGCCTCCCCAATTTGTCAGAGACTGTCCTAATTAATTCTTTGCCTTCCCACTTTTCCAGCTGCTTGTAAAATGTCCCGGTTTCTCTCTCCTGACTTCCCCCTTTGTCCTCTGCTTACTCTAGTTGCTGCAAACCGAGTTCCAAAGCGCAAAAATGATTTGCACTCAGTTAATTCAGTGGGAGGGGAGAGAAGAGAAGGGGGTGGGTTTCTTGCCCTTCCCAGTAGGCTGGGGCAGAAACAAACTACTACAGTCTCTCCTAACTTGTGTGTTCTTCCTCATTAGTAGCATTTGCCGGTTTGACGACACTTTGTTCTAGCCTGGCCAATACGTATCTCCAGTTTCATCTGGAAATTATGTACCTCCCTGTTCCTTGTCCTAAAATTAATATTGCTGAAGTGAAGAAAAGCTGGAAAGGTGGCTTTTTGTTCCCTGCTGAAACTGATCGTTCAGCGGTGTTTTGAACCTTTGTGGGAATTGGGAGAGAAGAAAACTAGCCACCACTTTCAGATGGGTGTAAAATGAACTCTGTTCAAAACCTCTCCTCTGGCAGGGATTCAAGGTCTCTGAAGGCGCCGAGGTCGAGCTGCAAAGAAACAGAGCTGGTATCTCTTGGGCGATGTTGCTTTGGAATATTGTTTTAGTAGCTAAAAGTCCGGAATCATTTAGAGTTTCCCTTTTGTCCTCCCAAAATCAGGAAGGTTCCAGAGATACCCTCGCGAGGGGTGTGTTCTGGTTGACGGCTCTTCTTTCCCCCATTGGATTATCTGTAGTAGCTTTCCTTCACCTGGTACTGCGACTACAAATCCCATTAGCCTCAGATGTCAGGGATGATGGGCGCTGCAGTCACAAGCACATTCCAGAGGGCACCAACTACACTTACAGTCTGACCGATCTCCACATTAACTGCAACTGATGGGAACTGGGATTTGAGAATGTGTGGAAAGCAACCAGGTCTACAGCTTTGGTTGACAATTATATTATAAAGATGGAGAACCCTTCAAACGTTGCTGGTCTTGAGTTTCCAGCTGCCTTGGCTAGCCTTGGTCTGTGTTGAGGCGTGCTGGGAGTTGTAGATCACCCACACTTGCAGGTTCCCCAACCCCTGTTTTCCAAGGACCAACCAAATCCCAGCAAAGTGTGCAAGCTTCCAAGTTCAGCAGAACTCTTTGTCAAGCTAAGTACCGAGCTTGGGAAGGCTGCATTTTTAGACCCAAACTGCCCGAATCTTCTGGCTAGCATGGCTCTGGGAGCCGTATTCCACAAAAGTAGGGCTACGTGGTACTAAAAAGTAGTGGATCGCATATCTGTATCTGGACTTACAGAAATGACACATCTCTATGTCTGAGCTTTCCAGAAATGGCTTAATGTTGGCATTGATTTGACTTTGCATCTGTTTGAGTTTCTTATGTACTCTGCTGTATTGTGGTGTGTAAGGACTGTGGAGTCTGGATTGGTGCTGTAGGAGCAGAGGAGACCTTGTGGAGACTGACTGATGAAAATCCTCCATATGGTGTTTGATTGCCACTTCCATGATCCCTCACTAAAAGCTAAGGTGGCTAAAGGCTGATGGGAGCCGCAGTCCAACATCTGCAGAGCCTGGGATGACGCTATAGAAGCTTGGGGATACCTTGTGAAGCAGCTGCAACCTTCCAGATATTCAATTGCAACTCTCAGTGTTCCCCAGCAGAGGCTAAATTGGATAGGGGCTGATAGGACATGCAGTCAAACATCTGTGGGGTCTGGGATGCTGTAAGCATTAGAGGCTCCCTGACTGCTGGTCAGAGATGGGCAAGTGTGGTCCTCTTGGAGTGCAATTCCCACTGTTTGCTATGCTGGCAAGGGGGGGATGATGGGAGTTAGAGTCCCAACAATACCTGGAGGGCTCGCTCTGCTGGTAGGACTTTGCGGTCTGAATTTAGAGCGTCAGGAGAGAGCTTTCTTTTTGCTTTTGACGCACCTCCTTCCCTGAGCATTACAACTCAACCGTGAATAACCAGCCAGTGACATGTTCTCCGGGGGTGGCTGCCGAGCTCCGGAGTGCTGATCGAGCAGTTCAGGGTTCGGGTGAGTGGAAGGTCCCTCCGGGCAGAGCGGAAGATGGTGAAGGCATCTTGATTCATTTGTTCAAAGCTTTGTTTGCAGAGGGAAAGGAAAGGAAGGGGCTTGGTGTGTGTTTATTTGTGGATGTTATGGAGTATAGAACCGTATCCCGGGGTGAAAGGCATTGCTCCAAGACCCTACCCTCTCTAAAACCACTAGCATCCTTTCTGTGCATTGAAGCAGCCATCATCCCCATCATGTTTTGCTACTGCAGCTTCTACCCTTCTGTGTCCTTGGTGCAAATTCCTTTTCGGAGCGTGTGGCTCTTTAACAGCTCCAAAGGGGCATGATCCATGGGGAAAGGGAAGGCACGGGGAAACCTCACACTGGCTGCGTTTTTGGGGAGGGCACCTTGGAAAACTAGAAGGAAATGAAACGAAATGGAGTATGTTAGCAAGGAGACGGAACAGAGCGCATTGCAAAGAGCATGGCTGGCTGGAACTAGGAATGGGAAGACCATTTGAACATGCTTGTAAAATGGTTGAAAGGTGTGTCTTTCGGGTTCTGAAAACTCCTGAGAAAAAGAATGTCGAACTGATGAGGCTCTTCACGACTCAGGACTTCTTCTGTGCAAAATTCACACGTGGCTATTTTGCAGGGGAAACAGCTTTTCCTGCGCAGGAAATTGTATTTCTGTGCAGAATTACCATATTCTCCATAGAAAATGTTTTTTTTTTCCCCTGTGCTGAAAATGCTATAGTTGGGGACCTCTTTTTTGCAAAATCCACACAGGGGTTACACTGTTTCTTAAGCTGTGTTTGTTTTTTTAGTTGTATAAAACTGTTTTGAGTACGATTCCTAACTGGATTCCATTTTAATGTTGCATTTTTGACGGGTGGGTTTCAGCTGTATTGTGCTTGCATTGATTTGCAAGCTGCCTCGAGGCCTAGTTTTAGAAAAAAAAGGCAGGTTGTTGATAAAGAAGAAGAAGCAAAAACCCGCCATTACGAGTCTGGTTGGCTCTGCGTGTTCAGCCTGGATAATGGTCCTTTGAGCCCCAAGCAGAACGGGAACGGTGGTTCCACCCTCCTTCTCCGATTCCTCTCCTAGACAAGGGTGTCCTTGGGCGAAAGCCGAGGCATTGGAAGCTGGGAAGGGATTATGTTGACTCAACTGCTCCTGGAACAGCTTGACTTTTCCCCCGGAGGCAGCGCGGTGGGCGGAGTGGGAGGTCGGACTGTCAAAACAGGGCCCTGCAGTTTGGCGCGAGCTTTGGCGGCTGAACAGAGGTACCTTCCAAATCAACATGATGGTTTTTTTCCCTTCTCTCTCTGTGATCAGAGCTGATGATATTCCCACTTGGGTAACCAGTTCCCCAGGGGGGTCCTGGAGCTGTACACTCCGGTGGATGTTATTTTATTGAATTATTTCATTCCGTGGGTAACATGACGGTCAGCTCCCCTGTTCCCTTCACGCTTAATGAGCATCTTTATAGATCGCTGTCAGTCACCGCAGGTATAGTCTTGGTTTGGCAGTCTTTCGTTTCTGTTTTGAAATATAGATAATAACGGTGAAGCTTCTCTGTAGCATACCGTTTGGCCTAATGCTTGCCTTATTATCCAAGATGGTATTTTCTGCCCAAAACTAACCTATTTACAGGCAGTATGGGAGCCAACATGGTATGGATATCTGAGAATTGGACTACTCTGAGAATTGGACTACGACCCTGGAGATCAGGTTTCAGTTCCCTGTTTGGCCGCGGAAACCCAGTGTGTCCTTGGGGGGTCGAAGACTCTCCGCCCCAGAAAAACCTGTGATGGGTTCACCTTAGTGTTGTCATGAATTGGAACTGGCTATAAGGCACAGAATAACAAACCACGTATTTTGCCAGTCTCTTACCTTTCCACAGTCTCTAAAATGTAGCATCAGAAGACCCTTTAGTGGTTTGTTGGTATTGTGTGCCTTTCAATCATTTCCAACGTATGGCTACTGTAAGGCTCACAGGGTTTTCTTGGCAAGATTTGTTTGGAGGGTGTTTGCCTTTCTTTGAGACCGAGAGAGTGTGACTCGGTCAAGGTTACCCAGTGGATTTCCATGGCCAAGTCGGGATTTGAAGTGTGGTATCCAGACCTGTATCGGACCTTTAGTGGTATGCTTTATCACTCTCTTGCTATATATAACCCTAATCCCATCTATCTCTCTCTCTCTCTCTCTCTCTCTCTCTCTCTCTCTCTCTCTCTCTCTCTCTTTGAATATCTGGATAGATGTCATGTAGAAGATGGAACAAGCTTGTTTTCTGCTGCTTCAGAGAATGGACTAGAAAAACAGAGATTTTGCCTAAACATTAGAAAGAATTTCTTTACTGTAAGAGCTGTTCAGCTCCCTGGGAGGGATCTTTGGAGATCTTTGAGCAGAGGTTGAATGAGCATCTTTCAAGAGCACTCTAGTTGTGTATTCCTGCCTGGCCAGGGGTGAGACTGGATGACCTCTGTGATCCCTTCCAGCCCTAAGATTCTCTATGCAAGAGTGGCCCTCCAAGGTCTCCTGGTGGGGGGCTGATGCATCTCCCTGGCTTGCCATAGCTGCTGACCCCTGTGGTATAACTGTAAGATGGGAGAATGCATCTCTTTTCCCAAGATGGGTCTCTTTTTTGAAGTTCTTTTTCCATCCAGGGGGCTTACAGCGATCTGCCAGCTCTATCTTGTAGTGTAGGACAGCTTTGGACCAAGAGGCATAGATTCTCTCCACCGCCACTGCCACTCCAATTCAGCATCCTTTAATCATCGTGATACCCTAGGTAATGTGGCAGTTGGTCTACAGAGACAAGGCTTCCCTTGATGCCGCCGAGTATAGGAGGGATGGTTTGGAAATAACGGCAAAACGGCAAGAGGACATGGGCCAAGTTGGCATGGCTTTTGAAACACCCTCGTTTAAAGTTTGCGGCGCTCTGCAGGAGAAGTTGGCAAGCAAGCGGCTAGAGGTTGCAATTTTTTTGACAAAGAAATAATTGATAGCTTTATTCTTGCTACGCATCTGGGGTTGGGAATGGGTGTCCCTTGCCCCGTCCACCAAAAAATGTTGATAGCTTGGACATTTTGTTCATCCCGGGAAAGCTGGATGTAGTTGCTGCTTCTGCTTTTTGGCAGTCGATTTACCAATGATCTGCTCTTTTGACTCCTTTCCGTTACAACCAGAACCCATCATTTGATGCAAGGTTGGCTTTTTGGACCATGCGGGTTCTTGTACGTTCGGCCCTCCACATTCCTGGATTCGACCAACCACGGCTTGAAAATATTCCCCCGCTCAAGAAAAAGAAATTCCAAAAAGCAAGCTTTGATTTTGCCATTTTATACATGGAATTGAAAAAGGTTGAAAATTGACGTGGATTTTAAAAGAGAAACCAATCAGAGATTTTCTTGAAAGAAAATATACCCAACCCCCAAATTTCCTAAAAGCAAACCTTGATTTTGCCACTTTATATATGGGATGGAAACAGGTTGAACATTGATGTGGATTTTGAAAGATAAACCCGTTGAAGATTTTCTCGAAAATATGGAAACCATTTCTAGATATTTTGAACCATAAGAAATCTAATGATTGCAATAATCTGCGCTTATGGTTACTAGTAATCCCAATAAGCCGAAATGTATGTAGATCAGAATGCTGGGAGTTACAGTCTTCTGGTCTAAAGGTTTTCTCTGCATATCACTGCAGGGCAGTTGTTAAGTTGCAAATGAGAGAATGCCGTGTTTGCTGTCTGGAATTTCTCAGTTCAAGGCTAAGGAAGAAATAAAGGGAAGAAATGCCTGAAAATCCACATTCCTTAGGAGAAGACAGAGATGGCTAGACTGAAATTCCTTGACGATCCACAAGTATTCAGACTTGAAATGTGAGTCGAAGGATTCTCCTTTGACTTTGTGGCCAGTTTTGTGTGTTTTTAAAGCCCCCAAAGTTCTTTAGAGCCTTGGATCCCTTTTCTCCTTGCAGCAATCTCTATACAACATAGCACATTTCCCCTTATTTTATGGGAAACTGAAACTCTACATTGTTTTCCTATAGTTCTAAAATAATCTGGTTTACAAGGGGGTGGTATAGCCCTCACCGAACGCTGTATGTTTGCATGCCAGCAAACTCACATTTTTGTATGTGTGGATGTCATGTGAAAATGTGAGTTTGCTGGCATGCAAGGGATCATAATACCAAGGTTCAAATAAGTAGTCACCCCACTTACATTCTTAGGTATCATTGTCCTGGGAGGGCTATACCACATGCTTCTTAAGGCTTATGTTCCCTTTAGGATGGCGGTGTGTACATTACACGGTTGCTCATCACACAGTGACTGAGTTTGTAAAGCATCTTGGTTGGTGATCACGGTAGGGTAGTGATTAAATGAAAGTTTGGACAGCGGAAAGATATTTGCGCTGGTTCATTGGCACATGTGACAGTCAGACAGAACACATGTGCACATTGAGTCAGCCTTTTAGGCCATTTCCACCCTACACTGTTGTAGGGCTGCTATTCCACTTTGTGGAATTCTGGGATTTGTAGTTTGCTGAGGACCAAGAGCTCTCTGGCTGAGAATTCTAAATGCCCCTCCTTCAACTCCAAACTCCAGGATTCCATAGGAGATTGAAAGTGGAATGATAGCACTATAACAGTATGGAAATGATTTCCAACTCCCTAAGAAAATGCAAATCAATCAAAGTTTATTGTACTTCCTCTGTCGGCGCACATAACGTACATAACCATTTCAACTGCTTCGTATTGTGATCGTCTACCATTTAAACTGGCTTATAAAATGATTGCCCTGCTGCATTGAATAGAAAATATTCTTATAAATTGGGCGTAATGTTCTGCAATAATAATTCTGATCTTATTGTTCGAAAGCTAATGTTGCATGTCTATTTCTCTTGAGTACACTAAAACCAATCTGTAACTTATAATATCAGGTTAATCAATTTTGCATCCCCCCACCAAAAGAAAAAAATCCAGGAAATCTTTTGGAGCCGTGATGTCTCCTGCTGAGCTGGAGTGGTATTGGAAGATAATCTCTCTTTGGATGGGTCTGATCCCTTCTCTACAAAAGGGGAAAAGAGCACAAAAGTTGGTCCTGCTCAGCAGATCTTGTGTGTGATGAGCCATCCTGACGGATGGATTTGGCACTCATTTGATGTTGTTACAGAAATTGGTAGCAGGCTGTGTTGGGCATCTTAACTGGAAGGTCGCAGATGTATGTTAACGGAAAGCAGAACACATTCTTCTTCTTTTTTTAAAAAAAAAGATTGAATATTTATTAATTTTAGAGATCTGAGCAGACTAATGGACAACGGCACAGAAAGAAAAATAGTTCAGGAAACAAACTGTATCCAAAATATACAGGGGGCCCTCGGTATCCGCTAGGGTTTGCTTCTAGGGCTGCCCCCTTGGATACCGAAATTCGTGGATGCTCAAGTCTCATGATGGACAATACTGTAGCAAAATGGTGTCTCTTATATAAAATGGCAAGATCAAAGTTTGCTTGGATTTTTAAATTTTTTAAATTTTGGTTTGGAATGCAATGTGCCCTCTGTGTTTGCAGGTTTGACTTTTGTGGACGGGATTATTTGTGAGTTTCTCCAACCCCTGTGCCCCTCATCACATGGGTTTCTTTGCCAGGGGAACCTTCCTTCTCCGTGACTCTGATCAGGCCATGTGGCTCTTTTAAAAACCCAGCCCAGTCCTCCTCCTCCACCACCTGCTACTGCCGGGCCAGCGAAGAATGGCTTGCTCCCCAATTTCTCAGCACCACAAACCCTCTCCCAATTGCCTCCCCACAGCTCAGGAAGGAAATGGGCAAGAGAGAGGAAATATAGGGCTAGCATGTCAACTTACCCCCTTTCCCTCACCTGGTTTGGACACTGGGTACCTGCCCTGACCTCCACACAGACACATTTTGATATTTGTGATTTTCCCACTTTTGCAGGGGTCCCGAGCCCCTAACCGACTGTATTTTCAAGCCATGATTGGCAGAATCCATGGCTACAGAATCCATATATATGGAGGGCCAACTGTCTGTGTATACCTAAGACTAAAACTAAATTAAACCAATGTGAACTAAGCTAATATGACCCATTTGTAAAAGACAAGGGATGTGTCGGCATTCCACTATTACGGTGCTTTGGTACTGCTTGAAGCCCTGTGGTTCTGCCCTAGGGAATCCTGGGATTTGTAGTTTTAGGAAGTACTTAGAATTCCGTGAGAGCTCTTGGGCTGTAGCATGGGAGAGTTCCAAGTACCCCCCAACAGGCTACAAATCCCAGGATTCCGCAGGATGAAGCTCTGCAGTTTGGATAGCTTTCCAGGGGGCGGTGGAAATGGTGTCTCCTTGTGAAGAGGGAACGGTTCTTGCACATGAATTTTGACACCCTTATGGGTTAATCAGTGGGGAAAACCCACTCCGAAAAAAAAAGAAAGGACAAGTGAGGGGGAAAAAATGCTGGTTCTCGAAGGCCAGGGTGCCTCTGATGGTTTGTTTTGGCTAGCTGGCGGCACATGATGGCGCGTATTGTGATTAGAAAGCTTGGCTCAAGCCCGCCTTTATATACATAGGAAAGATGATGACAGCTCCGTGCTGGTGAGCTCATAGTTTTTGCTTTCTTTCCCTTAAGCCGTGTCTTTCAGACTGGCGTGTTTGGAGGAGTTGGGTTACAGCAGCCCTTTGCCTGCGTCAGCTTCCAGATTGTTTCCAAGCCCTGCGAAAAGGACTCGTTTCAAGATACGGGCGTGAACGGCTTGGGACCAGGTTGTCTCAAGAGTTACCATAAATATATTAGCTTGTACATCCTCATGTCGCTTCCGACTTCTGGTGACCCTAAAGTGACCCTCTCACGGGGTTTTCTGGGGCTGAGAGTGTGTGATGTGCCCAAGGTCACCCAGTGGGTTTCCATGGCTAAGCGAGGAATTGAACTCTGGTCTCCATCGCTACACTATGCTGGGTCTCCAAAAGCATCATCAAGAAATTGTTGTTCTTGGGAACGGAGATGTCCTACCAACATGAGGCCCAGGTTTCTGTAGGATCAGGGGCTTTTTGGTGGTGTCTCTTGGCTATCTTTCCCCAGCACAAGGGTTGCCTGCCCTTTAGTATTCTTCTTGGCACCAGACTTAACAGATTTTCTCAGGCCTTTTCTGCCCCCTGGTTATGAGAGAGTTTTTTTTTTCCATGATCAGAGATTCGAGGTTGGTAAAAGAAGTGCAAACGCCGACAAATGCATAAACTGTCCTGTGGAACTCACTGCCACAAGATGCAGTGATGGGCCTCTGTAACCTTGCCCGAGTTAGGGCCTTTGCACACACTATACAACTATTGCAGTACGGTTCCACTTTTCCTGCCATTATTCTGTTCTGTGGAATCCTAGGATTTGCAGTTTAGGGAAGGATATTTGGAATTCTCAGCTAGAGAGGTCTGGTACCTCCCAAGACTACAAACCCCAGGATTCCAAGGGAAGCAGCCGCAGTAGTTAAGGTGGAAGGATAGTGCCGTAATTGTGTAGTGTGGAAGGGCCCTTAGTTGGACGTAAGAAGGACTGGTGAATGAAAGTGCCGTAGCTACTGGTTGACCGGAGTGCCCCAAGTGCCGAAGCAGCCTGCTTTTGAGAATACGAGTCGCTGGGAGCTAAAAATAGGGGTTGTTTTTTGGCCCTGTTTTGCTAGCTTCCCAGAGGCAGCTATCAGAAAGAGACCGGCTATCTAACCGGTTGCCCCCTAGGCTCGTTGCCTTATCACTCGAGAGCAGCCTGTGCCTCTTTAAACTTTGCAAACTTGCAAGATGTAATCTGTGCCTGTTGCTAAGAAACTGCAGACGGGCTGAGAAGGCTGAAGCCGGTGGCTATGTGTGGGCATAACCGTATTGACCACGCCAGAGCGTGGAAGCAGCGAGTTACAAGTAACTAGTTACCTTAAAGGGGTTACTACCTTTTGGTGGCGAGGGTTGTAATGACATTCCATCTCAGTATGACTAGTCTTCTGTTGTTATGTGCATTCAAGTTAACTCCTGACTTTTTTGGCCGGATTGGTCATCTCTTTCGGCTGAGAGAGTGTGATTTGCCCAAGGGAGCTAAATACGCTAAAAGCACCAGATCCCCTCTGATCTTGGGAGCTAAGCAGGGTCAGTCCTGGTTAGTACTTGGATGGGAGACCTTCGATGGATCCCAGATGCTGTAGTTATATAATTCAGTGGAAGGAACCGGCCAAACCACCTCTGAGTATTCCTTGCCTAAGAAAACCCTGTGAAAATCATGGAGGTGCCACAAGTCACGGACACACACGCCTGTTTATTTGTGACATGTTCCTTCCAAGGTCTGAGCTGATGTAACGGGCTGACAATAGGAAGAGGTTTTGCAGGTGGGAAAGCAAAACTGCTTGCTCTAAACCCAGATTCTGTCACATAGTAATTCTTCCCCTTTCAAAAGTGTGTGCATGCACGCATCTCTGCTTGCATTCCAGCACATGCTCTTCCTCCTCTTCCAAAATTGCATTTTTTAAAATAGGCTCATCCCTTTCTTAAATTGGTTAAGCTGTTGGTTAACCGAGGAAGGAACTGGCAAACCGTCTCTGAGTATTTCTTGCCTAAGAAAACGCTATGAAAATCAGGGAACAACCGTAAAGTCAGCACCTTGGATAGTTCTGTTAAACTTCAGACTGAAACACAGGATAGATTCGCACCCAGTGCCCAGAAAGAACCAGCGGCCATTTCAAGTAAGGTTGCCAGATGACCGGCACTTTTCCAGGGGACTTGTTGGCTCTCTCCTTCCCTCCCTCCTTCTTTCGACCTGCAAAATGTGCCCCCCTCCCCATAAGGCTAAAAATAATGGCGAATTCACACATGCCGAATCCCCCTGGTTGTGCATGTGGGTTGCTTTCTTAGAGTCTCGGACGGGGTGGGCGTTAGAAAGCTGTGGCTGCCCACGGGACAGATGCTTATTTTCAGGGCCTGACGACGGAACAATTTCTTCTTAAGACAATTGGCTAATTGTTTGAATTTTAACCTAGGTTGGTCACGCTGTCGTGAAAAAGCTGCTCCGAATGTCCTGAACGAAGCAGGATACGAGGACATGCAAAGCTTGAGAGCTATGAGTGGCGGTGGGGTGTAGTGGTTACAGCACGGTGTGGGATAGGCCCTGTGGGAGAGTCGGTTGCATGTCAGACTGTGGCTTGTTGGATGTTGGCCTTTGGATGGCTACTGGGGCAGCCCAAGCCTACCTAACAGGGTTGTTGTGAGGACAATGTGGCTGGTGGTTAGGTTGTTGGGGGGAACAGAAAGGTGGGCCATTTCACGCTGCGGAATTAGAACGTTGCCATTTAGGCAGAAAAGACTGTGTCTGGTATAAAATAACATCCAGCCTCTGCTTAAAAACCTCCAAAGAAGAAGACTCCACCACACTCCATGGAGGCAGCATCTTCCACTGCTGGACAGCAATGACCATCCAGAAGTTCCTCCTGAGGTTCAGGTGGTATCTCCTTTCCTGCAGCTTGAATCCATTGCTCCTTGTCCTAGTCTCTGGAGCAGCAGAAAACAAGCCCTCTCCTTCCTCCATGTGACATCTCTCTAAATACTTAAATTTGGCTCTTGTGTCCCCTCTTAACCTTCTCTTCTGCACGCTAAACATCCCCAGCTCCCTAAGCTGCTCCTCACAGGGCTTCATGGCTTCCAGACCCTTCCCCATTTTGGTCACCCTCTTCTGGACACGTTCCAGCTTATCAATATCCTTCTTGCATTGAGATGCCCAGAACTAGACACAGTATTCCAGATGAGGTCTAACCAAGGCAGAATAGAGTGGTACCATGACCTCCCTCGATCTAGACATCACACTCCTATTGATGCAACCAAGAATCATGTTGGCTTTCTTAGCTGCCGCATCACACTGCTGACTCATGTTCAGCTTGTGGTCCACCAAGACTCCTAGATCCCTTTCACATGTACTGTTATCCAGCTATAGGTCCCCCATCCTATATTTGTGCATTCTGCTTTTTCTGCCCAAGTGCAGGACCTTACATTTCTTTCTGTTGAAATTCATTTTGTGAGCTTTAGCCCAGCTCTCCAATCTGTCAAGGTCGTTTTGAAATCTGATCCCGTCCTCTGGCATCTTAGCAGCCCATCCCAATTTGGTGTCATCTGCAATTCAAGCAGAGTGCGTGAGGGAGGAGAAGATAAATTTTAGTGCAGGAACGCAAAGTTCGTTCCAAAGGGACAGACAGTTGGGTGCCTTCCGGGCGTGTTTGACTGCAACTACCATCAACCCCGGCCAGTGGTAAGGGATGATGGGAACTCCACTCCAGAACGTTAGGATGGTTCTGGATTGCCTGAGACTGTGCCAAGTAATGAGTTGGTGATCATTGTGGCCCAACTAGCCCTCACTAAAACAGATCTCAAAATGGCTTTAGCTACTTGAGATTGCTTCCTCCCATGCCCTTGCTCCTAGGGGTCCTTAGCTCCTGCTGTTTATAGCAAGACTTGAAAATGGCTAATTTGAAAATGATTCTCTATGAAGTGCTCAAAAATCTACTTAATTCCCCTCCTGCCAAGAATCACACCAAAGGAAGGGATGTTGCTAGGATACATACCTAAATTTTAAGGAGAGTGATTGCTATTGAGAGAGAGAGACAATGCCGGCTTCTGATATTTGGCTTACGCGTTGTATATATTAATATCACTTTCTGCATTCGCCACTTCTGTATATTAATGTGGGACGGAGTGTCAGAGACGAGGCATTGCACAGCCTGCCATGGATTTCGTGTTCTGTCCTTCGTTGAGACCGTACACATGTGAGATCCCAGAAAGGCAGAAACTGGGAACTCGGATAACACGGGCTGAGAGAACGGTGCCGAAAATATGTTTGGAAACTTCGACTTGTCCACCGTGCTGTGGTCTCACTGTTGAGCAAGGCTCATAACAAAGTTTGGAAATCATTCCTTGAATTTAATCCATTAAATGAGAGGCAACTTCTGGGCGCACCAGTGATGATGCGACGATGTTTCTGTCTGCCGTTTTTATTCACTTTGTGCATAAATGTAATTGGTTTTCTTTGCTTTGGGGGGATGTTTGGGCCTCAGTGCAGGTGGAAAATTGCCCCCAAATCCACCTGATTTCTTGGATTTTCTGGGGTGGGATCAGGGACTGCATGTGGCACATGGGCCACACTTTCCAAACCCATGTTCTCCAGCTCTTCTTAATCATCTCTGATTTAGCTCATGGATGTACCCATTCAATTATTGATGGAGTGATTGGTTGACTATTATTTCTCTAACCTATTTTTCCTCCTTCCTCTTTTCTTCTCTTCCAGCTATCAAGGTGAGCTGTGTTGGTTCCTGCGGGGTGTCCAACAAAATCAACGACACAGCCTGGACGGTGGAGGAGCAGTATTTCAATAGCACTCTCTCCCTGGCAGATAAAGGTGAGATGGAAGCAAGGCAATGGGATGGAAGGGGTCAGGATGTCTCCCTGCCAGAATTTGTCCGGGCAGCAGGGGCTTTCTGGGAAAGTCGAAAGTGGGACGGTGCCCAGTGCTGCTCACTTTGCATTCCTTGAGGCTGGAGTGGGCAAGAAATCAGGCTGAAAGCCATCCTTAGCTGGCCAGACAGTGGTTAGTGGAGAAGGAGGAGGACCAGAAGCAGGTTTTTAAAGGGCTGCACGGCCTGATCAGAGCCCCCGAGACGGAGGATTCCCCTAGAAAATAAGGGCTTGAGGTGGGGGAAAGGGGTTGGAGAAACTCGCAAATAATCAAATCTGTGAAAGTCAAACCTGCAAGTGCAGCGGGTCAGCTGTACAATATTTGCTGAAACACACTGAATTGTTCTTTTTGGTGGTGTAAGAAGTTTTCCCTGTTCTTTTCTGTGTCTGTACCAGATTTTCTGTTAAGGTCACACTCAGGAATGCAGAGGTTTAGAGAGATACCTCTAAACCAGGATGGTAGTGGTTTATGGGTATATCTCAACTGCAGAAGCCCCCTAAAGCCCCCAGACTCAAAAATGTTCTTTAAAAAGATATGTATATATGTTTATTTTGCCCCAAACTCTCCCTAAATGTGCAGTCGGCTTCCCCAACCCTGCAACCCCCTCTCGAAAACATGAGAGAAAACCGCCCCAAGATGATATCTGAACTGACATCGTGTCACTTTGGGCATGCCCAGAGTGTGCTGGTGTGGCCCTCTGGGTTGGTGCATGGTGGCAGGATGGTCCTTGCCCGCTGTGAGGTTGCCCATCTCTGCTGTAAATGGATTGGCGATGATGGCGACGGTGACGACAGTGGAAGACAAGAGCATTCAAACGCTTGTAGTTTGGCTGTGGCCGGTGCGGACATGCAGAAAGCAATCAGCTGCCTTTTTGTATGGAACTGCAGGCTGGTTTGTTAATCTAGCCCCTTGCCCCCTAAGGTCTTTGCCTCTTTTTATTATCTGTTTTATTTTTTTTAACTGGAGAAGCCCAGGACTGAAGCGTCTCTGCGGCCACTTCCTCTTCTTGGAACGGGTTCAACCCATCTAGGAAGATGCCTGTTAATTAGCCCTTGGCACGGTGCCACACTGTAAGGCTAGATGGCGGAGTTCCAGACAGCCTCCTTGGTGATGAATGAACAGCCCCCTTCCGCCGGCTGGCAAACAGGTTGCAAAGGGCAGGAGTGGGTTTTTTTTCCCTCCTTAAATGAGGCCTCCGTCGAAACCGGTCGGCCTCAGACAGTGGGGCTTTGTTAGCAAAGGTACACCGGAGGGTGGGGTGTGTGCCGCGCTGGGCAGAGGAATTTCGGCTGACTCATGGTGCCCGGCGGGAGGAGGAGACCGGCGGAGAGGGTGCAGCAAACCGGCTTGGCAGCTTCCGCTGAGGCTGGGTGGACTTTGAAGAAATGAAACTTCTTGTAGCGCGTGAGCTCAGACCCTGCTCTGATCCCCAAACCACACAGGGGAGGGAAGCTGTTTTGGACTGCTGTGGGTGGTTCTGGGACTCTGCCTCCAGCTCTGTGTGTTGATTTCTTGCTCTCTCTCTTTTTCGCACTGCAAATTTCACTCACAGAGGAGTTTCTTTTCTTCTTTGCAAATGCCCGGGGTGCACTTACAAAGTATGGGAGGGTTCCCATACTCTCCTAACTAAATAATCCTACTAGAATTTCTAGTAACCGTGTGTGTGTGTTGTGCCTTCAAGCTGTTTCCAACCCTACCACAGGGTTTTCTGGAGGCTGAGAGTGTGTGATGTGCCCACGGTCGCTCAGTGGGTTTCCATGACTGAACAGGGAATTGAACTCTGGACTCTCCTTTGGTTAGACCTCATTTGGAATACTGTGTCCAGTTTTGGGCATCTCCATTCAAGAAGGATATTGACAAACTGGAGCGTGTCCAGAGGAGGGTGACCAAAATGGTGAAGGGTCTGGAAGCCATGAAGCCCTATGAGGAGCGGCTTAGGGAGCTGGGGATGTTTAGTCCGCAGAAGAGAAGGCTAAGAGGGGACATGATAGCCATGTTTAAATATTTGGAGGGATGTCATGTCGAGGAGGGAGTGGGCTTGTTTTCTGCTGCTCCAGAGACCAGGACAAGGAGCAATGGATTCAAGCAGCAGGAAAAGAGATTCCACTTGAACCTCAGGAAGAACTTCCTGATGGTTGGAGCTGTTCAGCAGTGGAATATGCTGCCTCCATGGAGTCTGGTGGGGTCTCCTTCTTTGGAGGTTTTTAAGCAGAGGTTGGATGGCCATCTGTCTGGAGTGCTTTGATGTGAGTTCCTGTATGGCAGGGGGTTAGACTGGATGGCCCCTGGGGTCTCTTCCAACTCTAGGATTTTACGATTCTATAGTTCAGCACTCAAACCAGTATGGATTATTACATTGTTAGATTTCTTACTGCTCGGAAAGTCCACAAACCTGTTTTTCTTTTGAAAGGGTGTCTTAATGCCTCTCATTGAGAGAAGGAAATGTGTGGATATTATTTACATCCCTAGTTGTAAATAAATACATAAATAAATGAATGCATTTATTATACCTGCCCAAAGGTTAAGGTGCGCGGAAAGGCCTGTGCTCTGTGTTCCACCAGAGGGGCCAAACAATGTGGGAAGTCATTAGAGGGGGGGCTTCTCAGTTGTGGCCCCTCTGTTACCAAACACCCTCCCTGTGAAAGTCCAATGACAGCCGACGTTGGTTTCTTTCTGGCACCAAGTCAAGACACAGCTTTTTATTAAAGCCCTTGGGGCTTAAATTACTTTATATTTACCTGTGTGAATGTCTTTTAACTAGGGTAGCTTTTTAAGCTGTCTCAGCTTGTCGTGATGCCCTAACAAAGTTTTATCCTGTTTAAGCTATTTAAGTATGAGTGGTTTGAAATGGCATCTTGTTTTTGTCTGTACGCGGCCCTGAAATCCCGCAATAAATGGTAGGTTGAAATATTTTAATTAGTAAATAGACAGTTACGACAGTGCGAAGAGAACGTTGATAACCCGTGGCCCCAAAATTGTGTGGTGCTACAGACGACACTGTAAATTGCAACGTGTTACTTCCAAGCGGCGCAGTGAAGAATTTGCTGCGGTTAGGAAGGAAGTGTGCAGGACTTATATTTGAGGAAGGAGAACCTTTGCAGCTGTCTGTTATAGTTAAACCATTGCTAGTATTGCATTTTGGAAAATCCCTGGTGTTTCTGGTTTTCTGCTTTGGACCCATCCATCCAGAACTCTCTTTCCTGTGCCAGTTTGTCTTCCAGCCACTCCGTAACTTTTTACCTGCCACTTATGTCCCAGTTGTTGATAAGCATCTTGAGGTGTGGCGAAGCAACTTGTGTATCACAGCCGTGGTGTGTGTTGGTGGATGACCTCGAGGATTTTGATGAGCAAAACTTTCCAAAGGTCACTCTGACGTACTCCTACTTAGATTCACACACACATACAGAGGACGTGGTCTGTGTCCTGTTAAAGCAGAGTTTCTCCAAGTCTGGCATCCTCCCCTAAGTCTTGGGCTGCAACTCCCATCATCCTCATGGGGGATGATGGGGCTCGAAGCTCAGTGTGACAGCTTAGAGGAGGACTAGTCCACAGCTCCCATCATGCTTGGCCAGCATGGAGATGGTGGGAGATGCTATTCAGGTTGCTGTAACTGGGTTAGGTTTCAGGTCCTTAGACCTCAGATTGCTGGAGTTTGCAACCACATACCCATCTTCCTTTCTTGCTTTCTTTTCCTTCCCCATCCCTGAAGTGACAATGGAGCAACTCCCATTGTGTGCGTTTTTTGTTTTTTGTTTTGCAACAGTTCTTGCAAGCCAAATGGAGCATGATGTCTGCCTCTGCTGCAGCTCAGTTCTCTCAAGGGAGTGTTCTCGTGCTCTGAGGGGCTCTCTGGAACTTTCCTGTACCTTCAGGGAATGGCCAGCCCTTGCATCACAGGCAGCAGACAATGAGCAGTGTCGTGGTTACTATCTTCTGATCACGGATATCATTGCAGCACCTTCCTTTATTGCATGGCAGAGAGAAGGGTGGGTCTGTAACCCAGATACAGGAATTCCCAGGGGCTTTTATATGTTTAAGAGCCAGCATATCCAGACTGAGATGTGCCCAAAGTACGACAGCCTCACTTTATCCATCTTGGCTTCTAAGGAGAGTTCAGGCGTGATTTGCTCTAGGACCCGTGCATTTGTCTTTTTAGCAATCCAAGGTATCTGTAGAACTTCTCCAGCACCACATTCCAAAGTTGATTTTCTTCCCATCAGCTTTCTTCCCTGTCCAACTTTCACAACAATACCTAGAAATTGGAAATATGATGGCACAGACAATCCTAACTTCAGTATTCAAGGATATATCTTTACACTTTGGGATCTTTTCTAGTTCCATCATAGCTTGCCCTTCGAAGTCCTAGTCTACCAATCCCTTTACTGGATGGTAACATAGGGGAAGCCAATGTGTGTGGCTGTTGAGTAGCACAATGCACATTTGCACACTGTTTTCTGAATGTCAGTCCATGATCATATATGCAGCAGTTCGACATGCAGAACCCCACTTTTGCTGCCATGGCTGCTGTGCATTCCCCCCCCCCAAAAAAGCACCCTACTTGCAAAGCACAGCTTATATGCAAAGCTGTATGGGTCACTAATGGGATCTCAGCCATGTTCTTCTCAATTAAATATGCATCCGTCAGTCAATCTATCATAGTCTCTGTTTTAGAGATGGAAAGCCTATTTGAAAATATTTGCAAAGTCGTTGAAAAATGTGTTTTTTGAGTGTCGAGAAGCCCCGATGAAGAGAATCTTGAACCAACAAGAATCTTAATTGTGCAAAATTTGGCTCGCTGTGGTCTCTATTGTTCCGCCATTTTCCTGGTCTCAGACTCAAGGCCAAAGAAACAACAAAGTTAAAACACATGGCGGCTGAAAGAAATCCACATCATGCAAAAGTGGTGGGAGAGGAGAGGGAGAAACAGACCCTTGCCCTTCCCAGCGAGCACAGGCAAAAGCAAATGCCCCAGCCTCTCCTACCTTGCTTGTTGTTCTTTGTTCATAATGTCTTGTGTGTTGACCACACTCAAGTCGCTTGGCCGCACGCGACCCAGCTTTTGTCTTAAAATGTTGTAGGGTGTGGACGTAGTTTGACATTGTGGTGAATACCGGATTTCTTTTTTAGGTGCTGAGTTAAGACCCGTGTTATGCGGGGTAGTGTTGGGATGTTTGTGAGTTGTGTGTTTGTGATCTCTCCATCTCCTCCTTTCTTTTGCTCTTGTCTTGACTTCTGAGAGATGAAGTGTGTTCTATCCAGTTACTTGCCATGGTGTGTTTGCTGTTTGCAACAATAGGTTTGTGACACAGGGTTATTCCTTTGCGTTGTGAGCTCTTCTGCTTATTTTTGGTGCATGATTGACTCTTAAGAAAACCCAACAAACACAGAAGTAGAGCAGGTGAGCTGGTACCTCCCCAGTTATTTTGGACTACAGTTCCCTTTGATGGGTTTGGAATGCTACCTGTATGGGCTGAGTCAGCCTGGCTGTTGGCACCTGGCACGCACGCACACCCACGAATTACAGTTGCTAGGTGTGTGTTCCAGGTGATTCATCCGCTCCACCTGACGGTAAATGGAGATGACGTCTGTTTGGGCCCAGACAGGTTGGGCAGAATCAGTTCTGCACTTTGGTTTATAGCTCAAATGAGGAAATAACGGTGCCGGTCGGCCATGCTCTCCGGAAAACCAGGCTGATGGCTTCGGACAGAATTGGAACTGAGTTGGGCAGAATCAGTTCTGCGCTTTGGTTTATAGCTCAAATGAGGAAATAACGGTGCCGGTCGGCCATGCTCTCTGGAAAACCAGGCTGATGGCTTTGGATAGAATTGGAACTGAGTTGGGCAGAATCAGTTCTGCACTTTGGTTTATAGCTCAAATGAGGAAATAACGGTGCCGGGCGGCCATGCTCTCTGGAAAACCAGGCTGATGGCTTCGGATAGAATTGGAACTGAGTCGGGCAGAATCAGTTCTGCACTTTGGTTTATAGCTCAAACGAGGAAATAACGGTACTGGTCGGCCATGCTTTCTGGAAAACCAGGCTGATGGCTTTGGATAGAATTGGAACTCAGTTCCAATTCTATCCAAAGTTCCAACTCAGTTCCAATTCTATCCAAAGCCATCAGCCTGGTTTTCCAGAAAGCATGGCCAAACGGCACCGTTATTTCCTCATTTGAGCTATAAACCAAAGTGCAGTTGAGGGGGATGCCTTGAACAGAATGCCTTCTATTCTTCCTTCCTTCCTTCCTTCCTTCCTTCCTTCCTTCCTTCCTTCCTTCCTTCCTTCCTTCCTTCTTTAGAGTTTTCCTTCCTTCTTTTTAGAGTTTTCATATTTTATTTATGTAACAAGACCAACCACTTATTAAATACAACACAAAGGTTGTTAGCTTATAAATTAAAAAGGAGAGAAAGAGGGAGCAAATTATAATGCCTTATAATGCAGTCCTCACAGATTTCTGCCTTCTTATACAAAAATAAATATATCTTCCATATCTTCTTCCACTAGTTTTTATTCAGCGTCCTTGGAGCCACCCTGAACCTGGCACACTTGTGCAAATAGAAGAAAATCTTTTTTAAGGTGCTTCTTTCCTTTGAAGAATGAAAGAGGCAGATTTTCTGTTTGTTTTCAGCAGTGAGCTTTTCCGATAAAGCTTCGACGAAACCACACCTCTTTTGCAAAGGCAGCTGCTCAGCCAGTTTCCGGTGCCCTCTAACCAGCCAGAGCCCAGGTGACTGGCACCTTTTGTGGGTTTTCAGGACTTGGTCAAGGGTACAAAAGTCCTGGGGGAGAGGACGCAACTTTCCGAGCCTTTTGCCAAAAATCATCTGCCACCTTGGCAGGAATTTTTTGCATAATGCTGGCTTTGTTCCCCAAAGCCTTGACCTTCACAGACTGGAATTCAGCTCTTCCCTTCTTGCTCACCAGAAAGGTCTGGTGGGCATCAGCTGGGTGGTGCTTGCTAATACAACTGGCCCTCCCTGGATCCAAACCAGGTCAGGGAAAGGAAAGGAAAAATAAAAACCGGGGAGCCTTAAAGGTGCTGCCACATTTCTTTTCTTCTCTCTCTCTTTTCCTCCTTTTTATGCTGTGGGAGACTCAGCACAGCTACTTCTTTTAAAACTTGTGCCTCATCTAACTACAGACTGCAGGATTCCCTCGGAAATAGCCACGGCAAAGTGCAATCGTAGGGCGAAAGCCCCGGGTCCCATCTAAGCCGGTTCGCCAGGACCTTGAATTCAGAAGTGTGTTGGCCACCAAAGGGCCACTGGATCCTTTCTGGTCTTGGACGCTAAGCAAGGCCAGCCCTGGTTAGTTCTTGGATGGGAGACCAGCAGTGAATAGCAGGCACTGTAGGCTGTGTATCAGAGGAAGGAACTGGCAAAACCACCTTTCTCCTTGTTGGAGGAGACCCTGTGAAATTCAGGGGATTGCCATCAGTCGACAGGCAACTCTCTGTTAAGACAAAAGGCTAGTGGCAATCCTACAAGAGATGGGAGCAAGTGTGCCTCTACCTTCCTTTTGTGTGTGTGTGTGTGTTTTCAAGCAGGTGGCAGCAACAAACCTGGCAGGCCGCTGGGTTACACAGAGCTCTTCATCTTCTCTCTGTAAATTGAGGTGTGGCTTCCTATTTTTTTCTTAAATGACTGGTGGAGGAAGGAAGACAGCCCAGAGAAATAGGTTGCAGCAGTTAATGGATGTTAAGGGTAAATAAGAGCAAAGTTCAAAGCTTGTACTGTAGTGTGTTTGCATTCGATAGAGTAAGAAATTCCACAGGATTAGCCTGCTATGTCTCCCAAAGCTTCATGGCTCCTGGATGTCTTTAGTGGAACTGAGCCCACACCAGGTTTCTGAGGTTGTTTGGTGAAAGTGTCTCCAGGACTCCTGTGTGGGGAGACACGACCAGCCCCATTTCTGCCTTGCAGGAATTCACCATCAAAGCACTCCGGATAGATGGCCATCCAGCCTCTCTTTAAAAACCTCCCAAGAAGGAGACTCCACCACACTCCATGGACGCAGCACATTCCACTGTCCGAACTTCTCTGACCGTCGGGAAGTTCTTCCTAATGTTTAGCGGGAATCTCTCCTCCTGAAGTTGGAATCTCTTTTCCTGAAGTTTTCTCCCTCCCAGGAGGAAAAGTTACAAACTCAGGAGCAGAGCAAGGGCCTCACGTCCAGTTAGAAAAATTTAGAGCCGAGAAACCAGTCAAGTCAGTGGTCAGCAGGGCTTGGAATTGTTGATATTTAGAATCATAGAGTTGGAAGAGACCCCAGAGGCCATCCAGTCCAACCCCCTTTTCTGCCATGCGGGAATATACCATCAAAGCACTCCCAACAGATGGCCATCCAGCCTCTACTTAGAAACCTCCAAAGAAGGAGACTTTACCACATTCCATGGAGGCAGCAGATTCCACTGCCGGACAGCCCTGACTGTCAGGAAGTTCTTCCTGAGGTTCAGGTGGAATCTCCTTTCCTGCAACTTGAATCCATTGCTCCTTGTCCTAGTCTCTGGAGTAGTAGAAAACAAGCCCACTCCATCCTTAACATGACATCTCTCCAAATATTTTAGCATGGCTATCATGTCCCATCTTAGCTTTCCCTTCTGCAGACTGAACATCCTCAGCTCCCTAAGCCACTTCTCAGAGGACTTCATGGCTCCCAGACCCTTCACCATTTTGGTCACCCTCTGGACATGCTCCAGCTTGTCCATACCCTTCTTGAAACGAGGTGCCCAGAACTGGACACAATTAATTACTTTCTCTGTGGCTGAAGGTAAAGCGAAGCCTCCTCCATGGATACCGGTGCTGGGAACTAAGCCTCCTTCTTTTTCCTTCATCTGTTTGCTAAAATCTTTCACTTCATTCTCTCCTCCCCATCTGGTTGCCCCTCACTTTCTGAACTCTGTGCATTTTGTTCTTTCCAGCACAGACTGCTGTATAACAAACAAAGACTGCAAATCGGCCTTGAAACTCCCCTTAGCTGCTTTTCCCAGGAGGCTGTGTGTTGCCCAGGGAGCCATAAATATATGCAATTCTTTTCTAAAAAATAAAAAAGACACCCTTGGGGGATTTGCAGAAGGAAGGTCCCAGTACTTTTGCTGATTCTGTTAGCTCTCCATCGTTCCCTCCTTTCCAGGAAAAAGGAAAAGAATGGAGGGGGTAGTTACAGGTGGAATCTGACCCAGCCTTCTGTGCACATAATGACTTTCTCATAGAGGTATTTTTAGCTGCAAGCAAAATTTCAGGAAAAGCTTTTGTGGAGGGAGACACTGGGCTCTTTGTTTCTGGCTTCTGGAATGAGGTGAAGCCGAGCCGAGGCTGCGTCCGACACCCTTCCTCTCCGGCTGCCTAGCAAAGGCCCCTTAAATTTGTAACTTGTGTGTGTGTCTGCCTCTATGCCTGGGGTAGAGAAGGTGCAGCTTATGGGGCTGCATAGAGTTCCAGCCCCTTTCTGTAGACCTCCCCACATTTTCAAGAAATGCCCCCCCTGCCCAACAAAATCACCAATAAAATGCTGGATAACCAAACTTGGATGTCTGATGTGCATTGAAACATCCCCCCTGTTAGTGCCCAGGGTGAGGAAGATCTTAAAAAGGATTGAAGTTTTATCTATGTACAGCATGTAAAGCATTTGTACAGGATGTGTGGTACAAAAAAGATCTTTCATACAAAGTGGATTCGGATAAAGGTTTAAGAGACAGTATATAATTTGGGGAAAATGCTAAATAAAGAATAAGGGGAAGAGGGTGTGATATAAGTGGAGATATAAATTGCAAACGAGCGTGTGTGTTTGTTATTTGATTTGATTTTTATTAGTTGGAAATTTTGATATAAAAATTAAAAGAAGAAACACCACCCCCAACTTCACTGGTAGAATGAGGAAGAAAACAGCCAAAAAAGGTTGGGAAAAAGGGAGTGAAAAGCAGGGAATGAGCAAAAATGCAGAAGCAAATCTTGTGATGGGGTGAAATTTGGTCCTTGATAGCAGTTTGTGTTCCGCAGCTCCGTCTCTAGTACTGGTTGCATTCCAGAGTTTTCCCAACCGTAAGCACAAAGTTCATTATATGTGGAAGAATGCATGCAAAATAGCATTGACTCAAATGCATGGAATGCATGTTCGATCTCCCTGCCTTGGCAGAGAATAACATTACCATTTTCCTGGGTTATGGTGTCAGCTTGTTCAATCCAGTCGGCCCTCTGTAGCCATGGGTTCTGCGACCACTGATCCCACCAACGAAGACTCAAAAATATTCAGGAAAACAAAAATAATCCAAAAAGCAAACCTCGATTTTGTCATGAGCGGAATACCACGCTGATGTGTAGGCACATCGTGTTTTCACCTCCTGCTGTTTCATAGATTCTCAGGGTTTTTTTCCTGGCATTTGTTTGAATTATTCTCCATTTTTTGGTAAGGGATGCCATTTTCTTACACTGTTGTATATAATGGGACTTCAGCATCTACAGAAGTTGATATCCACAAGGAGTCTTGGAGACAAACCCCAGCAAGTGCCAAGAGCCTACTATAATATTGCTGATCAGTCTATGGTGGATATTAGGGGTTAAAATTTGGCCCTAGACCTGCCAGTTACCAACCTCTGTCTCTTGTTTCTGATGTGTCGCTGTGGATGAAAAGTTACCGCTGATCTCCACCTCGTGGCTAGACAGGGCATAACATGTTGTATTAATTTGTGGGCATAGTGGTGGTACAGAAAAAGAAGCAAAAGTGTCAGGGGTCCCTTTGGTGGCCATAAAACAACACACACACACCTGCAAAAATCCAAAATCCGTCCTGTGGTGCTACCTTTCTTGGGCCAACCCCAGCCCCAAAATACAAGGAAATGGTGCTGGTCTTGCGGTCCCTGTAAGACCCAATTATTTTAGCATGACCTTTTGCGGATTTCATTCCTCTTTGTCAGATGCAAGGATGCAAGTCGCAGGTATATTAGCAATTATGTCGATGTGGGGTCAGGATAAAAAATGCACCCTTTTTGCTTACCAGCTCTCCTTGTGCCTTGATATTTTGCAGGGATCCTGACGGCTGGAGAACACACCTTCCCTTTTCAGTTTCTGCTCCCAGGTATGGTAAAATGTGTTTATTCCAATGTATGTCCCTGGTTTTAAGATCTTGCCAAAAGGGAACGGGATAGATTTGCCTTATACTCGCTATAAGTCAGGATATATCTACCCACTTGCAAAATTTGCTACAAGAGGCAGAACTCTGTAAGAAAATCCTTTTAAAAAAGGAAACCTCCCAAGTTTCTAGCCATATGGCTGCGAAAAGCCCCACATTTCTGCCTTTACTGCAGCTAGCAGAAATTTTGGGAAATTTCAAGCATACAGAGGCTTGCAGAAGTATTGATGCACAGAGCTTGTTGTTGACTTTTCCAGTTTGTTGTGTGAATCTGTAACCTTGTTGCCACTTTGTGTAAGCAACGTACTTGACACATTGAAGCTGCAAAAATATATTTTTTATTATTCTGCAAAATGCATGCATCAGCAGCAAATATATTTTGGGTACAGGGCAGTCTGAAAGCATGAGAAAATTCCATGTGCTTGGAACAAACAAAGAAGTATTGGGACAAGCGACTTAACTGTTTTCCTTTCTTCTGTGCCTCCTTCTGTGGAAATTAGCTTCAGCTCCCACTTCCTTCGAAGGCCCCTTTGGAAAAGTCTTGCACCAGGTCAAGGCCGTGATCGAGACCCCCGTTTTTCCAAGGACCACAAGTGCAGCAAGATCTTCTACATCCTTTGCCCACTGAATCTCAACGACATCCCTGAAATTGAGGTAAAAGGAGTATGGATGGCAGAAAGGCCATCCAACCCAATTCCCCTCCCTTGTGACTGTCCAGGTGGTGTTGTACTGCACATTCCAGCATCCTTCTCCATTGGCCTGTCTGGCTAGGGCTGATGGGAGTTATAGTCCAACACTGCCCACCTCTGAGGGGAAGCTTGGCTTCTTTCTGCCAAGATTTCTTTGGAAATGTTACTCTTTTTTGGACCGCAACTCCCATCCAGCGATTGTTTAAAAATCTCCAAAGGAGATTTTTAAACAATCACACTCCACCACACTCCAACAAATGGATGCCACTCTTGAACAGGTCTTTAGGTGGAATCTCTTTTGTGGTAGTTTGAAGCCATTGTTCCATGTCCTAGTCTCTGGAACTGCAGAAAACAAGCTTGCCCCATCTTCCATATGACATCCTTTCAAATATTTAAACATGGCTACCATGTTTCCTCTTTTCTCCAGGCTACTTCTTACTGTTTAAATCCTTAAATTGTTCTAATTTTTTTGAAAATTGATTTTATCTGTATACAAGCCCTGATACCTGGAACATTTTAATTATTAAAACAAGAAGAGGATGGACAGATGGCCGCCCAACCTCTGTTATAAAAACCACCTACAAGGGAGAATCTACTCTCAAAGGAGAATCTACTCTCCCTTGTTGGTTCTCCATTGTTGATGGTTTTGGAGATTTTTAAGCAGAATCTGGATGGCCATCGGTCAGGAATGCTTTGATGGTGTATTCCAGCATGGCAGAATGGGGTGGGCTGGATGACCCTTGGGGTCCCTTCCAGCTCCATAATCCTCCAATCCCAAGGTTGTCCATTCCGCTGTCAAGCAACTCTTACTATCATTAAGTTCTTCCTATCTCTAAGAAGGATAGAATAATAAAACCACCAGCCAAATCATGTTTTCTCTTCCTCTTTTTCCTCCCTCTCCTCCTTGCACTCCTTCCTGCAGCAGCCCAACACGACATCCATCACCAAGAAGTTCAACTACAAGCTCGTGAAAACGGGCAACGTGGTCTTAACCGCCACCACCGACCTCAAGGGCTACACCGTGGGGCAGGTCATTCAGTTGCGAACGGACATTGAGAACAAGTCTGGCCGGGATACCGGCACCATTGTGGCAAGTCTCATCCAGGTAACTGGGCTAAATGCCCCACCAGAACACTTTGCTCTTGCCAACGTTAGTCCCCCATTATATGCGGAGGTTATGTTCCAAGACCCCTAATGGATTCCTGAAACCACGGATAGTACCGAACCCTATATATACCATGGTTTTTTCCCCTTATACATACATGCACACCTGCCGTGCTCCACTACTCTGCTTTTTCAAGAAAACACATGGATATTTTCCATTGCATTTATTGAGGCACAGGCTGCTAAGCTTGCAACGGTTGCTAGAGGAAATAATTCCTATCACACATTAGATTACAGTCAGCCCTCCACATTTGCAGGTTTCACTTTTGCAGATTTGATTATTCACGGCTTATTTGCTGTCCGCTCTGCGGCCTCCCTGTGCCATTTTTAATAGGGACTGCAAGCCTCGTGAGGCTGAGAAATTGCAAATCAGGCTTGTAAGTCCTTCTTAAAAATGGTGTGGGGCAGCAGCAGAGGGGGCAGGAAGCCCCCTGGCCCCCCAATTCTGCCTTGGGAAGGAACCCTGATGCCTCAAAGGAATCCATGGTGGGTTGAATATGGCAATCATACTTTTTTTGTGTGTTAAATATGATTTGGGAGGGTTTAGAGTTATTCACGGTTTTTCCACTTTCACGGGCGTCCGGTGCCCCTAACCCTAGTGAATGGGGAGGGAGGACTGTATGTGGGAAAGCCAACTACCACTCATGTGCAATACGCACTAGTAGATTCTCCAAGTTTATGCTTCTCCTAACCTTCCAACTTTTTCCCATGGCAACCTCTCCACATTTCTCCATCCCCCCATCATCTTTATTACTCTTCCTCCAGGTACCTTGCTTCATCTTATAGGGGCATTTCAAGCCATTTTATTCTCTCCTCTTTAGATTTTTTGATCCCCTGGACTGAGATTTCCAGCCATTCCCTGGGATCTGCTAACTGCTTTCCTAACCTTAATAATCTAAAGTCTAGGCATAGTAAATCACCCCTCAATTGCTCTCCCTCCTAAGCAAACCAAACCTTTCCTGGCCAGGAAGGCCCATTAACAACTTCAGCAATGCAATAAACAATGCTTGGAGAGTAGATGAAAGAATGAGGTTTTTAAAAATCTGTTTAATTTTAATGTATTTTGCTCGTTGAATGTACATATAAGTACATTCAACGAGCAAAATACATTAAATTGCAGCAATATTTACATTTAACAAGTTAGCTATTAGAAGTTTCTTCATATCCTTCCTCCATTCCTCCTAGAATACAGTGATTTTTATAGTCCTATCTTAACTGTACTTCTAAAGAAAGTTCTCATTTATTGTTTCTCCCTGATATATTTTGGACCCCAGAATGCTTTCTGTACTTGCTATTTCTTAAGTCAATGTAGGCTTTTGTTTTCCATTTTTTACTAAGTCTAGTTTATCTCCCCCATCTTTATTCCTAGTCGGATTTTCTTTGTCATGCATACATACTGGATCAATTCGTCTACTAATCTCACATTTTGAGTTTTTGAAGAAAATTATTCAAGGGTGTCCATTCGTTGTTCCTTTTATCATCTCTCAGGCCTTTGGGTCTTTGAGTTAAAATATCAGCCGCTTTCATTTCTGACGGTTATAAAGCCATTATTATAAAGCCATTGTTTGCTCTCTTCTAACCTTCCTATTCTATTGCTCCTCCTTGCAGAAAGTCGCCTACAAATCCAAGCGGTGGATTTACGACTTGAGGACTATCGCGGAGGTGGAGGGTTCGGCCGTGAAGGCCTGGAAGCGAGCCGAGTGGAAGGAGCAGATCTTGGTGCCGGCCCTGCCCCAGTCCATCCTGCAGGGATGCAGCCTCATCCATATTGATTACTACATCCAGGTTAGGCTCCTGCAGTGGTTCTTAACCGGGGAGGGGGGACAGGGACGCCTGGGGGTCCGTGAAGCCCTGCTGCTGGATATCACCCGTTGGAGCAGCAAATATGAAATATTTAGCAAGTTCTGGTTCTTTTTTTTAACTCTTTGCCTTTGGTTTCTTCTTCCCTCTCAGGTCTCCCTCAAGTCTCCTGAAGTTTCCATCGCTCTCCCGATTTACATCGGCAACATTCCCGTGAACAGAATCCCACTCAGCCCAGCCCGGTCGGTCCCCCACATCCCGTCGCCGGTTGTCCCCAGCGCGCCGCCGGAAGACGAAGAGGCTGCCTGTGGATACCCTCACCCTATGGACAACATTTCCATCCCCACCAAGAGCCACTCTCAGCAGCAGCCCTTCAGTTACGCCCCCGGTTTGAGCTTCCCGGAAGTCCGGCTAGACTCAGAGCAGAGCAGCTCCCCAAATCATCCCACCCTTTGCCTGTCCACGGGGGCCACCGTCCCCTATTACGCGGAGGGGACAGTCGTACCAGTTGCCACGGCCAGCTCCCTCATCCTGCCACCGGAGTATAGCACCTGGGGGTACCCGTATGGTAAGCGACTTCTCAAATTCTCCTATTGCTTCAGAAAGTGGAGAGGGACCTATTTTTTATTAAAGTGGAGGGGCTCTACAGATTATTAATTTTGCCAGCTTTCAGGTACTTGCTGGAGGACATCAAATTACTTTCCCCTCCATTACATTGAAACATTCCTAAACGTTCTCCCACTCTGGGGGAAAAAGCAGCATATAAATATAAGAAGTGACCTCTTGTGCTCCGTAAAAATGAAAGATCGTGCCTTCGACCCTTATGACACAGGGGTTGTTAGACTTGTGTGTGTGTCCGGGGAGAAAGTGTTGCAACTGTTCTTCATCCCTAAGACAATAGGCTCTTCCCACCTTCCTCAACCCGATGCCTTTCAGGTGCGTTGGACTGCCGTGCCCATCAGCCCCACCACCATGGACAAGCAGTGGTCAGGGACAATGGGAACTGTAGTCCAACAGAGTCCCGAAAGGGGCTGGTCTGAGGAGAGCTGGGTTACACAAACCACATACTGCAGGCTGTACTGGCAAAGATGCCCATGGGATAGTCCTGGTTGTTTTTGCATGCTCGAAAGCCCCATGGCTGGCCTTTCATTTTCAGCTTTGCAGTGAGTCAAAGGAGATTCTGTAGACTTTGTGTGCAAGAATGCAAGGGAAGAACTAGAAAGGAAGGAATAGCAGGGAGATTGGTGCCTTCGCTGTACCATCACTAACTGAGGTCCTTCCCATTCACCCGATACCAGGAGTGGTTAAGTTGGTGAGTAAGAGGTTCAGAGCCTTGCCGGTAGTGGCCTTGAGTTTCTGCAGCAGGCTATCTTTGGGCCCCTTCTTTGCAAATCCGCAGGACAGCTGTGAGGAGTGACCCATCTTTTGTAAGTTGGGTGCCTCTAGCTCAGCCGTTCCTTTTCGTTGAATGGTTTCTTTTTATTTTGACTGCCACTGCAGGGAGGATGTTGCCTTGAACATGATGCAAAAATGATTCTTTAAAGATGTGAGGTTTGGGGGAGAAAACAAGGGACAGTGGACCTAGGTTTGTCTTAACCATTGCCTCTTTTTTTTCCTCTGCAGAAGCACCCCCTTCATATGAACAGAGCTGCAGCAGCGCGGCCTCCAGCCTCAGCAATGGAAACTAGCTTTGGGCTGGGAACTCACCCGAACCATTCGAAGTCAGGAGGAAGCACAGTGCAAAACGTTGCCTGGAAGGGAAGGTGGTTTCCCACTCACTGACCCCACCCCAACTCGAGACGACCCGGCAACTGTTTGCCTGACCCCTGGAGGTCTCACCCAGCCACCTTGGTCCTTGTACTGTACAGTTGACTCTTTTAGCTTGCTGCTTCTACTATCCGAGCAACCGTGATGCCTTATCTGGAATGCTACCGAGTCGTGTGTGGGTGGAAGAGTGTGGAACTGCTGTGTGTGTGGATGTACATATGTATTTGTTCAGTTTTTTTGTTTTTTTTTGAGCACCACTTGCTCCTTAACCTTCTGTGAAATGGGGATAAGAGAGGAAGGTTGAACTCCTGACAACTGGACTGGACCACCCTGGCCTAACAGGGGATTTTGGAGAGCTACACTGGCTCACGCATTTCCTATTATAAAGCAAGAGTGGGGAATCGGTGACCCGACATGTACGATTGGACTCTAACTCCCATTGTCCCTGGCTGGAATTCCAGCTAAGGATCATCTGAATGCAGGGAGGCTGGTGTCTCCCATGTCAGGTTTTGAATCCATACTGGTTTTAAGCCAGGCTTTGTAAGAACTCTCCAAGGTGCTGAAACCTAGTCCTCAAATAAGCTCAGGACTTTGGAGAGCTCCTAGTCAGAACCTGGAGCAGATTCACCTTTCCACTAACAGGAAGGACATCAGCCCTCCTTGAATGGATGGCCACAGTCTGCCCACCCTAAATGTATGCTTTCCATCTTTTCAGTAGGGTGTCCTCTTGAAAACAGAGCACTGGAACTGTGGCCAGCATTCTACCTTTTAAAACTGGGAAGCTCCAAAATGTGGCACGAACCTCTTTTTTTCTTTAAGCTACCCAACACTCCTCTCCATCAATGTGCTTATCAGAAGCCATGCTGGCTGTTGGTGCCCAAGCAGAGGAGGCAATTCCTATCAGCCTTAGCACAGACCAGAATGGGGGACAATGGGAGCTTTAGTCTCAACAGCTTACACCTGTTTCCAAAAGGGCAAAATAGGTCTGTGGTTAATAAGATGGACGTAGGCCTTTTCACCCAGCGTTGAGCCCATCTTGGGTAGAAATGCCTTTTATTTATATTTCCCTCTCTCCTATTCTCCCCTCCCTTCACCAGCTAAGGCCTTCTATCCTCTGGAATCCAGCATTTGGGGAGAATTACCCTTTTTTGGCTTACCATTCCCGGAATCCTCCAGGGACCATGCTGGCTAGGGAATTGAGGTGAACGAGAAAGAACTCCAGATTTTCCTGTTCAAACCACACTGGCTGGCCCAGATCCACTCCAAAGACGACACCTTCTGCCGCTCTCTCTCTCCCGAGGGCTCGTGTTCGATTTCCGTCTCTTCCTTGCCTTTTGTCGGCCTCCAAAAGCCACAGCTTTGAACGGGCTGGAAACAACTGACAATCACAGTTCTGTCCTTATTCTACCTCTTCTTGTCTTGCCAAGGAAGCGAGCCTGGATGGTAGTGTTATTCTATTTTTGGAAGAAACAAAAATCTTTTTTTTTTTAAATAGAGATTTGAATACTTGTGGCTTGTGGAGTTTTGGGCAGCCCGGTGGACACGGGATGGCACTAACACAACCAAATCCCACAGTAGACCCAGTGAATCAGTAGAACTTAACGTGACTCACTATCCAACAATTTATTTCATGAATCTACTCTACTTGGGAGTCTATATAGGACTCAACATTTACTGTCCCATGTTTTTTCTCTGTGCCACAAACCTCTGCAACGTCAACAGTGTTTCCTGACGGAATAAGACCGGCTGGGTTATTTTTCAGAATAAGGACATTTTTCTTTTTTCTGTACTAGAATTCTCAAAACCATTCTGGCAATTGTAGTACAAAGAGGTGACCTTTCCGAGCTGTGCAAAAAATTTTCATGTCTGTTTTTTTTTCTCCATGTCTTTTGGGCATTTCTTCAGAAGCTTTCTTGCCCAGTGCCTTCCCAGTTGAGCCGGCCTGTTGCAAGTCCTGGCACCGTGGAATTTCAACCATCGAGTTTAAATTTTTTAAGGGTAGCTTCTGACATTTGGGGGTTGAAGACGGGTTGTACCGTTTGGCTGGCACCGTTGGGTTCTTGGTGTGCTGGTATATGAAGCAGTGCCCCTTCCTCCTTTTGGGAAATCCCTTCCTGTAAACAGAAGCCTTTTTCTTGGCTTACCGGTCTTTCCTTTCCACCTTCTGAGCTGACGGCGGGGGCGACTTAAATCGCCCATTTGCACCAAACCCTGACCCCAGCAATAGGGACTGGAATTCTTCCACTTCTTGCACCAACTGTTTTTATGGAATGATTTGTTTTTTTCTCTCTCTTTTTGACTGTGTGTCTTTTTTTTTAATTTTATTTTAGATCAACTTTGTTTTGACCGTGAAATTATAAACACAAATTTTAATGTATTTAATAAATTATTCTGAGAAAATGGGAAGGTTTTTGGTGGATTTCTCTTTCCTGCCTACCTGTGTCTCTTGTCAATCCAGCAGCTATGTTCCTGTTCCTATAGGGCTACCAGGTCTCAGGGACTGGCTCCTTTTCTCCAGTATTCAAGAGGAGGAGGAATTTCAGGGCAGGAGCACTGCCTTGAAAGTTGTGTGCCTGTATGCATGTATATGTATTGCTCATTTCTTAGACATAGGGTTCTATTTTTAAAAATTTGAGTAGTACATTCTGTGCTAGGGTGGTTGATGAGTAAAATGTCTTCTTCGGTGACATCTCTAGGGTCTCCTTACCTTGTCCCATGGGCTCAGGTTTTGGGGCTGAAATCTCAGCACCTGGGATCCTGGGATACTTCACTGTTATTTTTATTTATTTTTTTAAATGTGAGAAGAGCTTCTGTTGGACTCAAGATCCAGAGCTCCCTGAAAAATGCACAAAGTGGCCAAGAAAGCTATCACCTTCTCCTGGTCTCTCCAGGGCGGGATGGAAGGTAGGAAAATCTTTGCCTTCCACATAATTTGGGCTAAAATTCCCATACCAGGTGGGGCTAAGGGGAGCTGTAGGGCCAAGTATTCAAGGAGCTGTAGGTTTCCTGGCCCTGGGTTAGAATGCTCTACAAAGACAGGAAGGGGGGAGATCTGGATTCAAATTTCCGCTCCCACTGAGTGGCCTTTTGTCCACCTTTCTGCCTGGCCTAAATCATAGGACTGTTATGAAGGATAAAGCAGCAAAGAAGAGAGCCTGGAAACCATAAAGCCCTGTGAGGAGCGGCTAAGGGAGCTGGGGATGTTTAGCTTGGAGAAGAGAAGGTTGAGAGGTGACGTGATAGCTATAATATTTGAAGGGAGCAAGCCTATTTTCTCCTGCTCCAGAGACCCGGACATGGAGCCATGGTGTCAAACTTCAGGAGAAGAGATTCCACCTAAACTTTAGGAAGAACATCCTGACAATAAGAGCAGTTTGACAGTGGAGTATCCTGCCTGGGAGCGTGGTGGAGATTTTTAAACAGAGGCTGGATGGCCATCCTTTGGGAATGCCTTGACGGTGCCTTCCTGCATTGGGGTTGGACTCGGTGGCCCTTGTCTCTTCCAACTCCACAATTCTATTATTCCATGTGTGCCACGTAGAGGAGCAGCAAAATATAAATGTAAGTCACTGGTACCTTCCAGGTGTTTGGAATACAGCTCCCATAATTCTTAAGTTTTGGCTGATGCTGTCTTGGGCTCGTGGGAACTTCAGTAGTCCCATTGCCAAAATTCCATGGATGCCTTTTCTACTTGAGGATTATCACCTTGCTTTAAAAATCAGAAACAGGTTGTGAGAGGTCTCAAATCCTGTAGAGCAATTTGCAAATACTATACAGCCAGCTTGGCTTGTCAGTTACGTTTTTTTGCTTTACTGGCCAGCCTGAATGCAACCTTTCTCTCTCAGCTGCAGAATTTCAGCTAAGCCATAATCCCAGCCCTAACATCCCGGAGTAGTTTTGCATGTTGTCTGTCAAGCCCATTCAGGGGGGTCTTGCTTTGCTGGAGGGACATGTGAGGGTGTCTAGCTCCCCCCGCCTCCGGCCATGTTTCTGACAGATCGCTTTGCGTCTTGAATGAGAAGCGGCTCCACATTTTCCTTCTTCCTTGGAAGGGACTGGAGGGCATCCTTCCAGTTTTCATAGGAGCTGCTGTATAATTGGTGTTGCTGGGTTTTCCTGCCTGGTGACAATCAAATACCAACAGCGGTTCAATCAGTCACTGAGCGGTCTTGCCTCCTGGGCCTGTACAGCAGGGAAGGCGGAAAAAAACCTCGGAGAACAATTTTTCTCTCCCTGTAGTTTAAAGACATTTTGCAACCTGAGGCGGAGGGGCATTGACAGCGGCAGCTGGTGGCTGCGTGGTTGGCGAAGATGTGGATCAGCTTTTGTTTTTAATCTAAACTTTCAACGAGGTACCCAAAATGCTGAGCAATGTCCTCCAAAGAGGCCTGGCTATCTTGGATAGCTCCTTGGAAGTTGGGATTAAAATTTGGAGCAGACTCCAAAATATGGAGCCCTGGTGGCGCAGTGGTTAAATGCCGGTACTGCAGCCACAAGGTTGTGAGTTCGATCCTGCCGGGCTCCAAGGTTGATTCAGCCTTCCATCCTTCCGCAGGTCAGTAAAATGAGTACCCAGCTTGTTGGGGGCATGTACAGAAATGTTTCGAAATACATGCTATTTGTAAGTTGTTCACCGCCTCGATCCATATGGAGAGGCGGGATACAAATAAATAAAAAAATAAATAAAAAAAGACTCATCATCCCACTGGCAGGGGACTCATCAGCTGCCGCTAAGATGAACGGCAGGCTCTTGTCTGCCCAAATCAAGGTGGGTATTACCCAGTGATGTATTTAAGTCTTTTACTCCAAGTCTCAAGTCTCTACCTTCAGTTCTCAAGTCCTGGAAGATACTTTCAAGTCAAGTCTCAAGTCTGGAAGCCAACTTTATACCCCAACCAAAATTCCAGACTTACCGGACAGAGCCAAATAAAGTCAGTTTTAACCATTTAAACAGAATTGGGCCTCCACATTTGCGATTTGGCCATCTGCAGCTTCAGAAGTGGGAAATAGGATCCCATCTTACTCCCCATTTCTGAAACTTCAAAAGCTTTAGAAGGAAGGATCCGTCCTCCTCAAGCCCGTTGCCTGACCCATTTGCTGTTCCCCTCTGACAAATGCACCCTGCGCTCTAGAGGTGAGTCTCGTCTTCTGCTCTTAGGAAACGTTTTGGAAGGCTTCTCCGATATGCAGCAAGGACAGACTGCTGAGCAGACCTCAAGCCCACCTCAAGATGTGGATCAGCTTTGTAAACTTTCAACGAGGTACCCAAAATGCTGAGCAATGTCCTCCAAAGAGGCCCGACTACCTTGGATAGCTTGCCCAACCCATTTGCTGTTCCCCTCTGAGAAATGCACCCATACTTTGAGCTTGAGACAAATTGTCATGGCAATCTGGAGGCAAAAAGAGATGGAGGCATTGTTCAAAGTCAAGGTTTCTCAATGAATGTGTTATTACTGGACCAAGGGCATCAAGTCAGTCATTAAAAATATACCAGTCTTGGGTCAAGTTGAGTCAGTGCATCATTTATTGCCCAGTCGAGTCACTGAATTGACTTCAGTCCGGCTTGAGTCCAAGTCTACAGACTCGAGTCTACTTCACTAAGTGATTTTGACATAGGAGGTAGGAAAGTCTAATCTGGGTGTACAGAGCAGTACTAAAAACAACTTGGTCTGAAACTGAAGACAACACGCCCATGCACTTGTGAAAATAGTGACACACAATAGAAGGTTTGACAGATTTATGGGTGAATGTCAAGAGATGGAAATTTGTCATTGTAATGAGACTTCAGGTTGAGCCTGATTTACAGCAACCCTATCCCAGCGTTTTCTTGACAAGATTGGCCATCACCTTGCTCTTAGGCTGAGGGAGTGTGATTTGCCCAAGGTCACTCAATGGTTCCCATGGTTGGGTGGAGATTTCAACCCTGGTACTCCTGGAGTCTTCAACTGACATTCAAACCCCTTTAGAATATGGGCTCTGATGGTATAACTATTTTACTTGCTGGAATCCCTAATCAGTAGACATACATATGACATCTCAATTGGGATATAGTGTCTAGGTCAAGGGAAGTGATGGTACCACTCTATTCTGCTTTGGTCAGATCCCCGCCTGGAATCCTGTGTCCAGTTCTGGGCACCTCAATTCAAGAAGGATAGCGGCAAGCTGGAACGTGTCCAGAGGAGGGCAACCAAAACGGTGAAAGGTCTGGAAGCCATGGAGAGTGGCTTAGGGAGCTGGGTACGTGTAGCTTGGAGAAGAGAAGGTTAAGAAGCAACATGATAGCTGTGTTTGAATATGTGAAGGGATGTCCCATGGAGGATGAAGCAAGCCTGCTTTCTTCTGCTCCAGATGGTAGGACTTCAAGCTACAGGAAACAAAATTCTACCCAAACTTTAGGCAGAACTTCCTGATAGAGCAGTTCAGTCATGGAATATGCGGCCTGAATATGATGCCCTTCAACCCTTCCCCATGTTCTGGATAATAATATACTACAAGACCACTGGAAAATCCAGTGAGGAGCTCCTCATGGTGCCTGTACTGAACCTCAGATTGTGGAAGGAGAACGATGTGTAACAGCTAACATGCAATATGCACGGCCATTTTATTCCAGATTGACTAGTCCAAAGCAATGGCTACCTCTGATTTTAAACTGGCAGTTCAGGTATCCATGTCTGCCTCTCAACTTGCTAGAGAGAACATAAACCAAGCTGTAGATGTTAGGCTGGTTATCTTGCATTGAAATTAACCCATCCATGGATGTGAGAAATCTGCCTGCCTGGCCATCTGTCTATCTATCCGTCCGTCCATCCATCCATTGATTTGAGAAATCTATCTTTCCCTCTCTCTCTCCATTTGAATTTATACCCTGCCTTTCTTCCTGGATGCCAGAGAATAGATCTCTCCTTGAAGGGCCTCCAGTCCAAATCCTCTTTAAAGATGAAGGACTGAGATGGAAGAGCGCAGGGTCTGGGTGTTGCCCATCACCACTTATTGGACATCTGGACACCACACCGAGCAGCAGACACGCAGGCGAGCTGATTGCCATCTTTCCCCAAGATGGCGAGCTGTATCATATCTTGAAATGTAGTGTTATGTGTTCCTACGACTTATGTGGGCTCCACATGGAAAGCCACAACCGTGGCCTATCCCTAGGACGGCCCCATCACGCTCCCCAACCCACCCGTTGCAACGTGCCCTGGGGTTTGCCTTCATGGCCTGATGGCGGCCGAGCAGGAGGAGGTGGCATAGATCTTTTTGACGGCTGCCATGGGCAGCTGAAGGGAGGACTTTTATTTTGGCAGCTGCGTTTGGGCCAGGCCTTTCTGCCCATCTGCCGTTGGGTGGCAGCAGCGTCTCGCTTGCCGTGTTGCTTGGTGGCTTCTGAAAAATAGGTTGGGTTGGGCGGCTTCCGTCAGGCGAGAGCCAAGGCCTAATGCCTTGCCTTGCCCCTCTTTTGTGCAGCTCATGTTTTTTCCCCGTGCAAGAGATCCCACAGTGCTGCAACTTTCTTGGCTTTGGGGATGGAGACAGATGTTGGAAGCATCGCTCAAGATTACTCAGGGCTGGATTAGGGCACGCTGAGAGGAGGGTAGCCAAATCTCTGTCTCTGGGCAAGAGACAAAGGTGCAAATTCTCCAGGAATTTTTGAGCTCAGCTCCAGGCATGAGGAAGGGGCTGCACCCATATCTCTAGGCACCTTGCTGTAATCCACAAAGATTAATCCATTTGTTGCTGCACTTTGAAAAGACTGTCCAGGAGTCCCATGAATTTACTTAGGCCATTTCCGCCCTATAGTGCTATTATTCCACTTTCAACGTCCTATGGAATCCTGGGGTTTGCAGTTTAGGGAGGGGCGTTTTGGATTCTCAGCCAGAGAGCTTTTGGGCCTCAGAAACTACAGATCCCAGGATTCCACAGGATGTTGACAGTGGAATAATAGCACTATAACAGGCTAGGGCATAAATGGCCTTAGTCCAAGGGTTGACGCTGTGCTCTTTGACTCTTATGTAGCTTTTCTGATTGTTAACTGGGGTTAGTTACAAAAACCACCCAACGCCCCTGCTACAGCAGTTCTGTTGGCTAGGGGTCTGCTTCCATGCACAGTTTCATTGCTGATTCTGATCTATAAAACCCTATATAGTTTAGGTTATCTGATAGACCATATTTCCCCAAGGGAAGTTGCCTGGGATCTTAGGTTCTGGCATTACCCCTAGGTTCCGGCATTACCCCTAGGTTCCGGATACAGTTGGCCCTCCACATTTGCTGGGGTTAGGGGCTCAGGGCCCCTGCAAAAGTAGAAAAACCACACATATCAAAGTGTGTGTGCGTGTCTGTGAGAAAGGGAGCAAGGCATGCAGGCACCCAGGTCAGGGGAAGGAGAGGGGAAGGGAGTGGATCAGGATGGTGACCCTATACTTCTTCTCTCTTGCCCTTCTCCTTCCTTGGGTGTATGTTCGGGCATCAGGAGAGGGTTTGCAATGCTGAGAAACTGGGCTGTGATCCATCTTTAGCTGGCCAGGAAGCCCCTGGTGAAGGAGGAGGACCACAGGTAGGTTTTTAAACAGGCTGCATGTCCTGATAGGAGCTGCCAAGAGGGAAGGTTTCTCCTGTGGGTTTAACTTTCATTTATTTGATTATTTGCAAGTTTCTCCACCCTCTGCCTCCCCATGCTTCTTTTCTGGGGAAACCGTTCCTCTTGGTAGCTCCTATCAGACTGCCCAGCCTTTAAAAAAACTGCCACTGGCTCTCCTCCACCAGCGACTGCCTGGCCAGATAAGAAACGCTTACAGCCTGATTTCTCAGCACTACAAACCCTCTCCCAATGCCCCCTCCACACCCAAGGAAGGAGATGGGCAAGAGAGAGGAACTATAGGGCCACCAAGTCAACCAACCTCCCTGCCCTCTTCTTTCCCTGACGTGGATTGGACCTTGGGTGCCTGCTCTCTCCATCCTGTCTCGGCCCCTTTTCCAAAGATGCACACACATCCATTTTGATATTTGTGGGTTTTCCATTTTTGCAGGGTCCCGTGCCCCTAACCCTTGCAAAGAGGGAGGGCTGACTGTACAGCTATCATGTCACCTCCTGGTTTTCTCCAAGCTAAACCACCTCCTTGTTCTCCATTAAGTCTTGGTTTCCAGATCTTTGCTCATCTTGGTTGCCCTTCTCTGGACACGTCATGAACCTTTAGAAGGATGGAGAATGGAACACCTTGTGAGAATTTATTTTAAATACCCTGCAGCCATCACAGACAAAAGTCTATGTGATCATGGGGTGCATGTGGTCTTCCATATCTTGTTGTACTGCAGCTCCCATCAGCCTTAGCCAGCACAGCCAATGGAAAAAGGGTTATGAGAGGAAAGATGGAATGTGGTACCTTCCAGATGTTTTAAGACTAAATTATCCCTGCTTAATACTTGTGTCTAATGCTCCGTTGGCGAACAGAGACACCATTATTTATTTTTGCTGCCTGTCTGTGTAAGGAAAATATTATGAGTGTGAAGAAAAAGCATCCATGGGATTCCAAGAAGGGGAGCATTTGGTTTCCATCATCGGAGACTGGGGGTCGTGTTGGTGGGGTGTGTGTGTTCAAATGAGATTAGATCCCCGACTGAATGCTGATTAATAGATCTGATTATAATCTCCCCAGAGCTTGCCTGCTGTTACCTCTCTCACCTAAACCCATTTTCTCTTGATTGGCAAAGGCCGTGATCGGCATAATTTGAAGCTGGCAGCTTTTTGTGATTTATCTCTTGCTCTCTCCGCCTTCCCCTGTTGCTGAGCATCCTCTTTATCTTTTTGGGAGGAGAGTTCATTGTTGCCCTATCCGAACTGTTGCTTGCTGGGGTGTGTTGTGTGTTCCCAAAAGAGGCTTCAGAGATGTTGGATTTGTGCATGCATGTTTTGGGGTTTGTTTGTTTTTTGGCTTCTGAAGAATCGAGCTGTTCATTTCAAATCCCTCTGATAGCTGTCCCTCCAATAAAAAAATGCAAATACATCAATGGTTGCGACAGAGGCAGGAGAGACTTTGCAGAACCTAAACAGTCTCTTTTCAACATTTGCAAAAGGTGGCAGTGGAATCTCTCGCTTTAGGCTGAAGTTTGCTCTCGCCGGAGGTTTTCTACGGGGACGTTCCAAGCTTTGGATGTCATCTCTGACCAAATGAACAGCTGGGCCACAATCTTTCCTGGTGTGTGTCATGCTAGAAATGAATGCTTGGGATTTTATGGCATTTCCCTTCCTCCCATCATCCGCCAGCCTTGTAGTCCTGTCCTTGTTTCACACCGGCCTTTGAGGACTAAACCCTGATGCTTCAGTGTGTGCTTTGTTCTATTGTATTTTGATATTTGAGGATTTTAGGCTGTTTCCCCTGTATTTATTATTGATATGGGCTTTCTATTCAGCTGCCTCAGAAGGATCTCTATCCTAAAAGGTGGGATCTAAACAAGCATAATAAGGAAAAGACTTCTTTTTTGTGTTAGCCTGAAGACTGTAGTCTGGATGATCTAATTCACAATCAAAGAATTATACACCAACTAGTGGCATGCAATGCCACAGAATATTTAGGGTGCATCCTATGCTTTTCCTACTGCAGTATCACCAGAGTTAGACATTTGCATCTTTTGGGGGGTTGCTAATTTTTACAAAATTTCCAAATCCCTGTTCAGTTTTGGTTTCGCATTTAGTAAGCTGACAGCTCTTATTTTTATTTTGTCATCGAGTCCCCAAAATATCACGAGTGTCATGAATCACGAAAGGTTCAGAAAATGCCATGAGTCCTTTTAAGATAAATTCCAAAATGGGGTGGCTTATAAGCAATGAGCTTATTTGTTTTCCCCTTTGCCCTTTAAAGTATCATGATGTCAGGCCTTAGCAAAATTAAAATGAAATATTTATGTATGAACACATAACCTAAATTGGAATGGAGAGATGTGATTAATCCTCTGCTGTCCCACTTTAAAAGCTGCTTTTAGGATGTCCCAGTTTATCTCTCCTCCGCCTGCTTTTGCCCTTTAATTGCTGCAAACCGAACTCAAAATGCAAAAGTAGTTTCTAATCAATTAATTCAATGAAGATAATGCAAAGGACCTGAATCTTGCCTTTCCTGGTAGTCTCACCTACCTGTAACTAAAATTCTGGATAATGTTCTGTGCAACTGATGAAATGCACTATCATCTATGAATATTTATACTATAATAAGTTTGCTGTCTTTTACCTTTCCACAGGACTCTTTTGTTGTTTTATGTTGCAGCAGACTAACACTGGACATTTTCTTTAATTGGTTTATTCTTTGGGTTTTTCAAAACATCTTTGGAAGATGGTTTATCCCTCTGGTTCTTAAAATCAACCAATAAATAAATCTGATAACAAGGCTTGCCATTAATGATGCAAACAGTAATTATTCAAGAAACCGACATGGGGATTGCTGGTGTTGTGTCTAACATGAGAAGCCAAGGGTGAAATCTCTGAGAAGCTATGAAGCAAAGCTCTAGGGAAGGAGGTGCTCTTTTTTAGCCAAATCTTCTCCCACCCTCCCCATCCCCGGTGAGGCCAAGCTTGACAATATGATGCAAGAATTGCAAGAGAAAAGAAAGGGTTTATCTAGGCAGGGCTGCAAATAAATGCTGGAAGGAATCTAGGCAAGGCTGCAAATAAATACTGGAAGGAATCTGCAGCCCGCGGAATCAGACCCTGCAACATTTCACAGACGAAAAGGCTGGCCAAGCATGAACGATCAAGATGGTAGAAGTTAGGAGTGAGAAAGAGCACACAAGCCAGGCAGCGCTGTAGCAGTTTGCATTTGCTGAGCCTAGAGGGAAATGCAAGATTCTGTTGTAAGCAGTAGAAGAGTTCAGACAAAACATATAGTGCACCATTTTTATGGTCTACTCTGCAGGGCTGCTAGAGATTCAGCACCCTGGACAGAAGGTATTGCCTGCTTAAGAACATTTCTGCCCTATACTATTATAGTGCTATTATTCCACTTTCAACTTCCTGTGGAATCCTGGGGCTTGTAGTTTCCTGAGGCCCAAGAGTTCTCTGGCTGGGAATTCTCCCTAAACTGCAACTCCCAGGATTCCACAGGACATTGAAAGCAGAATAATAGCCCTGTAGCAGGGTAATGCGGACACGGCCTAAATGCCCAAGCAAAAGGAACTCTCTCTCTGCATTTGCTTAACTAAAGTTCCTCCCTTTTGAATTTGAGTCAACTTTACAGGTTGTTCCTTGTCGTGCTTAAAATTATGCTGACATTAATTGGCAAAGTCAATGGAGCCCTGGTGGCGCAGTGGTTAAATGCCGGTACTGCAGCCACAAGGTTGTGAGTTCGATCCTGCCGGGCTCCAGGTTGACTCAGCCTTCCATCCTTCCGCAGGTCGGTAAAATGAGTCCCCAGCTTGTTGGGGGCAATTAGCTAAAACACATTGTAAACTGCTTAGAGAGCACTTAGCTGATAAGTGGTATACAAATAAATGCTATTGCTATTAGGAGCCCTGGTGGCGCAGTGGTTAAATGCCAGTACTGCAGCCACAAGGTTGTGAGTTCGATCCTGCCGGGCTCCAAGGCTGACTCAGCCTTCCATCCTTCCGCAGGTCGGTAAAATGAGTACCCAGCTTGTTAGGGGCAATTAGCTAAAAGCACATTGTAATACATGCTATTTGTAATGGATAATGTATTTCATGTTGTTCGCCGCCTCGATCCATGTGGAGAGGCGGGATACAAATAAATAAATAAATATTATTATTGTTATTATTCTCAACCTTGGTTCTCAGCATTCTCTGTACCAATATTTCTTATACTTCACTGCTGGGAGAGTAGTAATTTGGTGAATGGACAGTGTTAATAGAGTAACTACCACCACCAGTTGCTGCTGTTGCGCGCCTTCAAGTCATTATTGTGATGACCCTATCATGGGATTTTCTGAGGCTGAGAGTTTGTGACTTGCCCAAGGTTACCCAGCAGTTTTCCATGGACGAGCGTGGAATCGAATCCGGGTCTCTATTCCACCCTGCGTCTCAGTACTTTGTGCTTTTCACATCCCTTTGACTTCTCTACGATCCCATTTTTCCAAACTGTGCAGCATTTCATATACCCAAAATTCCAAAATTTGCTGTAATTCAAAATGACACTCCAAGGCTATGATGAAGAGAGAGTTACAGCTTACGAAAGTTCATGCTATGGTGGGAGAAATACTGTTTGAAGACTTTCAAATAGAATGGCATTTTGATGCCACAGGGAGTCAAACCAAATGGGACAAATGAGGAAGGTTATGTATTTTTAAAAGCATTTGATAGTATTAGTGATAATAGCTGATTATTAGTAATATCTCGATCTATTTGTCACTTCTGTTCTAAGTTTGTTGTTAATAACATCACTTAAAACAGAATACACATTTTCCATAGAATTTGAAAAGGGTATCCTAGTGTAACCCAATAAAGTCAATATACTAATAGCCTAGTATAACCTAATAAAGTCAATTATCATTGATAGCCATGTTTAAATATTTGAAGGGATGCCACGTGGAGGAGGGAGAGGGCTTGTTTTCTGCTGCTCCAGAGACCAGGACAAGGAGCAATGGATTCAAGCTGCAGGAAAGGAGATTCCACCTGAACCTCAGGGAGAACTTCCTGACACTCAGGGCTGTCCGGCAGTGGAAGATGCTGCCTCGGAGTGTAGTGGAGTCTCCTTCCTTGGAGGTTTTTAAGCAGAGGCTTGATGGCCATCTGCCAAAGGGAGTGCTTTGAGGGTGTTCCTGCATGGCAGGGGGTTGGACTGGATGGCCCCTGGGGTCCCTTCCAACTCTACATTTCTATGATTCTATGATCATTAATCGAACAGAGTATCTCAAATCCTCTAAACCATGAATACAAACCATTTTTTCTTGTCATAGCTTCTTGGGATACGTGTCCTTAAACAGTTTCAAAACACAATCTATAGTACTATTTTAGATGAAGCAGTAAAATATCAAACAGTCAATATTAAAAGTATATTATTTTAAGGTACTATGTATAGGGTCAGTATTTGATTGCTTTATGCTGGTTGCAATGGGTGGGAACCTCCTTTCTAATTAGGTGTTGGGTAGTTTAGTATGTCTAGTTTGTATTTGTCTAAGTTTTCCCTTTTTCTTTTCTTGTTTGTAGATGTTGTTTTATGTTATTCCTGCTTTTATTCTAGTAAAATAATAGCAGAAAATGTTTTAATGCGTTTGTATTAATGCATTTATTGATGTGCAAAATGCACAAAAGCACCATTTTTTAATGCAACCAGTGATGCGTTTTATACGCCACTTTGGCATTTCTGGATCTAAGCGCTGTATAAATCTGCAAAGCAAATAAATAATAAATAAATTTGCAAGTCTATCAAATACCATGGGAAGACTATTTGTTTTTCTTTTGCTTTTTTGCTCCAACTGGCTAACTTCGGAAATAAACACTAAAGCCAAATATCTTAAAATGATGATGATGATGATTTGCAGAAATGCATTTTTTTTTGCTTTGCATTTTTTTTGGTGTGTTTTTTGCTTTGTGCTTTTTTCCTCTTTTTTTGCTTTGCTTTGTGATCCTAAATTCTGATGTCTATATTTCCTCTCCTCCTCCAGTTTAAGCCCCCCCCGTCCCCCAATTCTTGATTGCAACTTCCTCCCCCCTTGGAAATGGCTGTTGTACGGCAAACAACTCCAGTGGGCGCCGCCATGACAGGGCGAGTGGCTCCAGCGCGCGCCGCGCACGCGCAGTGGCTCCCCGCCAGAGGCGCCAATGAACGGAGGAGGCGGGGCCAGAGGGAGGGCCGCGCGCAAAGGAGGCTTCGAAAAAAGGGGGCGGGGCTTCCGCTCCGGGGCTGCTCCGGCCATGGCCACAGTGGATACCGAGGTGAGTGCGAGCGCCGGTCGCGTCCATCTCCCTTCAGGCGCGGGGGGGGGCCAGCGAAGGGGGTGAGGGAGCCGAGTCGAACCCCACGGGCCGCGCGTGGTCCCTCCCAGGATGAGGCGCGTTCCCTCAGAACGCTTTCGGCGCGCGCTTCCCGCCGTCTCCCTCCTCCCCCCTCACGCCTTCATGGTTCAGTCCGGCTCCTCCGAGGGAAAGCTCGCGCCGGGCCGCTCCCATTGTGCCGAGAGGGGGAGGGTGAAGAGAAGGGAAAAAGGAACCCGGGAACCTGGATCAGCGGAGGATCGGTGTTTTTACGGTGGGGTTCGGAGGAGCAGCATGCAGGTTCCGGGGTTCCCTCGAGGGCGGTAGTTATACAGAGCCCCGGGCGGGAGGTGGCGGCTTCCCAAGCCCACTTGGCGCTCGGCCATGCTGGGTCCGGGGCTGGGCGGGAGGGGGCGTGGCTAGTCAAATAAGGCGAAGAACCTACCGAGGGCTGCGTATGGCTCGTCCAGAGCGCGGGGCCCGGCCGCTGTTATGCGCCATGCAGGTTGCGGGGCCGCCTTCAGGCAGTTCATTCATTGCAGTGGCCAGAAGGTTGGCTGGGGCTTCATTTCCCCCCTTTTATTTTTTAATTAAAAAGCACATTTTCCTGCCGCCCAAATACTTTATTGGAGCAAAATAACCCCACGCTGCCACAATTAGTACTTCCAATTCAGCGCTAATTTAAGAACTTTAGTCCCTAATTAGTACCAAATTTATCATTATTACTATTATTACTAAATTTATTATTAATTATCACGATTTATTATTAATTTAGGACTAAATTAGTACTCAATTTTGTTCTTACTGCTACAATGGCTACATTTATTATTATTTATTCTCAAATTTATATTATCAAATTTATTGGTTTAGTACTAAATTTTATTACTGCTACTATTATTAGATTTATTATTATTACCACGATTTATTAATTTAGTACTGAGTCAGTACTAACTTTATTACTACTGTTATTACTAAATTTATTATTATTATTTATTATTATTATTATTATCACAGTTTATTATTAGTACTGATTACTAACTCTATTACTACTGTTATTACTAAATATTATATATTATTATTATCATCACAGTTTATTAATCTGGTACTAAATTAGTACTGAATTTGTTATTACTCCTGTTATTACTCTTATCACTAAATTTATTATTTATTTATTATTATTATCACAGTTTATTATTAGTACTGAGTCAGTACTAACTTTATTACTACTGTTATTACTAGATATTATTTATTGTTATTATTATTATCATCACAATTTGTTAATCTGGTACTAAATTAGTACTGAATTTGTTATTACTCCCGTTATCACTCTTATCACTAAATTTATTATTTATTTATTATTATTATCACAGTTTATTATTAGTACTGATTACTAACTCTATTACTACTGTTATTACTAAATATTATATATTATTATTATCATCACAGTTTATTAATCTGGTACTAAATTAGTACTGAATTTGTTATTACTCCTGTTATTACTCTTATCACTAAATTTATTATTTATTTATTATTATTATCACAGTTTATTATTAGTACTGAGTCAGTACTAACTTTATTACTACTGTTATTACTAGATATTATTTATTGTTATTATTATTATCATCACAATTTGTTAATCTGGTACTAAATTAGTACTGAATTTGTTATTACTCCCGTTATCACTCTTATCACTAAATTTATTATTTATTTATTATTGTCACAATTTGTTATTACGTTAGTACTAAATTAGTACTGAATTTATTATTATTACTACTATTATTACTAAATGTATTATTTATTATCACAATTTATTATTAATTTAGGACTGAAGGAGCACTAAATTTATTATTCTTGCTGCTAGTATGACGGATTTTATTATTTATTTTTAGGATCACAATGTATGATGAATTTAGGACTAAATTAGGACTCCTGAGCCCTTCTAGCAGTGTGTTTCTTTTTCTCTTAAAAAAAAAAATTAATTGTTGTCTGTAAGTAAAACTTAAGATCTGGGGTGGGTTAAGATTTTTGGGGAAAAAAATAAATCTGGTCCGGAAGTGGCGCCGGCTTCTGAGTTCTTCAGCACAATTCTTCCTGGGTTTGTAATAAATTTGCAAGAGGTTTTTTTCTTCCTCCCACCCACTGTCTTGCTGTTCTTTTAATAGTCAGTTGATTGTTGTTAATTGTTAATTGTTGTGTGTTTTAGGGGGTTGGTTTTGGGTGGGTTGGTGGGTGGGGAGGGCTGGGTATGTTTTTTAATGTTTTTAATGTAATTAATGTATTATTGTTTGCCATTTCAATCCATGGGGAGAGGCGGGATAGAAATAATAATAATCATAGAATCCTAGAAATGTAGAGTTGGGAGAGACCCCAGAGGCCATCCAGTCCAACCCCCTGCCATGCAGGAACACCCTCAAAGCACCCCCTTGGACAGATGGCCATCCAGCCTCTGCTTAAAAACCTCCAAGGAAGGAGACTCCACCACACTCCATGGAGGCAGCAGATTCCACTGTCAGGAAGTTCTTCCTGACGTTCAGGTGGAATCTCCTTTCCTGCAGCTTGAATCCATTGCTCCTTGTCCTAGTCTCTGGAGCGATAGAGAACAAGCCTGCTCCCTCCTCAACATGACATCCCTTCAAATATCATAGAAATGTAGAGTTGGGAGAGACCCCAGAGGCCATCCAGTCCAACCCCCTGCCATTCAGGAACACCCTCAAAGCACTCCCAACAGATGGCCATCCAGCCTCTGCTTAAAAGCCTCCAAGGAAGGAGACTCCACCACACTCCATGGAGGCACAAAATTCCACTGCCGGACAGCCCTGACTGTCAGGAAGTTCTTCCTGAGTTCCAGGTGGAATCTCCTTTCCTGCAGCTGGAATCCGTTGCTCCTTGTCCTGGTCTCTGGAGCAGCAGAAAACGAGCCCTCTCCTTTTCCCCCAAGATGGGACATAAAGCAGATGCTTTTTTAAGGTGCTCCAGAACTTTTTCATTGACGAGTCCAGCTGGTTAATTACAGGTTGCATCTCTAATTCAGACAGCCATTCCCACACTGCACGACTGGGCTGACAAAAATCCAACAGGTTTCTCATGCATTGAGCTGAAGTACTTTGGAGAAACAGATAGCTTCACCGCACAGGGGAAGAACTGAGTTTAGGGCCAGAAACCTGCATATTAAATGTTGAATTCATAAGTGGATCTTTAGGTCAGTGACAGTTTGTGTGATGAGGGGGAAGGGGTTTGAAATGCCCACGTGACAAATTCAATATCTGTCTTCTTGTATGCATAGGAAGAGCCGGCTTGCAATAAAGGGACGGCAGTTTGCAGGTGACACTTTGCTAGGGATGAACGAAAGGCAGAGGCAACGTTCTCAGGGCGATGCTCGGCTAGACTGGGATTATAGTCAGGTAAAGGGCTTATTCTGCTCTGCGCAGACTTAATGCGGGTAAGAACTAAAACTCAGGGAGGGATCCGTACCGCGCGGGAGTGGAATTTGGAGGTCAAGAGATTGGTGTGAAATCCGGGATTGAGCAAGCGGGCATTAGGGGATTTCTCTCCAATTTGAATGATGCGAGAGAATCACGACTGCTGCGAGCTGCCAACCCTTTTTGGATGCGTGTGTGTGTGTGTGTGCACTTTATGGTGAAGATGAACCACATTTGCTACCAGTTTAAACGTGGAGCCTAATCCTCTAAATGTACCAGATCCCGTCTGATCTTGGAAGCCGAGCACGGTCAGCCTTGGTTCGTACTTGGATGGGAGATCGCCAGTAAATACCAGGTGTTGCAGGCTATATCTCAGAGGAAGGAACTGGCAAAACCACCTCTGAGTACAGTTAACCCTTCACATTTGCAGTTTTTTGAGTTCCATGGATTTGATTATTTGTGAGTTTTTCCAACCCTTGCATCCCCACCTTGTTTTCTGGGGGAACCTCTGTGGCTTTGATCAGGCCAGACAGCGCTTTAAAAACCCACCTCTGGTCCTCCTCCACCAGCTTCTGCTTAGCCAGCTAAGGATGGGTTGCAACCTGATTTCTCAGCAGCACAAACCCTCTTTCAATGCCCCCCCACACACCCAAGGAAGGAGATGGGCAACAGGGAGGAAGTATAGGGCCACCGTGCCCACTCACTAACCCCTTTTCCTCTACTTTCCCTGACCTGGTTTGGACTCTTTGTGCCTGCTCTCCCCACTGTGCCTTAGTCCCCCTTCCCACAGACACGCACACTGATATTTGTAATTTTTCCACTTTTGCAAAGGTCCTGCATCCGTAACCCTAGAGAATGCAGAGGGCTACTGTATTCTTGGCCTAAGAAAACCCTGTGAAATTCCTGGGGTCGCCATAAGTCAACAGACAACTTGAAAACACATGCGCACAGACGTGGGTGGGTGGCTTATGGCTGAACTGTCGTTTGCCAGTTGAAATGAAATATGCATTATTCTCTCCTAGGGTTACTTGGATTTCCTCTTGGACTCCAGTAGCATGTAATGAACTCAGGAGAGAAAGAGAAAAAGACTTGACGAAGGAGCAAAAATGAACGTGTCAGGCATTTAATCCGTAGCCTATTTAGAATAAATAGTTATATTTGTATTAAAGCAAAGGACTACAGTGTTAGAATAGAGGGGTCAAAGATTGCTGCTACTGGCATTTTGGAAGAGAGTTCTGCAAATCCTGCCATCGATAGGTTGTTCTGAGGATGGCTGCCAAGTCTAACTGAGTTGTATATCCTGTTTTACTATAGTCGTTTGTCTAAACAAAGGAAAGGTGGATAATATTTAATTTCCGTGGCCCCAGTTTGTCTGTCTGTAAAATGGTGTTGACTGTGGTAAAGAGAACACCAGCTTGTATGGACAGGAAGAGCAAGGTTCGTTCGAGTATCTAGTTCAAGAAATCTTGAGTTACCTGCAAGTCTGTTATTTGGGTGGTCATGGAAATAGTGGTGGTGGCGGAAATGGTGATGATAATAAAAATATAAAATGGAAGAAAAAGGCTTGGGTGATAGATGTGGCAATCCTATAGAGCAGAAGAATTTTAAAAAAAGGAAAGGTGTAAATTATGACATATGGAGACCTAGCAATTGCGGTTCATTGCCTCTGGGGGAAAAAAACAGCTATAATTCCAGGGACGAGAAGTGCTCTGGGAGGAATCCCAAAAGGACTGAAAAAACATCTGTATGAACTTGTTATAGATTGGATCAAAATAAGTGCAGTTGTAAAAATTGGCACTATTTAGAACAGGTTGCATTATCTGATGATACCTCCCAAATTCCTGGATACAGTCCATATCAGCTTTATGTGGGACAGGGATGGGCTGGATCTCAAGGAAAGTTCCTTTTCTGTTGCTAATGGGATTGAAATTTTATTACCTCTTTTATTGCCCTTTGTCCCTGGCCTTTGAAGGGCACAACAAAAGCAATTAAAACAGTGTGCAGATAAATTAAAAAAAACCCCACACATATTAAAATGCTTTAAAAAAAATTGAAAACAATATGAAAACAATAAAAAAATGCGGTTTTGAGGCAACTAAAACAGCCATGGAGAATAGTGAGGTTATGGCTGCCTGTCGGAAGCTCAATACTGATGAAACCATCTTTGAGAAAGGAATTCATAATGGAGGTGCTGCTACAAAGAAGGCCCTGTTGTCCCACACCTCCCAGTGTGTTGGGACACACAACCTGGCCTCCTCTGAGGATCTCAGATTTTGGGCAGGCTGATAATGGGAGGAGGTGGGAGGATGCTGAGCTTGAGGCTCTTTCCCACGTGGAAGAATGCATTGCAGAAGTCATATCTGTAAAATTGGATTGCATTGGTGTTACCTCCCAAGGAAAGTCCTCCCATGAAAAGTGGAAGGTTCCACAGTGATGAGGCAATCTTTTTCGAAAGGTTTAATCTCGGGAATTGCCACTGTTTTGTGTTTTTACTAATTCTGGGACCGTGACTTCTTTTGCATGGAAAACCCTCTCCTCTCTGGGCCTTTCTCTTGGAATGGTGTAAGAGGCTACCGTATTCTGCAATCATTGTGACTTGGATGCAACACTTGCATGGACTAACTGGGCCTCCACCCTCCCTCTCCCAAGGGAGCAGGGGAAAAGGTATTGCTTCCCAAAATAAGAATTTTCTCTCCTCCCCATAGCATTTCCTTTCTGTCCTGCGAGCATTGCCACAAATTAAAACTTCATTTGAGTTTTTAGAAATGCAGTTTAGATGTCCAAAGCAAAGGGACAGGCAGAGTAAGCAAAGGGATGCAAACGCAGCAAAAAGTACCAAATTCCCCCTTAGCTGCGGTTTCGCTTTCCGTGGTTTCAGTAACCTGCTGCCAACCGCGGCCTGAAAATATTGAATGGGAAATTGCAGAAATAAATCATGCATAAGCTTTAAATTGTGCACCGTTCTAGTGAGATGAGATCTCGCGCATCCATTCTGCCCAGGACATGAATGATTCCTTCGTTCAGCGTATCCCCAATGTATATGCTACCAGCCCATTAGTCACTTCGTAGCTGTCTTGGTAATCAGATCAACTGTCGTGGTATCTTGGTGCTTGTGTTCAAGTAACCTTTCTTCTATTTAATAATGCCCCCAAAGCATTTATTATAGGTATACTAGCATATATACCCAGCATTGCCCAGGATTTTATTTTCTCAAGAGGTAATGCTTGTTAGAAAGACTTGAGACCCTGTGTCTCTAACTCCCCAAACTGTCTTGTCCAGTACCTGTAATTTTCCCCCATATTCCCCAATCCAATCTATATTCAGAGTTATTAACATAGAGAGGTTGGGTTCCCGAGGGAATATGCTGTCCTCCTCCTTGCTGCAAGGCCTCGTCTCCATCGCAGCTGTCCAGAGGTCCAAGAGCTCTCTGGCTGAGAATTCTAAAGGCCCCTCTCTAAACGGCAAACCCCAGGATTCCACAGGATGTTGAAAGTGGAATAATAGCGCTATAACGGTGTTGTGCGGAAATGGCCCAAGTCTCCAAACTCTTCTTCCTCTAAGTTTTGAGTGTTCTTTACTTCTCTCAGCACCTGTTTGACGGGATGTTAAGGTTGGTCAGTTCCAAAGACAAGCAGCAAACTAAACCTGGGTTGAAATTCAGTAAATAATGCAAGTTAAGTTCAAGTCCAGCACTCCACTGCTACACTCTGCTGGCTCTCCAAGGCTAGAATAGAGTGAGGAAATTCTGGGGGGCTTTACCCCCTTAACAGCAAAATCCAGAGTCTTCTCATGACAAAAGCAGGTAATGACCCTATTCCATCAGAACCAGATCCGTTGAAAATATAGTGCCAGCAAGACTGGCTACCAAACCACTGCAAACGTCCTTCCTTTTTATAGTCTTTTAAATTCAGAATATAAATGCCTTCCAGGTTCTGTCACCGTTTTTCCTCACAGCATCGGCAAACAAGGTTTAGAATACCGTCTTTTGAAAATAAATGTTCTTTAATGAAATATTTCTCTTCATTTTTTTAGAAAAAGACAGTCGGTTCTCTGGTTGCCTGTTGGGGAGGAGAAAGAAACGGGTATGGATAGCAACAGTAGTTGATGAGAAGAGGCTTGTTTTACTGAAACAAAATTTTCCAATTTGCACGTATGGACAGCTTTTCAGTGTTAGCGAAAAAATGCTAATATTGCAAATGCAAATACAAATATTGTTGTAATGAAACCAAAAGCGGATCAAGAGTTTGAAGGTTGTTATGGAAGCCTAAAAGTTGGGACAGAAGATTGCAGCTAGGAGTACCAGAGAAGAATTGTTGATTGTTTATGGGGCTAGATTTTTTTTTTTTGCATGAACACCGTTTGTAAATTTGCATTTTTAGAGGTCTGTTGCAGCGGGACTCCTCGTTTCACGAATGCAACGGCTAAAAGGGGAGTGGGGATGATCTTGTACAAGCATGCTCACCAGTAGACTAATCCGAGGGAGCCGGAGAGTTAAACCGCTGTTATTTCTCAGCCGTTGACTGCAGTAAACAACTGCTCACAATACAGGATGGGGAGTGGGGGGAGAATGGACGGAGGTATTTATTTGACATATGCTGTGCATATTTTTTTTGTGTTTCTGCCTTTGGTGTGGAAAGCTGCAAAGTAGTTTTTCTTTTCCTTTTCTCTTTTTAAAAACCAGGCAGCTGGGGTGGGGGGAAGAGCAAAGCTGCGTTCTTACGGGTGACCTTCACTGGGTAGTGTCTCCGTTTTCTAGGCCAGTCTAATCCTATTTTAACGGCAGGCCATGTTTGTGGTGCGGAAGCTTTCTAGAAGTTGGAGACAGTGGCGTCACTCATGTGATGCCCAACTAAAGCCGTACCCTTAATCACCTTTAATGGGTCCCAACATGGCACTTACTTGCGAGTAAAGAGGCGTGGGGTTGCACTGCGTATTTGTTGGTTTAGCCGATGTCGATTCAACCGGGATCTGTTTTTGAAAGGCATCCTCCTCGGTCTTGATACTCCACTGTTAGAAATCTGGTGCATCTTTCTATTTACAAATATATACATTTTACCTCCTAATGCAACTGACAAATGGGCAGAGGAATTGCTTGGACTGTTGGGAAGAGAATCAGTTATTGCTCCTGTTTGCAGAAATCAAAACCTGTTACGGTCGGCCCTCCATCTTTGCAGGTTTGACTTGCATGGATTAGATTATTTATGAGATTCGCCAACCTCCTGCCATCTGCACCTCTTCTTTTCTGGGGGAATCTTCCCTCTCGGCAGCTCTGATCTGGCCATGCCGCCCTTTAAAAACCTGCCTCTGGTCTTCCTCCTTCTCCACCAGCCACTGTCTGGCCAGCTAAAGACGGGTCTCAGCACCGCAAACCCTTTCCTGATGTCCCCCATGTAACCAAGGAAGGAGATGAGTGTGAGAGAGAAAGAATTATAGGGCCACTGTGCCAACCTGCCTCCTCTCCCTGACCTGCTTTGGATCATAGGTGCCCTCTGGCTCCCCTTGGACTTTAAGGGCCTTTCCGCACTACACAGTTATAGCACTATTATTCTACTTTCAACATCCTGTGGAATCCTGGGGTTTGCAGTTTAAGGAGGGGTATTTGGAATTCTCAACCAGAGAGCTCTTTGGCCTCCTTAGTAAACTACAAACCCCAGAATTGCACAGGGGGTAGAAAGTGGAGTAACAGCACTATAACAGTGTAGTGCAGAAATGACCTAAAGCAAAATGATAAAAGGAAGAAAATGAGCAGTTGCTCTGTGTTTGTGTGCGTGTGTGTGTGTGAAACTTGCAAATTCCGTTCTGGTGCTCGGAGGGGGAAAACAAAGGCACCCTGTTAACTCTGCTTTTCTGCGCCATTTTGCTGCTGCCTATGGATGACGAATCCCCGGAATTAAGTAAAAGAACAGCAAAAAACAATAGATCTTCCAACTCTGCCCAGTCCTGATGTGGATCGAGCCGAAACAAAATGAGAGTCTTTCCCTTCTATGCCAGCATTCTGTTCCACTGAAACCCAGAGGAAAATCCAGTTGTAGGTAGGATGATACGGTTTTTCCTTTCTCACATTACATGCAAGTGCAGTGTATTTCCTTCTTGCCCGTGGTAAAGTTGTAGGGAAGCCACAACAAGCCTTTTTCTCTTGCACAGCTTCTAATGAACCCTCCTGATGGGAGATGATGAAACCGGTGAACTTGTTGTCAACTGAAAATTCTGGCAGGCAGTGGGAAGAACAGCATTGAGCATTTATACTGTTATCTTGAGTAGTAACGAACATTTAAGTCCTTATGCCTTGTTTCCCAAGCTGTGTCTGTTGCATTAATTGCTGTGTCACTTCAGCAAAATGGAGGAGGAAACGGCTGCTCTTTGTCCAAGGTGTGGATTCCACAAGAGTGAACAATAGCCCTGTTCATTTTAATTTCTGCATTGCACCGATACTATCTTGAGAAGCTGCCATTCTGTCAAGGTGGCCCCAGGTCCTTTTGGCCAGAACTAGATTTTCAGCTCACTGCTGAAAAATGGGGCCTTTTATTCTCTTGATCCCTATGGAAAATGTCATAATGATTTTACTGAGCTTTTCAATATATCTGTATCCCTTAATTTCTTCATATTGGCCGGTAATACTAATAATGTGAGCAGAACTTCTATCTTCCTTAGATGTTGGTGACCTCCGTAATGTTGATGACATCCATGGTTGGGGTTTTTTTTGGTTGTTGCCCCAACTGTGTTTTTACCGAATTCTTGGAAATGAGCTAAAACAAAAATACACGGAAAACATTGGAATACATACTATTTCAATCCAAGTTAAACAAAAGAGGACAGCAAGGAAAAAGCAGAGTGGTTTCAGCATTGGGCTACGACCCTGGAGAGCAGGGATTGATTCCCCGCTCAGCCATGGACCCACTGGGTACCCTTTGGCTCGTCGCACACTCTCAGCCTCGGAAAACCTTAGGGTTGCCATAAGTTGGTGAATGACTTGAAGGCACACGACAACAAGGGGAAAGCAATATAGGACTTTGAAGCTAAATATTCCAAACAATCCTGTGATTTTTAACAAATAGTACAGAAACACTGGATCAACAAGCAAGTGAGAACTTCTCAGAATCATGAAGGTGCCAGATGAGATGCAGCAGATAAATAAATATTTTGTCTTGACATGGAACCTGAATTACCCTAGTAACGTAAGTTATATTTTTATACCGATGCCCTATAGTGAGCTGCTTGTGTTTCTTACTTCTGAGTTTTTCAGGCCTTGATGCCTTTTAAAAATGTTATTTGTATTATGTGGATGTCTTTGGATGACTTTAAGCCCCAAGATCCCTAATGGGAGTCCCATAGAATTGGGTGATGGGTAGGATCTCATGTGTTTGATTGCAAGGGTATATATTTGTTGTTGATTTTTGTCTGTTCTGGCTTCCAAAGTTGTTAACAGAGATGCCAAACCCGGTGAGTTAGAATTGATGCAAAAAACCCACAGTGCCGTTGTGGTGCGCCCAAGTTATTTCTGATTTAAAGTGACCCTAAGGTGAAGCTGTCATTGGATTTTCTGGGGCTGAGAGTGTGTGATGTGCCTAAAGTCACCCAGTGGGTTTCTGTGGCTATGCGAGGAATCAGTACACCTCGCTGGCTCTAGGTAGCACTTAAAGCCTTTGGAGAGGAAAAGATGGCTAATTTTCCTATTGAAACGTGAAAGCTAGTACTTAAAATTCCAATTGCTTCTAGTACAGGCAGTTCCTACAACTCTCAACCTTCAGCCAGATCATGGCTTCCCTGACCAAAGTGATCGGTCTCTCTTTCTTCATGCCCTGTTTTTCTTTCCAAACATTGCATCTCGTCGCTCTCCAACACTGCGAATTGCTGCTGAGCTTGGGCACTTCCTGATGACACCTTTCTTGTGAATGTCCCCTCTAGACTTTGCATGCATTTATGCACATATACGTGTACAGAAGCAAAAATAAATAAAAAAAATAGGATAGCATGAACCCAAATGACACACAGAAGTAGGGATTTGTGCTGTGAGACCCAAATGTATATGAGAGCAGTCTGGGATGGATATGTTACATGAAGTAATGGCAATACCCAACTGATTTTCTTCAAGTGGATCGCTGGAATACCCAGTCTTGCCAAAATGATTATCGTGAATCCGGAAGGGTAACGGGTTGACGAAAGCACCCAAGGAGAATGGGAAGCAGCAACCAGAATACTCGGTACATTTTCTGCAGTCATTACTTGACTAATGAGGACCCATTTGAAGTGCGTGGCCCTTTTTTCAGCCCTTAACTATTTTAGCTGTTCATTATCCAGTTGATGATAACCTTAAATCCTTGCATTATAGCTCCAAGGACTGTAATTATGCACAATGGTGAATCCTTTTTAAGTCAGTGCAGGAGGACACTGTTTCAGAAACAGCTGTATTTCCCTTTGTTAGTAGCATTTTCCCCCCTTTCTTTTGCTTTGGTTTGCTTATTCTCTCAAAAGCTGAGCCAGTGTTTCTGGCTGTCTTTTTCTGAGCTCAGGATGTTCTAATGCAGCCTTTCCTCAACCAGCACAATCATTAAATGTTTTTTTGGGGGGAAAAAGTTGCGAGGGAAAGGCGAACTTTTCTAAGTCTTGCTCTTTTTTCCTCTTCCTATGATGCACTACCTACCCTTTGAAAGTTTTACAGTACATGTTGGTATAGAATGTTTTAGCAAGAAAGTGTAAAAATAGCCATGCCGAATCCTTGATCTCGGGGATCGGCCCTGTAGGAGAACGGGTTCAGCTTGTTGCTTTGGAGCGGAACGAAAAAGAGGAAAGGAAAATGTTCAGTTCATTTTATTACAGCCTTCTGCAACCAGCACTGTCCAGCTGCCTTGGAGTATTAACTCACACCAAGGTGTTCAAAAGCCTGGAATGCCGAGAACTGTAGTTGAACACAACTAAATGGCCACGGGACCGGGGAAATTATCTTAAAAGGAGTGGCACTCTTGTTGGCCGTAAGAAAAATGTCGAAAAGCCGTGCTAGGCATATGTCCAGGTTGAGCTTTCAGCTTACAGGTGGATTGGAAGTTGATTGGAACCTGCCTCCATGTGTCCTTTCTTGAGACCTGTAGGATCTTAAAACCATAGTTAAGATTCACTGGTAAATATTTAATAACAGGTGGGATGGGAGTTTCTACCCCTTGGCTGGTGTCCCATATCTTCATATTGCCTGCCAAATAAGGGCGACCCCACGAATTTCGTGGATCTATAAAAACTTAAATGTTCTCAGCTTTTCCAATTCATCTAAGCTGATTAATTTGTTTACTTCTATAATCCTCCCCTCCACGTTAAAGATTGTTCCTCGTCCGCCTGCTTTTTGAAACCGTTTGCCCTTCGGATGCTGTTTCCCGTCGAAAGTAAGAGAACTTCGTGTGCTGAGAAAAGATGGACTCCGAACGCTGAAAGCGTTCTTGTTTCTGCTAGGAGGGGACGTGGATTTCGGTAGATTAAGCCTTAAGCAGGTCGAAGTGGAAGGGCTGATCTTCCTTCTCCGTCTACAGACGAGGGAGGGGTGGTCACTGGGGTTGAGCCTCTTGTGGTCAGGATGGATGCAGAGATTGGCTAAAACCTAATTCTCAAAGCTGCACACAGAGAATGAGGCTGGTGTCTTCATTGGCTGGCCATTTTGATTAATTATGAAACTGAAGGACCTTGAATCTTCTCTTATGTAGGACTGGCTGTGGACTGTGAAATCAATTAAGAGTTGAGTGCAGTTTATGCATTCATTTATGTGTTCTTGTTGTGTTGCCTTCAAGTCCTTACTGACTTAGGGCCATCCTAAGGCAAACTCTGCCCAGCATGGAAACCCATTGGGTGAATCATAGAAATGTAGAGTTGGAAGAGACCCCAGGGGCCATCCAGTCCAACCCCCTTCTGCCATGCAGGAACACCCTCAAAGCACTCCCGACAGATGGCCATCCAGCCTCTGCTTAAAAACCTCCAAGGTAGGAGACTCCACTACACTCTGAGGCAGCAGATTCCATTGCCGGACAGCAATGGAATCTGGTGGCCACGTCACACACTCTCAGCCCCCAGAAAACCCCATGATAGGTTCACCTTAGGGTCACCAAGGTGCAACAACAAGGCAAACTCATCCCTGGGGTTTTCTTGGCAGGACTTGTTCAGATGGGGTTTGCCTTTGCCTTCCTCTGAGGCTGAGCGTGTGTGTGACTTGCCCAAGGTCCCTGAGTGGGTTTCTATTGCACCTCAATTCAAGAAGGATGTGGACAAGCTGGAACGTGTCCAGAGGAGGGCGACCAAGATGGTGAATGGTCTGGAAGCCATGCCCTATGAGGAACGGGTTAGGGAGCTGGGGATGTCTAGTCTGCAGAAGAGAAGGTAAAGAGGGGACAGGATAGCCATCTTTAGATATCTGAAGGGATGTCATGTTGAGGAGGGAGCAGGCTTGTTCTTTATCGCTCCAGAGACTAGGACAAGGAGCAATGGATTCAAGCTGCAGGAAAGGAGATTCCACTTGAACCTCAGGAAGAACTTCCTGATGGTCAGAGCTGTCCAGCAGTGGAATCTGCTGCTGCCTCCATGGAGTGTGGTGGAGTCTCCTTCTTTGGAGGTTTTTAAGCAGAGGCTGGATGGCCATCTGTTGGGAATGCTTTGATGGGTGTTCCTGCATGGCAGAATGGGGTTGGACTGGATGGCCCTTGGGGTCTCTTCCAACTCTACGATTCTATGATTTGGACCCTGGTCTTCCAGTCCAGCTCTCAAACTGCTATACCTATTCGTATATTTCGGGAAAATGACACGAGAACGAGGGGGTGAGATAACGGAATGTAAATTCTTTTGCACTGCACAGAGTATTTTGGTTACGTGACTCCTGCTATTTTAGTGGACTCTTCATCCAGCGTGGGTGACGCCCCACCAAGTCTTTTTGTAAGGGCCTTGCATCTTTCCTCTTCAAAAAAAAATAAATCTGCTGATTTGGGAGAGCAGAGATGTTTAAAAATAAACCCTGTGGGTTGCTTGCATACGTTTCCCCTAGAATACATTTCTGAGCTGCTTTACGCAAGGTGGTAAAATGATTAGGATCAGGCCTGCAGGCTGAAAGGAATGGTTTTTGGGGAGGAAAAAGCCATATAGTAAACGACAGTGCTGATAGGTGAGCCAAATTTGAATTGCACCCCCTTCTTAAGCTTATTCTTCTGCCTGCCCTGCTTTTAATGGACTGCAGAACCATCTTGTTGTCATAGAAACTGCAGAAGTTGATTTAAACATCCAAATTTAGAAGGTTTCTTTTTTTTTAAAAAACCATGCAATTCTATGTATATATCTATCAGTTGATGAGTTATGTCTTACACACATCACTCTGTGCAACAGAGAAGCCTTGCCTATTTTTTTTTTCAACTTGGGGAAGATTACACACACACATATGGGTGTGTGCATGTGTGTTTGTGTATATGAGAGCCATTGTGGCATAATGGTTTGAATGTTGGACTACAATTCTGTAGACCAGAGTTTGATTCCCTGCTAGGCCCATGGAAACCTTGGCTGTGTCACACACTCTCAGCTCCAGAAAATTCCCATGGTAGGTTCAACGGAGGGTCTCCATAAATCTGAAACAACTTGAAGGCACACAACGACAACAACAAGTATGTCTGTGTGTGTATAGGTGCCGCTGGAATCGTGGCTGCCCTTTTCATTGCAAACTGGAACGGATCCTCCTGTGCATTGCAAAACGGAGCGCGGAATTTCATTTCCCTCCTTTCCCTTCGAAGAATGCAAAGTTCTTGAGGATGCAGTCTTTAAAAGGCCTGCAATTTGACAAATGTAGTATTGCAAAATTAAGCCGTAGTTGTCTTTTTGGGGGCAGATGCCCAAGTACTAGTCGGAAAGCACCGTCCCGGTGCGTAGAAAGCCGTCTCTCCCCTTCCCCACCCTCTTGAATGTGCAACACCTGGCAAGGAGTGCATATCTCTTTCACCTTCCTTCTGTCTTCCCTTCCTCTTCCTTCTCTGGCTAGCAATGCAATTGCCGGGCCTCTGGAGGCATAGTGTGAGATTGCAATGCGGAGCATGCTCTTTGAGCGCCTTCTGTGGGCTTGGGAACTCGTGGAGAGAGCGAGCTAGGCCTCTCTGCAACCCACGATGAGAATCTCCAAGGCCTGATGCACAGACGGACGCCAGGTATGAACGGCTTCCAAGTTTTGTTTCCGGGGCTGCTGCCATTGCTGATTCCTTGAATCATGGAGGGCTGCTTTTTTATTGTTATTCTTATTTAGGGAGAACGTTTTGGAGAGGAAATGTCTATAGCAAAACGATGCCTCCCTCCCTCTCTCTTTTCCAGTTCTTTTTAATCTATCCAGTTGAAGGCCAGAACTCCTGCGCCTTTCCATTTTGCAGCAAAAGAACCATTTCTGAACCGAAGCACCCTTTGCTCTTGGAAATGTGGAGTTGTCAGGCCACGAATTCTCAAATTTGGTTGTTGCTGCTTCCTTTTGTGTGTGAGGTTCTTCCCTCCTGCTCTTCCTTTCTTCCCTCTTTTCCTCCAAACAGTTTTTCTGTCTCTTTTTCTGCACCACCCCATCCCCTTTCCCCAGTTAAATCTCTCAATCTGTTCTTTGAAACACAATCGAGAATTTATTTGGACAGTGCCTTTGCTGGTTTGCAAGAGGTGGCTATGATGAAAACAAGCAAACAGGCAAGGGCCGGCCGCCGGACTTCACGGGCTGCAAATTTCTGGGGTATCTTTATTTTGTATGGTTTGGGTTCTCTCCAGCATTGGGTGGAATGCAAGGTGTGAAAGATAATGGCAAAAAAGTAGTGGTAGAGTAGAAAACTTAAAAGATTTGAGTTGGGCATTGGGTTTTATCCTATGATTTTTATTTTTATTTTTTTGAGGCCTCTGTTCTCAATTTCACTACTGGAAATAAATTAGGAACATGAAGAAGATGGGGAAAGAAGCTCAATTCTCAACACCTTTTTTTCTTGCAATGAGTGAAATGGTTTCCAAGGCAGATATTTTAAAATGCTGTTTCAACTGCATGTTTTTCCTTTTTCAAAATGGCTTCCAGCATAAAGCAAGCTTGGCATTTGGTATTGCCAGGTATTATTATAGAAATAATAGCATTTCCAAGAAGGCTGAAGTCCTGCAAAAAATATTTTTCTTCATATTTCACTTCAATAATTTTTTTTTGGGGGGGGTGGGGCTGGATTGAAAGGACATGCAATACTTGTCTTATCTGATCTACATTTATTTTACATCTTTCATTCTCATCTAGGCAATCAGGACAGATGCACATTTTGTAGCATAATACATCCAAAACACAACCTAAAGTGTGGGCATTTTGCAACATTGTCCCATGAAGAATTGTCAGCAATGCCCTTGATTTCTAGTAACCTGCTGTGTGCTTTTTTTTTAAATGTAAAAACTGTTGTATTTTTGAGACACAGACTGGTTACAGTCTTCTTAAACAAAAAAGAATTGTTGTTGACTACTCAAAAACACCACCACCAACATCTCACATCATGTTTCCTGGTTCTGGATAGTTGATTGTTCGCAATTCCATGCTCACAAAAATTCAATAGATATGGGGCATTTTTTTAAAAAACTAACAATATGTTGGGTTTCTTATTTGGATCATAGAATAGTCCAGATCAAGTCATTGAGCGCAATTTTTTTCCCAACCTGCACCAGTGGAGTTTAACTTGCACACATACAATTAATATTTTTGTAATATTCATGCAATTCAGAAGTATAAGTATTTTGGTATTATGAAAACAATAATTGCATGTGTGTCTAGTGTCGGAGAAGGAGCACCAAACAAATAGCAAATATTATCTTGGTCTGAAGTTGGTTTAATAACCAGGTTTGTTCTAGTGCTGGTAACTATATTTTGTGGGGTTTGGATAAAAGAGGAAATTATGGTTAATAAAGTTCTTCTTGCTTTGATGACTGGGACTGAAAATGGAGACGCAAGAGGCTAATATGAGGTGGGCTGAGATGGAATCACCCAAGCCAGATCAGTGTGTTTCCAACTCTCTTAAAAGAAGGAAAGGAAAGATAAAATGTCTCTTTCCAGCTTGCTGATTGGAGAGTAGAATCTTTTCTTAAGCTCAACTGATTTTCTTTACTGTAATTTCTTTCCAGCTTGATCCTTTCTCTTCTGCTGGGCAGTTAGGATAGGGCTAAAAGTTTTACACGCTCATACTTTTCCATTGGAACAGACAGTTCCATCTTACTTGCTAACATAATTCATTTTATAATGGTTGATAAATAAACAAGGGTAGAAATGGCAAAGAAATAAATATTGCATGTACGTCAGTTCTTCCATCATTTTGGGGAAGGACCGGGGAAAATCCCCCCCCGTGCTTCCTCCCATTGGTTTCAGAAATAGAGGTAATTTTTACATCACTACAAAAATGAAGAGATGGGGAATTCAACAGACTAGGTCTTACGGGACTATTTTATCGTGTCTTGCAAGAGGCTTGGACACCAGAATTGAGAAACTGTCCCTGATACCCTTAAAGAGATAAAGGAGACATAATGTAATGAGAGCGTAGGAGGCTGGTTAATGTATATGTCACATTTTTGCCATGGCCCTGATGGTTGGAGATGCTGACGGATGCCAAGGTAGATAAGGCTACTCTACAGTGGTGCTACTCAAAGAGGTGACCAGTGGGCTTGTGCCAGTCCAAAAGCTGTTGGCTGCCAGTTCATGGGATTTCCAGGAAAGAAGTAGCCAAGGGGCACAGATGTACTGGTCCTAAGGCACATCAGTTCAAAAAACTCCCCCAAACCTTCAGTCCATCCCATCAAATAGCATGAGAAGCCCTTGTGGGGGTAAGCATTGTTTCCAACCCTGTGTTTTATCTATTAAAGATACTACACATAGGTCGTTGTGGGTTTTCCAGGCTTTGAGGCCATATTCTATTAGTATTTTTTGCCTGCATCTGTGGCTGGCATCTTCAGATCCTCAACATATGGATTCTGGCCGTGAAAGCCTTCGACTTTACAAAGATACAAAGGAACACTTAAGACGAATGCTATTTGGTAGGACCGGAGGAGACCAACAGTGTTCAGAAGAATTTTGTGACTCTTAAAGACTAACATATGTACTGTGGCATGGACTTTTGTAGATACTAGACAGTGGCCACAAAAGCTTGTAACAGTGATAAATTTCTTAATCTTTTAAGACTTCTTTGAATACATTTTTTCTTCTTCTGGCCTTTAGTGCAGCATTGCTGTACAGCAGAAAAGAATGGTAGCCGGGAAGGATTTTTGACCAGAAAAAAAAAAGTTCACTGCCATCGAAGAGGCATTTATGAGTCGCTGTGCATTCAAACCTCTAAGTATTAGCACTGAAGAATTTGGTTAGAGCTTTTTATTTGCGTGAGACTCCAGGGTGTCTGTCTCTGTTATCAATTTAATTATCTTCGTATAACACATGGAAGCTATACCAGCAATGTGAAGCAATAACGACACTCTTTTTATTCCTCCCCTCTCCCTCTTTGTTCACACAGGCCTCAGGCTGGCATCCATCTTGGGAAAGAGTCTGAACTCCGGAGCATGTTTAGTCTTAACTGAATGAATTTGCCTTTTGGAAATCAGACGGCAACGGCGTAGAGATAAGCTAGTTATACTTTGGATAATAGGTCAGTAGACTCAAATATATTTTGGTTTCCCAGATAGGATTTGTTTTTAGCAAACTGGTAGGAGCGGTTTGATGGTATAGCATTGAAGATGAGATGGGATTGGAGGTGATTTTTCCACATTAGTCCTCCCAGGATCTTGCTCGTCCTTTTCCACATTGTGTGAAGCCTGTAACAATCTGGTTTGTGGGTACATGTTGGAATTTTGCTACTAGGATCAGAGAAGTTGGCGTTCCATTCAAGAGGCATCTGGCTAGTGGAATTAAAACATAATTGTGTGTGTGTGTGTGTTATGTGCCTGTCCTCTTATGGTGACCTTGTGAATTTCATAGTCTGTACCATTGTCAAAGAGTTCTTGCAGTAAAGACACACTAGACAACTTCCAAAGTCCCGAGACAACACTGTGACATTCTGAACCCAGAGCGTAGAAATGAAAAACTGGTGAGAAATGCCACCATCACCAAATGATTATAATACCCAGTGCATATTCTGCATAAGGATTGCTGAAATAATATATAGATAGCAAGAGAGCCAGTGGTTTGAGCCAGTGGTTTGAGCGTTGGACTTTGACCCTGGAGCTCAGTTCCCTGCTTGGCTGTGGAAACCTGCTGGATGTCCTCGGGCTCGTCACACACTCTCAGCCCCAGTAAACCTTCTGACAGGTTTGCCTTAGGTTGGAAATGACTTGGAGGCACACAACAGGAACAACAGCAATGGATATACAGAGGAGCGTTTTAACCAGCTTCTGGCCCCAGGGTCTTTCACGTATCAGCCTGGCACAGGTTAGTTAATTTATGTGTTTCAAACAAGAACATGTGTCAACCGGAGAGCATGAAAAATGAGGTTATGGAGGAGGTATCATAGCTCAGTGTTATTGCCCATGGTTTGAAAGTAGAAGGTCCTGGGCCCACTCTAATGAAAGGCATCGTAGAGTAGGTTAGAATTTACCCAAGGACTGTTTGCTCTGGTTCATAGGAACTCTGCAAATTTCCAGATTCCTTCTCTATCACTTGCTGCTCCCATTGGATGGACCAGTGGTCTAGACGCTGCATCAGATGACTTTGTAGGCACATCTCAGCCCTATGCGTATCAACTGAGCAGAGGAGCCAAGGGAGCAGCGTCTTAGAGGGCTGGGTATGTTTCGCCTGGAGAAGAGGTGACATGATAGCTATATTTAAATATTGGAAAGGATGTCATGTGGAGGATGGAGCAAGCCTGTTTGCTGCTCCTCCAGAGACTGGGATATGGAGCAGTGGCTTCAGACTCCAGGAAAAGAGGTTCCATTGGAACATTAGGAAGAACTTCATGACAGTAAGAGCTGTTTGACAGTGGAATAAATGTCTCAGAGTGTGGTGGTGTCTCCTTCTTTGGAGGTTTTTAAATGGATGGCCAGCTGTCGGGAGTGCTTTGATGGTATATCCCTGCATGGCAGAATGGAGTTGGACTGGATTGCCCTTGTGATTCTCTTGTCTTCGCCTTCACATTGTCTGGTTGCTTATCTTGTGAATGTCTGTGGGTGCCTTTTTCCAACACTTGCCTTGCTGTGCCATCTCAGTGTATCAGTGGTCTATTAAGCCAGGGCTGATATATTGTTAAGGGACTGTTGTGCACAACGAATACACGGAAATGGATGCTGGGACCTCATCTCAGTAATATTGCCACAGGTTTTTTTTTTTAGGTTGGCTTTATTTGAGGAGGTTTAGCAAATAAGAAGGCTCTCTGGATCTGATTAAAGACCTTTATTGAACAAAGGGGCACGGAACATTGGCACGTGGGCTCTAACCGCCTAGCTACCATAGCACACAGCCTTTTGATGAATTTGCTCTATGGATTATCTAGTCTCCTTATATACTTTGTGGAAATGCTCTGTTTGTTTAAGATCTCTCTCTTCTGCACCTTTGCCATGGCTTCGTTTTGCCTGTTCTCCTGCATTACTCCCCCACTCTTTTTTTTTAACCCCCCCGGGATGGGGAGGAAGTTGAGAAGGAAGCAGATCATGATCTATGAGGCCAGCGTTCATTGTAGGGAGCAAAATGAGAACCCAACAGGAAACTGTTAAGGAAAAAGGAGGTGGGGAGAAAGGAGCACGATGCAACAGAAAGCTTTAGGGAATTGGCAGTTCTGGTAACTTTATACCAAATGAAGTCAGAGGGGCTTGGGAACTAGGTTAATGGAAGTCATCTGAATATGAAGGCAACAAAATGGAGGAGGTGGGAAGTGGGTATTTGGGACTGCAGAAAGAAGTCTGAAACTAGAATAGCCTAAAGAAAAGAGCTCTGTTTAAATACTTGTGTTAAGTGCCTAGATATAATAGAAAAACGTCTTCCTATCTTCAGGTAAGGGCGGATGATTTTCTCCTCGCTTTCTACTTCTGAATATCATCTTTGCTCCAAATGGAGATGTTTGCAGTGATGATGATGGAGGTGTCTGGAATCTCAGAAACCACACACACACCAGACTTACCCTCCATGCTAACAGAATGAAGTGTTACCCCAAAAGGTGGGTGACTGAGAGGTCTACCTGCCATGCCAGCGCCTCCGTGGAACGATGGGGAATTGTTAGCTCAAAAAGGAGGCCTGCGAGAGGAGGGTAGCCTTGCAGGATCTTTCCAGCTATGTATACTGGTACTAAGGCAGGGACACCCGTTGGGGATTAAAAGAATGTTTTTATTTGGGGAAAACCAGAAACATGTGTAAAATCCAAGCAGTCTCACAATCACACAGGGCTAAGGGAAGGAAAGGAAGGAAAATGGGATGAAGTAGGTGATATTTACTTTTCCGGAGAGAAGAGATGAAGTGATGTGGCTCAGACTAGGAGTCTGAGGGTAGCAGAAGAATGGGAATCTGAGTGATGACCTATGTCTTATGTACTATTGCGAGGTTCAGAGCCAGGTTTAAATACCCCTTTTCTGCCCTGTAGTGGAGGGTATTAATGGCTGTCTGGCAGAACAAACTGTGGGTTCCAGAATGGGCTAATAGTCTTAGCATTAGGTGGCAAAGCACTGATGGGAATCGTGATAGCTTCTTCATGTCTGGGCAGGTGAGGAAACAAAGGAGAGTTTCAGGAGGAAGGAGGAAGAGGCTGATGACAATCAGCTGCTCTATTGAGACTTTTTCATGTGCTATTGTATTTGAAGGCTGAGTCACTGAGGGGATTATCACAAGCTCATTATCACCGGAGCATCCCGGCTGATCCCTTGAACTATGACCTAGCCATGCCCTGAAGTCTCATCTGACCTACTTTTGCACGTCTTCAGCCAGTCCTCTTTGCAAGCATTGCTTTTCAGCCGTAACAGTGTATGATTTATATTTTATGCCAATTAAATAATGTCCATTGCCAATCATATCTTGGAGTGTGTTGGGGAATATGGCATGATAAGAGAAGGGTTTGTGTATCTCAAGCTTCCTGGAGCATGGAAGTACCCCTTGAGGTTCTTCTCTGACAGTCAAAACAGCACGTCTGTCTGCTTTGTCTTCTCAAGGAGTGTCCTCTTGTGAGGTACAGCAGGGACAGAATTGGATCTATCGGTGAAGATGGCTTGGTGATTTCCACGCTAGTTGGAGGACAACAGATGGGCTCTCATCCTTGTGGAAGATTTGGAGGAAAGAGGAGACTGCCTGGTGTGTGCCAAGGGTTAACCCCAAAAACCACAAAATGACACTGCTCTGGCATTATTCCAGTTGGCGACTGTGCAAGCCATGGCATCCTCTTTATTTCCTTTGGGGAGAGTGACTTTTTTCTTGGCCTTCACACAAATCGATAGAAAAGAAACAGCTCTTAATAGGTTGCAGATAGGATGGAAATGGATAGCAGCCTCCAGATGGGTCAAGTCTCTTGCCCTCGCAGGGCAGAATGCAACAGCGGTATTGATCAGAAGGTCTGTTCATGTTAACACTTCACTGTGATCTGGCCTCATGGCCAGCCAAGATGTTTTGAGAGTGCTGGTTTGTGCTTAAAAAGCCTTACACAGCTTGGGACCCCAGTACATGATGGAACCTTCTCACCCTGTGGGATCAGCATCTGAGGCTGCCTTCCTTTGAGAAAGTTTTGGGTGGTCATGGATGGCTAAATACTAGCCAGGGTTGACCCTGTGTGGCTTCCAAGATCAGACAGGGTCTGGTGCCTCTGTGATATTTAAATCAAAGTTTATTGACCTGTAAATATGGCCAGCATGGTGTAGTTTGAGTGTTGGACTGTGACCCTGGAAACCAAGTTTCAATCTTCTGCTTGGCCATGGAAACCCACCTTGGGTGGGTCATGCATTCTGAGCCCCAGAAAATCCCAGGATTGGTTCACCTTAGGCTCTCCATAAGTTGGAAACGACTTGAAAACACACAGCAACAACAAATATTTCTCCTTTTTTTGTAATCTAAAGAGATGTCAAACCCTTTGCTGTGATCGCTACGCAAGGCAGTAAAGCTGTCCGTTTGTACATCTTAGATTGGGGGTAGGGAAGAAAATTTTATTTTTATCTCAAGTTGAGAAAATCTTGAGACTACTTTAGCTCAGGCTAAACCAACCGGTTTACACACAACCTCTTTGCACCCTAGTTCAAACTGTTCACTTTTTTCTGTTGCTTGTTGTGATAGCAGTCCTGGAGAGACGGCAGTGTCTCCCGGAGACACTGGGAGGATGTGCCCGCCCGTCGCAAAGCTTTTACTGATAAGAGTGCGGGGTTCTTGTGACGTCTGTCTAGTTGTGTACCTTTCAGCTAGGTTGTGCTGCACTTTGCTATAAGGTTATGTAATGTTCCACTTAAGTAAAAGCATGAGTCATCTCTGGGTTTCACATATAGCTTAAGGCTGCAGGAAAGTCCACCCAAGGCATAACAGCCGCTTGTTTTGATGCTCTTCAGCTGCAATTGTAAGCAGCAAGGGGGAAGCGTTGCAAGAAGAATAGCGATGGCCTGGTTTCTCTAAAAGCAGGGGTGGATCCATGTCATGCAGCAGAAGATGCATGCTTTGAATGAAAAGATTTCTGATCACCAGAATGGAAATCAGCTCAGTCTTTGCATGCAAAAATCCATTCCAAGATATCCCAAGCCCTCTTATTTAATCGGGACAAATTAGGGCTGCTGGCCACAGAAGAGTCACTTTGTTCTTTATTGCAAAAAATACGCAAGTCAGGATTTGAATGCTTTGCCAATTTACTGCAAATTACCCGTCTTCTCCCCGTTCCCGTTCTGTGTTGGCCTGTGTAGGTCTACAGGAAACATGTGGTTGGTAGAAGAAAAACAATTACCCAGCCTTAAGGTCTGTGGCCCTCCACATGGTTTGGACTTCAACTCCCAGAAGCCCAAACCAACATGGACAGGGCTAAAGCTATCCTGGATATCATTCCAGGAGAAAGATGGGGTGTGAATCTAAATAGATAAAGGATTATGAGAGTTGTAAGCCAAAACATCCAAACAATCAAAGATTCCCCTTTGTTGGAATCCGGATGATTGTGGGGTTTTTTTTCCCTTGAGAGGGACAGAAATACATTTTCATTTAGCGGTACATCATGATACTGTATTGATCCCTTGATCTAGACACCATACTCCTATTGATGCAACCAAGAATTGTGTTGGCTTTCTTGGCTGCCGCATCACACTGCTGACTCATGTTCAGCTTGTGGTCCACCAAGACTCCTAGATCCCTTTCACACCTACTGCTATCCAGCCACGTGTCCCCCATCCTATATTTATGCATTCCATTTTTTCTCCCTAAGTGTAGGACCTTACATTTCTCTCTGTTGAAAGGGGTTACTGCTTCTTTTGGCTTCTCCTGGGACCAAGCTCTTGCCTTTCACCGCTCTGCTCCGAGAAGAGGACGGTTCCCTTTTTGATAAGAGTTAAGGTGCAGTACTTACATTGACCCATGGATAAGCTGGCCCAGGTTTTTTGGGTCAGTTGTTTTGACTAAAATTTTTAGACTTATATATGAGTATATACATGATATGCTTATGTACAACCTTTGATGTCAGAGACCTTGACGTGGTTTCATGCATTTATCTGCTTGAAGAAGCATCCCTATTTTAGCATGTAAAAAAAGGCCTTTTTTAAAAACACATCCTCAGAGAACAGCATGCATCTACTGAAAGCGACAGTCCCAAACAATTGACTTGTTCCTTCATATATTGATTTTAATAATAATTCTGTTGGAACCTAGCTGGTGTTCACCAGGGCTTTATTACTTTCTAGTGACAAGAGCTGAAGGTATCTTTTCATTATACTTTTTTTTTTTTTAAAAAAGAAAGCACTGCTTGCATTATTTTTTAGCTTTGTTTCCAAGGAAACAAGCTGGAAACACTTGAGGTGGATGCAGATACAGTCAACCGATATGATGCCTGCTTGTATGATGTGAATAATATATTTAATAGGTTTGGAGGTTAAGAAGCACAGGTCCAATGGTCTTTGGCTGCAGGAAAAATGATAGTGCAGATTTCAGGCTGGCGACGTGTGTCTGCGTGCATGCATGCCGGGTCCTGTATTTGGAAGCTGTGGAACCTGCTAAACATCCCTGGAGAGGTGGTGTCACCAGTCCAGATGGCTGCCTCGAGGTCTCTGAGATTTAGGGCTAGGATGAATAAGCCACTGCTGGAAAAATCAAGGGCCCAACAAGCAAGCGTTTTTAGATGGCATTTTGGGTGGTTCTGCCGGATGCGTTGTGAACTGAAAGAGCATAGAATCATGGAATCATAGAAACCTAGAATTGGAAGAGACCCCAGGGGCCATCCAGTCCAACCCCCTGCCATGCAGGAACACCCTCAAAGCAGTCCTGACAGATGACCATCCAGTCTCTGCTTAGAAACCTCCAAGGAAGGAGACTCCACTACACTCCGAGGCAGCATATTCCGCTGCCGGACAGCCCTGACTGTCAGAAAGTTCTTCCTGAGGTTCAGGTGGAATCTCCTTTCCTGCAGCTTGAATCCATTGCTCCTTGTCCTGGTCTCTGGAGCAGCAGAAAACAAGCCCTCTCCTTCCTCTACGTGACATCCCTAAGGTGCCAGACCGTATAATCCGAGGAAGACTGTCTCCTTGGGATTGCAGCCTGAAGCTCTGAGCTTCACTTTGAATCAGGAGTCCATTGTGAAAGGGAGGTGCTTTTAGGGTGCAGAGCGAGATTTAGCCCAGGGCAGAAAGCCCGTGATAGGTTTGCCTTGGGATTGCCACAAGTCAGAAACAACTGGAAGACACACAACGGCGACGACAACAAAGGGAAGGAAATGCAAAACAGCTGGCTGGAACTGATCCCCCCCCCTTTCTTCTAAGAAAATTGAGTTGCTTTTGGGAAAACCCAATAAAAAGGATAGATGGGGGAAAAAAAGTAAACCTATAAAAGGGTGACGGCATAGAGAATTTGCATCGGAAAGTAGCACCATTTTAAACGATTTGCTTCAATTTTTGCCCCATAGGCTCAGCATGGATATTTGTTTATATGCTATCTTTTTCCCAATTAGGGACCCAAAGCAGCTTACAATATAATTTAAAACCAAAATGCTAAAACTGGGTCTGATATTTTTTGAAAAAGCATTAATGAATTCCATCAAAACCTTGCTTTTAGAACATTAATTGTTCTCTACGTCAGTCTTGTCCAACCTGACCCCTTATAAGTAGCTTTATTTGCAAAGCATAGCAGCACGTCTCAGGTTTCCTGACCTCTCTGAAGGCCTTCCTTTCTCCCACACACTTAAGTAGAAAATGGTATTTAAAGATAATGGATGGTCTTTGTGGTGGTTTTCTGGGGTTCAGGCATAGTTATGGTTCTCTGCACCGAAACAGTCGGAGATGGGGAGAGACCTTCTGCCAGAAAGCATGGTTGGAAGAATCCAGATATTGTGCATTCCCTTGTAGGACATGACATTCAGCAAATTGAAATGGTGGGAGCCCTTTTCCTTCCCAAGATGGCACTGTTTTGTTGGAATTTAAAAGCCCACCATGACTGGCTGACCCAGTTTACCATGGCAGGTACCACACCGTGAGAAAACTGTGCAATGGGAATGGAGGAAAACTCAGATTTGTTTTAAATAAGTGGATGCTCTCCAGAACTTTCCTTGGCAAAAAAGTAAAATGTACAGATTTGTTTGCTGGCTCCCTTCTCTCCTTGGTCTTGTCTGATCCTCCAGCTGTCCCCTAACAGCAGTGGGAGAACATCTTGACTTTGAGCTGCTTATGCCTTTGAATTGCAGCTGTATATATCAGAATAATTGCAATCTCTTTTATTAAACAGCACTTTGCAACAACAATGACAAAAAAGGAATGTGAATTGTTTTAGGTTAAAACATGCAAAATGCATATTATGTATTGAAAAGCAGCATCCTTCTGTTTCAACCAGTTAAAGGCCAAAGCTCTGTTTAAATAAGAAGGTCTTTGCCTACCTGTGAAAGGCTAGCAGAGGGAAGAAGGTCCATAGCATAGGGGAAGCTACTAAGAAAGCCCTCTCCTGCATCCTCAGCAGATAGGTGGTGGGACTGAGAGAAAGCCCTCCTGTGAAAAATGCAAGATATGGGGCCTTTCCGCACTACACTGTTACAGTGCTATTATTCCACTTTCAATATCCTGTGGAATTCTGGGGTTTGTAGTTTACTGAGGCCACAGAGCTCTCTGGCTGAGAATTCAAAATCCCCCTCCCTAAACTACAAACCCCAGAATTCCATAAGATATTGAAAGTGGAATAATAGCACTATAACAGTGCGGTGCGGAAAGGCCCTTGATCACTCAGCCTGTGTTTCCACAGTGTATGTACTCGCTTGTCCCAATTTCTTTTCAATAACATCCTAACAACAGGCTTTTTTTCATATTGAAATTTTGGTGCCTGCAAGAGGATAGTGGAAGAAAATACAGTTCACCCTCTGTACCCACAGATTCTGCATCTATGGATTCAATCAGCCACTGCTTGAGACAGATATAGAAAAAAATCCAAAAAGCAAATATTTGAGTTGTTCATCATTTTATATAAGGGATGCTGTTTTACTACGCTGTATGATGGGACTGGAGCATCCCTGGATTTGGGTATCCACAGGAGATCCTGGAACCAAACCCCAGAGGATACTGAGGGTCCACTGTGCGTAAAAGTAGGAAGGAAAGGTGAGGAATCTAAACCAGCATTTGGCAGGTACATCTGAAATGTCCAGAAAGCTTGGGAACGGCTATATGTCTGTGTGTGTATGAGGATCTTTGCAGCACAGCCGGATGAGCACAGTCACATATTGGATAGCTTGATCCCACCAAAAATGTACCTCTTTCTCTCGCGAGTGGTCCTGTTGAATTTTTACAAGCATGACTTTCAAATGCAACTGTTTGCGCTACTGGAAAGCTGTTTTGCTTTTAGGGCAAACCCATGATCTTCTAGCAGGGGAGATTTTTTTTTTTAAATTTGTTCTCAGAGCTTGGAGAAGTGGGGAAGACAAATCAGAAATGATGGATTGGTGATGCCCTCAAACAAAGAGCAACCCGGGCAATAGAGTATATTTGTGGGCTGAATTTTCATCAGTGCTGGTTTCTCTCTGCTTTTTTTTAAAGAGAACATTGTGATGTGTGTGTTTGCTTGTGTTCCCTGTTTCTCTTGAGTAGGAACTGGGCTGGAATGCTTCCCTCCTTCTGCAGCAAGGATGCCCCCATGTTCAGGTGTTTTTTTTTTAATACGGGAGAATTTATTGGCAGTGGCACCCTGGTCTTAAAATAATTGTGTCACTTGGTGCATTCTTTCATGACATTTGAGAAAACCTGCATTTGAGGCAGGCCTAGGGTAGAAAGCATTTTTAATTGGTGTGTCTGTTTTAAACACAAGTCAGGGTTGGATTTTCTTTTCTTTTTTTAAAAAACCAGCCAGAAATTGCATACGCTTTGCTTCCTGTTCCTTACCCAAGTGAAGAGTTGGATATGCATGCTTTCTGTTTGAAGGATCCACCTTGATGGGGCTGTGGAAGAGGCAGGCAAGGTTGGCTGAATCCCTGTGAATCCATCTCTTTGAGCTAATGGCACTTCCTTATGCTTACGTTTCATTAAAGCTCCGAAATGGCTGAAGATCAGCTTCTACTGAGCATGCTCCCAGCCTGGAAACTGCACCCATAGAGGGAGATGGAATTGTGAATGAAGGAGTTTGCAGGCCTGGGAGGAGATTTTTGTCGGCTTTCTCCAGACAGAACCAGAGGTAGGGTGGCCGGGGAGCTCAGTTTCTCTTGCCAAGGGGGTTCAGGAGGGTCTCTGCCATGGGGCTGGACGCTTCTTGGAAGCGGTGGAGTTGGTTTTTTTGGAAAGCAGCAAAAGCAAACAGTGGACACGAGGTGGCTTGCAAGTGCTTCCTGCTGATCATGTGTTTGGAAGCCTTGAAAACAAAGATCTTTGGCTGACCTGTGAACCCAGCATTCAGCGAGGGCCTGGGTAGGGTTTGGGCACATAGACTTGTAAACCAAAGGAGGAGGAAAAAGAAAAAACAGGCAGCCAAGTCTTGTGTTCAGAATTGTGCCTGCCTTCTCACATCAAATGTCTTCTCTGGTCAAAGGCATGAAAATAACTTAGTTTCAGTTTTAGACCAAGTCTGCTGGCAGCAGTGCAAATATGGAATACCATCTGATAGAACAATGTCCTGTTTCATCGGTGTGCTTATTGATGTCATGCTTTCTAATTTTTTAAAGATATGTAGGATGCCATTGAGCCATGTGAAATGGGGAAAGACAGGATATTCTAGAGCTGCAAAGAAGTGGAACAGGATTATCAGAACTATGTGTGTGTGTTTGTATGTGGTCTTTGGCTGTTGCGTTGTTCTTTTTTTCAGATGAGGAGAACAGTTTTAAGAACAGCTGTGGCATATAAAGTCTTGGCCATGAAGTGGCTTCTCTCATGAATAGGTTTTGGAATATAGCATTAAGCTGAAAGGGGGAAAGATAATGCAAAAAAAGGGTTTCCATTGCTGCATGAATTTTTTTTCCCTTCACAGTTGCTCTTTTGGACTTGAATTGTGCTGATCATTTTTTTAATTAACAAGAGAGGTCCCTGTATAGCTTGCCAACAAACTGACCTTCTGGACAGTAGAAAGTTCCTCGTCTAAATGCACCATGACTGGAGTCAGGCTGTGGTCAGTTTATACTTAGTTTGTAACTGGAAATAATTGCTTGTGTAGAGATCACCTAAAACTTGGCTGCTTACCACTGATGTTTATACCATGTATTCTCAGTAAAAGATGTGCAAGTTTTAGATTTGAAAACCTCCTGGTTGCCAATAGTATTGGAAAAGAAATTTGCCATCAACTGAATTGTTTTTACAAATTTTATCCAATTCATGGTGGACAAGGTTACTCGCAAAAGTGTGCATGAATCTTTTGGTTTCCCATCTTTAGCCATTCCTCTTCTTATGCTTTCCCTTTTCAAAATATGCTCAATCAAATACACATTTTTGTACTACACACAGAGTCGTGTTTTGGTCAACTTGAACAACATCCTCACCTTGGGAAAAATGTTTTTAAAAGCATATACATTGGAAAAAGCACATAGGGAAAAAATTCACATGAATTTCCGTGTGGGGAAAAACCACCATGTCCTGCGATGAGAGGGAAGAAAAGGTTTGAAGAAATACATCAAAATCAAGACTGAGAAATTTTTTTATATCCCTGCTCTCAAGGTAACAGTGGAAAAATTAGATTTTGTGTTCAGGTGAGATTTGTGTTGAAATAAAGCTGCAAGATAGTGGCATGTTTCTGTCAGGAAGACTTTGATAGGGGTAGGTTCGCCAGCTGGACATCAATCTATAACAGAACAGCCGAAATTGGGGCTGGCAGCAAGAACATCACATTTTTTACCCCTTATATGTAGGGGAAAAGAATCTTCATAGTTGTTCTTGAAAAGATTGGCAACCATGACTAGTTAATACTGATGCAAATGCCTTGTGTAGTTTGGCTAATCCAGGGGTGGGGAACTTCTTGGATTGCAATTCCCATCAGACTTATTCATGCAGCCAGTGGTGAGGGATGATGGGAGCTGTGGCTTAACACTGTCTGGAAACCCTCAAGTTCCTAGGCTGGTTTGAAGAGTTGGTCAGGCAATCTGGATCTTTCTGCAAAAGGAGAGAGAGATTCTAAGAAGCATTTCTGCCCTATATTTGATCATCACTAATACAGATGAGTGGTTTTAAACTATTGTTCAAAACGTATTTGATACAACGACAACAAGGCCAGGTCGGGGAAGTCCGTGAAGAGAATTCGGAGTTGCTGATAATGCAAGAAGTTGGATCTGGTCTATACTAAAAGCTCTCTTCTTTATGGCTGATAGGATTTGTCTTGAAATAGTTTCCAGCCCTCCTTTTCTTGCACATCTGTGTTCACGAAGGCACTCAGTGCTAAAAATTGTATGAAGCCATTTTGCCGTTGGCGGCTGGACAAAAAGGTAAGGTAGACTTCATGGGCACGCTGCCACCTCTTTGCAGTCGCCAGCATACCTTTTCTCTGTGGAAGGACAAGCTCCTGCCCCGTTGGTTTGTCTTCCTCTCTGTTATTTGGAGAGTTTATACGAAGAGCGAGACGTGTGTTTTTGCAGCTTAACCTGCTGCTTTCCTTGGCCAACACAAGATCTGAGTGGCAAGTGCAGAATTGTCTAGAAAATCAACAGTGGCCTTTGCTGCTGTCATCTTGCTTTGTGTTTGTGTGTACGTGGGCGTTAGGAATAAAAAAATGTCAGAAGTCAGATGGATGGGCAAAAAGCAAAAGATTACCAAATCAAGGGGCAAGATGGGAAGGCGAGTAGAAGAGGCATGTTGGAGAACCAGAGCAAAGTCGCTTTTGATTTTGGATGCAATGCTTTTGGGAGGGACGGCATAAACGGAAGTGTAATGGAGGCAACCATTTTGACTGACTGAGCAAAATTCCTCACCAACATGGCTGTATTCTTTATTTTGCAGGGCAGCATCTCTGATTGTTTCCATCTGTCCCTTCCTCCTCCCAGGTAGCGAAGAGATATATTCAGAAAAACAGCCCCATTGATTTGTAGCTGTGTGCTTGAAGCATGTTTGGAAGGTTATTCAGACATGCCTCCTTTATACAGTTTCAGAACAGCTACTGCAATGTGTTGGGGGCAAGAAATCACCCTTTTTCAGATTGTCAGTGTGGTTCTCATTGATGAAGTGTTGCAAAAGCTCAGTGGCACTTGCAAGCTGTGTTTAGGGATAATGGAAAATTTATACCTTACCTGTTGGTTTCAGGTAGAGTTTTGGAGGAGGGTATTTGACCTGATTAGGTTTTTGTTGGTGCACTCAACCGGCATTGTGTCTGTTTAAGAGAAGAGTGTTGCTTTCAGGTACTCTTTGTCCTAGCAGAGGGATTAGTGTGAGGTTTTCTTGGGTCAGAATAAAAGCTCCGGTACAGCTACAAACCACTCCGAGAAATGGAACACAAGCGCACCTCACTCTGTGCTTTGCTGGCTTTCTTTGCCTTGCAACATTTCCATTTCTGGAAGACTGGGAAATGCAAGCACATGGAAATCTTGCTGAACTTTGGCTTAACCTGTAAAATGACAAGTCCTGAACCTCTCCAAGTCCAGCTCAGGAGATGCATTCTTCTTTTAGCCTCCAAGGTCCCAGGCTTCCCTTCCTGAGGGATGTATTCTGGCAACAAGCGACTGAGATGCTTCCCTGCTTTTTCAGGACAGGCATCCAAGCTCCTCAAAGGGTGTGGGGAGGAAAGCAAGGCTTTTGTGGTATGTTTGAGTAGCTTTTAATAACGGGAAAAGTAAAAGACATTGCTGAGATCAATTTTTGCCCTCTTGGGGACTGATGCATTTCTTGCACTCTCTTTATGCTGTGTGTCAATGCGATTTCATTATTTTTTTTTAAAGGAAAACATCTTTAAGGGAAAAAAATCAAGAAAGGAATGGGAATCAGGGCAAGGGGATAATGGTTATATTCAATATATGTTTGGTGGCTTTCATAGGCTGTAAGCCTGGTGAAAAAGGCTTTGAAAATTACATCTGTTATAATGTAATTAAACACTGCCTCGCAAGGAAGCATATGCCCTTTACTTTTTGGTAAAATAATGTTGCTATTCTTTCTAAGAATGGGGAAAGCAAGTAGCATTTCAAGTCCTGTGTTGCAGTGGACAGGTATTCCAAAGACTTATGACGGCGGTGTGGCCTTTTTTGCAGAACGCGATCTGAAAGAAGCTATGATTTCTTTCCCTGAAGTGAAGAAGCAACATGAAAAACTAATAATAAATTTGTGAGCCTTTGAGACACTGTTCTGTTTTCTTTTTTTAAGTTAACTGAGTTTGGTAGCTTTCAGGGATTATTTTAAGGAATTCTCTTCTCCCACACGTATCTACCCTGTTGGTAAAATTCTCCTGGGAGGTTCCTTTTGGCTTGGCGAGCTTTTGGAAATGAGACAGGCCATGGTCTCTGACAGGGCCTCCCCAGTAGCGGCACCTTGATTTGGGAATACATTCTCTAGGTTTACCTCCCTGCTGCTTCTCTGTGTCCTTTTGGTGCCGGAGGAAGATATTTCTTTATATTTGTTGAAGCCTGTTCTTCCATATTGTGTGCACTGACCCCAAGTTTAAATCTGGCTTTTTTTTTCTTTTCAGCTTGGTGTAGCTATATTCTCTCTTCATGTATTTATTATTATTTCATTCTTTAATGATGAAAATATATAGATACATGTGATTGAAAAGCAAGGTATTCTGAAGGTTGGGTGCAGGGGATGTCGCCTGCATCGTTTCATTAAATTGATGATGAAACTCTGAAATATCTGAGTTCTGATACGTGAGATAACTCGGGTTTTTAGTGTGGCACGCAAGAACTTTGGTCTTGTGCGTTTCTGTTTTCACTCTCCTCTAAGGACAGTACTTTGTCATTATGCCAGAACCCAGACACACTTTGCTAAGTTTTCCCAATTTCTCATGGTGTGTGGGCCAGAACTTGCCCAGGGATCGTGGTGGCTTGGTCTTAAAGAAGTTGTAGATCAAAACATCTGAAGAAGGCTAGTCTTAATCCTGGTTTAGGGAAGCAAACCAGGATTAGAAACCACCTTTCAAGTTGGCTTGTTTTCCCCCCCAAACGCTCAGAAATTTGTCACAATCCAGTCCCCATCAGTCCTAGCCAACATGGCCAGTGGAAGGATGAGAGCTGTAGTCTAATAATATCTGAAAGGTCACATGTTTTGCAGTTCTGTTCTAAACCATAGTTAAGCCTCCCGTTTCTTTGCACTCAGGCGTAACAATAAGCCACAATTGGAAAAGCAAGCAAAAGCTTCCTGTCTTCTCTTTATGGTTTTCTGGAGGAGGAATGGCAGGAAGCTCACAAGTGTGGTGTTTGTCCATGTAACACTGAGCTCCAGATTTAATGTGTGAATGCAGCTAATGCCTCTTGGAACGAACAGTACTGTTTCCTTGGAGAAATGCGAGCGCGGTTTCCTCCGTTGCAAACTTGCTTGCGGAGTTAAACTTTCTATAACTACTTTCTTTCCTGAAATTGGTTTTTCTTTTCGTTCTCTCTCCCACCGCCTTGTGCACGAGGATGGCTGGAGCGTCTTTCGGGCCTCGTTTTTAAAAGGCAGTGCCGAGGAAATTGCTGTTCTTCCCACGGACAGGGAGAGAGCTGTGAATTTGAAAGGAAATTACCTCCTTTTCTCCGCCGGCTCATTATGGAACACAGACCTGCAGAGGGAGCTGTACTTCATGGCCTCCGCTAGGCCTGTTTGCTTGCGTAGAGCATGAAGCCATCTCTCCTTTAAACGGCCTTTGTCTTTCAGCCTCGGAGAGTAAATGTGGAAGCATTTTCATTATCCCGGGAAAGTGCAATGCTGCTCAGCTCAGGAGCTGAATGCATAGGCTGGTGGGGACTTGCCTATCTGAGTATTCTCTTAGATTCTTGCATTAAGCCACACTTTTTGTTGCCTTCCCAAAAAGGCCCTTCTCTCGGTCTCTCTTTCATCAACAGTGGATGTAAATACTTCGGCCGTAGGGCCGTGGGCCTGGTTGGAAAAGCGCAGGGAGTTGGCAACCCAGATTTCTAAGACGTCTCCATTTGGACTTTGTATATCCATTGAATTTGATTATGTTGTCAGGAGCAAAGCTGGGATTCTAAGCACACTTGTTGAGAGAGACGTGATGAATTCCCTGGAACATGGTTTAAGGCTGGGATAAAACGAAGGATGCTCTGCCGCCATGAAAAAATATCCTTCCTTTCTTTGCGGTGCCACTTTTAAGCTCAAATACCTGCTCCTTTGAGAGGTGGATTCTTTGAAAGGGAGGCTTTTTCCAAGCCGAAACCACAATGCTATCTATACCATCTTGTGAATTTAGTTTACACATGCATGCACACAAATATTTGCAGTCATTCCATTACCAGAACCGAGATGAAGTTTAAATAGGCCATATTTGAGAAAATCTGTATTTTTTGTTTCATACATTTGTTTGAAAACTGCTTTGATGTGGAACGTGTGTTCGTGATCCCTGGCATTTCTTCCCGAGGTTAATTTGGTAGACTTGAGTCAAAGAAGTATGGGGCCACCTGCTATATTTGAGTTCAGTTGCTTTCCTGAAAGCCACATCAGTGTTTGAAAGGCGGAGCTGTTTGGTATTCTGTTGCTTCCATGGAAGGCGATTGCAATTTCCAGAGGCTGACTTAAAAGGCCAGGAAAATCCCTCTGTAAATTAAGCATCACTTGAAGCTGTTCACCTGGACCCACGGCTGGGTGACCGTGGTTGAAACTCTTTGCCAGGGGTTTTCTCAATTTCTTTCCCCCTTTCACCTGGCCTTTTAAGAGTTCAGCAGGAAACAGTTAAGTGCTTGGAGAAAAGAGAGGAAAGCTGGCATTGGAGTTGATACTGGCTTGGAACAGCTGTGCTGCTTGTTTTGAACTATTCCCGTTTTCCATCCGGTTGCTTTGATAAAATATTGTGCTGGTTGGTCCTCTCAAGGATGCAAGCGGAAAGGAGACCTCTTACGTATGGACGGAGCTGGAATTTAGTCTGCTCTGTGTAGGATAGAGGGAAGCGTTTGGTGTTTCTATATATTTCTGAATTATTTTTATGGGTTTTTGGAGCTCTGTTGGAAATACAGTGTTCTTCTTTCAAGCCTACGAAACCCAGTCCTTTGGCTTTGGGGTTACTTGCATTCTGAAGGCATCTCATTCTGTTCTTGACCTGCTCATACTGCTTGGTGGGAACAGGTTGTGTGTTTTTCTATATTAAGAATGCACCGAAAGCAGTTGGTTCAGGCTGCACAAATCTTTCCTCTCCACTCAGTGGCCCACTTTAGCTCAGCTCTCCCTCCCTTTCCTTTTGGTAGAAAGTCATTTGGAGAAAACCTCAAAGGTAGGGGAATCTCTGTACTTTTAGGCTTATAAGTGGGACTGTCTTCCTTGTAAATCAGTCCAGCTCTGCAACCTTTGCCTTTGAAAGAACTTTTCTGTAGGGTGCTTGAATTAAAAACAAGCACACATTATAAAATAGAGGGCTTTAGCAGACATCAGGGGGTTGCTGTGATGTGAGTTTTAGTCGCACCGCAATGGTGGCAATCCATGATTTAGGAATGTGTTCATTTATTTTGAATTTTCTCCAGGTCTGGTCAGTTGCATCAAGGGGCTTGGATATAGCATTGTTTTGCTTTGTTCAGTACTATGGGCTTTTTGCTTTTGTAATGATCTAGTAGTATTTTCCCCCCATGCAATCCCCCCCCCGCACACACTGAAAAACATGCCTTTGTGCATATGACTTTCAGACTGATTGTTGGAGGGAAAACAGCCGGACGGTAGTCTTCCAACCTGATGTGGCTGAAATCCATTCTGAGAATCCCACTGTAAATGAAAAACTCCATTTGCTTTATCCCGGTGCTTTTGGAGAAGTCTAGATTTCCGACCTCCACCATTGCCTGTTTGTAGGCCATCGATGTGAAGTCTTTACATGCTTCCAAAAAATTGCTTTTGCTTTTCTTCCAGGCAAGTGATCCCCATGAAGCTTGGCGTGGTTTCAGCGCGTGAACCGGTCATCTTGATTTCACCCCCACGGTTAGAACTGCAGGAAAAACAGGCAGGCTTCCCTGGTTTTTGTGTTTGCCCTGAAAGCCCAGGAGCCTTCCAGTGAAGTCTGCAAGTTTTGAAATGGCTGCAGCTTGAACGGTGAAAATGGTCTCCACCGAGCATGCTCGCTCAGAGCTTTTCTTTTTTTTCCTCCTCTTTTTATCACATGAGCAGCAACTGAATCACTTCATGAGAATCTGGGATTTGGAACTCTTTGAGTCTTCCTTAAAAAAAAGAAGCCAGGGGCTGTTATTTTGCAGGTACAGTAGCTCGTAACTTACCACCTTTCCCTTGTGTCATAAGTAGCAGATTCCTTCCTGGTTGTGGTTCCGGGAATATTGCCAGGTAGCAAAAAGGGGAGACCTCGAAGGGACAGTGAGATGATCATGGCTGGTTTTGGTTGTGCATCGTTGCTGTCCTAACTCAAGAAGCAAAAGAACACAGGAGGGAGATTGCCTCTTGCATATTGATGTTTTTAATGGCTCATATTTGGAGAAAGGGGAGGAGAGTCGGGCAGAATTAGCAATGGTCATTTCCCTTTGCTGTAGCCTTCCTCACTCTTTTCCCTGAGACTGTTTTGTGTTTCTGTTGTGTAGGACATTGTGTAGGACATTGTTCTCAGTCCTGAAGGTGCCGGTTCGGGAAGGCTTGTGCCGAAAATTCCTGCAAGTGTTGACAATTTGAGGCTCACCTGCCTCGTTTTTAATGTTTATTTCAGGCTGTGGTTGAACAGGAAGTTAGGCTTTTCCTGGAGAGCGTTGAGTAGGTTGTATGGTTCTTTCACAAAAGTGTCTTATTATTATTTTTAAAATCATAATGCGAAAGAGAAGATCCAGGGAGGTTTGGATGTCTTGGATTGCTGAAGTCAGGGAAAAGGCCTGGTAGATAGGATATTTTATTTGCTTGGGTTTTCCAAAATGTTGCCTCTTGTCCAGAAAAAGCCACTGCTCTGCATTTTGAGTAGTGCAAGGTTAACTTGGTAGGTATGTGTGTAGAAAGCAAAAGAGAAGCCGTTTTGAAAGTAATGCTATCTCTGAAGCAGTGCCATGACATCTCTGTTCAAGGTTAAAAAGGCTTAAAGGCTGAATAGTTCGTTAAAATAATGACTTAAAAACAAGCCAAGCCATTTTTCCCCCAGGCCTGTGCTTTCAAAGCCAGTTCTCAGAGCGGAAGAGACCTGTGCTACCATTTTAAGAGTTCTCTTTTCTGTTTGATTATTGCAAAGGACCGAGAACGGTGGACAATTTTTTTTTGAATGCCTTGTTCTGTCATTGTGATCAATATACAGCCTTTCATTTTAGACCTGTTTTAAGGCAAGTATAGAGTCCTTTTTAAAAAAATAGAGTTCTGACAAAGATGCAAAGTAGAAATATGGGAGAGAATGAATTAGTAGTATATGTTATGATATGACATGGTATGGTGTACTCACATAATAACCCTCGTTTTTTAAAATGTGCATATGTACATACTTGGAAAAAGCCATGTATACACTATGCATTCTGCAATTGGGCTTTCTCTGTTTTGTAAAACATGAAAAAGTATTCACCTTCTTGCCCTTGCTTATGAACATCTGGGTGAACCGTTTACCTTTCCTTACTTATAATTCGGTAGTGTTGAATTACAAATGGAAATGTTACTTTTTTGGATGATACTTCCCATAATCCTTTAGGCCACTGGGGATAATAGGAGTCATAGTCCAAAATTCTGAACCAAAAAAGTAGCATTTCCAAACTTCGAGCTGTCTAGGCCCAGATCCAGCCCATTGACCATGAGTCCAATATACGTGGATGGGAAATAGTGGCGCTTTCTTTCACGTGGGCTTTGATATCCATGAGATTTAAGGATACAGACTCGATGCAGGTTTGTTCCTAACCAGGTTTGTTGACATGATTTGGTTTGTTAACTTTGAAGATCATTCTGCAGAAAGTAGGTCTTTTCTTTCCTCCCACCCCGATGAAAATGCAAACTAGATTTTCTCCCCATCTTTAAATTGTAAGTAGAAGTTTAGGTGATGACCGGAATGGTTGCTGGTACGAACGTGGAATTTATATGCTAAAATTCTCCCCCATACCGGTTATCTGGCTGTTCAAAAACCTGGAAAAATGAACTGAAGTGGAAGCAGGAGTTGAGGGAGATTGCGTGTTTTGAAAAGTCAAGTCACACCTGACGTGAATGGGTATTATTAATCCTAAACCTTTTGTGGCTTTCTGTATTTTATCTTCAGCTCTGCTAATACAATGACTAATCTCGTCCCACTTATTCTTTACCTTATAATGGGGTTTCCTGAGTCCTGAATAACTTCGGAAAACAAAGGTATCCTACAGATTCTTTCTTCCTGCTTAAAATAGTTCACTCCTTCCATCTGAAATGTTGCTGAATTGTTAATGTGCTTCCTTTCACACAACAACACAACACCTGAATCATGCAGTGTCATCTAAAACAAGAGCCGCCTATATATGAAGAAGAGTCATGTTTTATCTGGAAGCTGATTTCTGTTCTTTGTGTTCCTTACATTCTGTGCTCAGGACTGGTATGGAGGATGTCTTTTTGTGGTTGAGTTGTTAGGTGCAATTAAAAGGTAGCAAATTAATTGGATTTCGAGCGTCAGACTTTCAGGCACCCCATTTTCCAGAGCCAATGCTATTCATCTTTCTTAGTCTGTGGAACCTGTATCCTTTCTTTTATTCTAAACCGACCTAACAGGAGCAGCAGAAAACTTTTGCATTATTATAGTCTACCTCTGTAGCTGTTTTCTGTGACTCAGCAAAGCTAAGTTTCTCATTCTAGAACAGCCTTGCTCACCCTGTTTTTTTAAATCCTAGAAGAACGCTTGAAATAATTTTTGGGGTCTCAGGGAACCCCTACAATAAAATCGTTGCATCTACAGCTGAAAAAAAAATAAGTTTGTTTTATTTTTCAAATGCAACCTCTTGCAGAGCCTTGTGACTCCAGGAAACCGTGGTTGAGAAACCATGGTCTGGAGGCCAGAACGTTCCTGCACTCAAATCGGATGATGTACACATCGAATTGTCCACACTCAAAGTATAGGGAGGCTGGAAGTGTGGTCAAATGAGTCTTGGGAACGTCTGCTCTAAACCAGTGTTCCAGAAATGTCCTTATGGCTTGCGTGTCCAGGTGGGAATCCATCTACCTACCAAGTTCTTGAAGAAGATGGTATTCTGTAGAGGGTGAAGATGTCTGTATGGAGAGTGGTTCACAGTAGCTGAAGTACAGATCTACTCACGGAAAGGTTTTATCCTTCCATATGTGTCTGTATGTGTGTGACCATCTGCTTTGCGTATAGAAGGCATTACCTTAATTCCTGGGCTTTCCTAGTTAAAATGGTCAGGTAAGTCGGCAATAGACCCGAATACCCACAAAGGCACCAGATCTCGTCTGATCTTGGAAGCTAAGCTGGTTAATACTTGGATGGGAGACCTCAGGCGTTGTAGGCTATATTTTAGAGGAAGGCAACGGCAAATCACCTCTGAGTATTCCTTGCCTAAGAAAACCCTAAGAAATTCATGGGCTCACCGCAAGTTGATAAGATGACTGGAAGGCAAGGAGCATGCTTGCGCGTAATGCATGTTTAAAAAGGTAACATATAAAACAAAGTATTTAATGTTAATAATATTTTATTTTGAAGTCAAAAGTTGGTACATTTTAATCAACTCTGAGACTATCTTATTCTCTATGTAGCTGTTTTTCTTTTGTTTTACTTTTACTGTTTAAGTTTTATTGCTGGTTCCCAGCAGAAAATGGATGTTTTGATACTGAATGAACTCGTGTTTTGTTTCGCTTTTGTTTTTATTGATCATTTTGTATTTCTGTGTTGGTAAACTTCCCCTCTGCCAGTTGGATGGTATATAAATATCATTTTGAGCATGTTACCCAAATGAGCCTGTATGTCTTTGGGCCTTTATAGTGCTATTATTCCACTTTCAACATGCTATGCAATCCTGGAGTTTGCAGTTTAGGGAGGGGCGTTTACAATTTTCAGCTAGAGAGCTCTTTGGCTTCAGAAAACTACAAATCCCAGAATTCCACAGGATGTTGCAAGTGGAATAATAGCACTATAACAGTGTAGAGCAGAAAGGCCCGTAAGGTGCCTTACTGAGGTTGTGTTTTGTTATCAAAATTTCCAAAGCGTTAAGGTGTTGAAAGCTTTTTCTGTAATAAGTTTGATAGCTTTCAAAGTGGTTTTTTTTCCCTACTGAAGATAAGGATTTTTGGATTCTTGCTGTGCTGAATAACAGAGCTGTTTGTAGAAAGAGGAAGCTTGGGTATGAAAAACTTTTGGATGAATCTTGGTGACTCTCAGGGTTCTCTTGGGTGTTGGCTTGCCATCTTGGAGCACTGGAAACTGTTTCATATCTAGACTGACCATTGATTCTTCTAGATTGGTATTGTCTACGATCTAAGATCTAAGCCCTTGTGGCCTCCAGATATAGAATCATAGAATCATAGAAATTCAGAGTTGGAAGAGACCCCAGGGGCCATCCAGTCCAACCCCCTGCCATGCAGGAACACCCTCAAAACACTCCCGACAGATGACCATCCAGCCTCTGCTTAAAAACCTCCAAGGAAGGAGACTCCACTACACTCCATTGAGGCAGCATATTCCACGGCCGGACAGCCCTGACTGTCAGGAAGTTCTTCCTGCGGTTCAGGTGGAATCTCCTTTCCTGCAGCTTGAATCCATTGCTCCTTGTCCTGGTCTCTGGAGCAGCAGAAAACAAGCCTTCTCCCTCCTCTACGTGGCATCCCTTCAAATATTTAAATATAGCTGGAGTGCAATGCCCAGCAGTCCTTATCGGGATAGCTAGTGGTGAGGAGTGATGGGAACCTTAACCTGACAATATATGGAGAGCCACAGGTTACCCATCCCTGGTCTGTCTTGAGTATCAGTTGATCTCCAGGGTTTCTCCTAGGTGTGTGGACACCATGCATTGATCTTGAATCCTTTTGCTTATAAAAAGTACACTCTGCCATTGGATTGTTTCTGCTGTAGCTTCCTTCGGTGCTTTATATCTCTGTTTCTTGGAGACAGCTCCTTGGATCTTATGTTTTGCATGGGTAGAGAAAGCAAACCGAATGTGCATCTGGAAGAGATTGGGCAAGGTTCGTCTAAGATTCTTCAAAGATGCTGTATTTGGGGAGCTTGAAACGGGCTTCCCTTTAGAGAGCCCCCTGGAAGCTTCAGCAAGCTCTTCCCTTTTTCTTGAGCTGTATAAAGAACGGATCTCCCTCTTGGCCCCTTCCCGGTGTCAGATGTACTTTGGAGTTACATTGCACTGATTTGGTTGACTGTCATAGCTATGTGATGTTGAAAGGCCTACTTTAAGAGGGTAGCACATTCAGTGTCCCTAAACAGTTGCCAGAGCATATGATAATCTGGTAAATCTCCTTGAGCAAACGGCGCGGTATAAGCCAGCAGGGTGGTGCTTTGAATGTGTTGTGTGATATGTGCATATGTGTCTGAGAGAGAGAGAGACAGAAACATTTTTAGCACCCACTGGAAACTGCCTGCTTTCAAGCATCTTCATATTCCACTGCAGACATTCTCCAAATAAATTTGAAAAAAAAAGAGCAAGGGTGTGTTCCAAGGGAATTTAAATGCAAAGCAGTCTCTAAAATTCAGCGTAGGGGGCTAAATATTCTAAATGCACCAGATCCTGTCAGTTAAGCTGGGTCAGCCTTGGTTAGCCCTAAGGCGGGGGGCCACCAGTGAATCTTGGGGGCTGTAGGCCTATATTTCAGAGGGAAGAACTGGCAAAGCCATCTCTGAGTATTCCTTGCCCTGTGAAGTTCGTGAGGGTGCCATATGTCGACCGTTGAATTGGAGATGTGCACACACACACACAAAATTCAGCTTCTTTTCAGCAGGAAAGAAATTGGTGATTTTTGTTTGGGTCTTCAAAAAGTAGGTCGGGTATATTGCAGGTTGGTGAGCGGCGAGGAAAAGGTAATACCATTTAGATTGGGTGTCCATTTAGATTGCCGCTGGCTACCTATCCGCATTGGGCTTTTCGAATTCCAGATTGCAAATTCCTTCTCTCTTTTGCCTTTGCAGAAATACTGTGGTTTGAGTTTGGAGAAGCAAGCTTTGCCGGTGATGATGGGTTTAAGGACCTCCATTTTTTTCCCCCATGGGAAATGACATATTCCCCTTTCTTTTTTTTCTCTGTCTCCATTCCTAACACACCAGTGGAAAGTATCAGTGGGAGGTGGTTTAAATAACAGCAGTCGCAAAGGGAAATAACACCTGGAGATCTTAAACTTCCCTTTGCAAATGGAGCTCTGTAACTCATATTTCCTAGTGGACCGTCCCTGGCAATTTTAAAAGAGCAAGTTGGCTGGCACCTAAAAACTGCCGCCTTTCCTCCTCTTCCTTTGTTTTCAGCTGGCTTTCTTTCTTTAAAAAAACAAAACCCACAATTTCCAGACATGGAGATCTGTGTTCCTCCTCCCTGGTGTGTGTGCAAAGAAAGGGAACCCTGCCCTGGGCTGCCGGATGAACCCGGGAAGCTCCTCGTGTTGCATGCACCGGGGTCCTATTTTATCTTCCCCAATGCATACAAAAAGGAGAGGGGAGGCAGGAAGAAGAGAAACAAAACAAAACAAAAAAAAGATGGCAGGTCGTTGTGTGTCTGCAAACAATGCAGTTATGAAATGGCAGTGCTCGGCAGAGCCGAGCATGCTCAGAAGCAGCCGGTAGGGGGAGGTGATTTGAGAGAGATGATCTAATTCAGAGCAATTTTTGGGACTGAAGGGAAAGGCCAGGCTCCTTCCCCCATGACAGAGCAGAAAAGGAGAGACTTCTGGGACTGGGCCTGTAGGCTTTTGTCTGAAAGCTTTGCGAGGATCTCCTCCTCTTTGCAAGATCTTGGCTACTGAGTGGTGGAGGTGGCTTGTTTTGCAACCTTTTTCCTTTTTCATTCCAGGAAGGATCAAGCCTTAGTTCAGGCTCCATTGTTTTTCTTGGTAGGGGATAGGCCCTTGGTTATAGTTCTTCTCTCTCTCTCTTCTCTCCTCTCTTTTTCTTTCTCTTTTCCTCAAGCAACTCCTGCTGCCTTCCCTCTTGTGTTTTTCTTTTTTTGCAGAGTGGCTGGCTTATGCTGCCCTTTTAATCCACAGGCTCTGAACCTCATGTTAAACTTGGAAAGAGGGGTCTGATAACGTTGGGAGGGGAGTGGAATTCATCCATGCTCCATTTCACAAGCGCATCATGGGGATAAGAGATGGGACCATGTTACATCCGGGTTTGTCTTTTTGCCCATCTCGTCTTCCTTCTCAAATGAAAATCGGTCTTGTTTGAGGAAGAGGAGAAGAGCAGACCTAATTATTTAGGTTGAACTAGACTTTTATAGTTTTACTAAAAATATATATATATATATATTTGGGGTGTGTGTAGAGAACAGACACAGACATACACACACTTGAGATCTCCCCGGTTCTCTGACTGTGATTTGCGTGACTTGCTCTTCCTTCGTAATGTTTTTGTTCTTGTTACTCTTGTTAGGTCTTCTGGGGACTTGGAAGTTTTCAGAATGGATGGTTTCCTGCCAGTAAGAGGGTACAGCCTGTGCTGTGTGTAATATTCTTTTGCCCGACAGATCCTAAGCATGTTTACACTTAAGTAAGTCCCATGTATTTCTCTGAGACTTACTTCCAGGTAAGTGTGCTTAGGAGAACAGCCTTAAACTCTTGATTCCCTTCTGTCCGTCCTTCCTTCCTTCCTTCCTTCCTTCCTTCCTTCCATCCATCCTTCTATCCTTCCTTCCTCCTATCCTTCCTCCTATCCTACCTCCCGTCCTTCCTTCTGTCCTTCCTCCTTCCTTCCTTCCTTCCTTCCTTCCTTCCTTCCTTCCTTCCTTCCTTCCTTCCTTCCTTCCTTCTGCCTTCCTTCCTTCCTTCCTTCCTTCCTTCCTTCCTTCCTTCCTTCCTTCCTTCCTTCCTTCTTTCCTCCCTCCCTCCTATCCTTCCTCCCGTCCTTCCTTCTGTCCGTCTTTCCTTCCTTCCTTCCTGCCTGCCTGCCTGCCTGCCTGCCTTCCTCCCTCCCTCCCTCCCTCCTGTCCTTCCTTCCTTCCTTCCTGCCTTCCTGCCTTCCTTCCTCCCTCCCTCCCGCCTGTCCTTCCTCCTGTCCTTCCTTCCTTCCTTCCTTCCTTCCTTCCTTCCTTCCTTCCTTCCTTCCTTCCTGCCTTCCTGCCTTCCTGCCTTCCTGCCTTCCTTCCTCCCTCCCTCCCTCCCTCCCTCCTGTCCTTCCTCCTGTCCTTCCTTCCTTCCTTCCTTCCTTCCTTCCTTCCTTCCTTCCTTCCTTCCTTCCTTCTTTCCTTTTCCCTTTCCCTTTCTGTCTTTCTTTCTTTCCTTCTTTCTTTTTCTCTTTCTTTCTTTTTCCCCAGGGGTATCCAGGCAAATAATACTGCAGTATTGTTGCCCATGGCAGCCTTTGCGATGTTCTGACTGCTGTGTGTGTTTGGGTGTGGAATTTTGCATTGGACATTTCTTTAAAAGCTATAAAAATAAATCGCTGTTAGTGGATTTTCAACTATCCTTGTGTCCTGAGTTCCTCAACCCCATGTTTCGGTGGGGAGCTAATTTTTATAGCTGCACTGAAGAAGGGAGATCAAGAGAAGGGAGAATGGGGAGTTCTCCTGTCTTTGGCTAATCAACGTTGTGAAATCATTGCTAAAGGAGAACAAGAGGTGTGTTGTGTGTGTTGGTTTCGGTCATAGCTTGTCTGATTGTTGTGGGCCTATAGAGAAACCAGCCTTAGCTTTTCACCTGAGGTTGAAAACAGTGAGTATAAGCAATCTAGATTCCTTTCTGTCCTCCATTTTGCCTTCTCTCTCTGAGATGTTGTGCAAGATCATTTGCAGCCTCCAGGCCTAGGATGTCAGAATGGCATTCAACATCCATTTCCCCAAATACCCTCCTTTGGATCTTTCTTTCGATTTGGCTCATAATTAGGGTTTGAAAATACTTTGCTTTCTTCATTCTCGGCTCCTTTCCACTGTCACCAGTGTTAGGAGAGTGACCTTCCTTCCTTTCTTTCTTAGAATAAGGCATAGAGCATGCTGTTCTATTTAAATCCCAGTGGCCGGATCATTTTAAAACTGGCTATGTACTGATACTAAGGGCTTGTCTTTTCTTGACTTGGCTTCTGTAACATAATTTGCATGTTTGGGCTGTCTTGCATGGCAAGAGAATAATTGCAGAGGGCAAAGCGAATTGGTGGTGTGAAATGGATGTGTTTGCATGTGAGCGGGGTCAGATTGGGTTTTGCAAAGAACATGTGGCATTGACCGGAAGGCACCCGCCTCTTGAGTATGGGAGGTAAGGAGTGGGGTTGACCGGAAGAGGGTTTTGCAAGAGGTAGAAAGGTTACCCTTGGACGTCTGAATCTCCTGACGAGGAGTCTTATTTGTAGTCCTCCCAGAACCATTCTTTTGCCTCTTTTCTGCACACACACACACACACACACACACAGATCACAGCTTCAAATCCTGCTCTTGCCGGTTTCAGAAGAGAGTTTTTTTTTTCCCTACTGTGCAATTGCACAACTTTGTTTCCTGCACATCATGTACAGGTTGACCTATTTCAGCTAAAAGAAGGCAGCTTCTCTCTCTGCCCTTTTTGTGCCACCCCCTGTTCAGTCTGTAAATTAAAGCAAAAGCCAAGAGAACCCAGCCATCCCTAGTATTCTCTTCCTCCAGTTCTCCTCCTTCTCCCTCCTGTTCTCCTTCCCTCTTGCCTACTTAACCGCAGGGCTGTGATGCAACTGGTCTCACAGGAGTGTGAGGACAAGGAGGAGGAAAGAAAACTCCAACGTGTTCCTGAAATGCACGTGGGATTGGCTTTTCTGTGCTCTTGCTAGAAGACAGGAAGCCTGCTTGCTCCTGTGTTGGGTTTTGAGGCTTTATTCTCCAAGATCCAGCTCAGCGTCTTGGGTTTGGGGTTTTCCTTCCCTCCCATTTCATAGTCTTCAAGAGCATTCCCTTCAAGCTTTCTGGTTCTCGAGCAGCAGGGAAGGCTGGTGGAGAGAGGTGGAGAGAAAAATCGCATTTAGTTCTAGCCTTTGGGCTGTCATCTTTCTTTCCTTTTAAATAAACTCCTTCAGTGGAGCTTCACCCACACTGGTCTTTGAGTTGCAACCATTTTCTTTCCCTCTCTCTGTGTGCAAATAATGCTGTTTTAGTACTGATGGCTAACCTTTGTGAAGAATCTCCAATGGCTGAAGATTAATAATCTCTCTGAGAATGGAGACAGACGTCTGCAGGGAAGAGGGGGAGAACAGAAAGAGCGAAATGCCGAGACTCTTATTCTGAAGCAGCCCTTGCTTGCCAGTTGGCTTTTGTTGGGAGTGCTGTTAAAGCAGACATTTCTTTGCTTGGGAGGGTTGGGTATAAGATTTCTCTGCCAATCAGGAGCCGACAGATTGGGGCATGGTGAAGTGTGAGGAAAAGGGAAGTTTGCTTTGCATTTAAGGGGGAAAAAATGGAGGTACTGACAGAGTTGCTGGGAACACGTTGGGGTGGGCTTGGGTGGGGATTGGAAGGCACTGGGTGGCCAGGGTAGAATGCTTCTTGTTTGCTAGTGGGCTGAGTGTGCAAATGTGTCCGTGTGTCTCTGTCGTCGGTGGGGTAGAGGAAAGAGTTCTCAATGGCTCCTGTTTTATGCGAGCAACCTTCTAGCTGCAAGCATGGATGCAGTGGGTGCTTCTAACTGATCAAGGAAAAGTGCAGCTCTTGGATCCCTGGGCAGGTTCATGAAAGTGTGAAGCAGTTGGGACCAGACTCACTCTGAAATCTGTAGACAGTGGGGATGTTTTTTTGTTTCATTTTCCTTTCTTCCTACAGGACAAAGAGGCATGGCGTTCCATGAAATGCTTGCTGTTGGGTTTTGTCTGTTGCCTTGTAGTGGAATGAAGCTGTTGGGCTAACGGTTGGTTTTAGGAAAGAGAAAGAGAAGGAAGGAAGGAAGGAAGGAAGGGAAGGAAGGAAGGAAGGAAGGAAGGAGCCAACCTTTGGGATATCTGGGTTTTACTTGGCTGTCCATACATGTACATGGCTGATGCAAATGTCTGATGGGGCAGACTTTTCATGCAGTAGTGGGCAAAAGCAAGAAAACCTTGTTCCATTGTGAAATGCCTGTGAAAGCTGACTCTTTGGGATGGATGGGGAGATTTTGAAAATGAAAGCTAGGCCAGGAATGCTTCAGGAAGGGTTATTTTACTATCTTCAAGGAATGCTTTGTTGAGTACCTGCAACATACCTTCTGGGGAGAGACCTATTCACAGTCAAACTCAAGATCACCAGCTTTCCCAAGTACTTGGGCATTTCAGAAATGATTTTCAAGCTGCGAATAAACCTTGCTTTTTTTGTTAGCAGGTGCAGTTGCTTTCAAAGATTCTCAAGCACAGCAGTCAACAGTCTGAAGTCTTTTAGGTAGCATGGATATTGTGGCTTTGTTTAGGAGACGTGTGACATACAATGGCTGAAATGAGATCGGCCCATTTTCGTTGTGGGACTGGCAAGGTTAAGAGAAACAGTCCTTCATCTCCGTCAACTCAGAAAGGGAAAAACCCGGGTTGTGTCCCCTTCCTCTTTCCCTTCAGGCTAATGTGGAGATGTGTTGTTTCTTTGTGGCTCATACTTAGTTTGCAAGATGGAAAAATATCTGTTGCCTTAACCAAAAGAACACTGGCTTCCATTCTAGGGCTTACATAACCGAATTTTCCTTCGCCATGCAGAGATTCTGTCTTGTTCAGAGTTAGATCTTATTCTCATGCTTGGACGACAAATGATTTTTCGCCTTGTCTAAACAAGGGCAAGATCACCTGCTCCCACATCCAAATTTTCATCTCTGTGCACTCATTTCTGACGGTCCTTCAATAATACACAGTTGTATTGTGGTGTGCAGATTCTGTTCAGCGGCTGATCGTGAAGATGGGGTGGTGTGCCATTCAGACAAATGCTTTTGTTCCTTTTCTCCCTCTGATTGGTATGCACAAGCATATCTATGGAGACAACTGCTGGATAAATTTCTGTGCACACCAGCCACTGATCTCCAAGGAAAGGGAGTTGCTTCGGCGTGGATCTGCCTACAGTAAAATGAAGCCAACCTGCCTGGGAGCACATAGCAGTGCCTCTTTTCTTCCTTCTTCCCAGCAGTAGCCGTTTCTTTGCTTTCAGTTTCATGCTTCCTAGGCTCTCACCAACCAGGTTTCTCCAAGGGAAATTTTGCAAGTCTGGAAAAAGGGCTATCTTTTGATGCGAAGCCTGAAATTTTCTTTGCTCGGAGGCTAAGGAGTTGCTGGTAGAGGAAGATAGCAAAAGGAGTTGTGGTAGGCTCGGGAGGAAGGCAAAGGAAACAGGCCATTCGGAACAAGGAGTTCCTTGTAATGGAAGCATTTTCATGGAAGTGGCTTGGAATTTGAAGTCTTGTATTTGTGCACATTCAGTGACCCTTCCCCCTCGTAGTTAGCAGCATAGGAAATGGCCTTTGTCTATCCAGCCCAATGTTATCTACAGCCACTTTTCAGGGACTTGAGCAAAGTCTTTCTTGTCGTTGGATTTTTGCCACTGAAATGAACCTGGGACTTTTTGCATGTGAAGTCTGTGCCCTTCTTCTCAGCAATAGGCTCTCCCTCCACCCCTTGAAATCAGAGGAGATGGGCAGATTGAAGAATGACCATTGCCTTTACCGAACATGCTTTTTATTTGCGTGGCTGTTGCAAGTATATCTGCTTTCTCTTCTGGACGTCCGGCTTGACTTTAGCTCTGATGGACATAGCTGGAAATAAACTCCGTCTTTCTTAATGCCTTCAAAGGAGCCTCTGATGTCCTCCAGCTGTAGATTGTTGTAGGTTGTCAAATCTTTCCTCAGCCCTGGAAACCCACTGGGTGATCTTGGGCAACTCACACTCTCTCAGTGTCAGAGGAAGGCACTGACAAACCTCCTCTGAACAAATCTTGCCAAGGTACAATATGGTCACTATAAGTCAGAGTTGACTCGAGGGAGCATAACAATTAATGGTGGTTTTGCTTTGCAGATACAAACTAGTTTTGAAATAATCTTGGTTGAGTATAGAGTGGATCCTTCTTATCTGGGACCTTCACATCTGTGACTTCCAGTTAACGCAGAACATCATGTCTTATACCTATGAATGCAGATGTGCTGAACTGTCTATGCACACATTGCTGCCATTTAATAATATGGGATGTGAACATTCACATTTTTTGGTATTCATGGGGAGGGAGGTCCCCGGGGAGGGGGTTCTGGAATGGAACCCCCACAGATACGGAGGGTCTACTGTACTTAGATCTCCATTTTTAAAAAAGAAAACCACACACTTCCGTGTCCCATAATGGTTATTCTACATTTTTAAAGTACTTTAGATGAAAATTCAATTTTAGACAATTCTTAATATAATGCACTTACAGTGTAATGATCTCTACAGTCTTGCTTTTATAAATGTTTATTATTTATGCATGGACCTTCCCCCTTTTAATTTTGATATTGCAGTTTTGTATTCTTGGTTTTTACCTGGATTCTGAGTGCACTATTTGGAAGCAGGTTATATGAAAATACGAAGCTGCCTTATATTTGATTAAGCGATTGCGCTTTCTACCCCAGTAGTACTTACTTTCGTTGACAGCAGATAGAAGTAAAATGATTGATACGCTCAGTAGAGAAACTGAGATTTGATTTCTGTTGCTCGTATATTCTTTGGTTTTGTTATGGTTTGGAGCTAAATAGTAAAGCTCCGTTCCTCATTGTCAGCAGCTCTTCAACATCCCAGCCGGAGGTTTTTCCCATCCTACTTGAAATGGAGATGTAGCGTAATGAAATTTGGAGCCTTGTACTTTGAAACCACCACACTACCCTGAACACACTTGCTCTTGTCTGATTTTGAAAGCTATGTAGTGTCTGGCCTGGATAATTCTTGAATGGGAAACCACCAGGGAGTGCCAGAGATCTCCAGCTGTGGCTCCGAAACAAGTCACCCTGAAACCTTGAAGAGTCTAGTACTGGATGGACCAATGTCCTACCTCACTATAAAGCAGCTGCCTGTATTTATCTGGTACTGAGCTTTGGCCTTCTTGCAGCTGTGCTAGATGGGCCAACATGTTGTGTCTTCTTTATCGTGTTCAGGAAGCAAGACTGGTGGCCAGTGTGAGCAGACTTTTTCTGGGAGGAAACCACAATGAAGGAACCACCCCTGGTCCATGGGGTCAGGTCATCTTCCTCTTTCTCTGTTGTCTTACCAGCCTTTGAAGGCTGTTTTAGTTGTATTTGGGTATTTTTAGTTAGGGATATTTGTGTTTCTGTCACCGTTGATGCTGATTTTTAGCTTGCCATAGGTTTTGTTATAGCAAGTTTCCCTAGAGCAAGCTTTTGGTCCTCCACGTATGGCTTCAACCCCCAAGCCTCAATAGGGAAACTGAGCCACCAGGCGTTGGTGAACTGTGGTTCCCGTCATACCTTACCATTGGCCTCATGGCAGGGGCTGATGGGAACTGGATTCCAGCACCATCTAGAAGGGACGTAGGTTCTTCAAAAGAGCTGTGGTCATGCCATCACCCTTTGCCCTTTGATGTATTTTCCTTTTGCATTTACTTGGACATGCTTTCTTTGAATATCAGATTATGAAGGAAATTACAGCAAATTGTATTTAGCAGAATTTGCTAATGTACAAACATGAAAATATGATCTTTCCTTCGCTTTCTTTCTCTTTGTCTCATTTAGCGAGCTCTTATGAATAAGGGAGACACCAGAAGAGATACCTGCGTGAAGAGTGAGCTCTTGAAGGATATCACCAACAGCAAAGAGGAAGGTAAATGCATCTTTGTCTAGGACTGCTCTCTTTGCTCCCATGTAGATGTCAATTATGGCTCTTCTGTTAGAGGGGTGGGTCCCTTTCCTCCCCACAACGCCTCAGAGAGAAGCCCAAGCAGTTGAGATAGGTGTGGAAGTGGTAGTCACCGCGTGTGTGGGGACACAAGCTGTGGTTGTGGCAAAGGATCACCAGTGCCTCGCCTGCTTCAAGACAGCAGGATCTCTTGTAGCTTGGAGACGTTGCACGTATAGCTTAGCTTGGAGAAAGATTTTTGGCAGGCTAACACTGCGACAACTGGAGTCGTTTTCATTTTGGAGCTCCTTTGATAGTGCCAAAGAGCCTGGAGATGTTTGATTACAAACATGGGTTCTCCTTTGATCCCATGTATGGATCTTGTACCTGTTCCAGAACCAGGATGTTCTGGACCTGAGTACTGTGTGTGTAGGAATTCTACCAGAGCAGACACCTAGGTTCACATTAGCACTGTGAGCAGCATTGAGCAGAAGACATTCTTTGTTTTTCCAAGATCATAATATATTTCCTCCTTCATCTTGTTCTTCCTTGGACTTACTGTCTGTTGCGGTTACGATTATCTAAGTGCCAAGTTTAAGATCAGGAAGCTTTGGAGGCTTCTCCTTAGAGGAAAAAGTATAAGAAACCCAACAAAGATAGAAAAGGTGGAAAGGAGAAGAAAGGGGATTCCCTCTTGTCTTCGTTCTTCAGTTATGACTGCGCATTCGGCCTCAGCTTTAACAGATTTCGGTTCTGAATTCGGTTTCACAACCGCCTGCTGTCAACTGTAAGAGGGTTACCATGCTATCAGTTAGACTGCGTGCAGCATCAGCGACCAGATGATACGTTATGGAGGAGATCTGGAGCGTTTACCACCAAGAAAGATGTCCCCAACAAAGTTGGAATGCTTCCCAATCTGAGAGGCATCATTCTGATTTGCCAGTCAACAACATAATCCCTCCCATTGTAGAGACAGGTTTCTTTTCTCCAAATGAGTAACACAACCCTGCCGGGAATACTTTTTTAAACATTTTTATAAGACAGGGGGAAAAAGCAAAAAAGAAAAGAACAAGCAACAACACTACATAACAACGCAGTGGGGGTTGATTATGGAACAGGATGCTGATTCTTTTGGGGGCTGTCCTGCAGAGTTTTGAGTGACCGATGTTTCAGAACTGAGGACATCGCAGGTGCTCTCTTGGATGGAAACTGGCATACGTGCATGGTTCAGAATTGGTTAAGTTCTTCAGGAGATTTGGTTACCATTTTTAAAGACTCCGCTGTTTACCTTCACCTTTTGTCGAGTTAGGGATCTACGCTGAAGCTATTGTGTCTGGCAGCGGTATTTGCTTGAACTGTTAATTATTGATCCTCTGTTTTTGGCATTGTTGTATTACGTTCTGTGATTTTAACATCCACTGCCCTGGATGGGTTTGCACCAAAAGGGAGCTTAGAAGTCTTTTAAATAAGTACTCAGTGTATTCTGAGGTGTCTTCAGTGTGCAGGAAATATGGTGATAATAAAGAAATAAATACACAGAGTAATCCTAGGTGTGGAGAGCCAGTGTAGTGGTTTGAGCATTGGACTACGATCCTGGAGCCCAAGGTTCAGTTCTCTGCTTGGCTGTGGAAACTCACGGGTATGGACAGCCAGTGTGATGTGGTGGTTTGCGCCTTGGAACACAACCCTGGAGACCAGGATTCGATTCTGTGCTTGGCCTTGGAAACCCACAGGGTGATCTTGGGTGTGTCACATGCTCTCAGCCCCAGGGAAAAAAAGTGATAGGTCCACCTTAGGGTCACCATAAGTCCAAAATGTCTTGAACGCAACCTGTCTGTATCCATCGTGCCTAGTAGCAATTGATAGCTTTTATCCTCCATGAATTTGTGTCTAAAAGTATCTTTGTCTGACCTGCTTGGTCTCAGACTTTTTAGCTTTCCCTCCTGTTAGTGGCTTGATTACCAAAGGATCCTACTGGGCTGTGAGTTAAGGGAATAAATGCAGAAAATGAACTTTGTCAATTTATTACGCTATTTCTGTAAATTAAATCAAGTGTTGCATGAGGATGGGAACATATCCCTAATCGCGTGAGTGCAAACTCAAGTCTTGCTGTTAAAATATCTTTTTGTTTGAATGTATAGATAGGCTTGTGGCTCACAAAGCCTACCCTTTCCATTTTCGTTATCTGATTTTTTTTTTTATCTCTTTCTGTCTCTAGGATTTAATGCTATGGCCGCAGATGAAAGTGCCATAGAGAAGCAAGTTGGGGAACCAAAGATGGCCCCCGATGGTGAAACCAATGGCTCTTGTGAGTGTAGTGAAGCCAAGAGCCACCCGAATGCAGCTAAGAACACTCAGGACAATGCGAAAGTGAGCCAAGGGGACTCCGCGGCCAAGTTGAGTCGGATAGCGGAAAATGGCATCTCCGAGAGAGACAGTGTGACTGGAAAGCAGAACCACATAAAAGCAAACGATTTCACACAGACTTCTGTCACAGGGAGCAATGGATATATTTTACCCAAGCAGGTGGCTCAAGAGCTGCCCACAAGGACTACCAGTGGTGCTTTTGCCTCCCTTCCTGGCCACGCGGCAAAAACCCTCCCCTCAGGAGGGGGCAAGGGGAGAACGCTGAGCACCTTTTCCCAGGCACAGGCCGCCCTGCCGACAAAACACGGGGAGGGCAGTAAAGATGGAGAGACTAAGAAAAGCACAGGCGCGCACGCCAACGTCAAAGTGCACAGAGCGCGGAAGACGATGCCCAAATCTCCCTCAGGCCTGGTAAAGTATACTGAAGATGGCTGCTCAAGAAATCCTGGATATTCTCTTTTGGTGGGTGTGTGGTAGCAAGTGTTTGAGCTGCAGCATGTAGTAGGATGAGTGGTGAAGCCCTTTTCCTCTCTCGAAGGGCTGTTCCGCACTGCACCGTTATAGTGCTATCGTACCACTTTCATCAACCCATGGAATTCTGGGGTTTCTAGTTTCCTGAGGCCAAAGAGCTCTCTGGCTGAGAAGTCTAAATGCCCCTCCCTAAACTGCAAACTCCAGGATGCCATAGGATGTTGGCGTTGAAATAATAACACTACAACAGTGTAGTGCGGAAAGGCTCAAAATGTTTGCCTGTCAAAGCAGAATAGCACTTCCATCACCGACTCCAGTCTGTTCTCTCCTCTTCGTACAGGGCTAGGGAATGTTTGGCTCTCCAGGTGTTTGAAGTCACCTCCCAGAAGCCCCAGCCAGCATGGCAAGGCGCTATGGGAGTTGTAGTCTAAAAACATCCGGAAGGTCAGGTTTCTTCCTGTTGTCTTTATAAGACCTGCTATTGAAGCATCCACTTTTTGTCTGATGGATACAAGTGTCAGTCTTTGTGCAGAAGTGCCCCCGTGCATATGTTTTTAAAAATTCCAGGGCACTTTAAATCTCTATGTGCTTCTTAATTAGTTATAATTTGTATATGCTGTAATATCTGCACAGTATCTCGTGGTTGGGCTGTGTCATTCTGGCACAAAATTCTGCCATCATGAATTTTGCTCTTTGAGCAATTGCATCCCACCCATCACTCAGCATTGGCCACTTCTCCCTCTCTGGAGCCCTATTGCAGACACCAAGCAGCATATGCCAGGAAGTGTATGAATCAACTCTACCTTTGTGCCAACTGGATGTGTTTTGAAACCACTTGGACTTGTACACACATGCTTACATGGAGCTGTGATGACAACTTGTCGTATGTTTCAGGGGCCAGATGAGATTCTAATGTTCTGTGTTCAAGCAATGGGCATGAAAGCCCTTCAGGCGAGATCATTTTATTGGCTTTATTAGTTATTTATTTAGAAGATCTTTATCTTGCTTCCGGCCTTGTGGCCAAATGTTCCTCTAGGTGGCTTTACAGGAGATTTGGACAATATGGACACATGTGCAGATAAACACACACACACGTGGCATACAGCCCTCTCAGTCCCCTGGCTGATGGGTGGAACTGGTATAGGCTTCTCAACTCTGAAGGCCCACTGGTGCGGAGCCAAGCATTCTTTCTGGCAAGGAGGGGAGGAAGCGGAATCAATGCGAGTGCTCCTTTTCTGGCTGGTGGTCGAAGCCAGGTTGCCCCCTCTTTCTGTGATGAAATTGTGGCATTACCCAGTGTGCTTTCCAGTCTCAAGTGTTGCAGCAGATGCTGAGCGTGGCTAGAGAGAAGTTTGCAGGCATTGAGCTGGATTGGGAACTGGAAGGGACGATGCTTTCCTGACTTCAGCTGAAATTGATGTCCTATTCAGTGGGGCTTAAAGCTTATGGGGCAGAGGAGTTGCTGTTGTTGCCTGATGGAGTCTGATCAAGTCCAGTGAAGGCAGGTCAAGTTGTAACAGGAGAGCCTTGAGGCCCTAATCTGGAGAGGGCTGATGAGAACAGGACCTTGGAGAGCTCCAAGTGAGCCCTACTGGCCAAAGCTCTTTCCTATGAGGACAACTGTAGGAGGATGTTGTCTTGAGTTGGGCTTTGTGGTGGCTGACACACCCTCTGGCCTGGTCACCCCTGTCCCTCTCCACTCCCCCCAGGAACTGATGGAACACTTAAAAGGGCCTTCACTTTGTTCTTACTGTCTTGAACTTCTGTGATTATGGGGTGATGGAAGTTCTGTTGAGGGATTCATTTTCTGGAGGTGGTGAAAGAAGTGTGCTCAAGGCAACTCTGAATGTGGTAGTGATCACCCTTCCTCTGAGAAATCAGCCTATCCCTTGTCCATACCTCAGTCCTCTGCCCCACACAGGGCCAAGGACTGGGGACTGCGATACTTGCCTTATATGCCCAGCCATCGGTTGTGCTACCCTTGGAACTCCTTGTCTCTGGAGTAAGGAGGAGTGACAATATAGCTGTGATTCCTGGGGGCCAAACAAAACACAGTTGGCCCTCTACATTCTCTGGGGTTTGTGTGCAGGACCCATGTAAAAGTGGAAGAATTGCAAATATCAAAATGTGTGTGTGGCTGTGGGAGGGGGACCAAGTGGGGAGAGTGGGCACCCAGGATCTAAACCAGGTCAGGGGAAGGAGAAGGA